>CM076984.1:27862912-27902912 GCA_039105355.1 Benthosema pterotum | reverse complement strand
AGGATTAAGCTGAACAATCAGAATGGATCAGGCGACGGGCCTCAAATAGCCATTTAAAAATGTGTCTATATTCATGTATTTGTCTTTACCGTGTAATCAGTGGTAGACCAAAACAAACATTTCCTTAGCTGTTTTACTGTATGTGTGATTAAAAACTAACATTTCCACCAAAATAGTTTCTATGAATGTGCACAAATTGTATAGAATATATTGTGGTAGTTCTGTAATCTTTATCTCACAGTTAAACCCTATACATATGGTTGAGCGGAATGAGGAATCCCTGGCTACATGCTATTGTATTTTTCTGTTTTATTATGGGGTGTAAGTAGTTGTCATTCTCGTCTATATTGTATCCATTACATACATTATAACTCTTTATTTGGGCAAGTTTTCAGCCTAATTTAACCAGCAACAATGATAGTGTTTTATCAAGTGACAGTGTGCACAAGAAATCTGGCACTGATTTGTCCTTGCAGCTGTATCCAAGATTAGCCCTGGACTGACACAGACTCTCTTATAAACACAACCTCTTTCACATCCACGCTGTAAAAACATATTAGAGAAAATAATTGTTGTTCTTGTTCTCTATCCCATTAGAATGAAGAGAAGCGGACCCTGGAGCTTGGCGGACATGTTGGCTTCGACAGCCTGCCAGACCAGCTGGTCAGTAAATCAGTGGCGCAGGGCTTCAGCTTCAACATCATGTGTGTTGGTACGTTGCAGTTTAATGTTTATTTTTGGTCTTAACCCTACCATCGCTTTTCTGGGGCAAGAAGTTTTTGAAAAATAGCAGATCTAGCTTGTTGCCTTGTTGCGATTTGTTCCAGAAACAAGTTTTTTTTTTTTTTTAAAGAGAGAGAATATCAGAGGATAAGGTTAGCTGCTACAGTATGTTAGCTCTTTTTGCTGAGGAGATTTGTTGTAGAGGGAAATGATAGTCTATAATATTGGGTTTAAGATAATATGTAACTGATAGTAGTAACTGATAGTAGTAACATTAATTCAGCGGAGATGCTAAAACACCCACTGCTTTTGAAATAAATCATCATACCACTAGCTTGGCCTAACCTGAAATGATTTTGGCCTGGCGGGGGGGGGGGGGGGGGGGCAGATGACCAACGACACCAACGTGTCGTCAGCCCGGCCCCTCCCCCACCCCGACACTGCTGTGCTACGTCACATCATTTGGAGCGATGCCCACCCCGAAAAGTTGACTCCCACTCCTCCTAGGCCACCGTGGGTAAAAAATTATCCAGGCTTACGGTTTTCGCACAATGCAGATGAAAATGAAAGCCTGGATGTCGAGGGTATCATACCACTGCCCCTATATAATTGGTCTTTGCCTTGGTCCTGCATAGAAGTTATTTTTGCAGTTACATATAATATATAATATATTGCATACAGTATCAGTATGGTGAAGATCTTTGATCGTCCTAGCTACTCAAGACGAGACAATGATCTGTGATCATATTTTTAAAATAATGTACCTTTTGATTTGGACAAGAAAAAATGTAATTCTTGACATTTGTTTGGCTTTAATTATTGTGATTTTCCTCATTCAGGTGAAACAGGAATTGGCAAGTCGACGTTGATGAACACTCTGTTCAACACAACATTTGAGATTGAGGAGGCCAGCCACTACGAGAACAAAGTCCTGATGCGACCCAGAACGTATGACCTGCAGGAAAGCAATGTTAACCTGAAACTCACCGTGGTGGACACTGTGGGATTTGGAGACCAAATCAATAAGGATGAAAGGTACAGATAGCACATTGTTTGGAAATATGGAATGGCAGTGTGTCACAGGTTATATTCCCGAATATATTTGGGAAATAGATAACAGGATTTAAAAGCACCCACTAACCTATAAGCCTACCATGAGAAGGCAGAGCGCACATGCGTCTGTGCGCCTTGGAGATGTCCAAGTGGAACAGCTGCTGCATCAGTTCACTTCATCTCCTTACTTATTGATTGTCCTATAAACAGCTGTAGATTGCCTGCTGTTAAGTACTTGGTATTACCGTTAAGTACTTACTGGTATATGAACCATTTAGGAGTAGGAATAATGGGTAAAGATATGGGATGAATTAAAGGCAATGGCAAGACCAACAAGGATTGGATGAAAGCTAAGAACGCCCAAACCACACCTATGCATTATGCATAGGTGTGGTTGGTAACAGGTCTAGCAAGTCTAGGAGGTGTTTAAGGGAAATAGGATGGCAACGAAAATACCAAATTTAGTGTGGGAACGCCTCTTCCCCAATGCTCTAATTGCGTATACAGGGCGATGAGATGAAATTGAAGACCTATAGGTCTTAGACATGGCTGGCTTATATTATATACAGTAATTCAAATAGTGTATATATTTTGATATTTGCAATTTAGCACATCTACAGTGGTTGCCTTGGCTGGCGCTTAGATCAGCATCTTAAGGAGGAGGTCGTTGGCATGATACTATACGTCTCTGTGCTTCTTTGTTTAAGTGAGTTGGAAGGGAAGAGATGGCAGAACATGGTTGGTAGAACTAATGCTGTGTCAAAAGACATCTGAAAGTCCAACAACAGGGAGTTTAGAAAAAGGACATTCTTGCCTGCACAGTGCCTGTTGCAAAGCTTGTAACCAGGATACTAATTTGTCTCTGAAACAATGGGCCAGCAAGAGTGCACAGTGGCCCCCTGCTGGTCCATAGAAGATACAAGTATGCTGAAACGTACATTATTTATATTTTCTGTATTGTATATTTTTTAAAAAAAAAAAAACATTTTTAAAATAAAACATTGTGGTAATTTCCATTTCCCCAACAAAATAGTAATAAGATTTAGCACTGTGCATGTACGTGCGGGTATGTTAGAGTGAGAGTATATGTATCAATCCAGGCTGATTTCCAACCTGCATTTGTTTCTACCTTCCTGTGCAGCTACAAAGCCATTGTGGACTACATTGACGCACAGTTTGAAAATTACCTCCAGGAGGAGATGAAAATCAAGCGCTCCTTATATAATTACCATGATACAAGAATCCACATCTGTCTGTATTTCATCGCCCCTACGGGCCACTCCCTGAAGTCCCTAGACCTGGTGACAATGAAGAAACTGGACAGCAAGGTATTTACTTCAGAGTATTTTAAGGTGCTGAATGTGATATTTATGGGTTAATAAAATCTATCTATCTATCTATCTATCTATCTATCTATCTATCTATCTATCTATCTATCTATCTATCTATCTATCTATCTATCTATCTATCTATCCATCTATCTTTCCATCTATCTATTTTTTTGCATTTTATTTTTTTTTTTTGAAAGTAATTTCATCACTTCAAATTTGACTTGCTTATGCTGAACCCTGTATGGTAATTGTTATCCCAACCTGAAATTGATTTTTTTACTAAAGAACCTGAGAAACAGGAGACCTCTGTTACTGAACAAACATAATTGTATTGTATTTTAACAAAATAATACACCTTGCCAGCCTGGTTTCTTGCTGAACTTTTTGAAATCACATTTCTGTCATTATTTATATTTTATTTTCTTCCCTTTGTAACATAGGTGAACATCATCCCTGTTATTGCAAAGGCAGATACAATATCAAAAAGCGAACTGCACAAATTCAAAATCAAGATTATGAGTGAGCTGGTCAGTAATGGAGTTCAGATCTATCAGTTTCCCACTGAAGACGAAGCTGTTACTGAGATCAACTCTTCCATGAATGTGAGTCAGTCTGTCTGTCTGTCTGTCTGTCTGTCTGTCTGTCTGTCTGTCTGTCTGTCTGTCTGTCTGTCTGTCTTATATCCCTGTCTCACACAAAATGACGGGGACAGATTAAAATTACACTTATGTTTTATAGGACAATTATGACCATTCCTGCGTTATGTATGGAACAGTGTTGTTTTCGTTAACTAAGACTAAGACGAAAATACTCGTCAACGAAGCTTTTTTTCCAAGACTAAGACGAGCAAAGACTAAATAAAAAGTATCCTCTAAAGACGAACTTGAAGACGTAATGTAATGGACACGTTCGTCAACGAATCAGACGAGACGAAAATGTTAGGGCGGGACGAACGGAAATGAGATGCAATCAGAACTTCTCTTTTTGTGGGACTAGCTGGGAAGACATCCAATCAGAATGCTTCCCAATTCCATTATGTGAGGTTGATTGTCAGCATGGAGGAAAACAGCAAGACTGGTTGCACAAACATACAATTTTTCCACAATGCAAAACTGTGGCACACATTAGGAAACTCCCGCAGCCTACCCCCCAGAACGCCACGTCATTTCATAAACACTGTTTGTCTAGCTGAACCACTCTGGCCATCTCACTCGATACAGCACCGCTGCGAGAAGCCACAGCAGGCAGCCCAGAGAGCAGCCCGAGCGCAAGCGGCATTGGCAGTGAGCAGCCACCGGCTCCGTCCATGTCCGTATAGCTCTGGTCCAGAGCTCCGAAGCCACTAAGCCAAGCACGCTCGGACCGCTCTCCAAACCGCCCGCTATGGCTTCCCACGGCAGCGCTGCACCGAGCAAAACAACCAAAACGGTTCAGCCAAACAAACAATGCCAATGAAACGCAGCGCTCTGAAAAATAAGGCTGCAGTGCAAACGTTTCCCAATCCGTGCCACAGCCCTGCCCCGCAGAACACTTGTCTCATTATGCCAGGGGCTTTCAACAGGTGGTCCGGGGATCACCAGTGGTCCCTGAGAGGATTCCAGGCTAAAATTAGAGGTGGTCCCCAGCTTTATTTTTAACCAGATGTAACTCTTTGAAAGCGTAAACATGGAACCAAATGGAATCCATGCGGGTCCATTTGGTTTCATGTTTGGTTTCATGTTTACACAGCAAAATAAATCTTTAGTTTTGGGTCTGTGGGGGCTAAAATGTCAAATGGTGGTCCGTGGCTCAAGTGCTGATTAAATAGTGGGCCCTGGTATCAAAAAGGTGGAAAACCACTGGTTTATGCAACTAATCTTGCTGTTTTCCTCCATGCAACATGCAGACTAAATGTGCCTGTATAATCTGTATTGCATGTTGAAAGCTAGTAAGACTAAAAGTGCAAGAGTGAGCGTAACCTCCAAGACTAATACTGAAAGACTAAGACTAAAAAAAGACTAAGACTAAAAAAAAGACTAAGACTGAGACTAAGACTAAGACTAAATCAATGTTGATATTTCGTCGACTAAAAAAATGAATTTCAGAAGACTAAATGGGACTAAAAGACTAAATGTGTGTTACTCAAAAGATTAAGACTAAGTCAAAATATTCTCAAACAAACAGCACTGGTATGGAATGCATCATTTGAAAGTGGCCATGACTCCTCAAGTCAATTTGTTTTGGTTTACAGGGATCCACATTTTCGTATATGAATTTACAATGCTTTAGTCTTCATGCTGAATCAATTATGTAATTGCCCCAAATCTCAAATAAAATAGAATTGGATGTAAGCTATATGGCCAACATTGTTCAACATATTAAAAAAATGATAGCCTACAGCTGATTTATTGCTCACCTTGCACTTGTTGGCATATGCATATTCTATTAACATGACAGTCTTACAGACACAGACCATCTCTATGGGTAAAAATAGAAGTCCACATTATATGACGTGAAATAGGCATGGATGTTCTATTACGTGAGGTGACACCAGGGCAAATCATTTGGGAAAGACACCAAATGTGCTGCATCTGCGATACGCACAAATTAAGCCATTACACCATGCACTTAATTTTCAACAGGTCGTAACTCTCCTTCCTGAATCTGGCCCAGTATTTGTCATATGGCGAGTCACACTACAGTGTTATTCTGCAGAGCTCCACAAGAGCTTAATAGCCGAGGCTGTAGACCAGGGGTACCGTGGGACAAATGTGTCCTACAAGATTATGAGTGAACTGGTAACGTGTGTGTTTGTGTGTGTGCCTGCCTGCCTGCCTGCCTGTCTGCATGCGTGCGTGTGTGTGTGTGTGTGCGCGCGCGCGCGCGTGTGTCAAGCGGGTACTCGTTGATGTCATGGCAATTATATTTATGCAAATGTAAAATAGGTCTACGTCTATTCTAAGGTAGCATATACCTGTATAGACAGATATTAACATTATTAGTAATATTGTGCAGAAAAATGTATTATATACAGTATATAGACAAATCTTCATGTTTGAGCACAAAATGCCCTTTGAGAACCCACACACTGTGCACCCCCCCACACAAAATCATTTACAGTTGTGGCCCCCAGCCTAATCCAGTTGAATACCCATGCTGTAGTCTGTACCAACAATACAGGGTGAGGTTAAAGACAAACCTCTCAGTGATGTACTTCTTTTTGAAATTCTTTGCAGATTAGTTTCTTTGCAGATTAGTTGCAGATTAGTTGTGGAATATTCAGGTTGTGGTCTGGAATCTGAGGTATTATACCATCCCAGGTGCCAAATGTATCTAGTAGTTTCATTTTAGCATACTGTGTGATTACTGTGATTTGGTATGCATGAGAAGTGATTTAACCGCTCAGATTGCTTTTGTCTTTGACATTTGGTAAACATATGGGACAGGCTCATCTTCCGTTTGCAGTGGTGGGTAGCATGGACGAAGTGAAGATGGGAACCAAGATGGTGCGAGCACGGCTGTACCCCTGGGGGTCAGTACAAGGTGAGCTCACCCAGCACACAATGTTTATTCTTAGCATGATCTCATATTAATGTTTTATTAATATGAGTATAAATGGAGCCACTTGTGTAGATTGTGGTCCCACAGATGGAATGTTGGAATGTATCAAATGGGGGTCCGTGGCCTAAACTTGTATTTTAAATGAAATAGGCTGAGGATCACTACGTTAAAGGTAACATAGGCAACTTTAGTGTGTACAAAATCAGTGTTTGTAAACAGATTTGAATCTAACTCCAACTCACCTCCACTCTATTGGCTCATTATGAAACTGCTGAATACTGCTGCGCTGTGATTGGCCAAAATGCTGCCCCACTCCCCACAACCAACTCCCTCCACACACTAGCACCTGGACCTGACAACTTTTTTTTTATTGACAACAACTAAAGTTCTGGAAAGTCTACAGGATTAAGCAAGTGTCTGTCTGATGCTGCAATGAAACTGTAGCATCAAAGTAGAAGCAGCGTAAAGTGGGGGAAAGGCAAAAAAATGATAGCTATATAGTGTATATATATGTTTTGATTTTGGGCTAAAAAGTTGCCTATAATACCTTTAATATACTATATGTGTGGTCTTGCAGTGGAGAATGAGAACCACTGTGACTTTGTGAAGCTGAGAGAGATGTTGCTGCGTGTCAACATGGAGGACCTCAGGGAGCAGACACACGCCCGGCACTATGAGCTGTACCGCCGCTGCAAATTGGAAGAGATGGGCTTCAAGGACACCGACCCTGACAGCCGGCCTTTCAGGTCACTGAAGGTTTATTGAAATGAAGCATGGCATTAGTTAATGCTGGTTGTTGGACACACTAGTTGCTGTAAGCTGTGGTTCGACTGATTGTCTAGGTTTTTTTTTTATCAGGCAGGCATTTGTATGCACCCATTACAGCCAATTCTCACAACAGTCCATTTAGGACTACTAGGGGCTAGCAACTGAGAGTACAAATGGAACAAAAACGATCTGGAATGGACATGGTACATGTGGTTCCAAAAGTGCCAGACACACTGCCATATGATTAAGGGCAGGCAGCGCCCCCTAGTGGCCCGCAGAAGAATTTTCTATTACAAATTCGTTACAAATACGAATACGTTTTACGTTTTACGTTTTACGTTTTACGTTTTACGGTCAAAAACTTGTTTCGTTCCACTGCTCTTTGCTCTTCTTCAACTACTACTTTCACTTTTTCTGACGTCACACACATATACACACATTGCACATGCGCAGTACAGTAAGAGTCTTGAAATTGAGAAAATATATATAAAAATCACACCAAACATTTGAAAACAATACTGCAAATAATGTTGCAACTAGTAATAATAATAAAAATGCTGTCACCTTGTAATAATATGAGTAATGCAAAAACAATAAGAAAAATATAATAAATCAAGGAAATTCTTAATGTCAGTTTTGTCTCTCTGTGATCATTGTAATAATCATCATTTGTAATAATGATAATTTGCCATTGATAATCTGCCATTTTTGTCCAAATTCAACAAAACACGTCCGTTATAGTTTGGAGTTTATTTTGAGTTTTAGCATACTGTGTGGCAAATTCAGCAAACACCATAAGAGTGAAGCCATCAGAGCCATCAAAGTTACTATAATACTGTAATATTATTATGGTTATATCGCTGTTATCCTTTAGGTCCTTTTGGCCCCTGTAATGCATTATGACACTACGGCTCATCGTATTGCAAGCAAATCAACCCCCATCTCTTCTCATGATGGTCAAAATACAGTTATTTCTGGAATTATCGACAGCCATCAGCAGCCTTGCATCCGTTCTTAACATGATTTTGTGGTGTATAAATCAATTGTTTTTGAGTGGGGGTGTGGACTGACATGACATGTTCATCTTTTTTAACCTTCAGCCTGCAGGAGACTTACCAAGCCAAGAGGAAGGAGTTTCTAGGGGAGTTGCAGCACAAGGAGGAGGAGATGAGGCAGATGTTTGTTAACAAAGTGAAGGAGACGGAGGCAGAGCTGAAAGAAAAAGAAAGAGAGGTAAAAAGTAAACTCTTCCGTGTTAAGACATCTACACCCTTGCCCCCTTCGATAATATTTAAAATCTGGTGTTAATTCAGTGAAGATTTGTTTGATGGTGGGATGTAATTTGAACAGATTTCTGAAGAGTATAATCTGCCCAGATTCCATTAATTGCAAGCATGGCATGTGGTCATTTGATCTTCCTTTACCATCAGTTACAACTGAGTGTGCTGTGATCCAAAAGCAACAGCAGGAGACAGATAAGGATTAAAGCCACCAAGGCACATTTTATTCACAGCAAATTCGGGCAAGCGGGGTCAGGGCTCCATAGGCTGTGGAACACCGCTCGGGTCCTGAAAGTACTGTTAAGAAGAGAAGCGAAGTCAATGGCAAAGGTTCACAAAGGAGAATAAGATGATGCGCAGCAACACTGTGACATTAGTTTGCATTAGTTTGCTAGTGGTGAGCAAATTGACACTGTCGGAGTCAAGCCAAGTCACGACTAGGAGGGGAAAGAGGCACAACAGCTATGTAGAGTCATGACAGTGGACTTACTGTTGTGCGACAGCGGAGCTAACAACCTGCTGGACAAGAGGTGTTGGACGGCAGTGATTCAGGACTTCCAAGTTGGTGTCAGTTAGCCTGCACTAAAGGGCTGAAGAGACCTGTGTCACTGAACAAACATTATATCAATATAATCATTGAAATAATGTTATAAAGCTTTATAGGTAGGGTAAGTGATTTGAAATTCATTGTGTAGTACCAGCCTGGTGCACTAGGGGCCCCAAGAGTAGCTACACTATGTGAACCTGCTGCTCGATCCTGATTGGAGGAGAATTCACCCTCCACCTGGGGAACTTTTATTAGCTCCTCTGCTAACGTCTGCTTCTATATTAAGCGTTAATAGTCAATCATGATTGCTGGAGAATTTACCTTCTATATTTTTGAAGAGAGAGAGAGAAATATCTCTGCTGGCTCCTCTCTCCAGCTCCATGACAGGTTTGAACAACTGAAGCGCATGCACCAGGAGGAGAAGAGGAACTTGGAAGAGAAGAGGAGAGACCTGGAGGAGGAAATGAATGCCTTCAACAGGAGGAAGGTGGCAGCTGAGACACTGATGGGTCAGGCCCTGCAGGGCTGCTCGCAGCCCTTCAAGAAGGACAAGGACAAGAAGAAGTAAGTCCTCAAATGTGTGTGTGTGTGTGTGTGTGTGTGTGTGTGTGTGTGTGTGTGTGTGTGTGTGTGTGTGTGTGTGTGTGTGTGTGTGTGTGTGTGTGTGTGTGTGTGTGTGTGCGTGTGTGTGTGCGTGTGTGTGTGCGTGTGTGTGTACATGCATATGTGTGTGTGTGTGTGTGTGTGTGTGTGTGTGTGTTTGTGGGTCTCTTGTGTGTGCGAGTGTTGTGTTTTTATCTGATCACAGGTTTACAGGTGAATAAAAGTGGATACAATTATTTTTTGCACAAGCTCCATCGTTTGTCAGCCAGACGATCACAGATGTCCCTCTACTGATATGTCTGGGTAAATCTATGTTTTTGAATGGGCTCCTTGGATGACAGATTAAACCAGTGTTAACAAACCTACACACTCTTATTTTGAAAAACAACTTCTGATACTCTGGGAGTATGATGGAACACCCTAAAGACATTGCATTGGTGTTACAATGCTGTTATTTTTTTTTTACATTTCTGAATCGTTTCCGCCCATTCATTGA
Organism: Benthosema pterotum; assembly: GCA_039105355.1. Lineage (NCBI taxonomy): Eukaryota > Metazoa > Chordata > Actinopteri > Myctophiformes > Myctophidae > Benthosema > Benthosema pterotum. The sequence goes on along the minus strand of CM076984.1, from coordinate 27,892,571 downwards.
TTTTAGATGTTACCAGATGTACCCGCAGGCGGAGATCTCTGATCACCTGGCTACACGAGACTACAAGTGGTGGTAATATTACAAATATACTGTATATACTTTGTATATATCTTTGGAGCATTTTGCAGTGTGCAGATGCCATTTTACTCTATTTTTCTAATGTTTTTCTGTGCCGCACTGGGTTCTCATTATTTATTGAATTTGTATTCTTTCTTCATGCATGTTTGCATTAATTCGTAAGACTTCCAAGCTGTGGCTGCTTGTGTCAGTGTCACAGAGTTTAGAGTCATTAAACTAAATTCTCCAATGCTAATCAGAGATAATGAATTAAACGCAGCTATTCCGCAAGCCATTAGACGCTGTGTGGAGTCGCTCAGGCCGAGGGAGACGGAGAGCTGGACGTGACTAATGAGATAGTGTTACCTTGCCAGGAGCCATGTTGGCACAGACACTGATCCAGGGACAGATTGAGTGTGACACTGCATTGCCCAGACACAGTGGGAGGGTCACAGCCCTCTGACCTGGCAGACTGCGTCTCAGATGGGGGCTTTTCTGTTTACATATGACTGCTATCCAATGCCTTGTGTCACACATATGATAGTCAAGTAGCCTGCGTTCCACTTGCAGCATTTGTTTTCTTCATAGTCATTTACGTTTGTCCATGACTCATTGTGATGCTGAAACAGCTTTGTAGGATCATATAAATTGTTTTTAAACCCTTAAGCTTTTTAAAGGGCTCCTAACATACATATGTAGAAACGACAGGGTTAGTGCTGTTAAATTCTGATAAAAATGATGGCATATTTAACTGTAGGCACTCTGTTGACTGTAGTGCCCTCTGCTGGATTTGTTTGAAAATATGAGATGAGAATAAAAAAAAGCTTGTATTGTCAAAAGTACTTGACATTCATGTCATGTCATCCTTTGGTTCATTTATTTTAGACCAAAGGGCATAATAAACATTGGTCCAGTGAATTAGCTTGTGAGGTACAGTAAAGTGACAGCCTTTAAACACAACACCGCTGCACACACCAGTGTTGCATTTTTGCATTGTTCATTTTTATACATTTCCTTTCCTTTGATTTATATCTTATTTATCATATCTTGTGTTGTTGCCTGCCATATCTTTTTTCATATTTTCTTTCCCTTTTCAGTTGATTTATGGGACCAGGGAAACCAGGAATGTGTCTGCCATCAGCATGGGAACAGGGACCGTTATATTTGACATTACTAACTGACAATGTATGTGTGGACTCGATGACACTGTGGCAATGCACGTATGAGAGCCAGTGTTGGCCATAAGCCATTGTGTACTTATGGATGAAGAAGGTGGCTAAGCACAGTGGATTTAATTTGTCCCTCGCGCTGACTCTGCTAGATGTGTAATAACACAACTGTGGGCTGCTGTCATAACATAGCTTGTGTTGTTTTAGTGTGTTCATCTGCCATTGGAAATGTATCTCACATTTCAATGAATGACTGAGAAGTGCCTAAATTATGCTTCATCGTATGATGGTGTCGTGGGCTGAAACTAGCATATCCACAGGCTCACAATGCATTGTGTGCATATCTTTTTTTAGAGCACGACTCCATGAATCAGTCTTTAATGTGTGTACAGGAGTTCAGATATTGACAGTGAACTGATGGTTTTGATTCACTATATGCAATTACAAATAGGCTATTCAAAGCATTTGTGTATTATTTTATACATGTATACCACAATATCTTTCACCAAATACCTCAATATGGATAGTATGACAATATTGTGTGTATTTATGAAATATTTATGAAATATTTACAATGAGATAAATAAATCATCACTTATACCTATTAAAGGGATACTTCACTTTCAACAAAACCTTTGGTCATGTTATGTCTGCGGCGCATGCCCATGTGAACACCCCAGACAGTGTAGTTGCTTGATTCAATATTTAGATATTTGATATTCATTTTTTTCTGCCCCGTCCCATTCCTATACAAACCCATAATAACTTAACCATGGTAGATTCATCAGCCAACATTTTTTTCTGGTGAATGATATTGTCCTCTAATATGTCTGCCGCAGCGCCACACTGGTGTGGACTAAGAAATAAAACAATATTTTAAAAATAAATGAAAACATTTAATAAAAAAGCACTGGCCCCTCAATTATTAGGAGGACAATATTAGTCACCGGAAAAAGGATTGGCTGTTTTTCATGAATCTATCATGGTTAAAATGGAGTCTTAACTTATAATGGGTTTGTATAGGAAGGAGCAGCGCAGCTAAAATGAAAACAGAATATCAAATATCTAAATATTGAATCAAGTAACTTGATCAAGTAATCAAGTAAACTGTCTGGGGTGTTAACATGGGACGATAAAATGACCAAAAGTTTTTTTGAAAGTGAAATATCCTTTTAACTTGGGGTGTGAATGGCAAATAATAGTACAGATAAAACAGTCACACTAATCTACTGTAATTGTGCCTTTAAAGCCAGGAAAAGACAACACTTTGCTTATTACTGTAAAAATCCCAGATGATATCTACTCATAACACTGACATAGCATTGACAGACTATCAATATACCAGTATTGCCCAGCCCTAATGCAAATGTCTGTAGAGTACACTACTTCAAAAGGTAAAATCAAATGCTGAGAAAATTCAATACAATTGCTCGTTTCTGTCTCAGGTTTTTAAAAAAGAGAGCTACTGTTGGCAAATAGTTGAGGTCCACTCCTTTAAACAATATATTGACACTAGCGAAGAAAGATTGAGATCTCTTGTTTCCATTCATAAACAATTAAAAAATTATAAAACAGGAAACCATCAGTTCATGTCTTTAGCGACCTACCCTAACATCTACTGGTATCCATACATCTTTTTTTCCTCTTTTCTGGGGAGAAAAAAACTGTGTAGTTGTAAACCCTGGTCCTACTCTACCATGAGGGAAATTTTGTATTCAACTGGTGTAGTTGAAGGTGATCATTATTATTACTTATTGTAACTTATAGTTACATTATTGTTAGTTATACTGGTACAGAAGAGGATATTTTATTTGTTCTGCTCAGATATTGTAACAGCATTTGGTTTTAGTAATTAAAAGTCGACTAAAATTACAATGATACTGTGAGAAGACAGTTGACTTGCTGGTAGAACAGTATACCAGGAAGGATCTCAAAGGACCAGGGTTTGTACCGTTAGTGTTCAAACATAATCCTCATCGGTTAACCAAGCCATATTTCAGCTTATCCTCTGGAGCTACATTTTAATTTTGTTTTTTATGCTCATTGAAGTTCAAAAAAGTAATACTATAAATAATAATAATGATATCATTAACGGGCTTATGAATAACTTGTAACTGTTGAGTTGGTGTATTTTCCTTTTTATTCTAGGACCATTGAATGTGGTTCTCAACTCGCTTACTGTACTGCTGGTTTTATATTCAATAAGGAATTAATTAATAATAAGGCCAGTAGTCCTGGGAAAAGTGAATGCAATTAACATTGATAGAATAGAAACCCAGCAGTACTGGATCGCTGTGGTCCAGAGTTGGGAGCACAATAGGGTGCATGCATATAATACATCCCAATGGCATGAGATTATGTAGCATGGAGGTCCAGTTGTATGCTTGATTTTCAAAAAATATTTTCAAAATCCAATTTCAATTATTGTAAATTAAATCAGCAAGTCTACTGATTGGGACTGTGATGTAAATAGACCTCACCAGGACCTCCACACCACATAAATAAATTACACTGGTATTATGAAATTGCCCTGTGTAGTGTTTTGATCAATGGTTTTTCTTTCTTTTCGTAGCTGGTATAGTCTTCCGTCTGCGTGCTCCTTAACGTCAGGAAGGAATTTGAATTAGAAGACTTTCTACTGCTTCAAAAGATTACAGATTAACAAGCTTAATATTTTTTACACCATTTTATTTTTATTTATTTTGTCTTATTTTTTTTTACATGACATATAGAGAGAAATATTCCTAACTGTCTCAACACCCCTGCAAGAGATCCACCTGGAGTCTTCCAAGTCTTCTACATATTCTATCCTTCAGACACACTGGTTACATTATAGTGCATCATGGCATGGTTTTATGTTGTAGTTTCTGCATGTCATTTGACAACCAGCCCAACATATACTAAAAGATGCTAAATATGAAAGCCAGTGATCCTCATGTTCCGGTACTGAGCGTGATCCCTTTGTTTTGGTTGCTATTCCTGATTAATGCCTTTTAACTAGAGATTTTATCTGCACTGTGAAATGATAAAGTAACTAACAGTATCATCAGTTTGCTTTAAAGGATTGTAATTTACAAGCACTTTATTTAACAACATGTCAACCATGTTTCAGTTAATCTGCTAATCTGCCTTTCTAACCCACTAATGTGCAATATGTGCTCTAACAGGTCAAATAAGAACTATATCATAGAGTTTTACGCTGGACATACGGTACTATTATTGAGAATTGCTACAGTGACTTGATCAATTTAAAGTTAAGGCTATAGGTGTGTCAGTAAAGTTGTAAAATGGTGTGGTGTCTAAAGTATTAATGATGGTGAATTTGTATTTTATGCTTTAATAAAAAGCTACTTTCAAAGAAACTACTTGTTTTGTTGCTCAGACTCCAGTCTAACTGAACAAAGTGAATTTGTTTGCATTCACTGACTGCCACGGGCTCTAGTATAAGACTGTTCCAGAATGTATGTGTGGTCACCACCAGGTGAAAAACAAACAAAGCAACAATATGATGCTTTATTATATGGTTGTTATGCGATTCTATACAATTCTGTTATTATAGTGTATAATACAGCCAACTATAGGGTCAATGAGATGTGTGACAGTATATTGTACTACACTACATGAATACCAAATGCAAATTAATGTCTACTACAGCTCATACTGTAGCCTATCTGATATATGGTGTACAGGGACCTCCAGCCCCAGGGGTTCTTACTTGGGATGTACCAGGGACTCTTGCACAAGTGGACTTGTAATTATTCTTCCCATTATTACAAAAACAAGTAAATACAAATACAAGTTTTATTTACCTACTCTATACCTTACATAGGCTAAAAGAAATCTGAGAATTGCATTCTGTACCAAATTAACAGAACAAGACCATCTGACCAAATGTTCTAAGATTGGGACCCCATAGAATCAGATTTAAAACATTCGATCAGTGTTTCTCAACCTTTTTTGTACCAAGGCACACTTTTAATAGCCCCTAAACGTCAGGGCACACCTATCTCATGATTAGATAACCATTAATTGGTTATTATTTGGGGCGCAGTTCTCTGTGAGGTGAATATGTCCTGCTGAGCGCTGGACTGGTGCTGCTGACATGCACAACTCTGAAACCCAAGCTGGGACCACCGAGGACCATGCATGGACCGAGAAATGTCTCGAAGTATATAGGCATTTCTGGACTGGAAGTTCCGCCCTTTTTGTGGAAAGGTGGGACTAAGATTTTATAATACACAGAATATGGAAAAAGTACCCAATGGGGACTTGGGAACAGAGAACGTCATCCATCAATAGCCAATGAGAACGTTCTCTGTATGGACATGGGGTAGTTTTATCACAGCATGAGCGTCTGAGAAACCCTTTCCCCGTCACCTTACGCCAGGGTAGGGGGGTGTGCATAGGAGGAAATCTTAAAACCGCTTAAACTTTCTTCTTGAAAGTTCATACTGTCACTTTTTTCTTTATTTTTCCATTCTTTATTAATCCTTTAACCCCAGTTGCGTGTACACTCCTTTTTACGCGGCCGCCTTTAGCATATTATTCCAGAAAAACTTCCCTTCAACCAAGGTAAGCGGTCTGTTTAATTACGTGTTTCTATGGGTATATATTTGTCAAATTGCTCATTTTGGTAACGGTAGACATGTCTCAAACCAAATGCAGTTTAAAATATCAATTTGAAATGTTTGTTTATGTGTTATCTGTGGTTGTTTGCGTTTGTCTACGATAAGGAACATGTCCTGACATGTTATGACGCAGAAGTGCCTGTGTCCGACATCCCAAAGTTTCCATGTCCCGAACGGACGGGTGGCCGGGTCCCCCGCATTGATTGGCTCGTTGTTTCACTTCGTAAATTAACCAACCAATCACAAGCCAAACCGCCCCACGGTCTATGGGATGCACTCTGAACCAAACGCTACCCTACCGTAAATAGTCAATCTATAAGCTCACAACCATAGACATGTTTTACTGCATATGCTCACAACACTAGGGCTATTTTCGTGCTGGGACACCGTCCCACGAAGAAGAATAAATCCAGTTAGAACGTTTACATGAACATTTAATACGTTTTTATATTCGTTTATGGACTCTGGGCACTGGACAGACAATAATGGAAATGCAACCCTTTTTTGGTCCAGTTAAATCCAGTTCAATGACAACTGGCTGGGACTTTAGAAATCCCAATGTACACATTTGGACTCAAGTGAAATGACAGGCAAATGATTGATAGATAGAAAACATTGAGTTTATTTAGAAATTGTTTTGGTGCCCTCAAAGACAACCATATAATAATACAACTAATGGACACACAGATTAGGCTATAATATCATACATACATTTATTTATGCATTTACATAGCACCTTTGTCCAAGGTGCATTACATTCACCCATTCACACACCGATTGTGGAGGAAACCGTGCAAGGCACATCTGGAGGGTGTTCTGGTTTTGGGGTTAGTTCAAGTGTTTTGCCCAAGGACAGTTCATCTAGACAAGAGGAGCCTCAATTCGAACCACGGACCAACGGAACCTCTATCTTCTAAGCCACAGCATCCTGCCATTATAACCTTACAAGCTTACAAGAGTGTTCATTTCACAATGTTAATGATCCCCTGATGTCCTATTCCTTCATTTGACAGTAATTTACAATCCGGCAAATCTATTTTAACTCATACGAATAATTAGTTTCACTCAATTTCTATATTGTTTATAATATGTAATCACAAGCATGTAATGACAATTTGTATTTATGTAACTGTTATTAATTCTCATCTCATTGAGCATAGGTTTTTTTTATAATGTTTTTTGTTTTTCTTACATTTACAGATGCTTGACACAGTAACGACAGGACCCGGGGCATTGCCCTTTGCAGTGCAGTTGAAAGCACTGATGGATCGAGAGGGGCGCTACCAGCCCAAACTGAGCGGGCTGAGGCTCATCGAACAGGCCAACGACAACGGCCTGCGTATGACCACCAGACTGCGGGAGTTTGAGGTGAAGGACCTCCTCTTCCTGACCAGGTTCTTTGGTTTCAGCTCGGAGACCTTCTCCCTGGCGGTCAACCTGCTTGATCGCTTCATCTCCGTCATGAAGGTAAGAAGGGTTGTGTTAATCAAAACGATTGATTGAATGGATAATTAATCGCCAATCAGAGTACTAAAGGTTATCATCATTTTCAACCGAAATTGTGAATATAAATCTTCAATATAGTACAAACAGTGAGCTTGTATGTTGTAGATTCATTATATACAGTATGGCAAAATATAAATTAGGTCTTAACATGGTTCTAAAAAAAAGCAATTAGAATCTTTTCATGTCAATTAGTTGATGTAAAATGAACCACATTTCTCGATTATTTGAAATTGTGAAAGAAATCAATCGACTTGAAAATGGTCCATTCAGAAGCTTTGGCAGGTACGACAACAACACTTTAACACAACTTGGTGAGCTTAATCATGCCATCATAGGTGAAAATGGGAAAAACGATTTCTAAGCTCTAATAATGTGTCAAAGTCAAACTATGACATAGGGCTATGTGGTTAAGGGCATACAGTAGCATCATTTTTGACACTGAATCCTTTTCTCGAAACGTCTCTCTTTGCTGTCCAGATCCAGCCAAAGCACCTGTCCTGCGTGGGTCTCTGCTGCCTCTACATCGCTGTGAAGTCCACAGAGGAGGAGAAGAACGTTCCCATGGCCAATGACCTCATCCGCATAAGCCAAAAGCGGTTCACTGTGTCCGACATGATGAGGATGGAGAAGATCATCATGGAGAAGCTCTACTGGAAGGTCAAAGGTCCCACGGCGCTCCGCTTCCTCCGTCTGTTTCATGGCCACATCCAGGAGCAACTGGATGCTGACAGGTGAGGAGTCGACATAATAATACAATAAGTGGACACACCCAGACTAGGCTATAACATGTATATAATACATACATTTATTTATGCATTTATATAGTGCTTTTGTCCAAGGTGCATTACATTCACCCATTCACGCAGCAATTGTGGAGGAAACAATCCAAGGCACAACCAGAACACCATCCATGTATAACACCCATCAAACCCAATTACACTAACATACTGTACTATGTAATAATACAGAATAATATGTGTTAATATTTACAATTGTCTTCACAGCAAGAACATCCTTAATCTTGAGAGACTGGAGGCTCAGCTTAAAGCTTGCCACTGCTCCTTTGCTTTCTCAAAAGTTAAGGTAAGCCATCAGAATTGTTTACCCCACCATTCTATGAAGGGCTACAGTATTTCCTGTTTAGTTCCTGATGCAAATCATATTTTATAGGGTAAAAAATACAAAGACATTTTGAAGGGAAAGGCCTGATTATATTTAAGATGTCTGTAGCTAAGAAGCTAGACTGCGCATTCCATTCACCCATTCACACACATTCATACACTGGTATGAGAAACCAGACAAGGCAATGACCTGCTCGTCAGGAGCAATTAGGGGTACAGCGTCTTGATCTAGACACTTCCACACTAATAAATTGCATAAATTGCAGACACTATTTGGTGATATAGAAAATTAATTTATTGCCATTTTCTGCAGAATATTTATGTGGCTGAATATTCGGTGCATCACTAATGGAACAAACCTGTAAACACGGAGCTTGTTCTTTCACTTTAAGAAACCTTAGGTAGGGAGTGCCTGCTGGCCTAATGGTCCAGGTGCATGTCACATAATATAGGCTCTCGCCTAACAGTGTGTCACGTGTTCGAGTCTCGTTCATGATGATCGTTGCTACATGTCTCTCCCCTTCTCTCTGCCCCATCAATAAAGGCACAAAAGCCTTTATTGTTAGTCACACACAGTGGTGAAAGTGAGCCGAGTCGGACCGGGACCTTGTCCCGGTAAAAAAATTCACGCTGGGTCACACAGCGTCTAATAAAATGTTACGTTAAATAACCTGTCACCGCACAGAGAGAAGTCTCTTCTTGTCTGTTCGCACGGTCAGAGCCACAGAGTATAGACAGAGTTACGCAAACTTCATCCATAGAGTATAGACAGAGTTATGCAAACTGTTCACTTCATGGGGTCAGTCCAATGGAGGCTCTTCTACAGCCTCCATTGGGGTCAGTCCAATGGGGTAGCCTAATGGCTACTGGCTGGGCGACACGATAAACAGCCAAACTCTCTTCAAAATATCCAAGAATCAAATGCCATTAAGTCATTATTTTGGTGTTCACTGGACCAATTCTAAATTGAAACCGCGTGTTTGTGTCAGTTTTGCGATGCAAAATGATGATGTTATCCACCCACAGTCACAGGCACAGACATCCGTATTATAGCGGATACGGAAACAGACGTTCGTCTGCCTATATGTGTGCAAATCGGATATAGTAGGCGGACTTTTCTACTACTACAACGAATCCACCGAGGTTCAAACCACAATTATGTTGGCTGACAAACGCAATAGTTGGTTAACTAAGTTCTGATTGGTTCAGAGGCAGAGCAAAAACAAAAAAACATCAGTAATATGCGGTAAACCCAAAGTTTGTCAAGGGAAGGGAATGCACTGCTTAAAGGGTTAAAACAACAAACAAAATGGCTATGCAACAGTGTAGCAAAGCTTTTCAAGAGGAAGGGGGAAAGAGCTGAAAATGTCACTAAACAAAAGCTCAAAAAACGATTGTGATATTAGACAGTGGCAGAGAGTGAAGGTGGGGGAGAGAACCCATTTACAGAGGAACCCATTTACAGAGGAACCAGCACCAAGCACAGGTAGTAATAATAATAGGCACTGATATTAATATATTTTTTAAGAAATCCTGATATTATTTCAGGAATTGTATAGCCCCTTTCTAAATAGCCTACAAGGTGAGAGAGAGATAGAGAGAAACATGAAAATGAAACCATGGTCGTTGTACTTCTCCTTACAGCCCTCTCTGCTAGCCATGGCCTTATTGTCTCTCGAAGCCCAGGAACATCATGACCCTGAGCACGCAGATGAAATATCTCTGCCTCTGCTGAGTTTGCAGCAGCAGTTGAGCGTGAGTACCCAGTGCCATTCTGTCCTTTAAACACATGTGCCGTAACCAGATGCCAAACAGCCATGACTATGTGATTCACTGTCATCCTATGGGTGGAGTTTTATTCTGTTGGTAGACCATAGCCATTATGCAACTGATTAATTTAAGCAAGGGTTCATGCAACATTTAGGCAAGGTAATGATTAATCATGATGTTGAAAAGAATCTCTTGCGAGCATTGACAGGATTATGTTGTGACGCACGGTGAAGAAACGGATGGTAATGCTGTTTGATTGGCAATGGTTTTTAAATAGAAGCTGTGATGTGCTGCCAACAGTATAGGGTATTTATTCTGTGTTTTTCCCCTCTGCAGATCAAAGATGGAGACCTAGTTTGCATGAGGGAGCTGGCTAGAAAATGGCTGATTGAATACACCACCACCAAGTGCTCCAAGCCACATGGCCCGAGACCTCGCTGGATTATTTCAGGAAGAACTGCACGTCAACTGAAGCACAGCTATTACAAGATAGCTCACCTTCCCACCATCCCAGAGTCAGTGTTGTAATAGCAATGTGTCTCGGGGTGTAGCCACAAACATGAAATCAAGCCTTTTCTCCTTTTGACTTCAAACGTCAAGAAGTATTTGATAATGTTACATTAAAATGTCTGGGTGCCCATTAGGTGGGCACCCAGACATTTTACACATCCCACCATTTTCCCACCATTTTCCTTACAGAACTTTGTCATAGATGATAGAGTTCTTTAAGGAAAAGCACACTGCATTACGTCATCCTCACTGACTTAATTGCCGAATTATTTTCTGCAGCCATCTAAACATGTTTTCTTTTTCTTTTCCTGGTTGATTTGTTTGCACAAGTGTACAGTATGTTCTTGTTTGAATCGGTGCCATAGTACTCTGGTATTCCCTGGCATGGGTTGCTGGGTTTAAGCAAAAATAAGTATAGAACCACCTAGGTACCTCAGTCCACTATGTGGAAGAGGAGGGAGAAGGGTTTTGTGAACAGCAAAAAATGGAACCAAGAAATCGGGCCCAAAACCCTTAACTCCACCCTAGGTCGCTTAACTGTCTGAATGCACACTCCTACCCAAGGTGATGAAAGATGTTTTTATTTTAAAAACTTTGCAGGTGTAGTCTGGTTTCTCCTGTGACCTGAAGCTAGAGTTGAAGCCTGGCATGTTTGATTTGTTCGCTCATAGGATAGGCGTAATTCTTAGAGCTGAATGTTCTCCTTACTATTAATGGTTACCGATGAGTCATTTTATGCAAAGTTATTCAGAATAACTTGGCAAATCCAAATTGAAAAACCACTGTTAATAAATTGATTTTAGCAAGTAGATAGTCTTTGCAGTGACATCCCTGTTTGGACTTTGTATTGTATTTCTGCTAACTACCCCTTTCACATAAATAATTGGCACTGAATGATTTTTTTTAAATTATAAATTCTGAAACTGTTGGCTGACTACATCATCTGGTTTACCTATATACAGTACCTGGACCTTTCAATAAAATTATTGAAAAGTAGCTTGCCGTACATTGTTTATTTTATTAAAACCAATGTATATAAACACCACCTTGAGGGGCTGTTACATTTCAACCACTGAACACAGTCCAGTTTTTCCAGTGGGTGTCGAGCTTAACTACACGTAGATATTTAGTATAAAACAAGCGTGGCAACATAATGGCCCAGTCACACAAACTTCAGAAGCAGCAGCAATCTGTTGTCTTTAGTTCTGACACGTGGAACGTGGGGTATTGTCGGTTGCTGTTTTTTGCTGTCTTCAGTTCTGTGGGTAGAACATGGGGTATTGTCCGCTTGCTGTGTTTTGCCAAAGCAAACTGAACTTTTCAGTGAGCCAACCAATCAAACAAACTACATACCAAAGAACTGGCACTGCCTATAACCCACAAGGCAATATGGGAAAGAATATTCACTTCCATAATGTGACCCCTTTGCATTTGTTGACTACAAGGCTTATGACGTAGATGTGTGAACGTGCCCTGAATCCTCTTCACAACTTGAAGTAAGGCATGTTGTGAACTGTACTGTACAGGTTTATGGCTTTCATTTTGACAGCCTATATTACAGTTTGGCTGAAAGGCAACTGCTGCTTGTCCTTGTAGAACGATGGTGGGATAGTTCATCTCCACGTGACAGATGTCCTCTCCTCAGTGATGTTGTTTAGGTAGCAGAACATCTGCAAAAGCTGGTAGATGATGTCACCACACCAATGAAGTCACTTCTGTAAATTGGAGAAATCTGGGCCACCGCCAGCAAAGTTCCCAGAGATCTCTGCTCCGCTGAAGTCAAAGCCAGGATTCTGCCAAAGGTAATAGGTACATTAGAAAAGGAAAGCTTGACCTGGATAGCAACAGTTGCTAAAGTATTTGGATTGGCATTGGACAGAAGGACTTTTTATAACAGTATCACTGATCTGGATAACATCAACAGAGTCAGCACTTGTAAAGCCTGATTTGGACTTGCAGATCTGCAGATCATTGACTATTGAATTATACATTTATAAATATATATTACATTAGAACAGTTTTACTAGGTGTAACTGAGGAAAGTAAGTAATGTGCTACCAATTATGCTGTTCATATTTAGCCTCATCTCTATGCGTTTTGTGGCCTCGCAGTCTATCTTGCACCATTCATTTTTCCTATACTTTAACTATCTGGAAATAGGGAGTCAGCCATACGTCAGCGATGTCTCTAATATGGCGACTTGATCCATGCTCGATAGATAAACCTGCTTGACGTAGCAGCCGTTCCTACTATGACAGACCCTACACTTTAACGTAGTGTCTACAACGTTTGTTTGACACGCTGCATAGACGTGTCACCATGGTAAGCCATTGCCGCTGCAGCTGTTTGCTTAATGATTTTGACAGCTATGGCGATTGCATCATAGCAGTCATACTTCAGGTAAGGGGTGCCGTTCTGAAAATGCAGCAGCTTAAAGTGCCTAATGCTTGAGAACTGCAACAGATCAGATAGCAGGGAGCAAAGTAATGGCGATTCCATATCCGTGTTTGTATGTTCTGTGAAACTTTCATACAGACCTCCCTCTGGAAGCGCTCCAGGGTGAGTTTCTTCTGCATCTGGTCCTGAACCCAGGGGTCTGCGGCATACTGGCCCTCTAGCAGGGACCCCCAGCAGTTCCCAGCATCACGGTTGGCCTTCATCAAGATAATGCGGATTAGACTCTTGTCCTCTGAGGGGAAAACATGGGAGGACATACAGCACATACAGTACATGAAGAGAGCCAAGTCACTGAGAGCTTATTCTCTTGTGGTTCCCTACTGTACATCTCTCCCCAGCAAAACCAAGAAAAGCCCTATTTTACTGTACACTTCCAACTTCTTTAATACAGTATTTTATCACCCAATGGCACGTTCAAAATAAACTCTGGCTTGAATGTGGATCATTTTACTCATATTCATTTTGTTATTGGGTGATGTGATGGAACCCACCCAGAGTCCATGTAGCCTCATCAGACACAGTTGTACCAAAAAACTTCCCCTGCAAGTAGACAAGAAACATGTCATGTTAACAAAATCCTGGCAAGACGAGCCATGACTTGACTTATGATACTAGGCTACAAAGCGCAAATCATGGGGCATTATAATTGTGTGTGTGTGTGTGTGTGTGTGTGTGTGTGTGTGTGTGTGTGTGTGTGTGTGTGTGTGTGTGTGTGTGCGCGCGCGCGCGCGCGCGCGCGTGCGTGCGCGTGTCTGTGTGTAAGACCACAAACACTTGCCTTGATTATCTCTTTTCCCTTGACGTAAACTTCTATCTGTTTTGAGCTCAAACTGCACTTGACCTCCTTGCCGGACGTCCCGTGCGGCACGTTGACTTCGATGAAGATCTCCTCCATGGTTTGGTACCAGGACCCCCAGGGTGTCTGGCATGGGACCACCCCACTCCTCTCCTCGAAATTAACCGACATGCTGCCTCCAGCTCCTGATGTGTTGTCTGACTGATGGATGGCTCAAAACTGAGCCTTAGAATATAGACAGAGTTGCGCAAATTCCGTTCACTTCGTGGGGCCAGTCCAATGGCGGCTCTTCTAGGTAGACTTCTATTGAGAATGGGGACAACAAATAGGGACAAATGCTGGACACGAAATAGGCAGAAATGCATTGGACTCAATCTGGCTGTTGCATGTAGTAACAACAGCCCAGCTTTAACGATCTTAAACACCTTTATTCCTATATTGATGGTACAACAGTACAACATGAACGAACATTAACCAGGCTTTGTTGCTCTGCAATGCTTTAAACGAGTTGTCATGTTGCACACATGCTTTAAATAACTCGTAGTTGCACCGCTGGCCCTTCCATCTCCAGCTCGCCCCTTTAGGCTGCATTAATGGTGCGCGAGCGCTCAGTTTCTGCCCCCTCAATGACGCAAATCTTCTGTTATGGCTCAAATGAGCGTCTTCTTCTTTCGCTGGAGGAGCTGTCATTTCCTGGTTGTTAAAATAGGTTGTTGGCATTTAGCTCCACTTGCTGGTTGCAAATGTGTACAACAGGTGTAAAAGAAAAATGAAAAGGTATGCTTTTTACTATATCGTTTACAGTATTGTCCATATGCCGTATGAGATGAAATGTATGAGATGCATCATGATTTTTGAATAGGCTGCGTAAAAATCACTTATATAAACTATGCTTAAATGTTTTCTCTTAATGCAATCTATGTCGTTTGTTTATAATGGCCATGCATCTCCTGTCACTTAAAATGGTCACCCTAAAATTGTGCCATTGATTGAGGTCAGTGTTTGTTGGTGTGTTCAGACTCATTCTGTCATTTTGGCTGCTTTATGTGTTATCATGTGTGTTTGTCTAAAAACAGAGTGGATTTGCTAATCCTTTAATTGGATTACTCTGCGCTTCCTACCTCTCATGTCCTCACGGTAAAATAAAAAACAGTTTAAAGATCTTTAACGCCTGTTGCTGTCTTTTTTTGCTTACAGAACAAGTTATGTTATGTGTCCCTCACAGAACTGAACGGAAGGCTGGCATCAACTGCTTCCAAGGATGAAGGCTTTCTCAATCTTTCTGATCTCTTTCTTCTGGTTTGTACAAATAATTTCATTTTCACTGTCTCTTTTGTACTTCTTGCCTTATTATGCTATGTTATTATGTTCATCACACACTTTTGTGCCTTTGTTTTGTGCCTTTAACTCTACATTATATGTGCTAACATAAAATCTACATTATGTGCTGTCTACAAAAGTCTACATTCATGCATAGATTATGCTACATAATCTATGCAATACTGATACTGATCACTATCAACAATACTGATCACTTTTATTTTGACAGTGCTGATCATGTGTGTGGACAAAATGCATCACACATCACACGCATTTTGGATCGACTACTGGATGGTTATGACAACAGGCTGCGTCCTGGGTCTGGAGGTACAGTCGATACTAAATCATTAAAGTCCTTTCACATCAATAGGCCTAATCACAATATTATTTTACATGCAATAGCACAACATTAAAATACTAAAATACTCACTTCATACATAGTAAAATTATTGATGATTTCATAATCTTTTATTTGGAATTAGTAATGCATTCAATTAATCATCAGTTAATGTTTATAGTATTCTCTCTCTGTGTGTGCGTGTGTGTGTGTGTGTGTGTGTGTGTGTGTGTGTGTGTGTGTGTGTGTGTGTGTGTGTGTGTGTGTGTGTGTGTGTGTGTGTGTGTGTGTGTGTGTGTGTCAAGAAAGAACCTAAGTTTCTGTTTTTTTTTTAATGTAGCCTACATACAGCTAACCCTAACCTCCTAGGCATACAAACATGCAATCTCTCTTTATCTCTCTCTTTATTATAGGATGTTAATAACCTACTTACATGGTAGTTATCTATATAACTGTGAGTGTGTGTGGGGGGTGTAAAAGTCAGAGGGCTCTTACTAGTGTATATAACATTAATTTTAGTAAATTGTTGATTGACCTTGCAGCCAAGGGACCAGGAACACTGGCCCTTTCTATAATCCATCTTTATTTCCTTCACAGGAGGAATTACAGAGGTAAAGACCGACATCTTCGTCACCAGCTTTGGACCCGTTTCTGATGTTGAAATGGTATGATCTTAATTTAATGTAAAATAAAATCCCCAGAGTTATTTTAGCTAACTTAATTAACTAATTGGCTTATGGGTCCACGTTAAATGAACACTGAGGAGTTTACTGTGTATAGATTGAGAATAGGCAATAAATGACTGTGCCTCATTGCACAGTGAATGCTTTCTAATGAGCTTTAATCTGTTTGTACATCAAGATGACATTATGCTAAACAATAAAGAGGCCCTCTGAAAAGATTGATTGGATTGGGAGGGAATAAATTATGTATTGAGTGATGACAAATGGTTCAGTCTATGATTGCATTTAGCAGACTCCCTTAACCTTACAGTAAGAAAGAGACCTGAGGTGATGCATACAACGTATAGAAATTGTAATCTAGGAACAGGTAAACCAAGAATCTAGTGTCAGTCCAAGTAAAAGTTCATTTTCTTCAATGTATTTAAAACCTTTTTTTGTTTTAATCTTGATGATTATGGCATATAGCTCATGAAAATCTTCAAATGCTATGTCAATTAAGTATTTTACGAGACCGTAACAAAAAATATTTTCAAACAAGAAATATTGAGTATGTGAAAAGTATACTTGGGCTACTTTTGAGCAATTTATTTCATCAACGGGCTGTGGCATGGAGGTGAACAGCCTGGGGCACTGTTGAGGTGTTATGGAAGCCCAAGTTTGCTTTGATAACAGCCATAAATTATTTTGTGTTATTTAGTATATTTAGTTATTTAGTAAGACTGAAGTGCACAACAGATGAGGTGTTGTACAAGTGAGGGTGAGCTTATTCAAAGTATTAGTGGAATACGGGGATTGCAGGGGTAGGTGGCTCTCCAGTGGCACACTCAGCATGGGAGGGGGTCCAAGCACTGGGAGGAGGAGAGGCAGCCCTCAGGGAGAAATAACAATAATAGCAGGTTCTGCAATTGCATACAGCTTGTAGCTGTGTAAAGCTAAATGTAACTAGCACTGAAACTTGATTCAACAATACTAGGCTATAGGTCTGTACCTTTATCTATATATTGACAGGTGAAGCTTTGGCGTGGAGTGAGGTGCAGGCTGGGCTTTTATAGTGGCAGTGCTTGATTGCAGAATCATAGGCAGGTGCAGAGAATGGGATTAGACAGTGAGGGGGACTGGCTAAACCATGCTTAGATGTGGAGGTGAAGAGTAGTGAGCATTAACATTTTGTGTCACCTTTTACTTGACAATACAACCCAGAATCTCTGTGGGGTTCAAGTCAGTACAGTTGGGTGGTCAGTTAAGTGCAGTAATACCATGGTCAGTACTGCAGTTACTAATAGTTTTGGCTTTGTGGGCAGGTGCCAAATCGAGCTGGAAAAGGAAAATAGCATCTCCATGAAGCTTGTCAACATACTGAAGCACAAGCACAATGTGTAAGTTCACAGTCAGTGGATGAACACCAGCCGATAACATACAGTCTCAACACAACAATCTAAAATTATATTTTATCTTCCCTCTCTGTTTTACACAATATTCTACTTCCTTGAGATGGACCTGTATATAAGTATATTATTGAGAAATAATCTGTACATTTATACTGTACAATATCGGATGCCAGGTCTATAAATGGCCTACTTTGGCATAGTTAGATTCTTTAAAGATGTGTATTCAGACTATGGTGTAAGATTGGGAGTGAGTCTGCAGTTCTAAATGGGTTCATAAGTTTATTTCACAGTTTGGGAGCCAGAAGCAGAAAGATTCTGGGACATGTGGAGTACTGTAATGGATGTTTTAGTGAAGGTTCTGACAGCTTTCCTGTGCTAGCTGATCTGAGTAAGCAGGATGGGTTGTAGGGTTGAGGCTTTGAAGATACAGTATGTCGGTGCCATGCTTTTGGTTGCTTCGTTGGCCAACGTCAGTGCTTGTACTCAGGGAGTCAAAGCAGGGAACAGATAATGGGGAGACGCGACAATTTTAGCAGGTTGAAGGTTAGGTTCTGGATAGGGACCTGGACTGACTCCTATGTGTGGAATGGTCTCATCCTTCAAATGTTAAGCCAGACAGGACAACACACAGCATCCATTGTGAGGAAAGCTTTTGCAGAAAATGGCAGATACGAGTCATCTGTGATATATCTATAATGCTTGACTACTACATATCTAGACATTTTCTTCACAATCATGCACAATTGCACATATTTAAGAAGCCAATTCCTGTTGACTTAAGTGAAAAATAGAGAGTCAAACATTGTCCTAGATGAAAAAATGGTCATTATTATCTGATCATTAACAGTTTTGTTTCTTGTGTGACTAATTAAAACAAAATGGTATTACATTACTTATTGGGTAGGTTGCACCCCACCTGGAGTGTTGTTGCACTAATGTCCTCTGTTGTCCTCACATCAGGACTACACCATGGACATGTTCTTCCGTCAGATGTGGGTGGACGAGAGGCTGAAATTCGAGGGGCCCCCAATCCTTCGGCTGAACAACAGGATGGTGGATAACATCTGGACACCTGACACATTCTTCCGTAACTCTAAGAAATCCCTGGCCCATAACATGACCACACCCAACAAGATGTTCCGCATCATGCAGAACGGCACTGTTCTCTACACCTCGAGGTACACTTCATGCTACTGCTGCTGCTGTTGTTCTTTAGATGGAAGCAGTCATATTTCTTTATTTAAAGGTTACAAACAATAGCTACCATGGGACTTAGAATGTATAACGTGCATGTTGGGTAGGATACATGTTGTAATGGTTGACACCCAGTGCACTGGCAATATTGTTTGAAGTTTGAATATTTAAAGCAGAATGCAGTGCACAACAGATTGTACACAATCTATGTTGTAGTTTGGAACTGGTCATTGTTGCAATAGTATGTGGTAACTCTGTCAAGATTGCATTGTAGCTTTAAAGGTGGATGGAGTGCTGTGTTTTTGCATTTCCTTCCATTTTTTCATGCATTTAAGAGGTGACAGTACTTCAATAGACCCTTGGTGTGATTTTTATGTATAATGACGTCTTCCCTTTGTATTTAGGATTTTTTCCTAGGGGAAACAGTCAAACATGCCAATGAAAAAAACATATGAATGAAAATATAGTGATCACCCTATCAGCCCCTCCCACTTTACCAAACAACTACAGCTATGGGTGTGGCTTCAGTTCAGGTGGATCACCACCCATCACCACCCACCAGGCAAATGCATAGGCCTACTTGCATACATAATGCACTGGTGGGGTGCTACATAAAAACGTCAATTTAACAAATACTGTATACTTGATTTTTTTCTCCAGACTGACGATCACTGCAGATTGCCCGATGAGCCTATATGACTTTCCCATGGATGGCCATGCCTGTCCACTGCGATTTGGAAGCTGTGAGTGTGATAGAGACTCAGTACTAAAACAAACAAAAAACATCACTTATTATTTATGAAGGAAGTGTTCAAACACAGGACTTCCTCAGATAAAGCAAGGAAAATAGGAGGAAGGCACACCAACGTAATTTTTTCTACCCGTCAATTCAAAACGGCAGATTCGTCACAGGTGACAAACTGCCGCTGGAAGCTGCGGGGGATACATTGAAGTCAATGAAGCCTAGTTTGCATGCACATAAACAAAATGTACTTCTGAATGACTGATACCATTGTAAAGTAAACAAAGATTTGTCACACTGTGACGAATCTGCCGGTCGAAATCACAGACAGTCATCACGTTCACTAGCATACGTTGTGCTCTTTGCATAACTCTATAAAAGCACACAGTGTGCACACATCAAAAAGCAACACAGCAATATGTGTTACATTCTGTTATTTTTCAAGTATTTATTTGGTCTCTCAGTAATTCAGTATTTGGATGAATGAATGAATGAAGTGGAGAATTACAGTAGGCTACGAGTCAAGTACACACTGCAACAAAACAGATAACAGCTTGGTGAATGTGCCATGTGCCATGTGAATACTTACTAGGCCCACTTACTTTGGTTCTGTTAAGTAGGCCTATATTTTGCTGGCAATTGGGAATTGGCTACTTGTGTAAAATTCTGAATACAACCACTGCTATAGGCAACTTTTACTTAAGTATTTCATAATTAAATACACCAGTGACACCAGTTTAATTAAGGGGTTTATTAAATCAATATTTGCTCTGGCTTTTGATTGTGACTCCATAATGTCACCTTCTGGCGGAGCCAGGTTCCACCCCATATAGACCAGTCATAGCCTACTTACTGTGCTGTTCAGACAGCTCAATACAAATAAATAGTTTGCAATTCGAAAAACACCCACTCAGAGAATATTCTGTGACCTGTTTTCTTTTATATTCCTGAACCGATTATATGACAATGTTCACAATCGTTCATGAATATTTTTTGTTTACAAGATGACAGCTGGGCTTCCATCCACTGCCATGTATTCATCAGACTTCTGGTCAGACTTTTGTCACTTGAGGTGTCATGGCGCAGCCCTGGCAGAGCCCTGGTGTCCAGTCACATGACTTCGTTTCTCTTCCTTCCTCTTTTTTCCCTGAGATAAAGGCATTCACAAAAAAAAACGTTGTTTCTGTAATTCTAGATGCATACACCAACCGGGAGATCATCTTCACCTGGAGGAAAGGGCTGAAGGATTCTGTAGACTGTCCCCCCGAGTCTATGAGTCTGCTCCAGTATGACCTGGTGCAAAAGACTTTGGCCAGTCAAGTTTTTAATTCAACCACAGGTAAGCTTAAGGCGAATCACTTGACTGAAACTTGAACCAAACAAGTGTGTTACTTTTTGGTTCAGAGCACCTTGAATAACGTTAATAGGTCAATGTGGCTTCTCAGTGAAAATCTGTTATTTTCCACAAGAGGCACAATGTCCTATATTAATATTGATAGATATTTTTTAATAATAATGTTATCCATCAATGGGTGATTAATAGGAAAAGGACTGAGACCAATATGACCTAAAATATCAGGAGACCATTTTGGGGTGAAGATTTAACCTTAATGGATACAATTAGAAAAGATCTCAGAATGGACTGTAATACTTCGATAGCTCAAAATGTAACATAGTTAAAATCACAAAATGTAATCACAGAAAATGTACGTCAAAAGTATAAGTACTCCAAAGTACTGTAGCCTTAAGAGCATTGAGAAAAACCCTTTAGTGTACCCAAATGGAATCAACCTGTAATAAAACACAATTAGTACTTACTGCACACCACATTAAACATTTTCCCTCAAAAACAAGTGAAGAAAAGATGTCCACACGTCAGCAGCAATTATATTTAAAAAAATATTTAATTATATTCCTTTCTATATGGAGAGAACTTGGAATACCTCCACACCAGCCCGTAATAAGTTTCCTCTCTGGTTTAACATGGCGGATCGCAGCATTATATGAAAATCCTTATCAGAAAATTCTCAACTTGGCATTACAAGTGAACAACTTTTACTGCAAAGGCTTATGGGCAATGAAGTTTTAATAACATGATGCAACTTCCGTAAATGCAAGATGGAAGATATAGTTCTAATACAGTGTAGTTCTGGAAAATCCCCAACCCTTACAGAGCGGTCCAAGACATTGAGAGAGAGAGACGGTCTCACACAAGTGAGCAAGGTCATGTGCAGATAATAGTCTAGGAGTAAATGAAAACAATTCTCTCTCCTCATAACAACCTAGTGTGTACCAGACGAAGTATCAACATTTCAACTGTGTCAAAGACTAGCGACCCTGAATTTTCCTTGGTAAAATGAATGAATAAGGAACTTGATGTCAACAGTTGGAAACAGCAGATCTACAATTCCATTGATGACATATGTAAATCATTCACTACAAAATTATGAAATATTAAATATTTCCAATATTTCCTATACTACTACTTATTTACGTATTTACAATGGGTGGTTTTACATTTTAGTTTGATCAGTATCTCTGTTGATCCAGAATGGCACGCTGCAGGGATTATGTTTTCTCCACTGTGGTCTGTGGTCTGTTTGTCTGCGTCTGTCTGACTCAGTTTGACTGTGAGTAACTAATCTTGAGCATGGCTGGACTGATCAGTGTAAAACGTTGCACGCACATGCCCAGTTGGCCAAAGAAGGACCTCCCCACAAATAACACTTCTCTTTTTTATATAAAGAAATATTGAATCAATCAAATTAAGGAGGCGGGGCTCCACCATGAATTTTACACCCCCTGTGTATTCTTACACCCCGAAAGTTTTTTTTTTTTCTTTTTTCTTTTTACTTTGACTGTTTTTTAACAGTCAGGCCTATGGTAAGATATCTGTGATTTTTCTGTATGTCTGAATGGTTACGCATGAATGGGCACTCTTAGATTCTCCTATTTAGTGATGTCACCCATTAAGTCATTGGTGTGCATGGTAATCCCAACCCCCTCTCAAAGATGCCCAATGAAAGCGACTGAAATCAGGCAAATCATGCATATCCAAATAAGAAAAGGAATATAGGAAGGAAGGACATAAGAAAATGAGGTGGGCGGGGGGAAGCCCCATCTCCGATTGGCGGAGATTTTTGTTTTTGTGGACATTTCCAGTGCTGTACCCAGCTAGATCAGCACTCGGTAGAGTACATACAATGCGCACAAGTAGGCCGTGGCCTACTTGTGCGTTAGCGGAATGGGCGATAATTACTTCACCATTACGTCATCTCTCAAATTTCTGAAAGACATTTTATGGTAAAGTCTCCGGCTAAGATTTCCTATTATTCTCAATCACCATTACGTCATGGTCCCTTACGCCTCCCTCCTCTCCTTTGGCCGTTCCAATCTTTTCGATCTCTGTTTCTCCAAGATCTCATGGTCCTCATCCAGCTCCTCTCCAAGGGTGATGATGTAATGAGGTCCTAATTACATTCATCACCTAAACCGGCCAATTGGAGTGCCCCGACAACAACCGCCGTCAGCGCACTGCACACCACTGCACGCAGGTCGCTTAACTTGCGGCCGCTCCGCTCACCTAAGTAAATACCACCCTGAGGAAATCTGAAAAGGAACTATCTGAGTGGTTGTTTAGGCTACAGAGTATATAAAACGTATTGAAAGGCAAAACCTATGATACATTTGATTTTAAATTCATGGTGGTGCCCCTTTAAAAACACACAAGGCACAATAGTGCCTTTCGGGTTTAGTCACACCTAACTGCAATCAGCGTTAGAGTGAGGGACTAGTCTGAGTAGTCTCATTCAGTCTCATTCTCTGCACTGAAGAGCAGAGAATTACTGCAGATGGGGGACTAGAGAAAGATGTTTACTTTTTCTCTTTCCCTTTGGGAAGCAGAGAGTGAGAGAGAGAGGTGTTCCCTTGCTGTGGACCTCACACGTCCCGGGGGGACTACCAAAGACTTTGCAGAGAGACAGAGAGAAACGAGTATTCTCTGTGTATGTTAACGTATGGTGATATTGCACATAGTCCTTCTCCCCACCCCCACGTTTCATCCTTCATTTCCCATTTGCTTTCCTCTTCCTCAGTTCCCTTCACTCTATCATCCCCAGCACCCCCCCCCCTCTCCTCCCGTTCCAATCCCCAAATTACCCCCCTACCCCTCGACACGGCCCGCCCACATCTCTGTGGCGTGCATTTCGTGGTGGTGGTCTCATCTTATTGGTTCATATCCATAGCTTCCTCTAGAAGTGCTCCTGGTTGAAGGTCATACAAGGTCAGTTCTGGAAGGAGTACTGTAATGGGCCGTGCAGTAGTTTATAATGAGCATTAGGCATTTTTGGAAACTCCAGTAGTATGGAAAGGCACTGGGCATTGATTTAGCTTGCACTCGCACAGTGCTTTCTCTGCCTGGTGAGAGCTCAAATATTTTCAACTTGGGTGCCTAGAAGCGTACCCAGACGCATGCTCTGGTGTCTTGAGCCAACTCCTATAAAAACGTGTATACTTACTTGGTGTGTGTGTGTGTGTGTGTGTGTGTGTGTGTGTGTGTGTGTGTGTGTGTGTGTGTGTGTGTGTGTGTGTGTGTGTGTGTGTGTGTGTGTGTGTGTACGCATCTCAGACATATTTGGCTATGCCTGACTCAGAACTACGCAAGCTGGCAGACTCCAGATTCATGGTATTATTGCAATTCACAAGACAGTTTCCCTTCAAATCTTACTGGTAATCAGGTCTGATGAAGGGATTGGTGCCGTTGGAATGCTAGATAACAAAGCATTGATCACATCACAGGTATTATATTTTACAGGTCTGTGGGTTCATTGTGTCCTTCAGAGTCAATTACCTCTGCACAATTAGTATGTGTCCTTAACCAATTTAGGATAGTAGACCATTGAAGTGGCCTGCCATGATGCCCTCAGGATTCTACTAAAAAACAAAAAAACAAAAACAGCCTAACTAAAAGCTCATAACTCAACATACCACATTGAGATGGCGTTGTGAGTAGTATAAATTAAGTCTTAAAGGCATATTTCACAAACATTGTTTTGGAAAATGTAATAGCCTCTGTACCACACTGATGTGGACTACTGAATAAAATATTATTTTAAAAATAAATGAAAATGAGAAAGCACGCACCCCTTCACATATTAGGAGGACAATATCAGTCACCAGAAAAAAGACAGGAATTTTGGATGAATCTATCACGGTTAAAATGGAGTTTTATTTTATAATCGGCTTATATAGGAGGTGTAGAGCAGCAAAAATATATAGGGTGCAGAGCAGCTAAAATGAACATCAAATACCTCAAATACTGTATCAAGTAATGTAAAAATGGTCTGTGGTCGTAGAGTAAATGATATGATGCTCAAAGGTTTTTTGGAAAGTGAAACCCTTTAACCTTTTTAGCCAAAAATCAAAATAGATATATTGTTATATTTTCTGCCTTTTTCCGCTCTACGTTGCTTCTACTTTGATGATGTAGCTTTTCCCCTGCAAACAGACACTTGCCTCATCCTGCAAACGGTCTAAAACTTTGTTGTTGTCAACAAATCACAACGAAACATTTATCAGGCTCAGGAAAGGCAGTGCTAATTTGTGAGGGGGGGTTTTGTGGGGTGAGGCAGCGTTTTAGCCAATCACAGCACAGCAGTTTCCAGCAGTTTCATAATGAGCCAATAGAGGTGGATTTAGATTCTGTTCTTAAGCAAATCTGTTTACAAACAGTGTTTGTACACACTAAAGTTGCCTCTATTACCTTTAATTGGTGAATGTGTAGGATTTGTATTAATAAAGGCATATAGGATTTGTAATAATAATATACAATAATATACAATAATAATATATATAAAAAATAATAATATAAATTTAGGTAACTATTTACTGGAGTTTTCAATTTGAGTATACAGTAAGAGTAAAGTCCAATATTGTCTCTGAGATGTGGTGGAGTACATGCTTTCATGATACATGTAGTCATGATACTAGTACTGTAGACATACTCAAGTACGATAAAAGTACATCAAATTTGTATATGTACCGTACTTGATTAAATGTGGTCTTTACTTACTTTCTGCCACTGCTTCCAGGTCAGTACTCGGAGATGGTAGTCTTCTTTCACCTACAGAGGAAACTGGGCTACTATATGATCCAGACCTACGTTCCTCTCATCATGGTGGTGGTTCTGTCACAAGTGTCCTTCTGGATCAACAAGGAGTCTGTCCCTGCACGCACCGTAGCTGGTATAGTATACTCTAACTGCTATAGACCAGAGGTTTTCAACCTTTTCTCAGACCAAACCTAAGGATCTTCAAGTTTGTGTCTACATTTTAAGAGAGATAACTGGCAAAATGTTGGTCAAAATAACATTATTCTACTTTTTCTAATTATGTAGATTCTTGAAAATTAAGTCATTCAGATGTTTAAATATGAATATAATTTAAATATAATCAATGGACCCGTAAGGGTCCATTTCGTATCATTTTACGATCTCAAGAGTTAGAGATCTATAAGGGTCTGTCCATCACTTAGTTGGGGACCACCTGGAATCCTCTCAGGGACCACTGGTGGTCCTCAGACCACCACGCATGCAGACGCCCTGATCTGTTTTTGGGTCATGATGGTTCTGCTGGCATCATCATACTGAGTTGTTATCAGTAGTTCAGTACCTTATTCTTGGTGACCAATATGTCTGTGTGCTTGCACTTGTGTCTGTGTGCTTCCACGTGTGTGTCTGTGTGCATGTGTCCACTAGGCATCACCACCGTACTGACCATGACCACTCTGAGCATCAGCGCCCGCCAGTCACTGCCCAAGGTGCCGTACGCCACCGCCATGGACTGGTTTATCGCTGTGTGTTTTGCCTTTGTGGCCTCGGCCCTGGTGGAGTTTGCAGCAGTGAACTACTTTGCCACACGGGAGCTTAATCGCTACAAAAGACGTAAAGCCAAAGAGCGGGCGATGGAGGCTGTCGCTGCCAGCGATGATGATGACGATGATAACGCCACAGTAAGTCACAAATCTTCACGTCTTACTGATGCTGTTTGCTTCCCATATTTGCTTGCCACTAGTGCCGGCAGAGCAGGCTGCTGTGCAAGCGCTGGCGCTTTGGCCTGGGGGGTCAGATCAACATATGGACTGAATTCTGTACTGGCTATATGGAGCATGTCTTGAATGGTCAGGTTTTTTGAAGTGCTGCCAAAGCACTTCCCTTAGACGATGTTAAAGCTGTGTGTGTGCGTAATCGTCACCTGTGTGTGCGTAACCGTCATTGGCCATTTGGCCATTTGGCCGAGCCAGCCGACCTATCCTTACAGGCTATGGGATGGGGCAGCACCGACTGAGAGTGTTAGCGAATGAGGCAACAACAGTGGTTTTGGTGTCCGCCCACTCTCTGGCTTCCACTACAGCCGAGGCACAACACACGCTATGATTTATTTTGCAAGTCGCGAAAAGCACTACCAACAACAACAACAAGGCACATTCGTATTCTGTAAAACAAAGGACACACATCAACCCACTCCTGTGGTCTGAACACCATCGTAGGCCTACACGACTACACTGGGAGGGACATCTGTATACAGGTTAGTATCAACTTTTATCACCACGCCGCAGTTGTGTTGCATGCCAACGTTACTATGGATCCCACCGCAGTTCTAGGAATGCACCGCTGTGTAGAAGAGTTGCGACACACGGGTCAGAAACTGAGGACAAACGGAGTTGGAAATGCATCCAACCATAGTAAGTCACTTTGTCCTATATTTGCACCAAAGTATATATGCCAGTGGTCCTCAACTCCATTTAATGGAATGTCAGAACTCCATATTTGGAGCTGACGTATTTTAAGGGTTTGAGGTCAGATGTTAGCTCCAATCTACACATCTATAAGATCTCCATATGTGGTTAAGCAGGGATCAGTGTTGTGATGTTTATATATGGAGATGGCCATATATGGTCACGTGATGAGTCATGAGGCGTGAACGAAGGCCTGAAGTCACGATCTATGACCATATATGGAGGTGTAATGTCACAAGGTGTGACCATATTCGGAGGCGTGATGTCATGGTCTTGTTAAGAGGCGTGACCACATACGGTGTGGAGGTGCGGGAGGGACGGATGGGCAGGTGATGCGAGTTTGCAGGATAATTTTTTTTTTAATAAGTTGCATACATGTATGTTAACATTCTAAGAAACAAATAATTCCATGGATGTTTTTTATTAAAACAAGAAAAAAATGTTTCCTGCATTTTCAAGCAGTCATCCTGGCACTTCAAGCACACCATACGTTAAATATTAATGTGTACAGTTCTCTTTGTGGAGCTACAGTAGCTCTATGCTTTATGTTAATACAATAAGTCACCATGGCGGCCCCTTGGGAGCTATCTCACGTGTATGTCTCATGGTTCCACGCATTAAAAATAACCTCCGTGTGAGTGTCATCAACATATGCCTCTGCTTTTGAACTAAGCGTGTACAAATGTAACCACATTTTACACCCTCTGAGTAACAAATGGATAAATTAACTCTGAATATATTACTTTGCATGAGAATTATATACTGTACACACCAATGCTGGGTTCTGAGAAACCCCCATAGGTGTTTGCATGTTCCTGCATACTTGAACACTCATCATGCAGCTGCATCCATAGGTCAAGACCATGGCCGGTATGGACTGTACAAGAAGTTAATTTAACTCTGAACATGAAAATCAATTCATACACTCGGCCTGCATTTCTGCATTTTCATCTAAAGTGCTTTATAGTATGTGTTACTTTCACACACATTCACACATTGACAGTGTAAAAAAACATACAGTGTGTACCCACCTGTCTTTCTCCAGGACACGTTGACCTAAAGCTAATAGGAACTGGGAATGAGCCCTGGAACCTTCCAAATCCGGAAGGATTTGGACTCAGGAGGTGCCTCCTGAGTTCAATTAAACACTAAAGAGAGTGCCTGTGATGCACATACATACAGTATATGCATGTGTGTTTCCATGAATATGCAATAGGATTACAAAGCTCATCAATAGGGATTCATATTGATTACCCATTCCCCTCCCGTCTGCCCCAAATCCCATACCTCCAGAGACCCCATACCTGGGTTGGGATGAAATTAAAAAATGTCTGGGAACACAACAAGCTTTAATTATACTGCTTTAATTTATGATGTCATGGAATAAACGTGCTGTTAGTTTGCTAGATATTACATTTATTGAGAATTATTGATAATTTACAGGGACTATTGTGTTTGATGAGAAGGAAAATATTTTGTGACCTTTTTTAACATTACTTAACGAAAATAAGAACCGGAATCGATAAGCATAATTGGTATCGGAATAGATACAGCCCTAACTTAACTCTTAATCAGTACTATGTACATACAATACATAATGGTACCAAAAATAGGTATATTTAAGTACGTAGAAAGCAGGTATGGGGGCTGGGAGCAGAGGATCCTACTACCACGGTGTTCAAAGTGAAGCACAATTGTATTTTAAAGGTCAGCCAGAGGTTCTCCTTCTTCACCGTCTCTGTCTATATGATCACAGAAAGACAGCAGTGCACCGGAAGGCCTAAAGAAGAGGAAGAACCACAAAACGCAGCGCAGGTACACAGATGAGGGTCCCCCAGTGCCCATCTTCCTTCAACAGGGTTCGGCCATCCCCCCCAACCCCATGCTGGCTGGAACCAGTGCCATCGACAAGTACTCCCGCATCCTCTTCCCGCTGGTGTTTGGACTCTTCAACGTCTTCTATTGGTGGTGGTACCTGGGCAAGGATACCATGGAGTCAAGGTAGGGGTGTGTGTGTGTGTGTGTGTGTGTGTGTGTGTGTGTGTGTGTGTGTGTGTGTGTGTGTGTGTGTGTGTGTGTGTGTGTGTGTGTGTGTGTGTGTGTGTGTGTGTGTGTGTGTGTGTGTGTGTGTGTGTGTGTCCTTCTCTCTATAACATCTCTATAACATACCATTTTCATGCACATGCT
>CM076984.1:27855412-27857912 GCA_039105355.1 Benthosema pterotum | reverse complement strand
CTCTTGGATAGGTGGATAAAAGTATTAAACAGACCCGTGCGTCACGAAATTTCGATGATGGTGAGAGGATTTTTTTCTCCCCTCTTATGATAATGTTTATTCTCCTTCTCATGCAGGTGCTCCCGTGGCAGTGGGGATGAATATAGACATAGCCAGCATAGACATGGTATCTGAAGTCAATATGGTACGTACACATCTTCATCTAATTAACATCCCCTTAATCTTATTGACGCTGGATGTGGCATGGCTGGATTTCTATATTTCTATAGCCCTACATGAGAATCGGTCTATTAAGAGCCCCATATAGTAGCCCGCCCCTTTTTGTAATCGTTAATATAGCCAGAATATTCAGAGTTATTACGTGAGAAATCGCTTCTATGACATTGCGTACAGCGTCTCTCAGCCATGGATGGTGGTGTAGGGTAGGCTACTGGCTGCATTTGAATTCAAAACACACGCTCACTGGCGCACTTATACGCACACCCTGCCTTGCGCGCACGGAGAGCTGCTGTGTGTATCCCTGTCTTTCTTGTGTCAAGCGTTCGTACGTTGCTATAATACGGTTGTGTTGACATGTCCCTGCTGTTTTGTCGTCGTCGCCCCCACACACACACACACACAACATCTAACAAAACACAAAATCTAATCTCTCCTCAATCCGCATCAATTTGCTTGGTTCTTCTCAGTGGGGTATCAAATACCCCACCGATATTTTAATATGTAGAGATGTTGTGTGGACATGATAAAAAAAAGTCCCCCAATTCTGTGGTGGTAAAATGGTAAAATACATCTGGTGACATCATGAAGATGCATTTCACCATGTTAATGATTTTTGTTTTAGACCCCTTTTTCCTGAGAGGGTACAAATGGAACCAAATGGACCCGCTTTAGGGTCCATTTGGTTCACATTTGTATCCTCTCAGGAAATTTTTGAGAATGGGTGCAGTACCCCTTTAAAGTTAGGCTGAGCGCAACGCATAATTGCATTGGCGACGTAAATGATGATGCCCTCCTCCTCCACACACCTTTTTTGTCAGGATCTTTAGTGATGACCTAAATATTCAGTTAATAATGCACATGTGGTCATACAGCAGCGACCACTGGAATATGTTACCGAGTTCCAAAACGTCATGTTATATGCTAGTTGGGGAAGACGAGGGGGGAAAGTTCACTGAGAACAATCGCACCACCTATCGATTGGGTTGACAGTTATACAGTATGAGGCCGACTGCAATCATAGGAAGATTCATAGCCTTGAAATTGACTTGTCAAAGTGGGGTTTAGCTTATTTATTTATTATTTTGACCATTGATTTCTATCCATTGGGCTAAGGGATTATATGAAGCTGCCTATTCACAGAGCAAGATAATGGTAAATGGTGCCTTTATCCAAGGTGCTTTACATAGATTGTGGATCCCATTCCCCCATTCACACACCAATGTTGGAAATGTTGGAAGAAACCATGCAAGGTACTACCGACCAGCACGTCAGGAACAATTAGGCAACAATTACGTGTCTTGCTCTAGCTGGGACACATCGAACACTTTCCAATTTGCAACCATATTGGATGAGTTTGACTGTGTGTGTAGGCTAATGCTTGACAGGGAAAAGCACTTGTATGGGATTTGGTTAAGGATGATGCAGCCAGGATGGACTGGGATCCCCCCCCCCACACACACACACACACAATTCCCTGCACCATGTTGAGTGAAATCCCAACTGCTATAGCCTACTCTCAGTAGGCAGCCATGTCAGTCACCTCTGTTTCGCTTCAAAGGGTTTGTCTATCTTCTCCAGGACTCTTGAATCCATGCGAGGAGCATTCACCCGGAAAAACAACAACACTGCTTCATACAGCCTTGGCGTGTGCATGTGTGTGTGTTTAATCACACTGTGCATGCACAAGCGAATGGCGAGTGACGTCACACACAACTCCCTGTAGCCACAAGAATGTTTGTCTCTAGTCTGCTTCCTCGGAGACTCTCCCTTCCGGAAAAGAGCACACCGTCAACTCCTGAGTATTAAATCTTGGGAGTTTAGAAATATTACATTTGTTAACGCTCAACTGGTTAGAATAATCCCCACTCCTTTCAGGTGTTTTTTGTCACATTATAACTTGTACATACATGTAGGTCATCCTCTGCTTTTTACCCATCCTATAACTAGGAACATTGAGCCGCCATTCCAATGCTCAGGGTTAAAGGGATACTTCGCCGAAATTAAACCTCGTCTGTATGGTTATACTATCGTGCATCCGTGCCTCTGTGTCCGGGTCTCAGCGCATACTCTGGAACACCAGAGGAGGGGGTTCCAGACCGTATCATACTTACGTCACTGCCCTAAAAGTGACGTAGGTATGATACGTTTCCCAGAGCACTGAACACTAAGGGAGTCACAGAGGACTTTCTCTAGCACTCCTTTAAGAGTCTTGCTCAGGGTCACCCATCAACCATGACCTGGCTTGGAATCATACCTGGGACAACTGCATCCCAGACTAGCT
>CM076984.1:27757912-27852912 GCA_039105355.1 Benthosema pterotum | reverse complement strand
ACTGCATAATAATGTCTTTAACATAACATACATGCATAATGATTGAGCGTGGCGATGCGTGCATAGTCGATGTTGAGGCTGGAATAGAGAGTGATTTAAATGAGGGGGTATATTCTCTCCTTGTTCTTTTCCTCATTCTGCTGGTTAATTACATGTAAAATACCTGCGGTTGGTTGTTGTTAAGATTGGGACTGCCAGTGTTATAATACTCTTCTGTGAATGTTAATTAGCTGGCTGCGAATTAGAAGATTTAAACAAACCAGCTGTGGTGGCTTCTGGGATGGAGGAATTAGTGGGGCGTGAATGTTCCCTTTATTACGATCATTATCCTGACAAGCATTAATTTCTTTACATGAGGAAGGACTCTGGCCATCAGATAATGTGAGCGGATGACCAGGGGGAAAGTCTGCGTTCGCACCATATATGAATCAACGCACTGGCTCCTGTCTGAGAATTAGCGACCATTTTGATCTTGTTTGTCCGAACCGATCCCATTCCATTTTATTTTCAGCTTGTGGAAAATAAGCTTGTGTTATTTTTACTCATTGTTGCTATGACAACACCGGCTTTTCTTTTTTGGTGAATCAAGGGAAGTCAATGAAGGCAAATCAGGTCCATTTTCTGTGGGCCTTTCCTTTCCGAGGCTTTTGAGAATTCTTGAGAGGTTTTATTTTATTATTGTTATTGTTAGAAAGTTTACCCTTTTGTTCTTTTCATTCAAGTAGGCTAGTTTACTATATTATACTGTAACTATTTTGCCTTTTAGTCAAAATGTTTTCACAAAATTACTACCCTAAAATTCACAAGATTATATCTGTTGTAGATCTGTTGTTTTTGCAGATATTCACCCCCATGCCCAGTATAAGGACCAAAGTGATCTGGGTACACTGAATAAACTGTAATGTGATGCACCAGGATAGCAGCATAAAAGCTTTGATCTTTCTGTTTTTCAATAGTACTATTTCACCATACAAGTATTAGTCCGTGTGGAATAACCTGCCAGTATAGAAGCCAAACAATTACATTTTCTAAGTTGTTTTGATGGCACAACCCAACAATGTAGAAGTATGTTCTTATTAAGCTCAAGCAAAATGGTAAAATGATTTTATGAGAGCTTTATATAGTTAGAATTCGTGCTGGCGGCAAGTAATCCTCCTGACCTGGTTTTATTGTTAATGATGTCCTAGAAAAAAATATATAAATTATATTTCTGTGTGGCACATCTTATGTTATTAAGTTTACAGTAAACTGTAAACCTTGCATTTGTATTTTGTTGACATCTTTGTTGAATATGCTTTTAGTTGTACAGTATAACCGTACAGATTATTTCACCATGAAAATAAAATCATTACCTAAGGATCCTATATACAGTATTTCTCATCTAACATGTTAGCAAACCATTACATTGGTCAGGTATTAATAGCATTCCTTTTGCATTACCTTCATCTACAGTTCGAAGCAGTTAGGGGAGAAGAGGAGGCGGACCTCAGGGTGAGATGGAGGCAGATGATTCGCTGTAGCGACCCCTGAAGGGAAAACACGAAAGGAAAAGAAGATTTTTGAGGGGCAAAGTTACACTTGGCTGTTATGTCTATTTGAAATTAGTCATAAAATGTGTTCATCATGCCCACAGTGGAGAATGGAAAGACATGTGTCTTAAAAACAAGGAGTAAGTTAGCTAGTCCCATTAAAGGGCAATATGTGCTGATAGCTGCCTAATGGGTCTGTCAGACTTTGTCTGCATTGAAGCCAAGTAGCTGAGAAATGTCCCAATGGGAAGGCGAGTCATAATAGTGTCCATGTTGTCATGTCCCCCATGGATCTAGTCGCTCGCTCAGAGCGCTCTAAACTCCGCCTTGGCCGCTAATATGTAATTTGATGCATGTTCTTAACCAGCTGACAGCTGGCAGACATCGCCTCCAGTGGTGGAAGAAGTATAGTGGTTTATGTCAATACAATTAACAATACCACGGTGGCACAGTGGTTAGTGCTGTCGCCTCACAGCTAGAAGCTCCTCGGTTCGATTCCCGCTAGGGGCGCTGCTGTGGGTGCTGGCGGTGTGTCCGCTCCTCCGCGTCATCAGTGCCCATACCCGAGGCAGGGGTTGGTGAAAGGGCCTTTCTGTGTGGAGTTTGCATGTTCTCCTGTGTTCCCTAGGGTAGATACCCTCACAAAAAACATGCTGTAGTCCTGGGCTCTAAACTGCTTCCCCCTGGCCAGCTGGGGTTCCTGATGGAGGGGACAGGAACTGGTTGGAATAACGTGTTCCTTCCACGCGCTACGTCCAACTATGCATGTTTTGCATAGTTTACTTCTATTTGGAATTTCGACGTGTCGAGGCCCAATGTCGACAATCGATCGATTTATTTTATTTTATTTTTTAGCCCGCGGCACCAGCGGGACCCAGCGCAAAATGTTGCCCTGGCTATGGCGCACAACGCAGCCGTGTGCATGTGTTCTGAGAGAATCGATGTTAAATTAGGCTACTGACACTGTGTACCTTTTGTATTTTATCAAAGATATAATCCATAACTCGAGGGTCGAGGGAGGGGAAAGAGTGTCCGTGATCGCCTTCTTTTTTGCTTTCTTTCTTTTTTTGGGTCACGTTTGCAGAGCTGGATAAATTGCTGTGCACAGGGGGGGGGGCGCCCCCCTAAACCCCCAAAATATAATGGAGTTGCTGGACATCAAGTTTTCGCCTAATTTCGACTAATACAAAATAAAAATCATTATTATAAAAAAAAGAAAAAAGAGGCGATTTGTCGACTTGTACTTTTTTGTGTCGGCGTGAACACGTGTCGACAATCGAGTCGATTTCCGACTTTTTTTCACATCCCTAATTAGAGCCCTTGGTGTTATTGTTGTGCGCAGTCTTCCCTTTGTATTTTGGCTTTCTTCCTGGAGGCTGAACACACAGCCAAATGTGCCAACGAAAAAAGGCATTTAGTGACATCACACTATCAGCCCCTCCCCTAACCTCTCCCCCTTATCATACAAATAAAGCTGTGGCTGTGGCTTCAGCTCAGGTGGGTCACACCACCCATCTCCACCCACCAGGAAAATCAGGCTTACTTAATGAACTGTTGAGTTGCCCTCATAAAAATGACATTTTAACATATACTGTACACTTTTTTCCTCCTTATATAACAAATACCCAATGATCAGGTGTTAGGATGGTACAAAATAATAGCGCTCCATCTTTAAAAGGATCCCTGCATAATGAGATAAATATGGATAATACATTATACTTGCCCTCTATGACTAGAATTGAACATTTAAAACACATACAATAAACTCCTTAGTTTAAAAATAGTTAATGTTTTTATCCCATGGTGGCCGCCATTTTATTAGCCTGTCACATGACCTGTCACTGTGATGACATCACAGTAGATCTGTTGTATAGAACATAGTATGGAACGTTAGATGATATACAGGATTAAAACGTAAAACAGTTCTGTTTGTAATGACAATGGTGATTGGCGACCCCCGCTGGTGAAATAAAGCAAGTGAAAAATGTAAAATGAACCATAGGAAGAGGAAAATGTATAGTTGTTTACATTCCATTCCATTCACTTCTACTGCGGAGCAATGCAATGTGACGTCATCACAGTGACAGGTCATGTGACAGGCTAATAAAATGGCGGCCACCATGGGATAAAAACATTAACTATTTTTAAACTAAGGAGCTTATTGTATGTGTTTTAAATGTTCAATTCTAGTCATAGAGGGCAAGTATAACGTATTATCCATATTTATCTCATTATGCAGGGATCCTTTTAAAGAACTACACTTTATTCTTTGTTGTTGCATATAGGCAACTCTGTTTTCACATTGCATGAACATACTCAACAGCTGACAAAATGCATGGTAAAGGGGACAAGTAGACAAATCCACCCTCTTCTAGTTTGTATACCTAAATCTCCTTGTTCTGGTTCTTTATTCCCAGCACATGTGTGTCAGAAAGAATTTTCTCAAAAAGGTGTACAGTATTTGTTAAAATGTTGTTTTTATGAGGACTCCACCACCAGCTCATTAAGTATGCCTGGTTTTGCTGGTGGGTGGTGATGGGTGGAGATCCACCTGAACTGAAGGCACACGCACAGCTGTAGCTGTATGGTAAAGGAGGAGGAGTTAGGGGAGGGGTTGATGATGTGATGTCACTACATTACAGCCTTTGTCATTGGCACATTTGCCTGGAAAGGGTTTAGCCTCCAGGAAGAAACCCTAAATACACATAGAGCCCGACCGATATATTTGTCGTACCGATATATCGGCCGATATCGATACCGATATATCGGCATCGGTATCGGTGATATTCGTACCGATATATCGGTCGATACATCGGCCATTATATCGGTAAAATCTGCCCATATATCGGTAACAGGCCGATATTTGCCTGGAACAGAAAAAGAAACACAGCAAATGGAATTATTTCACAAAAGTAAATGATGTCAATGTCGTATTCTATTGTTTACTTGAAAGAGAGAATAAATTTAACGTTTAGAAGTTTTTCAAATGCATTTTTAATTATTTTAATTCATTATTATACATCGGTCCCAAACATCGGTAACATCGGTGCAGTTTTTTCCAAAAATCGGTATCGGCATCGGCCACAAAAATATGGCATCGGTCGGGCTCCAGGAAGAAACCCTAAATACACATAAAAAACAGACCAAGGGTTCTAATGAAGTACCATCACCTCTTAAATGTATAAAATTGGAAAAAATACAAAAATCACGGCACCTCCTCTTTAATATTTTCGTGTCATAATGTTGTCACCCACAAACACACTGGAACAATCCAGAAGCACTTTATTAGAAAATGCAACTAATATAACTAATAAGTGTCTGACATTGGTAGATTGACATTGCTAAATTACACCGTATATATAGTATATATATGTATATATATATATATATATATATATATATATATATATATATATATATATATATATATATATATATATATATATATATATATATATATATATATATATATTACACCGTATATATAGTGTTGATACGCTCCTACTACAGTAAAATCCTCAGTGTTAAATTTTATACACTTATCACTAAGAGAAGTGTGCATGGGTCCATTTGGTTCCTTTTGAAGGCTCTCTTGAGTTAGAATTTTACAGTGTGCTATATATTACTCAATGCTCTCGTGAGACCTGGTCTCTTGATGGATGAGGCATGCAGCCACCGATCATCTTCGTCATTATCATCGCCAGATTCTACGCTGCTTTTAAGACAGAGTTACCGGCTGACAGGATATGATAGATGACAGCATTAGGGACGGGGCGTGACAGGGTGCTAGAGGCCTGTCTTGTCCTATATGCTGAAATGCACAAGACAATACAAGAATGCTTACATTCTTGCTCTGATGGGAGTCCTTCAACATGTTAAATCTGTGTATTACACTCTGTCTGCATGTCACACTCCAAATATGGAGTGGATATATTATAGCTTGTTTGTTACATTAAAGTGAGCTGTAAGCTCGTAGTTCTGCTTTTTCATCCCAGGTTTAACATTATGCTTTACCCACTGGCACAGAGCAGCATTCCTGTCATGTGAGCTGCCCTGTTGTGCTTGCACTGCAGGTGTTGTAATAACTGCTGTATAAAGCTGTCAGTTCTTCTAGAGCAACACAAGTGAAGTGCAGTGCAGTGTTGTGCATGTGCAGTGCAGTGTTGTCAAATTCTTAATGGGGGGAGTTGGTTAGCCCCGTCTGTCTGTTATGTTTGTCTGCCTGTCTGTCTTATTTTTTAGCCACAAGCTCTTAATACTCTTATTTGGTTCAATATCTATAAAATCAACAGTCTCGGCACAGTAACCATATTAACAAACTAAGAAAGAAAATACAGCAAAAATAGCAGCATTTGTGGTGTTATAACGCGTGCCATAAATAGCAGATTTTCAGTTATTTTTGGCAAATGACACAGTTGTGTCCTTGAGTTTGAAGTACTAGATCAGACTGTAGTGCGCCTTAACCTCATGTACATCCCACCACTGATCCCACCATCGTAGGATTTGTCCCCACTGTACCTAGTCATATGGATGTCCCGATCACGTGTTTTGCTCACAAACGGAATCCGATCATCATTTCGATTTTGAGATATGCCAATAAATATGTTTTCCCATTCAGATACCTGTATAGGCCTAGAGCAGGGGTGTCCACACTTTTTTGACTTGAGAGCTATCTCCAAAATGACCGGCTCAACAAGATCTACAGTTCTACACATCAAGAATGTGATTATCCCATTGCTGAAAATAGTTTAAAAATCCATTCCAGGGCCCCCTAGAAAGTGGGAGCTTTGAAACAGCAGCGATGGTGTTACTTACTGTTATGCAGTGTTTAAGACAAACATATTTAAAATGGAAAAAGATGTGAGGTTTTCTTGTATATGCTACTGGTGTTTGAAAACAAAGTATTTGGAGTTTGAGTTGATAGTTGTATTTTTGGGGACTGTCATGTGATCTACCTGCACAGCCATCTACTGGTAGATCAAGATCTACAATTATAAAACCAACAACAATGAAATGCTCTAGGCCCTAGAGCATTTCATTGTTGTTGGTTTTATAATTGTTGTTTTTTTCATGTCCTATGAATCACAGCAAAAATTACGACGTTAATTAGATTCAGTGAATAATTTTCCTATGGCCAGTTGCGACTGTTTGCATAAACAAAAACATTGTGAAGGCAACTAGATCAGCACTCGGTAGAGTGCACACTTGTGCGTTGCGCACAAGTAGACCATGACCTACACAAGTGTGAGCGGAGCTCATCTTATTCCTCTAAAATAATTACAAACATTGAAGGCAAAAGTAAGGACCCAAGTTGTGATTATCCGGCATGATTGGGTACTGCAGATGTGCCCTTGGTTGAGTATGAGATGATGTGATGATATGGAGGCCCCTCAGTTCACACAGGTGTGATTTATTTTTGGGGGTTATTTCTGAGACAGAGTGACAGACTTTCGCCATTCCTTGCAATTGATACAGGATAGGATGAGTGAGTGGGCTGTCTGTGCCGTGGTACTGGTGGCTTTCTGTCAAGGGGACTGAAGGTCGTACTATGGTCTGAATGTGAATTTTGAGCCTGTTGTGGTATGTGGAGTATTACACATGCACACGTGTGTGTGTGTGTGTGTGCGTGCGTGCGTGCGTGCGTGCGTGCGTGCGTGCGTGTGTGTGTGTGTGTGTTTATCCAAGGTGCTTTATGGTAGCTTGTGCATCACATTCACCCATTCACACACACATTCATACTCTGATGGCAGTGGAAACCATGCAAGGTACCTACTAGCACAGGGGTGGCCAACCCGTGTCTCGCGAGCCACATGCGGCTCTTCAGCTGGTTACATGCGGGTCTTAAGGGTCTTCCACATGAAACCGTGAAAAACACTCGGCCTGTTTCATTGTGGTGGTCTGACTCAATGTTTTGAAATCGATACAGTAATTACGGTATTTAAAATACACTGGCATAATTTTAACCAAGTATTGAAGCTCTTCTGAGCTTCCACATGAAACCGTGAAAAACGCTTGGCCTGGCGCAGTCATTCATTCCCTATACAGTGCTGCCCAACACTCGACCAACATTCGTAGTAGAGAGGGGACACTTCTCACCTCTAAAATATTTTTTGTGCAAAAATATGTTTTTTGACTGGTCACATACTTTTTTGGATTGTAAACCCTGTTTCTAAATACATGTCTATATGTGTTAATAGTGTCTTTTGCATTGCGCACCTGCACACAAATGCACGTGTCTTATGGCAGGAGAGGAAAAATTGTGACGGCCAATGCGGCGGTTGTATAACCATCGTGACCGTTTGTTGTGGCTCTTTGCAGTAACACAGTGAAAAACGTGGCTCTTAGTCTCTGACTGGTTGGCCACCCCTGTACTAGCACATCAGGAGCAACTAGGGGTTCAGTGTCTTGCTCAAGGACACTTTGACACTAATTCTGGGGGAGTCTGGGATCGAACCGGCAACATTGCAGTTACCAGCCGGTGACTCTACCCCTGAGCCATTGCCGCCAAATTTGTACATCTCTTGTATTGTAACAAAACACAACTTTATATTGACACTCTCCATAGGGACTGCATCTCCACTGCTCTGAAATGACCTTCAATTCAAGAGCTAAAGTGTAAACCTATTTTCAATTCCACAGTGATGACACTGTTACTGATTACTGAAACGAGTGTTGGCATGTGGATAGAAACAATTTGATTTACAGCTCTTATTATAAAGTCACATTCACATCATCATAAGAGTCCAAAGAAGTAATAGCAGGGTTGTTGAGGCTGAGTAATATTGATTTAAATTATTATCTTTATTGAAATTGACTGTGCTATCCACAAACAAAACTACTCTCTCAGCAGTTGGAAAACATGTTTCCATACTATTTGCGGTGTATTAATAATAATAATAAGGGTAATAATAATAATAATGATTAACAGGCCTTCGATCGTGCAAGATACAGGCAAATTATACAAGTTAATATAGGGGAGAGAGGGGCTGAGGGCGAGCAACACCAACTTAATATAGAAGAACTAGGGGCTGAGGGCAAGAGACACCGGCTTAATATAGGAGACCGAGGGCGAGAGACACCGGCTTAAAGGCCTACTGACATGCCCCCATTGCTGACACGTCAGTCGATTGTCCCTCGATCCACCAACTGACCACCCCTCGATCGACCGACCAATCATCCCCCGACCGACCGATTGTCCCTCAATCGACTGATCAAGCAACCGGTGCTGCAATATAAATATTTTAAGTAAAACTTGCAGGCCTAAATGGGTTTTTAACCAAACGTGGACATTCTTGGATCATTTCTAGGGAAATCACTTCTTATGCTGTGTTGATTTTACAATATAAACACTTTTTTTACAAGTTTATCCCGTGTGAGTATAATGGCAGCTTTCAGAAACAGAAACTGGCGTGATGCTAGGGAGAGAGGGCACTATTGGTGAAAAGAAAGTAAATGCAAGCACATTGAAGATGGTGAAAGGGGTCTATTCCTACCAGAGCAGTGTCATGCAAGGGGTGTAGGTGCTCACAAAGCGCTGTCCAAGAACAAGCACAACAACACAAAGCGCTGTCACATGTGGAGATAGAGCTTATAGAATGCAGAGGGGAATCCAGTCCTCATATTATGCGTACTAGAAAGCACAGTTGGGAACGGTGGTTTCGCCAATGCCATGGTCTGTGATTAACCACCTGAACTGCCACATTTGTGGTGCGTGGAATTCTGAGAAATGTAATAATTTGTTGAAAATAGCAAGTCTACACAATCTCGTAACGTGTCGCAGCTTCTAGTAAAATAAAATAAGCAGTAGTTACTTTTTTCGCAGTGTACACAAGCTCACTGTCACAAACGCATTAATCCAAGGACGATCACTCACTCCTGCACACTCAAGCCATAAACCCCCAAATTGTCATGTGATGTCTTCACTAATTTTGGCCGTACTTTAAGAAATTGCTTACACAGACAGACAGCTTGTTGCTTGTAATTTCCAGACAGAATATTTGCAAAATCATAAACCAATCATGTCTGCATCAAATTAATGGTGTGGTTGCGACTGTGACCACTGGAGTGTCCTTGCTCTCATTTGTTTCAATTTTCTAAAGTAATCATACAGAACATAGTGGGCCTGAAGCTGTCAGTAACATAATTCTGTCTGTTTGTTTCTAATCTTCTGAATTACACTTCTATGTCTGAGTAACATGCTGCTGGAGCGGCTGAAGGACCACGTAAGCCAGCACAAGAAGTAAAAACCTTTAACCTTGAACCTTGCTCTGCTCTTGGCCATCCTCTTGACCTAGAATGATTTATAAAACTACATTCATTTATACTGTAGTATAGCCTTGTATAGTTACAGGTGTTTGTCTTCTTCTCGCCACCGTTCTAAAATATACCTATACATTTAGAGGTCCCCAGACGTATCAATGCGCAGACAAATCCCATCGTCTGGCACTGCGAGATTGTGAGCTATCTGCTCGATTGTTGCTATTTTGATGCTGCACTGAGCTTCTCAGCAAAAGTGTATCGTTAATATTTAACAAAATGCTCTTATCAAATATTCCTATGCATGCTTTTATTTCAAGCAGTGACGCAATGCAGCGTGTGGACCGCAAAGTGAGGTCGCAATGGTTCTTACTTTTCTACTACTTTTCTATTTTTCAGTGGTCATAGTATACTCAAGCCCATTGATTGAGTCAAAGTACACACACTCCGCGTCAAAATAAATTAGTACCTGGCAAGTGGCAACCACTACAGATTCTGCAGGCTCCACGACTGTGCATTCCGTTTGGGCTTTGTTCCGGGGAGGAAAGCCAGGCAGGTAGGGAGGGTGATGCTTGGGCAGGAGGAGTTAGACGGAGGTGTTATGTCATATAGTGATTGGCTCCTCACTGGCAGGTGAGCCAGAAAGGTATAACAGAACTTGCAACACAGGAATGTGTGGGACTAGGGAGAGGACTAAATTGAGAAAAGGGTGTAAAAAAAATAATTAGCTACTCTAAATTATAAAAAGGAAAGATCTTCTGTCATGACAGGTTGTTTCAGCCAATCCGGAAGTGCCTCTTGAGCTTTTAAATTCTTATGGTTGTCATAGATACTAGATAGGAAGTGTATACAGTATATGTAATAATGGAACAGTTTTCGAAAGAGAAAGAAAAAAAGGTCATTAACATTCTGAGAATGTACTTTAAGTCAGAACAGAAAAAATAACATGGAATAAATCGGAGGAGGTTTCAAATGCGATTAAAATCTGATTTCTAAAGATGCATCTGATGCATCAGTTATGATACTGCTCACCTCACATGCAGACTCCCTAGAGGCCAAGGACAAATTTTTGACCTGCATTTTTCACATCCATTTTTAGGGCCACCAGGAGGCTGACTTTTATACTACTCCACTGGATTTTGTGAGTGACAGATAGAATAAGACAAGTTTAATATACTGTAGATACTCTTGTAAAACAAGATAAGGGGAGTGGTAGTCTTTGCTCGACTACTCAGCAGACAAACATCGACCTACAAGGCATCTTGTAGTTTTCTAAATGCCCTTTTCATGTAATGCTTTGCTGGGCTGTTTTCAGGGAATAACCAGATTTATTTGAGCAACATGACAATATGTGATACACAGAATGAAAATGGTTATAGAGTAATAAAACCCGGGCGTGGGTTTGATCCCCCACCCCCCAATGCTAGAGCCTGTTTAGTTGGATAAATGACTTGTATATATACTGTAACTGGCAGACGGACACCCCATGACTGACCGTTACAAGGCCCAGGTTGGTAGCCACATTGCTAGTAGCCAATTTAAGATTGGTCCAACGTGCAACGTACGACGTCAGTGATGAATGGCCCGGTGCTCGATATAGTATATACTGTAAGCCTTGTGGCCGTCGGACCCTCTCCTCCAACGGCAAAACGCAGCTCTTGGCGTCATTTTAACAACATGGACGAGAAGTATGCTGTAGAGGAGCCTTACCATGGACACGAGAGATGCCTGTCGAAGGGTTGGACCTGCACCATGCCTACGGCACCATCAGTACCGATTGAAAATCTGATCGGGCACAGCTGATTCGCCAACAGCACTGTCACTCAACAGCATCAAACAACAAACATGGAACCCCCACTGCGGTGAATCGCGACTCTATCAATCTGGCTATTATTTGACCTATGATAAATTGTTTCTTTAACATGCTTATCGCTAAAACTGTGTGATTTTTTTACTGCATCACACGCAAAATACCACCAATTGATACAGTACAAGCCAACAAATCCATGTAGCTTTTAAGCAGTCGGCAAAATACTACCGTTTGTGACAACGCTACTGCTGGTGGCACAGCTTTTTTCTCCCTCCCACTCTGACTGTGGAAATGCCCTAACATGAATTCCAACGGTGGCTGTATGGAGGTAAATACTGCATTTGACCACTAGGCGTCAGGAGTCTTAAAATGCTCCAGGGTCTTGTAAAATGAACTCTCTGTAAACACACTGTACACAGCTTTAACAGGCAGACACATCTACAAAATCAAATATATTATTGTAAAGATTATATACATGTTTACATAAATCAAACCATTTAAAAATACCCAAATCAGCAGACAATATTATAAGCTTGTAGTTGGCTATTGTGCTACTGTTTTCTTTTTAAATGGTGGAACTAGTATAGTATCATGTTATGATATTGATATATTGTCCAGCCTATACATTGTGCATATATACAATACATACACTGTAAGTCTGGAAGTCCATCCAGGTGTAAATATATGTTATTTAATATTTACTATGAAGGAAAGGGAGCAGATCAGACATAGGGAGACCCAGCTGCACAACTCTACTGGGATGTTGTAGTAGAGAGGGAGTTATTGTCCCCATAAAGCAGGAGGTGGCTTCATTCAAGCAGAAGGCAGCAGATATTTTTAGCTTTGAGACAATAGGCAGCCAGCTGAGAAAGGTTCCCTGTGGTTATGTGGTTTTAGGATTAAGTTGGTTTGTTTATCATTGGATTCCCATCAGCTGTCGCCAGAGCCAGTGCTAGTCTTCACGTCCACTTCTAACCAATTAACACCCGAGGGCCCATTCTACAAATGCCTTTCCAATGCTGCATTCACATGAGTTCAGGCCAACGGTAGACGGATGGGTGCATGGCGGTAAATAAACGGAACACAATGTCACAACAGCCTGGCTGCCAAAGTGTAGCCTACTAGCCTGGCTATAAT
Organism: Benthosema pterotum; assembly: GCA_039105355.1. Classification (NCBI taxonomy): domain Eukaryota; kingdom Metazoa; phylum Chordata; class Actinopteri; order Myctophiformes; family Myctophidae; genus Benthosema; species Benthosema pterotum. Next base: position 27,840,180 of record CM076984.1, on the reverse strand, counting down.
GTCAGACGGAATCAGTTGTTGGCAAAAATGTATGCCTGTCAGCAGATCTGGAATAGCTCAATTCCACACCCATTTCCTACTCCAGAGAACTGGGGGTGGTCAATCAGGTCAAATTATTCAAATCTGTTTGCATCCTGATTGACCTCCATAATTTTCTGGGGTAGGAAATGGGCGAAATGGGGAATTGAGCTATTCCAGACCTGCTGACAGGCATTTTTGTCAACAGCTGATTCTGTCTGGCTTTAGCCTGGCTAGCCAAAACGGACAACGGTAATGGCAGACAACTGATGGCATCAAGGTTAAACAATGTAATCTGTTTACTTTTACATGCCGTCCAGCAGTTTTTGCCGTTTGCTATCTATTGTGTGCCTGATCTTAGTTTGCATAGCCAACTATTCCACAATCTCCGAATGCTATATAGAGTCTGACACTACGGGCCCGATTTTCGTAACATGCGCTGTCCGTGACGAGACCGGCAGCCCGTAACAAATTCCCTTATTGTCATTTTCATCACCTTTCTTCTTTATGCCGACACTTTTATTTGCGACTGGAGGTGTGGTCATAGTCGTGTTTTTCACACAGTCCCTTGAGTTTTTTTTTTTTTGTCAAATAGATTTGGGAAATAGATAATGGGATTTAAAAGCACCTGCTAACGTATACGATGAGAAGGCAGAGTGCACGTGCGTCAGTGCGCCTTGGAAATGTCCAAGGGGAACAGCTGCTGCATCAGTGAAGTACTACATCTCCTTTATTGATTGTCCTATAAACAGCTGTAGATGGCCTGCTGTTGTTCACTTCCTTGTGTCAATTGTGTTTAGATAAGCTAATAATATAGTTCAATTAGTTTGGTCTAGGAGGTGTTTAAGGGAAATAGGATGGTAACGAAAATAGCAACCTTAGTGTGGGATCCAAGTAAGAAAACTGCCGTTCAAAAATATTTAAAATATATTTACCATTTTTTAAATTTCTTCTGAGGAACAATATATGCTCAGCTTAGATCATTTCTATTTGTATTGGAATAAATTCGCACAACTGTGATAGAGATTATGTTGCTCCAGACTGTATGACAGAAGGAGGCAACGTACAGTACAGTCTGGCCAGGTGAGACTAGTCTAGGGGCAACATCTCTGTCTCTGTCTCTCTGTCTCTCTCTCTCTCAGTGTAATATACAAATGTGTATTTGTACACTTGTACACCCAGAAAAAAATGTCTTAAAAGAACTCATTAACATGGTGTAACACAACTTAGCCACCGACTGATCCCATGAAGTGAATGGACTTTGCAAAGCATCTATACTCAGGACTGAGTATTATTTGGAGCCTTCCTGTTACCCTCCCTACTGCTCCTTAGCTGTGACAGTGGACCAGGGACTAACTCTGGAACCCAGTTAGTGTTGAAGTGTTCCTGAGCAAGAACCTCAAAGTGCTGCTAATGTGCAGGTTGTGCCTTACATGGCTTCCACTGGTAGAAGTGTGTGGTGAAAGTAATGCACAATCTCTGTATAGCACCTTGGGTAAATGTGCTCTATATAAATGCACCATTTATATACAACATAACGTACATTTAAGTTTACTGTTAAGACTGATATGAAGGATTCCGACATACATGGCCAGTTAAGACTGAGTTTGGAGAAGAGGGGATCTACAAGCTACAAGCTTGTACTGGAGTTTGACTATTTTGTTTTAATTCACATCTTTTTTAAAATCTTTTATTTACAACCTAAAGTGTGAGCATTTATCAGGTATTATCATTATTACCATATAAGGAGGAAGAATGTTTTCCAAAAAAATGTATTTGTTAAAATGTCATTTTTACGTGACATTAAGAACTGATGTTATTGTATGGATGATTTTGATTCTACAGCATATTATGTCATTTTTTCTGGGGACCACCTAGGTCCTAGAACCTCCTCAAGGGCCCCTAGAAAACATAGAGGAATGTCTCGTTTTGGCAGTTTAATAGTTTTTGAGTGGTGTAACTAGGTCAAGGAACAGCAATGAACACTTGTCTGTCCCTATGTTTAGGGTACTAGGTACTAGGGTAGGGGACGCTGTTTCACCACTTCAGACTGGCCTGATTCTTTTAAAAAGGTGACACAAAACTCAAACAGCAAGGCAATGTTAAAAGCCTTTATTGGTTTAGATATAGACTTATGCATGGCTAGTTAAAATGCATACATGTTTGCGGCACACAGCCTTCATCATTAAGTAAGCATTAGCGTTGGTAAGGAACAAGCAATACTTACATATAGGAAATTACGTCATACTTATATTACCATACCTATATTACCATACTACGTTGTAGATTGAGCAGGTGAGTAGATAATGGGAGAGAAGGCTTCTTTGTTTTTCCATACTCAAAACCGTGTTGAATTCCATGCTTGAATGGTATGTCTGGGAAACATGGTTTAATGGGTTCTGTTAGAAAATCTTTGTTTTCGGGCTATAAGGGGTTTATTAGGATCAGGCAGAGTGGTGCGATATTGATTCTTAGTGTGAGGTTAGCCTTGAACACGTCTGTGTCTAGAATTGCTAAAAACTGACTTCTCCCTGGGCATGTGTTTCTTCTCCAGGACTACACCCTGACTATGTACTTCCAGCAAGCGTGGCGAGACAAGCGTCTCTCCTACTCTGAGATTGCACTCAATCTCACCCTGGACAACAGAGTGGCAGACCAGCTGTGGGTCCCAGACACTTACTTCCTGAACGACAAGAAGTCTTTTGTGCACGGCGTGACTGTGAAGAACAGAATGATTCGCCTCCATCCTGATGGGACAGTTCTTTATGGTCTCAGGTAAGTCCTCACCTGTCTTGGTAACCCACCTTGTTCGGGTACCACCTGGTTGTTCACTTAACTAACCACTTAAATATAGATACTGTAGATGACCAATACTTCACTGTATATTACTTATACAGCTCTGTATCTCTGAGCCGTGGCGAACTCTGTAGGCTGGTGTCCAGATTTTTAGCCGGACAGAAAAGGATTGCAATTTAGTGTCTTACAGCATTAAGTTAACATCTGTGGTAGGCAGGAGTGAGTCTCATGCATTTTAGTCTCTCCACTGACCCTTGCCTATTATCAATATCAATAATTGATTTGTTATCAATAATGAAGCAGTGTGATACAAATGGAGGAAATGTATTTGATCGTGCAGACTGTTTCTCTTCATCTAGAAAACATCTCTTTGTGGTGTTGCTTGTGAGAAGATTGCTATCCATAATTGATAGATCATAATCAATAATGTAGCAGTTCAATACAAACACAGAAGCTGTATTTGCATTGCTGCAGCATAATTTGATTGCACACGCCAGCATATTCTGTCCATGTTGTTGCTACACTACTGGCCGTTGTCGCCAGTTTTCTGCTCCTCTGACCCATAGAATGCCATCTATAAAGTATGTCTCTAGAAGGTACTTGTGTATTTAAAAAAATACAGTTGTTCATTCACTCCTTCTCCCTCTCTCTTTCCATTGTGCTTCCCTTCTTGTACGAAGACGGCTTAAAAAGTTTAAGTATCTGCATTGCACCAGAGAATTTGTTGCTTTTTTTCTTTCGTTTTTTTTTTTGCTACAAAAGTCAATAAGTCTAATTTATCATGCTCTGCTTCTAGCGTAAGAGCTGAAACACTTTTTCTTTTGCACAACCAAAAAATAATGGAGGAGGGAGACAGGGGTGTAGGTGGTTGTGGCTTCATGGTGGTAACCTCAAATGACGTGTCAGTACCAGGGGTCACCTGGTACCACTACCGATGCCTCTGGGGCTCCTCTCTTATTTGCGTCCTGGGTTGGTTTCTTCGTCTTATTTAATGCTAACACAAGCTGCTGTCAGGGTCGGCCCGGTCATGCCTTTGTGTGCTCAGAACAGCAGTGGCTGATGGTGGGGACTCTCACAGGACACACACACACTGCATGTCACACACTGTTGAAATATGTGACAGCATCACACACATTTCCTTCTCCTGTACATCAACAGGCCAGTGATACAGATATACTTTAAAAAGAGCCCCACCCCTCACCCCCCATATCGCAGCTACCTTGTTTTTAGTTGACACGCTTTAAGGAGCATGAATAATAATGGCTTTAAGGTTCCATATTGTGGAATATCAGATGCTGAGCAAGCAAGCAGCATGCTGCCTGCTATTCGCTCTGACTGAAGCTGAACATGTGTGTGCGTGTGTGTGTGTGTGTGTGTGTGTGTGCGTGCATGTGTGCACACTGTGGGTGCATGCTTGTGTTAAGTAGTTAAGTACAATGGGCCTCATGCGCCAACTTCTTAAGGAAATTTGTTCTTAGGCACACTTAAGAAGTTTTTAAGAACATTTTGGGATCCCTCAATGTTTTCTTAGCTGTGATTTGTTCGTAGGTAAGAACAAAATCTATGCACACTGAGGAGGACTCTTACCCTACGTTTTAACGGTGGGTAATGGATAAAAAACATCGCCCGATATGAGCGACCGCGACGGTCATTACCGTAAATTCTCGCTTAGAATGGCATGCAAAATGAGTACCGTAAACGACGGTGCTGTGGTGCACTGAAAAAAAAGCATGGTGGAGGAGGAAGTGGGGCGGAACGAGGAACCAAACTGCGCCGAAAGGTTTCGGGTTGAGGGCAAAAAAGCAGCACTTGGCTCTGATTGATTATCCCCGGCCAAACGTCGGCCCATTCGGGCGAAAAGCTCACCAATTTTTATCTTTCCGACGTCGCCCATTCTGCTGCTGTCGCCCGAATTGGCGGCTCAAATAGAGAAATAATGGATGTCGGACGACGTCGCTTTATCAGGGTTAGGGTGACTTTTTTGTTCTTATTACATGCAATCTGAAAAAAAAGGGGAAAACAGCGCCCTCTACAAGATGTAAAGTCTGGTGTGGGGACCTCAAGGGGTCCCAGTGTTTCCCCCAGAAAATTGGTTAGTCAAGGTGGTGAGGCTTCGAGTCTGTGCTCGTGCGCGTGCACGTCCGTGCATGTGCACGTGCATGTGATGTAATTACAATACCGTAGGCCAGGGTAGGCAACCTTTTTGACATGAAGTGCCATGATTTTTTCCTTGACACTCAGAGTGCCACAGTAAAAAATGACTATAAATTCCCTTATAGTCAATAAGGGAATGACTGCATTTTCGCGGTCATCACATATTAAATGGCCATTTACTGCAGTTATGTCATTATTAGGCCATATTTCATTTCTTATCAGAACAGGCAGACTGGTAGATATTTTTCTTTCACAATAGATTGATCAATCAGACTTAAGTGGACCAAAACTGTTCATTTGAGGGACAGAAGTATTACTTGAGCAAAGAAGGCAAAGAAGGACATCTGGTCACCCTGTGACTGTCCCACAGAAACGGGGATATCTGGTCATCCTCAAAATACTCGCAAAATACGCTTCAAGACACACACACACACACACACACACACACACACACACACACACACACTCAGAAGCAGCACACACGAGCTACAAGCTAGCCTATGTGCTAATTATTCAACAGACAGGGAGAGGGTGACTACGTTAAGCTGAAGCTGCACACCAGTTGAAACGCAATAATTTCAGCGTGGATGTCGTTTGGTTAGGCTGACATGACGGGGGTCCGCGGGAGTCGGGCGGGACACAGACGGCATGCGTTGACCAGACAGCCACACCAATGCGTCTTTTTACTGCTTCGGGAGCTAAACAACTCCGTGTGCTCCGTGTGCGTGCACAGAAGCACTGCATACGCACTGATTGGGCAGCGCGCAGCACAGAAGTGTCTGTCAACCACTGGATCAGACTCGCTCCGGTTGATACTGATACTACTGAATAATACTGAATGATCGCGGCCGTTGTGATTTGCTAATGACATGGTTTCAAATCGCACTTTCGGTTTGAAGGCTTAGTGCAGATAACTTTATTAACATGCACACTGTATGAACGACACATTTTTACTTTTTTTTTTTTTTTTTTTTTTTTTTTTTTGGGGGGGGGGGGGGGGGGGGGAACGTAGCCAAGGCGGGGGCGGGCTTCACTCAGGGCGGCCGCCCTGATAATAAAGCGCTGGGGGAAACCCTGGGGGTCCATAAAGACATTCCAGGCGGTCCACAGCAAACATTTTATCACTCTTCTAATCCCATTTTATACTTTGATATAGCTCATCTACAAGCTCACAGCACATTCCATTACTCTTGTAGATCGGATATTTGATGGATCTTCAAAACAAAAAAATATTTTGTTCCCCACCATGCGCCCCATAACCCCCCCATCATACCCACCTCATAACCCCCCCACCATATCCACCTCATAACCCCAACACCCCCCCACCATAGCCACCTCATAACCCCCCCACCATATCTACCTCATAACCTCCCCACCATAGCCACCTCATAACCCCCCCACCATATCCACCTCATAACCCCCCACCATAGCCACCTCATAAACCCCCCACCATATCCACCTCATAACCCCCCCCACCATAGCCACCTCATAACCCGCCCACCATATCCACCTCATAACCCTTATACACCCCCACCCACTAGCAATTGTCCCTTCATACCTACCCTCCAGAGTCCAGTTATAACATTTTATATTCACCACTATACACTACTTCTGCAAATATCATGGGTATTGTGCTAATTTCAGACATTTTATCCTTTATTTCTCTGTGTGAGCTCCTGTGAGTTCTGAGTGCTGCAGTCACACACAGGTGTGAGTGTGACTGGAGTCATGCAAAACCACACCCACCTGGGTAAAGCATAGCCTGATTGTCAGACTCTGAGCCATGGCTCAAGAGTCTGACATTGGCCCCATTGTAACCGATTTACGAGGAGGCGGGCCCTTGATTTTCCCTCAACCAATCACTGGAGATCAGCGAATCTGTCTTCCTGTGACGTTGTTTGCAGTCGACAGCAACAGTTAACTAGCAGTTAACTGACTAGCAGTGCAGTTGGCGTCGGACATTTGCACAATTTATAAATAAATGCAGCATTAAAGAATGAAACTCTAGTTACAATGAAACTCTAGTTACAATGAAACTGAACTGATGTGTGCTGTTTTTATGGGCAACTGTTCCGTTGTGGCAGTTAGATGATCCTCAGTGTTGATTGGCTATTTTTTAGACCCGCCTCCAACTCCATCGCTCATTGGCCGAGCCGTTTTTCCGGACGAGATAAATCGAAACTCTTTATCACAACACCAGACCACAGAACCCAGCAGAGTGGGCGGGGCCCAACGGAGTAGATGGGGTCTGTGGGCTGAACCCAGGCTAGGTAAAGCACAGGAAGGAGAGAGAATTCCCAATGCCTTATATGGGAATTGGTGGGCGGTTCCCTATGGTAATTAGGGTGCAAATTAAGATAGGTGGGGCGTCTACCTATGATACTTTGAAGGAAATGGCACACCCCTTCAATTTACAAGGATTTGGATTCATCACCATAAGAACAAATTTTTCGAACAAAATGCCTACTTAAGAACGCTTCATGAATCTGACTGAACTTCTCTTAGAAATTCTCTTAGGAAGAAATCTAAGATGAAAATGTAAGGAACTTTGGTGCATGAGGCCCAATGTACTTTACTTCCAAAATGTTATGTCCAGTTTCCAATACATTTTCCTCTAATCCACTACAGGTACATTTCATTTATTTGAAAACTTTTGTTACTAGTTACTTTGTAGATTTTGATTATTTGGAGAAAAAAACCTTTATACGTGACGGAAGTTGCCAAGCTGCCAAGGTGGCCAATCATAGACCGTGACATATGCAGACTATGCAGAGTATGCGGATGTGACGTTGTGACGGTCATTAGTCTCCCCAAGGATATCTCTCTTCTGTGGCATTAATATTGTAACCTCGGCAGAGCATAACATCAGAAATGATCCCAGAACATCCACATTCTATTCGACCATTGTGGATGGTGCCTAGATTCCGAGAATTCAACCTCGGCCCAGAAATAGGAACTTGACTCCTGTGTTTATTTCTTAAGATTCTCCACTCACATGACTTGCATTTTGACGCAGTGCAAGGCATGTCGGGTTACATGTGCATGATGGGTACGTTTTATTTATTTATGTTTTTTTAGTGAGTGGTGCAGACATTTACCGCTCTGTTTACATAGTTTCTTTCATTCCGTGTTTTTTTTTATATATACTGTACGTAATAAGCCAGGTCTGTATGGAGTGCCACAGTCCTGCATCTGACGAGGGGCCCAGAAGTGAATTACCCATTAGTTTTTCCCATAGAAAAGGTACTTATATAAAGACCTTTAAAGACGTAGACAAAGAAAGTCAACTCGGTCGTTACAAACCATGACAACAAACAATTTTTGGATAATTAGACTTTTTTGTTGTTTTTCTTCTTTGTAATTATTCGTTCAGTCCAAAATATTGTGTTTGTCGTCATGATTTGTCACAACCCCTCATGCATAGGAGAATTAGATGAGTCTGCTTCCGGGAGAAGCAGACTCATCTAATTATCCATAGCTTGAAAAGGCTGAGGACATTCCATTGCTTTACATTCCGGGTTCACAGAGGGTGTGTAGGGCAAGATTACATTAGATAATTGACACTGGGTGAAAAAATGTGGGGTAAAGTCAGAAAAAGAGCCAATGTACAAGCTCACAATGTGTTTTGATCTTGTATATTGCTATTTTCAAAATATTTGAATATTTGAAAAATTGAAATGGGACATTTCACATAATGATAACCTTTACTTTTTGTACTTTAAATACGTTTTGATGAACTTTTTACTCCACTGGGCAGAGGTGAGTGTATTGGATGTAGTTGATGCCATATCCAGTCCTGCCATAACTTGGTCTTCATGACCAGGAGGAACAGAGATGCTCTGGATATCCGGGAGAAGCAGACTCATCTAATTACCCATAGCTTGAAAAGGCTGAGCGAATGACATGTACAGCACATGCAGGCAGAAAGAAAGACACGGATGCACACACACACAGGCAAGCACGAAGGCATGCAGTCGTTCGTTTACAAGCGCACATATTTTCCCTGCACATGCACACATTATGCTGCACAAAAAGTTGGACACACCTGCACAAACATGCACTGTGCAGTCCCACAAACAGGACAGTACAGACACACACAAACTTCATGCAGCCGTGGGCAAAGATATTAGGATGCCTGCCACAGCATCCGTTTGGATTTGTTTTTTTGTTTTGTTTTTTCAAATTCTTGATAAAATTCTTGATAAAAAACATCCATATACCTATCAGCAGCCAGATCAGGTCATTCAAAATGAAGGAATAGCTAGAATTCTTTTATCTCCTGCTTTCTTCTTCACTGTCACTCTCCTCTCTTCTTTCCTCCCTCAATTTCTCTGTCTGTCTGTCTGTCTGTCTGTCTGTCTGTCTGTCTGTCTGTCTGTCTGTCTGTCTGTCTGTCTGTCTGTCTATCTTACTCTCTCTCTGAATATTGTAAGGTCTTTTGTGAGAGGACATATCCTTGTGCTATGGAGACTGACGTTTTCCTTTGTGAGGGAAGCACAGCTCTGTTCCACAGCTCAATAGATGACATCACATGGCCAGGAGGAGAAAGCTGTCGAGCAGAAGAAGAGGGGGATTTGAATAACCCTTTTTTGTCGATGGAGGCTTATGGTTAATTTATACAAATTTGTATCATTCATTGTATGGCCAGGTGGCTTGCCATAAATAATCACCTTTCACCTAAACAAGAATTGAATTCATTCAATTATAAGCTGGTGACTTATTATTTCAAGCAAGTGGGCTGTTTCACCGTCTTTGGTGAACGGTTTGGACTTGAGGATAGCTACTCAATACTGTGGGGGCAGTATGGAGTCAAAAACAGGTCCAGGGTATTAGTATAGAGCTGAGCAGTTCCGCCCCTTTTATGACGATGCCGTGAAAACAAAACAAAAGTGTATCCTGCAGTTTTTTTTCTTACTAATTAGATATTGCATGTTAAAATTGTGTTTGTTGTCATGATAGCTTTATGTTTTTTTTTTTTTTTTTTTTTTTTTTTTTACAACCGCTACAAATGCTTACATAGATTTACATAGATTTGCCAAAAATCAAAATAGATACAGTATATACCGTTAGCTATATTTTTTGCAGTTCCCCCTCTATGTTGCTTCTACTTTGATTCTGCAGCTGCTTCCCTGCAGACAGACACCCTCGTCCTGCAGATGGTCCAGAACTTTGTTGTTGGAGGGGGGTTTCCTCACGGAAATCAACACTGTCCACAGAAAAAAAAACGCATCCTGCGGAATAGTAGAAAAGTTTGTCTCTCGACTTGTTGGGGGGGATGGGGGGGGCATATCTCCCTGGCCGCGACGCAGTCCGACAACATTGGTATCGCAGTGACATAAAAGTGGTTGCGGAGCATCCGTAAATCATGACAAAGCCACTTATAGGTACCAGAAGGTAGTAATACGCTATGTACTATAACTATATTGTTATATACTATACTATACTACTATAACTATATACTATACTTGCGTGGTTAGGTGTGTAACAAGTTCACAATGCAACACGTAGCAGAAATCACCGAAATCATCTTCTGGCAGAAATGTCTGCCCTATAAGATTACTCCTCCCCAGAATCTGTGTAAAAGGTTCCTACTGAAACTGATGACAAATTGACAGTGCAGAAAACATGTGCGTACCAGGGTGGATAGCCAGAAAAGATTCTCCCAGACTGCTATTCTGGGCTCTATACGGCACTGCTCTGTAAGGCTGCTGGCTCCATGCCATTGGACCGTTCACAATACATAGAGGCTGACGTGACATCCGATTTTGAATAATAAGTAACTATTTGGTAATCTATGGTATGTTAATCATATGTGGCATATAAATGTTTGTATATTTTAGTATTTTTTTCTAGGGTGGGATTTATGTCCTCTAAATCCCATCCATCCATCCATCCTTCTTTAACCACTTATCTGTAGTCGTGTCATGGGGGCAACAGTTAAATACAACTCCAGACTTCCTTCTCCAGTGAAACATCCAAAGGTTACTGAGTAGATGTAATCCCTCCATCATGTCCTTGGTCTGCCCTGCACTGCTTTTGCTGGAAAAAACAGGTTATGTTTTTTTATATAAATAAAACTGGATTGGATTGATACTTCAGAGTCCAACCCAGCCATACCACAAAGTATAGATTAGATGTACTTCACTGCTGCCTTCAAGTGCCTCTAGGAACCCATCTAGGAGAAGGACACTGCGGACTATAGTGCTGTACTGGTGGACATAAATGTATCATTAAATCTTTGATTTCCCCCCTCTTTGACTGCCTGTTATTATGTTCTCACCGCAGTTAGAAAATCCCAGCCTGGCCATTGATTGTGTTCAATTTAAGTAAAAATAACGGTGCACATGCATGTGAAAACCAATGATGAGCCTTGCCTTGATGTGTTTAAATTTCTTGAGCTATGTCTCCAAATGAGATTCTGTCCCAGAATTCACATGGTTGTTGTGTTTCGTCCGTAAACAAGGTCATTTGGAATAAAGGTGCATAGGCTGCCTTAGGGGGTACACATGCACACATACACAAATCCATGCCTGAGCGCGCACACGCACACATGCACATGGCCGCGCGCACACACACAGCATGGGATGAACTGTGAGAGCGATCATGCATGTGGAGGGAGGGGGTGGGGGTTGTTAAGACTTCCGTGTCCTATTAGCTCCAACACAGTGCAATCGTTGTTTGAATAGATGTGGTCCGGTGGAACGCAGTGTGTCTGTGTTGATAGGAGAAGAATGTGCTGCATGTAAATGAAGAATAAACAGGTGTAATCGCTGCTGATGTCCAACTATACTCTTCCCTCAGTGGAGAGAAAGAGACAGACAATTCCTTTTACTGTATGTTAACACTTTACCAAAAAGCCAAAGAGTGGCCTGCTGTTAAAATGAGCTGATGTTACTGTGTGTGTGTGTGTGTGTGTGTGTGTGTGTGTGTGTGTGTGTGTGTGTGTGTGTGTGTGTGTGTGTGTGTGTGTGTGTGTGTGTGTGTGTGTGTGTGTGTGTGTGTGTGTGTGTGTGTGTGTGTGTGTGTGGTTATAGAGAGACGGAATTGACAGGATTCAAACCACCCACATCACACAGTCAGGCTGCTTTATAGCCTACTGTATGTGGTATGCTCCTGGACTGCAAGGGTTGTGTATTCATGACATGCAGTCAGTCTCACACGTACAGTGTTCTCTCCACAGACAAAAAAGCTTCTTCACGACTCCATAGCTGATGATTGAGGGAGTCTATAATTAGGCTGTTATTTTTACCCCTGCCATTTTGGCCTTGATTCCATACCGCCCTCCCCACCCTTTTTTCCTGTGGTAATTATGGCAGAAATGGTAACTGGATGAATGAATGACTGCCTGGATGGTGAGCATATAGCAGCACAGTAGGTTGTGGACCGAGGTGCAGTATAGTAGAGCGGTATATAAACTGGGACAGCAGTTAAAACTCCACTGTTTAATCCCCCAGTGCACTGTGGCCCCGCTAACTGGCTGTTATGTAAGAACTGAGAGAGAGGGAGAGGGAGAGAGAACCATCTTTGACAAGGTTATGACTGATTCTCCCACCTATACGGAGAATTCACCCACAGGCCTCCAATCGTTAATGTTATCATGTTCAATATCAATCCCTTCAGTGTGGCTCTGTACAGTATGTGTGTCTTTCCCTGCACAGGTGTATCCTCAGTGTTAATGTGACCCTTACAGGTCAATTGTTACTCTCATAGAGTTAAATGAACCCCTGAGGATGGATTGTTGTGTGCAGTGTGAGACGATGCTGGTATGGACTCGTGTCCTGTCCCCTGTTGTCACGGTCACTCCTCCCTCTGGGGCTTAGCACGGGATGCCAGCCTGTCTCAGCTCTGACCGACTTGTCGTGCGTGTGGCAGGAAGTCTGTCGCTTGGAGTGTACCCTCTAGATGTAAAGTAAAATTACAGTGCAAGTCTCACATGCAAGGGCTCCTCAGATACAGTATGTGTCACTCAGATCTGCCACGTGGACCTATTTACAGGGAAACGGCAGTTAACAACACATACCATATAAAACAGCACCCTAGAGAGCTAGAGAGCTTTCTCCCTCAACAGACTCACTGCAAAGTTTGGCAAAAAGTTGTTTGTCCTGTTATGGTATCGTATTAATATTTGCTACATGTCATTCACCTTGTCATGTTGTCAATCACCTTCGCATGCTGCCAATCACCTTGTCAGAATGTCATTCACCTTGTCATGTTGTCAATCACTTTGAAAGGAACCAGCCTTGTGTCTCCTTAGAGAGGTCCTACCTGCAAGGCACTCTGGGACATCTAGTCTGGTTGAATGATCTGTATTTATAGGCAGGGTCTGAATCACTGGACTGAACCCTTCTCTCAGTAGTATAGTGGGCTTCTCTATCCTCATCTCAGGGAAGGCAGGAAACCATTTGATATCCTGATCCTGATGACCCCCCAGAGCTAACAGTTAAATTTTGGTTCCTCTATGGGTTCAGTTTTGTAAAAGTTGTCTAGTGCACAGTCCAGGGGTGAAAGTGAAGGGGGTCCGCCCAGGTCTGGGACCCGGGAAAAGATTTCACGCAGGGTCCCGCAGGGTCTAATAAAATATTATTTTAAATAACCTGTCACCGAGATGACGGAGACATTCTCGTAAACAACCAAACTCTCTTCAAAATGTCCAGTGTTGCCAACTGCCAAAATCCAAAATGCACTAGAGGCATTCCCGAAATGCACTGAATGCGTTAGAAGTTGGAAGGAGGATGCGCCAGGTTTGCAACACTAACTCTGTGGTGCACAGACATCCGTATTATAGCGGATACGGAAACCCGCGTTCGTTTCCCTATAGTAAGGCATCTGTGCAAACCGGATATAGTAGGCGGGCTTTCTACTACTACAACGAATCCACCGAGGTTCAAACCGCAATTCTGTTGGCTGACAGACGCAATAGTTAGTTAACTAAGTTCTGATTAGTTCAGAAGCAGAGCAAAAAAAAGCATCAGTAATATGCGGTAAACCCACACGTTTGTCACAGGGAGGGAATGCACTGCTTAAAAGGTTAAAACAAGTAAACAACTAAAACAAAATGGCTTTGCAACAAAGTGTAACAAAGTTTTTCAAGAGGAAGGGGGAAAGAGCTGAAAATGTCATTGAACCAAAGCTCAAAAAACGATTGTGATATTAGACAGTGACACAGAGAGTGAAGGTGGGGGGGGGGGGGGGGGACCCACTTACAGCAGCAAGCACAGGTAATCAGTGTTAGTAGCCTAGTGCTTTCACTGGGGGGGGGGGCGCCTCTTAAAAGGGAATTCCACCCATTTTATTTTTCTGAGAGTGTACAAATGTGAACCAAATGGACCATGTGTACACTCTCAGAAAAAAAGGAAACTCATTAACATGGTGAAACATATCTTGATGATGTCAAGCTGTATTTCACCATGGTAATGGTTTTTTTCAGACCTCCATTTCTAGGAAACACAGAATGGGGGAACTTTATCATGTCCTCTAAGGTATATTAATGACAATAAAATATTGAAAAATGAGTGGAATTCCCCTTTAAGATTCTAATTGTGTGGACTCTTGAAAATTACATAATTCAGATGTTTGACTCTTGAGACTCTTGAGAGCAGTAAAATGGTTTCATTTTAGGGCATATTATGGGGGTTGAAATAATGCTGTTTTGCAGTAGTTTGTAACAAAATAAAATCTTAAATGAAACCTATTTCTTGTGTAGCCTAATGCCTCAAATACAAAACAGTTTAATCATGCTGTATAGGGAGTATAGGGAGCCTAATGCAGGTGTAAGGCAGACCTGCTGTGTTTATATTATGTTCCAGGTTAGTTAGGTTAGCTTACAGTGCCACAAAAAAGAATTTTCCTATGCATTTTAGGGACACTGTGGAGTTTGAACCTCCAAAACTGTGGAGTTTGAACGCGTCACATGATGCTGTTTCCTATAGACCCGGCAAGAACTTCAAACCACTTTCACCCCTGTCTAGTGCACAGTCACACACCCATCGGAATTTTGTGTCTAATCTAGACTCAATCCCATTACAATGAGATTGAGCTAACAGTAAAGTTTTGTTCCCTTTATGTGTTCAGTGTAGGAAAAGTTGATTATTGGCACTTCCCAACCTCATTCCTGACCCCACCATAATGCCAATCATCACGATAATGCATACCCTCATGTAATAATGCGTAATTGGGAGGGGGTGGGGGTACACTCAGCTAAGTGTCTTTGTTGTTTGAGTGGGGCTGGGAGGTTGGGTTCAATCCCCGGCCGACGGGTCATACCCTTTCCTGCTTGTCAGTCAGCATCACAGGTTGTACTGCTAAGTTATTGAAACATATAGCGTCATGTCCAGGGGCTGTACTTGTACATAATGTCCAGGTAGTGTACTTATTTATCACGTCACATTACAAAAACAGGAGATTGCCTAGCAAGGCTTACTTACTTCCTCTGGCTCTGGGTTCCGTTTTAGGGAAGGCATGCTTCAGGCACAGGCCCTTTTGTAAACCAGGGTGCATTTGGAAATAGACAATGACTACACTAATGTGCCCTCTGGTCTTTCTTTTATGCAAAGACACCATTGATTCTGACATGTCTTGGAAAAGACACACTGTGATAAGATTGGCCAGTAGTAACTTAGAGTGGCAGGTGCATGCTTCCCCAGAAATGGTGGTATTGATATAGTGCACTCCAATAAACTGCAGTGGTGATTGAGGTATGTATGTTTCCTTGTGTACAAGGATGTGGAAGGTGTGATACGGTAGACTTCAAGAGCATTTGGGACCTGCTGCATGCATTGTTTAAAATGGCACAGAGGCAGACTGTGTGAGCCAGTCAATAATAATAACTTTATTACAGTGCAGCACCAAAGGGGCCTGCTGTCTAGACACGATTGGTCTGTATGAGCATCCCTGTGTCCCAGGAAAGTAGACCAATCACAGTGAGCTGCACAGCTCGGCTAACGCTACTACACAATCTGGCATCAGTCCCAGGTTTACTCACCTAAAGAGAAAAGCCTGGTCACAATCTAAGACAGAGACGGTATCGGCACAAATGTCAGGCAGGTGTGCGTTATATTTATTCCCCCGGAAATACATCTAACCTTCATGCCGTGTGTGCATGTTCATGCACTTTGCACAAGAGCTATAATAATGAAACCTATACATTTTTTACTTTGCCAAAAGTGGCACCTGTGTGAAATGAGGGGCACTCTTATCATGTCGATTAAACAAAATGACCAATTTGCTGATCTGCATATGATTGTGTTTGCATGTG
The DNA here is from genome assembly GCA_039105355.1 of Benthosema pterotum. NCBI lineage: Eukaryota > Metazoa > Chordata > Actinopteri > Myctophiformes > Myctophidae > Benthosema > Benthosema pterotum. The sequence continues at coordinate 27,823,958 of CM076984.1, read as the reverse complement.
GTTGTGCGTGTGTGGTGCGTTGTGCATATATTACAGTATATCTGTATATCTGTCTATGTATACACTATATCTGTATATCTGTATATTACAGTATATCTGTATATCTATCTCCAAAAAAAGAGACGTTTTGATGGTAGTAAACAGGGCCTGATCATAGTCTTCTTTGAGTGAGTTTATGGCAGACCCATAGAGAGTAGAGAGATGGAGTTACTGTACATCACTAGGATAGTTTCCTGTTGCAAGATTGCAATGTGAAAGTTATCATTCTATCTCAAAGCAACATGATATGTCTAGGCATGAGACAGACATATCACTTTGGAGGGGCTTGCACCCCTGAAAATAATAAGATAAAACAAACAAGGGTAATAAGAGTAGAGATGAGTCTACAAGCCGAAGGAATGTGGTGTGATGTGAGAATTTGAAATTTTACTACATTCTGGGGCCAGAGAGCAGTGTTAGTTGTATTCATGTTCAACAAACCCCATGGCTTCTTCCACTATAATACGAGTAGACAAACAATGGCCTAGCACTATTAAGGTTCTTTTTTCTTTCAAAACCAAAAGTGAAGTTGTATACACTGATATACAAATAATATTATTGCCTGTAGCTGTTTGTATAATACTCACTTGGGCATGGTCACAATTTTCACACACACACACACACACACACACACACACACACACACACACACACACACACACACACACACACACACACACACACACACACACACACACACACACACACACACACACACACACACACACACACACACACACACACACACAGTATATATCTCATTTAGCTTTGTCATGCTCTGTATGATAATGCATATACAAACTGTGCAGACGGGTGCTGCAGATTTGTTTATGTTTCATCATTGCTTTGAAATGTAGGCTGCTAAAATATTATTTTAATGCCAATAACATGATTGTGGCTGTCATTATCATTCCATTTAGCCTCCCTCTAACCTTTCATATTATTCTCTGTAGTGATAAAGGTAATAGAATGCATTTCTTGGTACAAAAACCTCCAATTTTGAGAGTAACATCAACTGCTTAATAGTGCAGATTATTTGCAATGGCGCATGTTTTATTTGCACTGGTGTCATTGTTCTCTGTGTGTGTGCGTGCATCTGTGTGTGTGTGTGTGTGTGTGTGTGTGTGTGTGTGTGTGTGTGTGTGTGTGTGTGTGTGTGTGTGTGTGTGTGTGTGTGTGTGTGTGTGTGTGTGTGCGTGTGTGTGTGCGTGATTGTTCGTGATTGTTCGTGTGTGTAGGATAACCACCACAGCAGCTTGCATGATGGACCTAAGGCGGTACCCTCTAGATGAGCAAAACTGCACCCTGGAGATTGAGAGCTGTAAGTACACACCATACACACACACATTTGATGCTCAGTGGGGCCCCCAGTGTTTACACGCTGGGAGTGTCTGGATGTCTGTCTGTGTGTGGAGAATTACTGAGAGAAGCTGATGTTAGCGATAGGCTATATAGCCATGATGCTCGATAAATAAAATACAGCACTGATGGCTCAATGACTGATAACATCCAGCGTAATTATTTTGGTTGCGTCTACTGCCAATCGGAAAGCTGTGGTGCTGGTATTAGTGGCCGGTGGCATTGTGTGTGTGTGTGTGTGTGTGTGTGTGTGTGTGTGTGTGTGTGTGTGTGTGTGTGTGTGTGTGTGTGCGCGTGTGTGTGTGTGTGTGTGTGTATCGGGGTGCCAGGTAGGTGGAGGCAACCTTGGAAGACATCTTGGACCGGCCCCTACACAGCCCCGTGGGGCTTGTGTAGGGGACGGATGTGTTCATGAGTCAGCCTGGGAAAGAGAGAAATATAGAGATAGAGAGGCATATAAGGCAGAAAGGGGAGGGTCTCTCTGTTTCAATTGCGTCCCTGGAGACATGGATTATCATTGCTATCGGGTGAACCTCTTATGTCAAAAAATCAATTTGAAAACAGCCCAAAATAACCGATCTACCAGCGCGCATGGCAAACAGATTTCAGCTTATATAGATCGGCTACTTCTTTGTGGCAATCGTATGATGCTCATTGTGATTTACCGGTGTGTGTGTGTGTGTGTGGGGGGGGGGGGTCAAATCTTTTAATACTGCGGTTGGAATAATGCAGATGGAAAAAATAATGGGACTTTCCTATCAATTTGATAGACCCAACAGTCTGTCCCAAGAGGCTAGGTGGGAAGGTGGGTGATTCTGGGGCTGGGATGTGGTGTTAAGGTGCAGGAGTCACAATGCTTGTGCTGCTCGTTGCTAATTGAGCTCTGAGAGTGTAAAAATGGAGACTCTCACGGGTCAGTTAACGCAGGGGGGTTTTACTGTGCAGTGTGGGTCAGGAAACACTTTGCTTTGCTTCTCCACTATTGTACTGTCTGTCATTCTCATCTATTCTGATCTCATCTCTCTCTTTCTCTAGCACTCTCTCTCTTTCTCTCTAGCACTCTTTCTTGCTCACTTTTTCAATCTCTCCCACATCTCATCTCCTCCTTTCCCTCTCTTTTCTGCCAGCCTTTTCATCTCTCTCTCCATCACTCTCTGGATCCTTTTTTCATGCTCTATCACATGCACCCACATACGTGCATGTGCAGGCGCGCGCACGCGCACACACACACACACACACACACACACACACACACACACACACACACACACACACACACACACACACACACACACACACACTTGTGCGGCTCACACAGGCACCAGTTTTGATCAGCAGGCAGTATCTGCTCTCATATGGATTAACTGGCGACGGCTTGAACATTGAACTGGCTTCATGCCAGAGCATGCTGTTTTATTCAGACTAATGAGCCCGGAGAACTCGCACTTCCCTTGATAAACTTGATGTATTTTTAACCATCAGAACTGCGGAAACCCTGGTGGATGGCGGTTTATAAGCCACTCAGTACCGCAGCTTATGGCTCATTCATATGTTCCGCCATATGACCATGACGCTCACCAGGGGTGAAATGCTACTTTTAGAAGTGGGGGTGTGCATCCATTATGCTTATTTCCCAGCTAAACCCAAGTGTCTTTGCCGAAAATAGCCGATCTACAACAAGCTGCTATTTTGGCCAATCTTCCCCCCAGCATATGCAAAGAAGTTAGGGGAGTGTCGCTCCCCTGCTGCTTCCTCTCTACTCACCGTACCCATGGTGACGCTTGCCGAAGAAACTACAGATTTTCAAGTGAATAGCACAATGTGTAAATGAGGCTTCGGGTCAGAGGTGTGACACGACAGGCTGTATTGAGCAGACATTGATTTCTCCATAAGCATGCAAATATATCCATCCTGCACACATACTGTTGTAGTGCCATATCTCGCGTGCTTTGTCTCTCAATCTCTCTCTCTCTCCCTCGATGTCTCTGTTGGGAATCTCTACACGAGTCTAGTGATGTAATAGGTGAACAGACTTCTGTCTGAAAATGTACAATGTTAGAAGCGAGAGACAGTGGACCAAAACTAATGGACTTTGATGCAAACTGAGTGAGCAGCAACATAGAGGCCATGGTGACCTCCTCTACTCTCTTCCCCATTCCATTCCTCTGCACCCCCTCTGCTCACTTCTCCTGTCCTCTCCTCTTTCTACTGCTGAAGGGATGTGTACTGTTGGATATATTATTTTGAAATCTCACTATGTCTTATATTGTTTCTTCTTATCATTGCTATTGTCATTGTTGTTAGCACACTACTTTGTAGACCTCACACAATTGCATTTTACTCCTTTTATCTGCATGAGTAGTGATGAATAAATCCTTCCTGATTCTTATTCTCCTCTCCCTATTCTCCTATCCCTCTCCTCTGTTCTAGCCTGTTATTCTCCTCTATTCTCTCCTCTCCTCCCTGTAAACGCGCTCCCTCTCGGCTGATCAGTGCTGCACATCAAAACGTCCAGCATGGTGGACTTGAGCTGCTAATTGGGGTTATGCTGGGTTGCACTAGCCAGGATGTTCATGGAGATAAAGGAGGGGGTGGGGTGGGGCAGGCAACGCATTTGATGTCCGTTTTTTCCCAGGCTCTTGTAGAGCGCCACATACACCTCGGCTGCTCTACGGTTCGATTTCAGCCGTTGCTGCTCCTGTGACTTACATTCTTTTCTTTTAACAAAGGAAAATGTTGAAGGTTTTGTGAAGGTCAACACATGTCATCCATCCTTATTATTTTTTATAATTCAAACATTTAGGGTTTAATCATTATTTTGGTCTAAATAGTTTGTTTTGCCTGTTATTTTTGGTTTGAAATGGAACACGGAACGGAGATATGCATGTGATACCTGAGCGCAATCAGCATGTGATGCACGTGACGCGGCAATGCATTGGGTTTAAAGCACATATGATGCATGCCATATAGCACATACGATGCATGGAGTACACATATGATGCCTGGGAAGCAATACATGCAATCCAGCACATGTAGTGCATGCAATGCAGCCAAAAATAGCAGAGCAGTGAATTGGCAATTTTTGAAAAAGAGAAAATGGTAAATTGGTAAAACAAAATATAAAGCCATTGAAGCACAGATCCAACTCAGATTGACTAGGTCTAAGGTTCAAAGGACAATAACTCTCATTTTCAACATTTAACTAGTCCCTCCTTCTATTTAGCATAGAACTGATTAATGTAGTGATTAATATATGACCCCAAGTTCTGGACCTCCAGTTCTAGGCTAAATGAATAATGTAGGGGAGACAACTAGTGGCATATTCAGGAATTAATTACAGGCAAGATCTGGCCCCAAATGGCTAGGAGCACATGCATGCACACACACAGCATGTGCAAAGCGCATGCATCAAATCAATCTATAAATGCACCAAATCTCTTATTGTTCCGCAGGGCAGTGTGCAGTGCCTGGTGCCAAGTTGGCCAGACTCACAGTTGTCCAGAATCACTAGAAAAGGCCTCTGCCCGGGTCCCATAATGAAGTGGCGCTCGCACCCATTCCAATAACCACTCAAATGTGTGCCGTGTCCGAGGCTGTCGTGTGTGTTTTCATTTTGGCACCGTTACCATGTTTGTCGAGTCCTATGTGTTCGTTGGTGTCCGCACATTTGCCATTATGTCATTGTATAAGCTACTTTGGACTTTTGTATCTTTAACGTTTGTTGTCATTCATGGGCGCTTGTTATGTGGGCCAAACTTGTGATACAATAAGTCACTATTATTCTTTCTGTCATTAGGACTTTGCTACGTGCTTACATTATAAATATGACTGAGGAACCTTTCACCAGGACTACAATGTATTCTGTAGACTGTATTTCCAAACATGTTTGGAGTTTAAGGTTTCTTGCTGGACACAGATGTTGACAGACATATAACTGACAGAAATAAACAGACCATAAGTAGCTCACTGGTACCGTCCCCACACACCTGAGCACGCTCCTGTGTCTCCGCAACCTCGAGACCCACCAGATAGCACCACTTCAATTGATTTTATTCAATCCGCCATATTTGGTACAAAGGCACCTTTGTGTGTATGGCCACAAAGGGGGGGGGGGGGGGGGGGGGGTCATCGCCTCTGGCGTAAAGCCTGTGTTGCTTCACACCACAGGCGATCAAGTCGCACTCATACCATTTTTGGTTACAGGACTTATATTAGGCAAGTAAGCATCAATAATAACATTACGTTGTTATTGAAGTTGCAACGGGCACACAGCATGCATGAAGCTAAAGGTCTGACTGTTTTCAAGTTACAGTACTGTAGTTAGTAGCATACTGTTTCAAATCATTTTAATTAAAAGCACTTTAATTTGAAATATCTTTGAAATTTGGGTAGTTTTGCAAGCCATCATGTTTGGTGAGGCAGTCAGGGCATTTAGGGGGCATTTCCCCCATGCCCATGCCTAGATCTGGCCCTGTCTACAGCTATTCCCATTATTGATTACCATACTATTCATGAACTCAGCTCACCTGCTGAGCAGACAGTTCACTCTCTACTTCCAGGCAAGGCTGTACTTGAGGGTGTTGAGTTTCATCTCAAATGTTGTGTATGTTTCATCTTAATCCATAACAGCACCATTAGTAGCAGAGCATGGCGTGGTAACTTCCGCTTTCCCTCGCCACTACTGCGGTTAATGCGGGGGCAGATCTAGGTCATGGGCATGGGGGGGCAATGCCCCCCTAAATACCCAGTCTGTCCCTCCAAACACAATGACATGCAAAACACCCCAAGATATTTCAAATTAACCTGCTTATATTTAAAATGATTTGAAACACTACTACTGCTACTAACTAACTACAGTTGTGTCACCACTAAACCAACAGCATTTCATCATTGAAAACAAAACTCTGAGTCAGACCTTTAGCTTTATGCATGCTGCGTGTCTCTTGCAACTTCACCAACAACTGATGTTATTATTCATCAGTTGTTGGTGACAGTTGTTGGTGACAACTTATTCATCAGTTGTTGGTGACAAGCCCGTGGCGCTTTGCGCCACGGGCGATGTTAGATCCGCCCCTGGGTTAATGTTGATGCACTCGTCTCTGCAGATGGCTACACCACTGATGATATCGAGTTCTACTGGCGGGGCGGTGATGGAGCTGTGTCGGGGGTGGACAGGATAGAGCTGCCCCAGTTCTCCATTGTCGACTACAAGCTCATCTCCAAGAACGTGGTGTTCTCCACAGGTACAAGAGTGGGAAAACAACCCACACGAGGCAGTCTCACAGCATGCAAAAATGCATGATTTCTGTTGCCAATAAGATCTCTTCCATAACATGGTATAGTGGTATACAGTAATTCAGTTTCAAAATGTACCACTTATATGAAAAAGAAAATGATTTAGACATGTTTTTAATTGTTTGATAGCTGTTAAAAGTTCTCAGCTTTAATGATGTGTGTACAATAACAATGCCAGGCCGCAAGTAGTTAATATTTATATTTAAAATAAAAAGAAAATAAACCAGAACCAGCACCAATGCGCTGGCAATGAATATGCCGCGCTCTTTGTTGTCGGGGGAAGATATAGCTTCCCCGTGGGCGTCATTCAGTTCTGTTCTATTGAATTCTATTTCCATCTTCCATCTCAAGCATCCAGCTCTGTCTCTCTCTCTGCCTCCCTCCCTCCCTCCTTCCCTCAGGTGCCTACCCTCGCCTCTCCCTCAGCTTCAAGCTGAAGAGGAACATTGGCTATTTCATCTTACAGACCTACATGCCGTCCATCCTGATCACCATTCTCTCCTGGGTGTCCTTCTGGATCAATTACGACGCCTCTGCCGCCAGAGTGGCCCTGGGTACGACTAACAACCCCCCTCCCCTCCTCCTGGTTGCTGGTGACTCATTACCTCTGGGTTATAATTGCAAATGAATTCATACCAAATCCATTCAAAGAGAGCTATTAGCCATATAGTATATTAAGGGGAGGGTGGACAGTTTGGGATTAGATTCATCACTGTTATGAACAGTGTTGGTCTATATTACTTAGGAAAGTAACTTCTTTACTTTACTCGTTACCCCTTAGACAAAGTAATATCATTACTTTACTTATTACTGGATTTGAAGAGTAATATATTACATATTACGTTATTACTTTCCCAAGTTCTCAGCACCGCTTTTGAAAAAATAGAGAAGTACAACATAATCCATTTATTACAAAATAAAGCAGGAAGCGATTTGTAGTGTACATTACTGCGCAGGATGCAGCGTGTGGACTGGATCTACAATCTACTGCACATCTCTGTTGTTACAGTACCTGTCAATAGCTTGTACATCAGTTCTATTTTTGCATGCAACAACAAGCTCATTTTTAAAAAGTAACTTGCCGTTACTTGCAAAGTAATGCGTTACTTATTACCCATTTTTGCAGAGTAATCTCGTTACTTTACTTTTTGGAGCAAAAGTAATAATATTACAGTAATATGTAATCTAAAATTAGTTACTGCCCAACACTGTTATGAATGGTTTTAAATTAGTGAATGAGTCTTTTGCGAATGGAAGCCAGATGGTTCATTGTCTCCGCCAGGCCAAAAGCCACATGGTGGCGCTATAACAGGCTGATTCACGTTTTTTGAGGGGCAACTAGCCCCTGTGATGCCCAGCTTTGTGTTTGTGCCACATACTGTAGTGATGGCTGGCTGGGCACAGAATGTGATGTGTGATGACGTACAGCACTGTATAATGATGCATGTATGACGATAGATTCGCCCCTCACTTCATATGATTGTGATCATTACGTACAGTATAACTGCACTATTGTATGCACACTCCTTAGAGAACAAGGACAAATGTCTGCCCCTTCAAATCATGAAAGAAGTGCCTGATTGCTGTGAAACTGCGTGCACATTCCCACTACACTGGGAATGAGCCACCATTTTCATATTGCCCTATCAGAGCACCACCAGGAGGCCAATGTTTGCAAAATCCTTTCTGTATACACACTTTGTCCAAACACCTCACAAATCTGTACGTGATCAAGACCAATCTGTCCGGTTTCCATCCTGATTGGTGAATTACGCACATTGCTAGTCCACAATGACCTAACTGTCCTGCTGGATACATGCTAGAAGGAGCACTTTTTCTAGTTCCTTATGATTTATTGATGTGTCTTACCAGGAGACTGGCTGTCTATTCTCCGATATTTTAACCTCCTTTTTAAGTTTTTATTTCTTCTCATTAGTTGTAAGTGCGCAATTTCGACCATACTTGCTGATAGGCTGCCTGCTGTTTAGAAATGATTATAATAATATTACATATTATAGGTATATTCTAGGCATTAGGCACAAGTGAAAATGTTACAGTGTGACCTTGAAGCACACACCTTTTCTTTGCCAGGGCAAAGATTGGATCAGAAATATTCACACAGATGTCGGAAAATAGCTTATCTGCAAGTAGATTTGCTATTTTTAAAAAATGAATAAGTGAAAGTGGTTAAATCTGGCTTTGGATTATGTGAATATCTTACCAAAAGAAGTATTAACAAGAGCATGCAAATAATAACTACGATGGATCCATTTTGAACTCAGAGTCTTTAGTAACAGTATTGGACATAACAGTTTTCATCTACTATATAAAGTATACTATCATATACTGTATATATGTGTATGGTGGATATAAAACCATGATGTCAAAATAGAATGCCAAAAACCTTTAAACATCATTTGGACTACAACAGCTAACCATAGGTCTAACCCAGGGGTCGGCAACCCAAGATGTTGAAAGAGCCATTTTCGACCCAAAATTAAATTCAAAATCTGTCTGGAGCCGCATTTTATTATTATTAAGGAGTGGCTGGTTAAGCCTGAGTTTCTAAGAAAAAACATCTCTAAGGTATATTAATGACATAGTAAACTGAGTAAACCTTTGAAAATGTGTGGTTCAGATTGAAAGCTCCACCTCTGATAACTGCTGGGCTTTTTTTTGACATGGCCAAGTGCTACTTTAACTGGCAACTGTCAGACAGCGCAACGCGTTTTGGGTGACTGAAATGTTTATATTATTTTGGTGTGGATCACCCCAGTGTGTGTATGTAATAATGCTACAGCCAGGGAGCCACTAGGGCTGTGTTCTAGGGCTCCTGAGACGCAGGTTGCTGACCCCTGTCTAACTTCAGGAAAGCAGTTTTGAGCTCTTTGTGTGGCGTTCTTGTCAAGACATTGCACACGATGCAAAAGTGAAGAAGATATTGAATGTACAATGAAAAGTATAGTTGCGAACGCAGTGCACCCTGCACATCCGAGATGACCAAATATGGAGTGTGTGATGCGCGACAGACAGATTCACAGACATTTCTGCCTCGCTTACATAGAATTTCTTGCTCACTGCGTCGCAATGAAAGCCAGGCCGATCGTGTCTGTGTGCGTGTCCGTGTGTCACACGCTCCATATTTTGAGTATACCTGATCAGGACCTCCACAAAGTGAGATCTTAAGAGTCAGTGATTGAATGTGTTTGAATAATTTTCAATGATTTGGATTTTGTTTGACATAAATAATCTTATGTTAATCTTATGTTATGGTTGCTCTAGGCAAAAAAACAACATTCGCAGATGGGGGTCCACGGCCCCCTTTATACATTATCAATTTGGGGGAAGCCCTTGACATGAAGAAGATATAGAACCGGTGGTTAAAAGATCTACCGAACGTGAGAGAGACAGGCGGAATGTGTCTGCGAGCGAGTAGAGTAGAAAGCGACAGGCTACATCAATGCTGCCTGCTGGCTGCTTCTGAGTTATTTATAATCCGCGTGAATCTGACCAAATGCAGATTGTGCATACAGATGACTAACGTATCAAACACAATGCACGGATGTCAGAGAAAAGCAGGTGAATCGTGCTGTGACTAATAGCAGATGGTTAGCGGGGGGAACGCTGCGCTTTTTATATAGCCGCCAGGATTCGTTCCTTGTCTGTTTCGATATGCGATTGGACGGAGGCCCCAAACCCTCCGCTGAACACATGTAAAACAGTCACAACATGCACACATGTAATTGCACATGCACGCACACACACATACACAGTCATACACACACACACAGACACACAGTTGCTTTTTGTCGGGGGGTGGAATGTTTTTTGTCCATATGGGGTCTCAATCTTTCAGTTCAGTCGGTTAACAACGTGTCCTGTGTATGTGAGGACAACACTTCAAACACATCCTCACAGCCTTTGATGTTAAAACACCTGATGTCGCATTTGTGTTAATGTGAGGTCAACATGTGTGTGTCAGTTAAAAAAAGGAGAGGAATAAAACGATTTACATGAGCACTACTGGTACCTCTCAAATAGAGTTGGTATTTATGCCGAGCCGGCTCCCTTGGAGCCTTTCCTTCCAGAGAGCGGTTCAAAAAAAGAGGCCCATTCGTACCGTATTTTTAAATTGTATTTATTGTAAGCATTCCACAACTGCGTAGGGGCACCACATCCCTTGTACTCTGTCAGCGAGATTTTGTGTGGTTTGATTTATTGGTTCAAATATTGTTATTATATTTCAATCAATCAGTTTGCAGAACTGGTATTGGAGTATAGAAATGAAATGGAACCGAATGGACCCATTATTGGTTAAAATATAACCACAGACTATCACAAGGACCACGTAGGATGGCGTTTCTGCCTGTCTAAGCCACTACTGTGTCCACCGTTAGTTTGCAAACTTGAACTGCTGCCTGTATGTCTGTAAAAGCGTGCTGCGTTATTCCTCCTTCCCCATACTGCCTTCCTGCCTGCCTCTCTGGAGCACGCGAAGTGCCATCACTCTGTGTGTGAGGGTGTGTGTGTGTGTGTGTGTGTGTGTGTGTGTGTGTGTGTGTGTGTGTGTGTGTGTGTGTGTGTGTGTGTGTGTGTGTGTGTGTGCGTGTGATGGTGCGCTCCTTCCCATTGTGTGATGCGATCTGTTCACTCTGATCAGCTTCCTCCCCGCACATTATCCTCTATACAAAAAGGAACCGTTCCATATGTGAACCGGATCCCATCGGCCATTTCAATGAGCCGTTCAAGCTAACAATGCATCATAGCCTACATTTGAAAAGTGTGAATACGAAATACATATGATCATATAGTCATATACGATAATAAGAATGAAATGAGAATTTCTGCACAATGAGTACTTGATGAGACCCAGATAACTACTGTATGTAAGCCAGGCAGAAATGTCTGTGCATCTGTTGGGTGTACCCAAATATTGAGTTTATACTGTATATTTGCTTTCCATGAGCCAGTAGGGTGTGCTGCGTCTTAGTGGTTATTTTAAGCAAGTCAATACCTCTTTGTACTTTTACTCAGGTACATTTGTTAATTCTTCATTGCAGTATTGATAGCCTACTGTTGCTTAAGTAAAAACCTTTTCCACCACTTTCTGTGCGTGAACCAGTCTAAAATGTCGACTCCACATTGACCCCCATGCAGGGATCACTACGGTTCTGACCATGACCACCATCAACACCCACCTGAGAGAGACCCTCCCAAAGATCCCCTACGTCAAGGCCATCGACATGTACCTCATGGGTTGCTTTGTGTTTGTCTTCCTGGCGTTGCTGGAGTACGCCTTCGTCAACTACATCTTCTTCGGCCGCGGCCCACAACGGCAGAAGAAGGCTGCTGAGAAAGCAGCCACCGCAAACAACGAGAAACTGAGGCCTGACCCCAACAAGGTGCGTGTTGGTGCCAGGCCTGTTGTATGTAGACCAGGGGTTTTCAACCTTTTTGACTCCAGGGACTTAAAATTAAATAATTTTGGGGGTTTTGTCCACAATTCCAGGCTGGATTTTGCCAACAAAACAGTGTAATCCTCTTAATTAAGTGGTGCTAATTCAGATGATGAATATTTTAAGTGTAAAAATGAAACCAGACTTCATTTTTACACTCTTGAGAGTGTAAAAATGAAACCAAATGGACCCTTGCGGGTCCATTTGGTTTCATTTTTACACTCTCAAGAGTTACATCTGGTTAACCAACTTTCCATCATTTAGCCTGGGGACCACCTGGAACCTTCTCAAGGACCACTGGTGGTCCCCGGACCACCTGTTGAAAACCCCTGATGTAGACCAACCTGAGGCTGTACTGTTCAGGTGTTAATGTGCTGATAACTTTCTTCTTCTTCTGTCAAGGTCAGTGCCACGCTTCATACAGCAGTGATGTCCCCATGATTGGTGGGCCCAGCAGCTGTGATCTCAGCTGTTATTGTTTTTTTTTGTGTGAAATCTAACTTATATTATTGCACTAACAAAATTAATAAATTCATGTAATTGTGGTTTGTAAGATGTGCTCAAAGAACACTGGGGGAGCAACTTTATACAGTTGCTATTACCATAAGTGGCATTAATTAATGTACAGTAAATGGAAATGGTGCTTTTTTTTCTCATGGCAAAATCTTGTCCCTCTGCTGGATGCTGCGATGAATGTTTGAAGTCCTACCCCGGCGCTCCATTTCAATCTATTAACTCACACCACTGTTTCTCAACATCAGGTCCAGGGTCCATCTGGGGTCCAAATGTAGGCCTGTCACTGTGGGAGTGTACTCATGGAACCAAATGAACCCCTACAGTTTCATTTGTACACTCTGTGTGCTATTAACACTGAGGATTTTACAGAGGAGATTTGGGTGGCAGAGATATACCGTATATCTAATACATTACATACATTAGGCCATGGGCAATTTCATTCATAAAATAGATACGAGATAGATCTCTTTTATGAATGAAATTGCCCATGGCCTAATGTATGTATCAATCTTCAGGACTTGAGAATCTCTGGACAAAGTCAATCATAAATATCTTCAAAGGGCAAGGTGTCTTGGTTAGTGGACTGACTTTGGGCCAAAGCCTTACCTCTAACTTGTATTCAGATGGTAGTGTTAGCTGCAATAACAACAAGAAAAATAAAATATACTTTCCTTCTGAGTGTGGTAAGCTACCATTTCCCCCCAAAGTAACAGTGCTGATTTTGTATGCTTGCAGTGGCTGGTGGGAAATGTAGTTCAGAGAGATGATGCTCTGTATGCCAGAATGAAACAGAGGGAAATTGACGCGTATGACTCGATGTGGGATCCCATCTTTGTGGACGATGGCGCATTAGGACTAGGCGAGCAAAGAAATAAGGTACTGGCGGTTTTGAAAGTCAAAACTTAACAAATGTCATCAGTCTGATTCAAGCCGATCAGAGGAAAATGCTGTAGTTATATTGTGCATTTCTTTCATTTTTTTGTAGATTTTAAGGCAGCTTTGATCATCACTCCCACCATTGTGTTTTTCCCTGCTCTTGGTTTGCTCTTCATGCATTTCCCTGACAAACTATCATGGCTGACAAGCACTTTGGCTGCAGCACACTTTAATATTGAAAGCGAGTCAAGCTGTAGATAAAAATCGATGGGAAGTGGCGAATTTGCAGTGTGGTGGACAATAAATAAGTACATTTACTTGACTTCTGTACTTACATAATTCTGTTGAATATCTGTGCATTAATTGAGTATTTAATGGAACAATTTGGAATAATTTGGAACAATGCATTCATGTGAAAAACAAATTACAGTGTAATTTGTGCTTTTTGATACTTTGTGATATTTTAAATCAAGTATCCATTACTTTCTCTCAAGCACAAATTTGAATAAGCATTTTTTATTTCTACAGTTATTTTACCAGAAGTATCAGGATCTTAGACTCAAGTACTGGAGTTGAGTACTTTGTCCACTACTGAGATTGTGGTTATAGAGAAGAGAAACAGGATTAACTTTAATCTATTCTTAACATAATTTTGGTTTGAGACAGATTGAATCTCAAAGGAAATCGAAGAGTCTCTAAAGAGTAAAACAACAGAAAGAGCGAGAACAAGGGCCCTAGCCTAGCACAGAGCGAGAGAGGAAGATTATTTGCAGTTGAATGACTAGTAGTGCCAACTGAGAGTGTCTTGCTTCAGAGTGAAGTAGCAAAACAACAGATATCACATATCCTTGATGTTGGGCAGAAACATTGCATGTCCAAAATGATTACTTTTCAGGAAATTTCAGAGAAAAAAAAGAAACAGTGTTCCAATGTAGTTATTATTTAGTCACATGATCTTGCAACTGAATTCTACCTAGATATTTATAAAACACACATACAGATTTGATCACTTTCAACCTGGTGTCCCTATTTTGAGCAGGCCTTTATAGGCACAATTTTCTCCCATTTTTTAAGACATGAGGGAAAATCTACAAGCCCACAACACATTTCATCTTGACTTGCTGTGAGCTTGTAGGATAGGCTACAATGAAATATGGAGCTTTAAGGTTTCTGCCTAACAGTGATGATATGCATTCTGTTTCCTGTAGTTAATATAGAGTAATATAGAGTTGTTTTCTTCACAAGTCAGCTATGGATGAAGAATTGTTGATCTGAATTCACTCCCTTCAACGCCCATCCTGACCTGACCCAAGCCTTCAACCTTTCCTCAACCTTATCCTCTCACATTTTTTTTCCTTTGGTTTATCTTTGTTTACTTGGTTTGACAGAATTTTAACCCCACCTCGGTTGAAATTCTGAGATGACTGAGGATTTCTACATTAACAATTAATTTGTGGAGTGATCTGCATTCTAAAGAAATGTATTTTTACACTTTTATGGTTGTAGTTATTTAGGGCTCCAATGGATAATCAATCGATTAATAATCTGCCTATTTTGGCCATGTCATTATAGTAGATCTACAAAGTCACAACAGGGCACATTGCGACCTGTTATCTGTTTGTAGATCAACTGTTTTCATATTTAATGTGCGTCTCAGTTATTAGATTAATCTAAAAGTAATCAACAGTTGCAGCCCTGTAGTTATTATACAGTATATTGAATGATGGTTTTCAATATATTGTCATATTGTAATTCTATAATTCATTTGAAGTCAATATACTGTGCTCTAAGTCTCATTTGTTATAATTTCTTTTGGCACATCGCTAATTTATTCTTTGATTTGTTGATAATGACAGTATCATAAGTTAGAAATTTGCATGCTACAGTATTTTGTATGTTTTAAACAGTGGTTGTCAAAGTGTGGTCCAGAGACCACTAGGAGTCCTTCTCCTGGTGATCCACAGTAAAATTAGGAACAATTAAACAGCCCTAATATTTTAATAGATATAAGATCTGATTGTGAGCTTGTATATGCTACATTTTTGCAAAATATTTATCATGTGCAGTATATCATGAAGGGCAATGTTGCATATTTTGCGCAACTATGACATCATCGTACAGAATGTGAGTTCTTCTTGGAATACAATGAATAGACTGCAGTGTTTCCTGTAGTTCAAGCCAGAAGTTTATTTTTTAGTTTGGCTTCTGTTTTGGATTTCTTTAATTGTTCATACATTTGTATCATAATACAAACCTGTCATTTGTATCATGTCGGCCAATATTAATTTTATATATTATTGCTGGAATGTCCTTGGTGCCCTTCACTGTAGAGGTGCTTTTAGCCAAGGTTAACGGACACCTTGGAGAAGTATCTTAACTAATTGATTGGCATCTGCTGGAGGAGTCAGGCTGAAGTGAACAACAGGCAACATGGCTTATACAGTCCAGAAAGAACTAGCATTATTATGTATGATGTCACAGTTGCCAAATTGTTAAAAAATATCACAACATAAATGGGCATCCGCAGTCTAAAGGCCAAACAACACAGATGCAATTATTTGCAACCTCTTGCAACAAAACATTTTATGTCAACGGCGCCAATGCAACTGCCATTGTAGAGTTACATGGCGAATCATTGCTGTGGAGTGAGCTTAATATGTATCGATTTGTTGGGGTCCTACATGAAAAAGTCATTGAGAACCACTTTTTTAAACATAAGATCGTCTCCCCGCCGTCACTTCTTCTAACACCTCTTTCTCCATTCCTCGCAATATAGATGACCCCCGATGACAACATCCTGTTCCCCACCCTGGAGATGAAGAACGAGATGGGAGGGGGCCCTGGGGACCTGTCCCGGGGTCTGGGTGCTCCCGGGGACCCCCGCACCAACACCATGCTGGCCTATGACAGCTCCACACTGCAGTACCGCCGGGCCGCCATGGCCCGACAGAACTATGGCCAGTGCGCCCTGGAGCGCCATGCCCAGAAGAAGTCGCGCCTACGGAGACGGGCCTCGCAGCTCAAGGTGAATATCCCGGACCTGTCCGACGTGAACTCTATCGACAAGTGGTCCCGGATGATCTTCCCCACGGTCTTCTCCTTCTTCAATGTGGTTTACTGGCTGTACTACGTGCATTAAGGCAAGATGGTGCGGCCGGTGGCCAACTCACAGCGAGCGAAGAACGGAGGAGGACGATTTGGGGGGAGATGAGAGGGAGAGGGGAGGGGGGGTGTGAGAGATGCAGAGCGCCAAATTTGTTTGCAGATAAATTTTAAGAAAACGTAAGGACTTTTGGAGGGACTGCGACACCAACACCTCACGTCAGCAGTGACTCTTTTTGGATCGGGGAAACACCTTATTGACTGACTCACGCTAACGTAACAAACGAAGGAGTGAAATTTTAAGACAGACATGGTGCCTGGTTCCAGAATTTCAATATATCACTAATATTTGTCATTCGTAGCTTAATCTCTGTGGATCAAATATTTATGCTTGTGTTTGCATATACTTTAAAAGATTTGTTTTGTTTAGTATATCTATTTACTTCGTAGCCAAGCTTACTGCATCCAGGGAAGCTTTATAGATGATTTAAAAGGAGTGATCCTTGATAGACTATTTTCCTATAATTACTGTATATCAAAAAAGAAAACATTCTTTTAAAAAAGCATGCTTATGTTTGATTTCATTTGCATCTCAATCATAATAATGAACTCAAAGATTTTACTTTTACTAGCTGAGGTTTCATCTGCCTAGCAAACGCTGCTGTAGCCATTCTGAGGATCTCTTGAGAAACATGTTGCACTGTTAAAATGTGTTTAAAAATCTTAACATTAATGACTTGACCAAAATAGAGATGCCAGGTTGAAAGTGGTTCAACTGGCACAATAATTTTATGAATTGAATTTGAGATATGTCAAATGTTTTTATTTTGTTTATTTATCTATTTCCAGATGATTTTCCAATTGCTACTAGCATCCCCTTGCCACCCCCACTTTGAAAACCTGTGGCTTGCAGGCCTATTACCTTGGGGCCTCTTGGTTGAGGAGAAGAACGTGGAGGACAAAGGGAGGTCAGCTATTTTCTAGGGGCTTCCCTTTTATATGGATCCCCTGTGGTGCTAATGTTGGACGCAGAGAAAGAGAGAGCGAGATTCCATTTCTGTGGACTTTTTAACCACATGAACCCAAACATCATTACCAGGCTTTTCTCTTCTTTAATACAAGGTGTGAAAAGCCTAAACCTGTAGATGGTTTACTTCCTGTATCTGTGTGAGATGAGCAGGTGCCTTTTTAGGTGAAGAAAGTTGGAGTAGGAGTGAACATGGTTTCTGAACCATTCCTTAGCTTCATTGTCACTGAACTAAATATTGCACCCAACCATCGCAAGCCACACTATTCTCAAGATATTCATACTATTTTATTTTTTTTAATTGTTTTTTAATCAACCTTTCTCTGTCCTGGCAGCAATACACTCGCACCAGTAAACATAGGACAACATCCCCAAATTATTCTGCTTTTAATTTAAGTTCTGCTCTCGTTGCACACTGACAGAATGCTGTTCTCCCCACTGAGCCCAGGTTTTCATTGTCTTTTTGGTTTTTAAAAGAGATGAGAACCTTTAATCATTGTCTCCTATGTGCTTTTGCCATCGTGTGAGCAACTTTAAAGGACTAGAATGGCTCTACGTGAATGAATGCCTGGTGGAGGAACCCATTGATGATGGATGAGTTGAGTTGAAGCCCTTTCATTGCAAAGAACGTTGCTGCATAAATATGATAATCCACAATCACCATTAAGAGTAGAACTAAATGATAGGTGTACCATGCATTTCATTGTGATTAGGGTTCTGTTTCAGAAAATGTTTAAAAAAAGAAACAAGTACCATTTTTATAAATCAATATTCATGATACAGTATGTGTAAATATTATGGATTTATTCTACGGGTCTCTATTGTTGTTTTTGCAGTTAACTAACAGGTAACATGTTCCATTACATTTCAAAAGAAAAAACAAACAAAAAATGTTCTCTGAGAAAAAAAAAAAAAACGTGATTTACAGTTTTGCTGACCCTATACTGTTTGGAGTTCAAGTTCTCCTTTTTGTTTAATTTTTAATGAACTCTAAAAAAGCATCCACTGGCCAACTCAAAAGCACTTATGGACTTTTGGGTCAATGTTTTTGTTTTTCTTCTCCAGAAATGACTTTACACAGACCCTGATACTGAGGTGTCAAAGCAGGGCATATTTTGTACAAAGTTCCTGTAAATTCCAGTTGTAATATTTCATATTGACTTGTAAATATCTTGTGTAATGATTGTCAGCAATTATGAAGATGTATCTAAAATTAATTAAAGCTCAACTCAGCTTACCACTTCATTTACAAAATACATGGACGGTGGTTTTGTGTTATATGCTACTGCTGACGTTCATTGATAAAAAAAAGTGCTGTGTGTGCGTGTGTGCGTGTGTGCGTGTGTGTGTGTGTGTGTGTGTGTGTGTGTGTGAGGAGCTTGCATGTCCATTCATGAGTACTGAAGCTTTTCCCTCAGGGGTGACACAGCAAGTGAATGAGAGAGTGACATCACTAAACGGGTGAGTGAGTGGGTGAGTGAGTGAGTGAGTGAATGAGTGAGTGAGTGAATGAGTGAATGAGTGAGTGAGTGAGTGAGTGAGTGAGTGAATGAGTGAGTGAGTGAGTGAGTGAGTGAGTGAGTGAGTGAGTGAGTGAATGAGTGAGTGAGTGAGTGAGTGAGTGAGTGAGTGAGTGAGTGACCAGGCGAACAAGTGAACGTGTGAAGAAACGGGTGAGGTGAAGAGACTGCAGCCACTGCATAATGGATGGAACAAGAACATGGTGGTCTGGTGGTGGTCGTCCGTGGAGCTGTAAAGGGGTGGGCTGGGATGTAAGCCAGTGTCAGTCCCTGCCTCAAGGGACATTAAGGCAGAAAAGCCTTGTACATGCAGGCATTCTCTGGCCTCACTGGCCTGAGGGAGCTAGGGGACTCCTGAATGAAAGATGGGAAGGGGGAAAAGTGAGCGAGCGAGCATGCGCAGGGGGGTCGGGGGGGGGGTGTTTGCGTTGGCAGAGAGAGAGGAAGAACCTTCGTTTCTTTCGTTAAGCGAGAAACTGCAATGAATCAGCCCCATCACCCCCCCTTGTTGATATGATCAGTGTTGCGTGAATTTACTATATGCGCATCAATATTTAATGTAAAAAAAAAGCTGAATTGTTAATGCTAAGTAAGAGTGGTTGTTATTACTGCATCTGATTTGCAATTAATGCTTGATTGCTGCAAAATTGTAGGACAAATTGCAGTCAAATCTGCTTGTTACTCTAAAGACACAAATGTAACTAAATTTGAAGGTAACATAATAGTAAAATTACTAACAATGTAATATTATGCGACAGAATAGAATAGAGCTGATGGAAACTCTTAAAACCTCCTTACAGATCTTCACTCTAATCAGATTATAATAAAGAAAGGAGTTGAAGAGCTCAATACTCTTCTAAAACACTTGGCTTTTTGTCTGTTTTACAAAAATAACAGTCAGACCAGTAGCTGATTATCTGAGTATTGAGAACTGAAATGGCCTAATCATAAGCACCTGCACAAACGCTAATGAGCATTGCTTGGTGAACCCCCCCCCCAGGCCATGGACAAGCTGAGAGCTGCTGTTGACTTCATAGCTGACAGAGAGAGGAGATAAGCCACAGTGAAACATTTCACTTAGATCTGCTGCAATCCAATCTTAGATCCGGTTAAGGAGGCCTTTCTTCCACATCACCACACAACACCGGTAGGAACGGGAGTGTTACAACTCAAATGACCTGCACCAGTTTAACCTTTATAGTTGTTCTAGTATAGCATTTAATTACAGTTAGAGGAACTATACTAACCTATAGCTGCAATAACAGGAGCAGCACAACCTAAATCCATTCGCCAACCTTACGGATGTACACCAACCCAGTCAACAACCATACCGCATGGTCAACATAAAAAGTGTAGTAAGTGATTTCACTTAATTGAAATATTGTTCTTTTTTTCTTCTTTTTTGGCTAATCCTCCCTCACTATAGAGTGTGGTGGCCATATACAGAGTTTCCTTGTCCCCAGTGAGCCCCTGGGGTAAAAAAAATCCCAACAACCCTAGTTTCAGTTTGGGCTTTGACTTGCTTCAGTCAGGATCGAGTGGGGGTGGGCCTTGGTGTATAGTGCTGTTGGCCTGTTGCACGTCCCCCCACTGTAGTGTGTGCATGTGCACATCGTGTTACCACTGAATGCTCCTTTAACACCTGTTTACCTGTTATGTACGCCAGCTATCGCCACCCAGATAGCAAAATCCATTGATTCAACGTTGAATCAATGGATTCAACATTGATTCAACGTTGATTCAATGGATTTTGCTATCTGGGCAGTGATTGCCGGGACCCATAGACAAATGAACGCACTTCTGGAAAATTTGCTGTTAAAACACAATCACAAACACTTGTCGAGTCATTGTTTGGTGCCACATGATGTTTATTTTTAGTTTGTGAATGTGATGTTTTTCCTTTTATTTTGTATGAAATCACATAATCTGTGGCGTGAACCTGCTGTCCCGCATTTGTGTACTGTAATCTAAGGCTAGTAACCACACTCCCAGCTTAGGTTTCTCCCCAACAGTGACAAAAATGTACTGTCTGTTACATATTGTCTCAGAACAGTATTAATAGACAGCTGCTGCATGTCTCTCACTTTTCCAAAAGGGCATGGAGAGTGTGGGGGTGGTGTGCAGATGTTTAAGTATTAAAGTGAAATTTTCACTTTGTAATGTGTTCGTTCATGTGACACGACTAATTAGGGATTCACAGACAAAGGTCTGTGAATGTGTGTGTGTGTGTGTGTGTGTGTGTGTGTGTGTGTGTGTGTGTGTGTGTGTGTGTGTGTGTGTGTGTGTGTGTGTGTGTGTGTGTGTGTGTGGTGTGTGTGTGTGTGTGTGTGTGTGTGTGTGTGTGTGTGTGGACAACACTGGCCAGAGGACTTTAAGTATTGAGTATTAACGCACTTTTTAATTTATTATTTATTTAGTTGTGGATCTAAAATCTCTTGTGGGGACAAATGTGATGCTTCACTCATCTGCGCCCATGGCTGTATGAATGCACTGCGTATGAAATACATTACTTTGGCCAGAAACTGTTTTATTTATTTTTTACCGGAGGAAATACTAATTTGAGTCACTTCATCGCGCCTTTAAGATATTTCCAAGAGAACATGCTATTGAGTAGATTTTTCACTGCCAGTCACGACTCTGTAATTTCTAGCACCCAACACCCTTGTACGACAAAGCATGATTCAGCCTTATGTGAGTTATTCGCAGCTGTGACATTTCCATTATATGCGTGTGCGTGTGCGTGCGCGCGTGTGTGTGTGTGTGTGTGTGTGTGTGTGTGTGTGTGTGTGTGTGTGTGTGTGTGTGTGTGTGTGTGTGAGAGAGAGAGAGAGAGAGAGAATAAGAGCTCCATTTTGTCACCTCTAAACCCCTTATCCCTAAACTTTTTTGCTTTTTTTTTTTTTTTTTTTTTTTTTACTATTTTTAAAACATATGTCAAAAGGGCTTTTCTGTGTGGAGCATGTTCTCCTCATGTCCCCTATAAGATACCCTCACAAAAACATGCTGGGCTCTAGACTGCCATCCCTTTGGCCAGTCGGGGCGCCTGATGGAGGGGACAGGAACTGGTTAGAATAACCTCTTCCTTCCACGCGCTATGTCCAACCAGGGAAACTTCCCCCTGTCCGGTGAAAAGAATTGATTCCTCATGCACTGAAGGAAGCATGAGGCCAGTCCGCTGCCTCTCCAGGTTGCTGGAGGGTGTGTAGAGCCATCACGAGTCATCAGGAGAAAGAAAGGTGAATAAATTAACTTTCTCATCTCATCTCTGCATCCAAGTACTCTGTGTCACAGTTCTACTGTCTAGTTTTGGGGCCATTTTCCCTAACTGCACCTCCTAGTTTGGCAAACTACCCGCCCTAGATATCAAAGTGTGACAGTGTTAATGGATATCTCTGTGTGAGATTCTGGTAGGATAAAGAGTGCATTGGATAGCCTGCTCTGTCAAAGACAACAGATATGTCACTATGAAGGAAGGAAGAAGCATCCTACATGTACACCATCTGTGCCAGGAATTGCTTTGTGTGTAGTCCACAATAAATCATTAAACTATCTCTCTCTCTCTCTCTCTCTCTTGCTCGCTCAATCTCAACAAATATAGCAGATCTACCAGTGCGTCAATCATATAAATGACTCCAACACTAACCACAAAACCTAACCTCTGACTGTATAATCCTATCCTATCCCTAAGCCCAGCCTGAATTGTTTGATTGTAAGCCTGCCTGTAAAACTCCTTGCACTGAGTTTTGGTGTGGTAGTTTCCTTGTTTATCTGGCATCCTATTTGCCTTGAGGCACAACAGTAACAGTGTTGTCTGTGTACCGCCGCCTACTTATGTGACTATACCTAAACAGTTGTAGCTGGACATAGAGGTGGGGACACTAAATCCCCACCCCCAATGCCCAGCTTTGTGTAAACACAAACATTGGCGATGATTGACTGATCACCACATAGCGATAATTGTTTTGGCTTAGCAGTGATGGCAGAAAAGTGAAGTTGCAAAATCTATGATTGATTAGTTGTTCGATGGATTAATCCATTTGACAGAAATCCAGCAAAAGCAACAGAGTACAGTCAAACACTTTCAATTAATAAACATTAAATGAAAAATAACAAAAGTGAAGTGATAATTTCCTTTACCAAAACCAAGAACTGTAATGTTTTATTCACTTACACGGCAGCAAACTTGCAGGCACTACAAATTTGGGAAGGCACTGAACTGTCAATTGCAAATTCTTGTCTGAAGCCCCATGAAATATACCCTCATAAACCAGTATGGAATATAAGTATAGTTCCTGTGTCACTACCGGCTGTTTTATAGATCTACCCCCTGAGGACTGGATTTATGTCACTGTCACTGTCTGATTTATATCACTCTCATTGAGTTGTCAATTCACAATTCTGTGTGTGTGTGTGTGTGTGTGTGTGTGTGTGTGTGTGTGTGTGTGTGTGTGCGCGCGCACGCGCGCGCGCGCATGTGCGCGTGTGTCAGTCACATGTACACACACTGTGTGTGTGTGTGGTGTGTGTGGCGTGTGTGTGTGTGTGTGTGTGTGGCGTGTGTGTGTGTGTGTGTGTGTGTGTGTGCGCGTGTGCGTGTGCGTGTGCGTGTGTGTGTGTGTATCTACAACATATCGATCTATCTGTCTATCTTTCTATAGTGCTACATTTAATTGAAAAACCTAAAAGTCATAAACTGCTATCTAAATCTACATAAACATGCTATATTTGCTATAGCTATATGCATGCATAGACATGTATTGCAAATATTTGCTCCTCCCTAGCTGGAGCAAACACAAATACTGGTACATTTTGCTTCTCCCTGGAGCACATTCACCTTAGTTGTACGTTTAGCACACACGTTCCCCCAATTATTTGTTTCACCTGAACTTCCTTACCTGAAATAGCTGGCCAGCGGCCTACATCTACTTGAGGAATTCCAAACTGCTCAGACAAGATGCCTGTCAGTCCAAACTAAAGGGGCGGCGACACACAGGCAAGATAGGTGTGTGCCCATGTGCTTTGTCTTAAATGAACCTACATGCATATAGGGTGAACTCACTGCAGAGGAGAGCATGAAAGTCTGGGTTTGTGGACACATCCAGGAAACCCACAGAAGAGGTAAGTTTGCAATAAGTGACATTTTGTTTTGTTATAAGTGTGGATTATCTCTATATTCTTATAGTAATCATTAAATTGCTATGGAGTGCTTGTTCAGTACCTCGTCTCTTCAAGTCAACTCTTTATTAAACAGAAAAAAGATGGTTACAATTTTCAACCAATCAGAAAAGACACCCTTTAATATAATTTCTGTGTACAGAAGAGGTGTAGAGATGGAACGACCTCTGTTATTTAGAAAGCATACTATGACTGCACTCAGAATAACGACCTACGAAACATTTTGTTTCAACCAAAAAACATGTCATTGATAATTTAACAGCACCTTTAAGAATGACATGAGGGAGATGGGTGCCGTCGGTTTGTGAGAAGAATCAAGGCGTCTGGTGCCATGACGTGGAGAAGCCCCCTGGCATTGGTGCGTGACGCCCTGAGAGGTCGGAGAGAGAGGGAGAGGGACCTCCGCACCCTGGTGTCCAACCTGCCTTACCAGGGCCTGGAGAGGAGCAGCCAGCCCAACCGCCACTTCCCCGGCAACGCCATCAAAACCACCAAATACACCCTCCTCCTCTTTATCCCCATGAACCTCTTTGAGCAGTTCCACCGGTTGGCCAATCTCTACTTTGTGGGCCTGGCCATTCTGAACTTCATTCCTGTGGTGAATGCCTTCCAGCCCGAGGTGGCTCTCATCCCCATCTGTGTCATCCTGACTCTGACCGCCTTAAAGGATGCCTGGGAGGACTACAGGCGCTACCAGTCTGACAGGAAACTCAACAACACACTGTGTCACACCTACTGCAGGTAATTTGATGGTCTTGTGTCTACAAGCTCAAAGCGTGTCACAGGAATAGACAAAGTGTTGTGTTTTGCTATAATAATCTAAATCAGGGGTAGGCATCCTTAGGCACGGGTTCCAACATTGGTACTTCAGAGGGTGATCACTGGCACACGGGCACAAGTGTCAAAGATGATTTTTCTTTTGGATAAAAAAATATATATACTGTCTATATAAAAGTTAAAACTGTTATTAACAATGGTTTTATTAATTTTCTGTCAACAAAATAATAATAAGTCCTAAACCATCATGATATAGTACATTACTGCAAGTGTTTAAACATTTTGCATTTATTTGGCTCATTTTGAAGCAATGCCATGTTGTAAATCCTGCTGAAATGTGGTTGCGCCGCGCTAGGAAGAAAAATGCTCCGGTGTAGATGGGGCCTTTTGGCTGGTGGTGGGCCCAGGGGCCTATAATTTCTTAATCCGTCTATGATGGCACTTGGTCTCATCTAAATCTACAAAGTAATTTGTAGCTACGGTTTACAGTGGAGTAAAAAGTGCATGCCTTTGAGAATTGGAGCATAACGTATTTAAATTGTACAGTATATGAGTATGTGTAGTTGCGTATAGTATATGTATATGAGTATATGTACCACCGCTGCAGGCGACATTGCTCCTCATGGGTGTTTTTCATGTAATTCCCGGGGTGATTTCCCGGGAAACACTGGAATTGGTGCAGATAGAGATCCAGCTGCGTAGGTATAGTACTATACATGATGTGCAGGCATTTATTGTGAGAGCGCCCAAAACAATGAAATGACGCCTTTCAGACTAGTGTGTGCATGTGTGTTTGTGCATGATCATGTGTCTGTGCGGATGTGAATCCATGTGTGTTTCCAAGCTGTGCTGTGTGTGTGTGTGTGTGTGTGTGTGTGTGTGTGTGTGTGTGTGTGTGTGTGTGTGTGTGTGTGTGTGTGTGTGTGTGTGTGTGTGTGTGTGTGTGTGTGTGTGTGTGTGTGTGTGTGTGTGTGTGTGTGTGTGTGTGAGAGAGAGGGAGAGATGTGCGTGTGTGTGTCAGTGTGTGTGCGCACGCCCGTGTGTGTGCTTTACTTCATCTGCGTCTCAGCGCCCCATGGGAATTTTTGACCTAGAAATAGAAAATATGTGGGAGATTATTCTTGGTTTGAAGAGTCTCACAACAATATATTGCATCCATCACATTGTGCGCGCACTGATGAAATCCTCATCTTAGCGTTGCGTCAGTCAAGACGGTGAGTTTAGCGGTTATCTATTTTGGAATTACTGGTGAAAAATGAATAATTCACAAACATGGCAAAACAGTCATTTTCAGCCCTTTCATTATCTGAAGCTAATTCGTTTGGTGGGAGGGTGGGTGGAGCATGGAATGAGATGGAGAGGGAGAGAGAGAGAGAGATGAAGAGAGAGAGGAAGAGAGAGAGGACACATTGCAAGAGAGGTGGGGTATTGAGTGGGGGGCGGGGGGTGGAAAAGAGAAGATACATACGCCATATTGCTTGGGTATCGTTATGTGCATACTCTCGCCCATGTGTGCATTCATCCATCGATGTGTGTCTGCGTACGTGCGTGTGTGCGTGCATGTGCTCACGTGTGTGAGTTCATGTCATCCTGGAGGCAGGTCAGGGTTCAGGCCAGAAGCACAGGCTCAAGACAACAAAAAGGGGCCGTGGTCCAGGCTGTTGAGTGGCTGTGTGCTAATCCAAGGGTTCCCAGATCGACTCCCTGGCTCCTCTTCCTCGAGGAAGACACTAGAGTTCTCAAACTCTGCCCGAACCCGACTAGAACCGAACCCGAACAGGCCCGACCCGACATTTAGGGCCGGGTAGGGCCGAGAATCTATCCTAATCAGTAGGGCCGGGTAGGGCCTCGGGCCCCATGAAAAAATAATATATATTGAATTATTTTAATATAGTAAGAATAATAGTTATTTTCTGTATTTACCTATTATGAAGATGGTGCTGATTGCCATTTCAATTTTAATCTGTGGCGAATTCTCAAATTTTGCCCAAACCCGACAGTTTAGGGCCAGGTAGGGCCTAAAATCTATTCCATTTAGTAGGGCCGGGTAGGGCCTAGGGCCTGAACTGTTAGGGCCGGGTAGGGCCGGGCCTTCATTTTCAGGCCCGTTGAGATCTTTAGAAGACACTGTACATTGAGGGGTCACTCACTGCTCCTGTACATTGAGGGGTCACTCACTGCTCCTGCTGGGGGGGGGGGGGGGGGGGGGGGTGTTACATCAGTGTTTTTCATCCAGTGGGACCAGTAGTCCTTGAGGAGAATCCAGGTGATCCCCAGCTGCAGGGGCGGATCTAGGCATGGGCATGGGGAGGGGGGGCAATACCTCCCTAAATGCAAAACAATCCAAGATATTTCAAATTAAAGTGCTTATATTTAAAATGGTTCGAAACACTACTACTACTGCTAGTAACTACAATTGTGACACCACTAAACTAACAGCATTTCATCATTCTAAACAGAAAACTCTCTGAGTCAGACCTTTAGCTTTATGCATGCTGCCTGTCTATTGCAACTTCAACAACAACTGATGTTATTATGGATGCTTATATAAGTCCTGTAACCGAAAATGGTATGGGCGCGGCTTCATCGCGATGAAGCCGCCCTCATACCATTTTCTCCTGCCCCCCATTGGGAAATGTTACATCCGCCCCTGCCCAGCTAAATGATGGTAACCAAATTGACCCTATATAGTGTATATTGACAGCGTAGAATGATGCTCTCAAGAGTTCATTTACGAACAAGACCTAGATCAGGGGTTTTCAACCAGTGGTCCGGGGACCACCAGTGGTCCGTGAGAGGGTCCAGCTTACCCCAGCTTACCCACTGAGGGTCTAAAAACATCTAAAAGTGAAAGTTTTTTTCTAATCTTCGTCTATTCAACATCTAATCTAAGATAGATGCTGATTAGATGTTTAATGAATGTCTAGTTTAAGATTAGGCCTCTAACAAACTTTTTTAGATATTTTTTACATCTGTGCTCAGTGAGTAGTTTGTTAATGAGATGAAAAGTTGGATCCTTGCGGTCCATTTGGTTTAATGTTTACACTATAACATTCATCATATAATAGCACCACTTAATTAAGATGTAGAAGAAGGTCATTTTGATCTGTATGTTTTGTGAAAATGTCGTCAAACAAATGCTGAATAAATGCTGAATAAATTGTGAACCCTGGGATCAAAAAGGTTCAAAACCAAACCACTGATCTAGATAATTATAGAAAATAAAAATAATTACAGCTAAATAATTATTTTGATCAACATTTGCCTGTTTTCACTCCTAATTACACTCATACCAACATCACTACAGCATTGAATTGTGGACAAAGTCTCACCCAAATATTCTTTAGGATAAATGTCATCAAATGGTGGACGATGGCTCAAATGCAGAATACAATGTGAGCCTTGATGTGGGTTGAAGACCACCACTTTACTTCATCTCAACATCGTCATCTTCCATGCGTTAAGCACATTTGTGAAGGGGTGCTAATTGTAAAGCGCTTTGGGTGTTGCTATATTGTACACGTAGCATTTACCATGTCTTTAACGCAGACACAAACAAGGTTATGTGGAAACTTTGCATTGTCATGCTTTCTTGTAGCGTGAGCACTGCACCCTGCCTTCAGTAACAATAATCCTTAATTCATTTGGGCCTATTTTCAAATACACGTTGTCTGTGGAATGTTGTCTGGTGACTGGGCTTTAACTGAAGACGCACACCCACCCTATAGCCTAACTGCATAATAGTTAAAGGGTGTAATTATGATAGTGTCAGTAATGAAGTCACTATGATGATAACCTTGGAGATCACACACATTTTATTACTATAATGTGTCATGTAACTATAAATTACTACTTTGGGCTGTAATTTGAGGGCATATTCTATCGGCATAGCTTTAATGTTTGCTGCTAACAGACATATTTGGGTGTAGCTACATTGGGAACGCCTTATATGGTTATGGCTGAGTCTTGGTGACACTGCATACACTGTGCAACTTTCAAGTGTGTCGAAGTATATTATTTAATTAAACAACTAATTTGGCTGGCAATATCCCCTGCAGCCCTGCAGTTTGGTCTATCTGTGATACATCATGTTAACACATTGGATTCAAATGCCTCTACAGTAGCTAAGCTCATCTTCTCAATATCGCTGTTATTGTCAACCTGTGCATCATTCATTGCTGTGTTGGGGCTCAGCTGTGTCAATAATCATTAGTGTGGATGTTGCTCTTGTCTTGTTCTTTATTTCATTTGAATGTGCTTCACCATGTTAGCATTGAATTAACCACATGGCTTTGCCAGACTTGCCAGTCTGTCCAAAATGATTATAACAACAAATCTTAGCCGCTTCCTACTGAGCTTTTTTTGTCCAATAATATGTAAACGGCCATTTAAAAACAGCCACTCTAACCGAAACCCTAACCAAACGGAATTACTATTCCGTTATATCTCTAAACATAACCACACACATGGAGCAGCGCTCGACTAGTAAGCAACAGGTCGTGACTTGATTTCTAACCGAACACGACCAGAAGCTATAGGTTTCAAACTGGTCATGACTCGAGACTAGTAAGCAAATGGTCACAACCTGGTTCTGACACATTTTTTACTTTAGTTGCATAGTGTTCCAATCCCAATCACTTGTTTCTTCCATACAATGTATCCGTTCCCCATTTGCATTCGTATCTCGCACCCTATAAAAATGTGTTTTCTTCGTACTAAAAAAAAATGTTTTTTGTCAGTATGGCAGTTTGGTGGTCCAGGACCCTAGACCCTTACAGGAAATCCACCGCTAAATAGTTTCATCTGCACCAACGAGTAGATGATTAGAGAGATGGCTTAAAGGTTTCCTGTACAGTCTATTGAGGCATGCAAATAAATTAGTTTAAAATTACAAGCTATTGTCGGCTATAACAAAACGCACAAAATAGGGTTGCATGATTAACGTGTTTAAGGAGAACATCACGTTTGGCTGATACAAGTAGACATGGAAAACGGAGAGGAACGCCCGCACACTGTTTATATGCTCCAAAACACACTTTTTATTTAGTTCAGGCAACAACTGCAACGTTTTGACCCTAAGGTCTTCGGTCTACGGTGGACTCGGTACAAGTTCTCTGTTGACCATAAGAGAGAACCGTCACTCCCTGAACTGGAACGTGTGTCAAGTTGAACTTAATTGTTCAATTCACACACAAAAGCATTAGCTGAAAATATACACAAATGCCCCTTTGTGTGCCGTGAGGTGTGGTGTGTACTGTGTACTGACTCCCACGGCATAGTCACCAACCCTGTCTTTCCACGACAGCATACCTGCTGCTCTGTGTAATTGTTCACTTCAAGAGTTGTAGCCCCACATTTGCCATATAGTTGGGGAGCAACAGGTGTTTCAATTTGTCTGAACAATCTGATTGGCGTATAACTAATTCATTAAATTAATTAGTTATACCAAACAGGTGCAAACAAATTTTGTTTGCACCTGTTTGGTCCCCAACATGGCATTTGGAGACTACATTTGACCCATGAATTGTCTGTCAGGTTTGGCTTTGGAAGCACTTTGAGACAGACACGGGATGACACAGAAACTGCTTTACTGTGTTTTTTAGTAATTTAGTCATTTCACATCGAGCAGGCAAGACTTGAATACCAGGCCGTTTGGGACATATAGGCAGGCAGTCATGTATGTATAGGAAAAATGGAAGGCAGATGATTGAGAGCTTTATAAACAAGTAAGAGATTGTTAAAAAAAATCCTAAAAACAATGTAGGATAAGGCAAAGCCACCCCCTATTTTTTGTGTTTATTTCTTGTGGTTATTTCTTTATAACCCATTCTAATAATCCTACACAAGTTCATAATGGGAATACAAGTTAAAATAGTTAAAAACACAATAGTTAAAAAGGATAAAAGTTCATGCATATATGTATTTTGTTTTTGTCATGGTTTTATGTAATGGTTTATCTCAAATAGTAGATTTCTTGCTTGCTTGCAAATGTAGACAGTGCAGTCGCACTTTTCCGCCGCTAGAAGGCAATACACTCCAGTGAGAGGTGGGTTGCTGACAGTCAGGTCAAGGGGGAAGTTAGTACATTCCCGTTGAGTGAGGGCTGGGCAAAACATGTCGTCTCATCTTGTGTGTGTGTGTACATCTATGTTTTGCAGGTGAGATCAAAGTGGGTTCATACAGACATGAAACAGTATATTGGATTAGATGGGCGTATGTTTGGGGTGGGAAGGATGGCCATATGCGACCACCAGTGTTGGGAATATTACTATACCTTGTTAATGTATTACTTATTAATTATTACCTTCATTTTAAAGCAATATATTGTATTACAATATTGCTGTCTGAGCAAGTGTAATATATTAGTATTACTATTACATATTACTCAAAAGAAAAATGTTGTACAAAATATATAATTAAATATTTAGTGTCACTATTAATCAAATATTGTGTAGGCCAGTGGCATAGCTACAATAAATAAAGCGCACTTGGATATCTGGGAAATCCATATGAAATCAACTTGAAAAAACGTCCTCCTGAATAAATAATTTGATGACAAATTATAGAAAATAAGTAATTATTTAACTTCTGCAGTTTTCAACGAGAACATTTTCAACGAGACAGATTGACAGAAAGTAATATTGAAAGTAATGCAGTAATGCAGAGAGAAAAGTATAACATATTAGATTGTTTTTGTTAAGTAATATATTTATATTACAAGTTACTGCATTTTGGTAATATATTATGTAATATATTGAGTTACGTAGTGCACATGTCCCAACACTGGCGACCACAATATGATGATATATGTACTGCATGTTCTGCTTGGTATTCTGGTGGATTAGCTCAGCTAATGCTAATTAGAGGTCAGGCTGCAGTAGGCCCTAAAGCAGTTACTGTGTGTGTGTGTGAGTCTGTTATGAATGCAATATTCCTAACCCACTGCAATGGTAATATGCCATATTGGATATTATACTATTTGAAAGACTGTAATTTTGTCATGTAAACCGAATTAGTGATATGATTTGTTTATGGATTATGTATTTGTCCAGTCATGTCCAGTCAGACAGTCAGGTCAACGGGAAGTCAGTACATTCCTGTTGAGTGAGGGCTGGGCAAAACATGTCGTCTCATTGCGTGTGTGTATAAATCTATGTTTTGCAGAACTGTCCAGTAAAAGCTCAACATCCAACCACACTGATATGGACTAGTTCATTGAAGTGTGTAACAACAACAATTCAAAACAATGAAGCTAAAACTGGAATAATGTTCTGATGATTTTAGTAGTTTTTTAACTCTGTATTTTAGACAAGTTGTAAACTGTCAGATGTTTTCTTTGGTAGGTCAGAAAAAAATACATTGCAGTAATCAACCCGGGAGAAAAATGAAGGGATGAATCAATGTTTTTGCATCATCCACGACACAGGCTCTGTTTCATGTTATATTTCTAGGATTTAAAAAGGGTAACATGATTAATGTGTGTATTAATCAATCAAATATGACAGCCAAGTTCTTTGCTATGCTTTTACTTTCTACCGTCATGTTGCCAAGTCTATTAATTGTTGATTCTTTCTGCTATAGAACCAATTATGAGAACTCAATTTGAGAGTTTTCACTTACAGCATTTGTTGCTAGAAAGACTAACAGGTCTAGGTTAACAAGGTTAACAAAGGGTCTAAAGCACATGGATTGTCTGCAGCTACAGAAAGATAATAACTGCATGAAGATGAATATGGCTGAGCATCACAGAGGCTTACTAACTTATGGATTACTAACTATAATTATTATTACTCTAATTAAGTTCTTTGTAAATGAACTTCCCATCATCACTGCAATTGTTACATCTAAATCTCTTACCGCAGCTATGCATCTCTGCCTCTGTCATAACCTTCTCCAGACCTAATTAGTCTTCAGTCCTGGGTGTCCCATGTGGAAAATATTTTATATGTGAAGTCTTGAAAGAGCCCTTTCATGTAAGAGAATAAGTTAATATGAGATCCATGTTTTTCTTTGTAAATTGAAACATATATAAAACATACATAATTTTGAGAGAATAATATATGACATGCAAAACAGATCCATAGTATTTTTCTTGTAATGTGGTTTCTATGAAATTAAGGTGCCAGTGCCACTTCCCCGTAGGGGAAGTGATTTCACTTTTGTCAGCTATCACCCAAAAAATATTTTTTTTTCTGTTAAAATGCTCTATTATAAGGTGTGGAAACCACATATGGAGTTTCCCCCTCCCCCACGTTAGCAGAGGAGCTAATAAAACTTCCCCAGGTCACCACAATTCTCCTCCAATCAGGAGAGAGCAGCAGGTTCACATAGTGTAGCTACTTTTGGGGGCCCCTAGTGCACCAGGCTGGTACTACACCATGAATTTCAAATCACTTCCCCTACCTTTAAGGTGCCACTTTTAAGAGTTCGCATATATATTTTTTTCCAATATGGGACCATTGTTGTGTTTTATTTGTTTGTGTAAACTGTGCATTAAAACAAGCAATACTAAGTGTTCATTACTACCTGGCTTGCTATCCTGTTCCCTGGCCCCTTGCCACAGCAGCGGTGACATGAAGGACAACAAACACCTTGATCCTTGGCTTTCCTATAGTTTAGACCTGTCAAAGCCATTCTGTTGTCCAAAGAGCAATAAACAAACCTGGGTCTAGCTCATTCCTCATTCCAATTCCAACATCACATTTCATTGAGTTAGTCTGTTCATTCCCATACAGTCGCTGTAGTTCCAGCGCATTCTTGCATTTCTGACGAGCGAGCCAATATTTCACCTGATAATTACCTGATAATTTAACCTATTATGCATACAGCAATCCATCAACTAGTCCCACTGCACGTTTAATAAATGCATACAGTAAAAAATCAATCTACTGCAACAGCTGCGTGGGGACACCTACCTCTGTAATGATTAACAACATGGCCATTTCTCATTACAGGAAGGAGAAGGATTTTGTGGAGAAGCGCTGGAAGGATGTGCGGGTGGGAGACTTTGTGAAGGTGGTTTCCAACGAGATCATTCCTGCAGATCTCCTCCTGCTGTGCACGTCAGACCCTGACGGAGTGTGTCACGTAGACACTGCCAGCCTCGACGGAGAGACCAACCTCAAACAAAGAAGGGTTGTGCCGGGCCTGTCCACATCTGTGAGCATCAGTGTTTAGTGTTTTCAACTCTTGTCTGTTTCTTTTATATGCTACCCAATGCTCCTGTTTCAAAGGTGTACTCTGGGGCCCTACATATACAAGTTACACACTGCATGCCTATAGTTTGCCTTAGGCCTGTTTCTGATTCTAACAAGGGCCTCTAAGTGACCTGAAGTTTTCTGGAAAAACCTCAAATATTTATAGATAAGCAGAAACGTATTTTTGTAATACTGTACATAGACTGTATAGATGAAAAAAAAAAAGGATTTCCCAATCAGAATGGGTTAAATCCACTACATGATAGCCTATGCTTTAATACAAAACTATTTGTCTTATCTGGCCACTTTTCAAACCGATTCTTTTTTTTTTCGGCTAATATTGAGCCAGATCAGAGCATTTTCCAAACGAAGTGTTTCAGAATCATAAAAGTGATTTTGGAACTAGCTTTGGTACCAAGGCTTTTATTTTTGTTCGTATTTGGCTTAAAAGTGAAAAGTCTTGGGAATCCCTTAACAAGATAATGTTTTGAGAACCACTGAGGTAAAGCGTGTGTGGTGTGGTTATGGAAACAATATCATGAGTGACGTATGCCTTCCCCCTCCTTTTTTCCAGCATAAAAAAACGCTCAAGGCAGCGCTGTTTCTTTATAAAAGCCGGCCAATGTGAACATACCCTGAGGCTTCCATTTTGATGTACAGCTGAATGTTGTCTGGCTCCCGGGAAGGGATGCAGAAGCATGCAGCACTGAGCCTCAAAAGCATTTCTGTACTTCGCTGCTGTCAGGCAGAAACCTCTTATCTCCATATTTCACATTTTCATATTTGGTATTATTACATATCGAACCCTAGTCTTAGATCCAGTAAAAATGGCCTATTTTTTTGGCAAATATAAAGATAAAGAGCAAAACGAGTAGGGTTCTAACTTCTTAGTATAGAGCCCTCTGGGACTCTTAGTATAGAGCCCTCTGGGACTCATGGTCAAAAAGTATATAGGGTTGGTTTCTAAGTGGCTATGCTTATGTTATGTGGTCCATTAAAGATTAACTTTACATCAAATGGCTCTGGCATGATTGACTAATGACTTAGCCCATGATTGTACCAGTAGCAGTGGTAGATAATACCAAGTACCGTACCATTTTTGTGTAATTTGTATTTATATATATTTGCGTAGAGTATTTAGGATAGATAACTTGCTTACACATGAAAATGACTTGTTGCGTTTCGCTGTATACATGCTTTTTCTATTAATTGTCTTGCCTCCTGTCATTCTTGCAGACCTTGGACTTTGATCCTGAGCGATTCAACAGCACGGTGGTGTGCGAGAGACCCAACAACAATCTGAACCATTTCAAGTGTTATGTGTGAGTATCAAGCACATGAATCACCAGGATTCCCCACACACGTCTTTTGAGTCTCCGAAAGCAGCCGAGCAAAACTAATTTCCAACCCACTCACTGCTCTTCCGGACGCATTATTGGCCTGTAATAGGCTACGATCGATTTCCTCCTAGCGTACTGCCATACTGTAGCTCTTATAACAGCCGGGTTTTCCTTCCTGTCCGGCTAGAGGCCATGAGGCAGCACATTCACTAATAGGGAATATTATGAGGGCTAATGAACATCTAACGAGATCTGACAGTAATGAGTGTGAGTGTGTGTGGGTTGGGTAGTTGCAGAAAGAAACCCACGTTTACTCAATCTAGAGTTTGGGCCACTATGTGGCCCTCACACCTATACGTATATTTCACACCAATCCGACCGATACGTCTAAACTTCCCTGACGTTTCCCTTTTGTGCCTTCTGTAGCCTATATGGAGCGCTTGGTATCTGTAAACCTTGTTCTCAGCTAATAGTAAAAGAATGTTATAAAAAAAAACTGGGAACTAATGAGGACATGAGGAAACCTCATAAAAAACAGGTTAAAGTCGGGGTACTAGTCACAACCAAAATGTCCTCATACTTTATGTACCATGTGATATGTCTAACTGGGTGGTTTTCATGATGCTGAATGCATTCCAAGAATTATTTTTTGCTCAGAATACACACAGAATACACTCATTGGGCCATACCCAGTGTGTGCCTATAGTCAGAATATTGGGCAAGTGGCTATGGCTGTGTTCTGGTGCTTAGAATGGATTCAGCATCATGAAAACCACTAACCTGCCTTCCCTACCCTCATTACAAACATTAAGCTTGTATATGAGTCTGGAGATGCGGGCAGGGTTCTGATTCGCTTGCGATGGGATTTGACTTTCCAGGGATGGGATTTCAACTCCTATTGGTTAGAATCGTACCAATCAGAGCAGCGCTGATTGCCACATAGAACACAGGCGTCGGTAGTACGCAATGTCTGTAGTCCCCAGTACCAGTATGAATGAATGAATGAATGATATTTTTATTGACAGAGATGAGAGTTACAGTACAAGTCAAGTACACACTGCAACAAAACTGATAACATCTTGGAGAATTACAGTACAATTCAAGTACAACTACATCAAATCTGACAGAGCTGATTGGACACACTAGTTATGCATACACTTGTTTACAATAGATAGATAGATGGATAGATGGATAGATGGATAGATGGATAGATAGATGGATAGATGGATAGATGGATGGATAGATGGATGGATAGATGGATAGATGGATAGATGGATAGATGGATGGATAGATAGATAGATAGATAGATAGATAGATAGATAGATAGATAGATAGATAGATAGATAGATAGATAGATAGATATATAGATAGATAGATAGATAGAAAGAAAACTTTATTTTTGTGTCACTCCACAAACAAATCATTAAAAACACATATAAGAAATACAGTCATTGTTTGTGGACCACACACAAGGAGTTGTGAGACGCCATAAATAAAAACATGATAGAATAAAAACGTACATTAAAGTACGAACTACATCTAATATGACATTACGTATACAGAGGACAATTGGGCATTTCACGAATACATAAATAGAAGTTCCACAGATTAAACAGTGCTTAGAAAGGATAACCTTCTTTTTAAAATGAGGTGGCAGGCTTTGGCACATTAAATGTACCATATTTGCCGGACAAAATTATGGACAATTTACTTTGGTCATGTAGATCATAGAAATATTGCACTTGGTGTGACATAAAGGAAAATAAATCGGAGCGAATATCATTATACAGTTCACAGTGCAAAAGCACATGGGCCTCAGACTCAACGCAGTTACTGCTGCATAAGGTACAGAGTCTGCTATCTGCTGGGGTGTTTGTATCTGCCCGTTTCTAAGGCTAGAGGAGCCACCCCACATCTTTAGTTTTTTCTATGTTTATATTTAATCTCCATTGCTGACACCAACTATGGACCAAGTTAAGCATATCCTGTAACCCCTGTTCAGTGTCTGATAGGAGGGCTACATCATCAGCATACAAAAATATAGATATCTTTTCATTATTGATGGAAACACCCTTGGCGAGGGCTTTAATGGCTAGGGTCAAATCATTTATATACATGGCAAACAGGATTGGGGATAAAATACAGCCTTGCTTAACTCCAATATCTACGGGGAACCAGTCTGTAAGGCTACCATTAACTCGCACGCAGCATTTTACATTCTCATACATAGCCATTAGACAATTCAAGATGTTACCCTGTAGGCCTAGAGCAGCCAGCTTCTCCCATAACATGCTCCTATTAATATGGTCAAAAGCTTTACAAAAATCAATAAAACAACAATAAGTGGATTTCTTTAACTTTTTCCTGGTGTCTATGATGGTAGTCAGGGTGGAAATATGGTCAGTACAACTTCTTTTCTTTCTAAACCCATTTTTGCTCATCTGCTAATGGGTGGCCAGTGCACAAACTGGGTCTCTGCTGTTTGCGTCATTTGTTTTTATGCGGAAACACGCTCTGATTGGCTCGCCAGGGTTCGTGCCGAGCCAGATCTGATTTGGCAAAGCCAGAGTCTTCCGCGCCAGTAGGGGCGCGGGGAAGACTCTGGGCCCAGGGTAGAAAACCACCTAGTCAGACATCAAATTTAGCATGTTTTGCCTTCTATAGCTTGTTAGTCACAAGATATAGAAGGCAAAACATGCTACCCAAACTTTTATGAGATTTCTCACAGGAGTTGAATTTCAATCTTTTATCATGTGTTATTTGAAACTAGACACACATTGGTGAATGTGAATTTTCTTGGTAACGATTTTGTTTCCAGATTGGTCAAATGTCTGATAAAATGCCATAACTCTAATTAATATGTGTATCTTCCCCGACTGTTGTCCTTCTTCCTCCCCCTGCAGGGAGAAGCCTGATAAGAATAAGCTGGGTGTTAGCATTGAGAGTCTTTTGCTCAGAGGATGCACCGTGAGGAACACAGAGCACGCAGTGGGGTTTGTGGTTTATGCAGGTAGGCCATAGGAGGATGCACCATCAGGGACGCAGAATGTGGTGTGGGATTTGAAGATGCACAATATGCCACTGTCCATGACACCATGGACTACTAAAATATCTAAAACCACATATCACACATATACATACCACAAGAAAGTGTTCTAAATCTTCTAATGTTTTGTCCCTTTCAGTAAAGAGTGGGACTTCCAACATTGCATCTTTCTAAACGAGGCAGCAAACAAATCAAATCAAATCAAATCAAGCTTTATTTATATACCATATTTAAAACAACAAATGCTGACCAAAGTGCTTTACAGCAGTGGGGGTGTTGCAATGTAGACTGTAGGGAACTGGATGGGTCCTGGTTCAATCTTGGTTCCTCCTGGCACATACTGTACTGAAGGGTCTCTTGAGAGAAGGTTGGCATCTAGCATGGCTGCCAATGCTGAGTATGTTAGGGTTGACTAGAGTTGAGTGAGTTGAAGGATATACAGGCATAACAGTATTTGGGCCGGGGCCCTTTTCATGCTTTATTCAGACAGACACGGTACAGAGGGAGACCGAAAATGCAGACAAAGAGCAAGGGAGCGACAACATGCAACAAATTGGCTTTTCCCTCCAGTAATCAAACCGCAGACTCACTGTTGGGCATTAGAGCCTTTTTGCTGTGCACCCTGTCTACAAAGTGCTTTATAAATGCAGTCCATTCTATGTGGTTCCCCACAGCATGCCATCATCGCAAATGTTCTGCTGCACAACCCAGTGAACCCACCACTGCATAAATGTTTTACTATCATTTGGAAACCTTATATTTGTTGTACATTTCAATGCAGCATAGGTCTCACGAGGAGGTACTAGTCCTGGGAATCAGAAGGTTCCCGGGTTGGATCGGTGGCTCCTCCAGGCTTCTTGTGTCGCCTGGTTAAGTGTCCCAGAGCAAAACCCCAACTGCTCCCTCGTGTGGCCACTCCAACCAAATCATTGCATGGGTCAATGAAAACTAACTAAGTATGCTTGATTTAGAGCTATAGTTGCGTGACAGAGTCATGTAAATAGTCAATTGAAAAGCTCTTAGATCTGCTATTTTCAGTATTTTTAGAAAAAAGTGGTTTATTTATGTCCTTTTACGAGTCCCTGAGGTGCTCCCTAGCGTGCCATGTGACCCATAGGGCTGCTGTGGCATGCGTGATTGAGGAGGTGACTTGCCCTCTTACTCCCAACCCAAACCTTGATGCTGACTGCCAAGCAGGAAAGCATTTGGTGCCATTTTTATGGTCTTTGATACACCCTGGCAGACACAATGTAGGCAAAAGTACAATATTTTGTAAAAATCGTATTGAAAATCATATTTTCAGAACGAAACATGTACAGATGGTGTCAGTGTCCACCAGGTATATGCAAGGTGTTGTGTCTGTGGCTGTGCTGCAGTATGTGCGGAACGTTGCATCATGGGTCTATAATGGGTCTACGGTGTTCTCCCCAGGGCATCACATCACTGTCTCGCCTAATGATTTCCCAAAGAATAACGAGCAGATGAAACTGTTATTATTGCACTCTTTGAGATCAATAAGCACTCCTCTCCTTAAGTGAGTTTTTCATGGCTTGTTTAATGCCTCTGGTGGTCTTAATAATTGGATAAACTCCATTCTGTCCCACATTCAAGGTCACGAAACCAAGTCCATGCTCAACAACAACGGGCCGAGGTACAAGCGCAGCAAACTGGAGCGCAGGCTGAACAGTGACGTCATCGTGCTCATCATTCTGCTCTTCACCATGTGTCTTATTGGAGCGCTAGGTACAGTGACATTAATCATGAATATCACTACTACATGTAACATTATATAAACAGTGATTAATAGAATACTCCTTACAGTGTGTTTATTTTTCCAAATGGTTTTCAACCTCTTTCAGACCAGGGCCCACTATTTATTCAGCATTTGAGCCACTGAGCACATTTTCACCCCACAGACCCCAAAACTAAAGATTTATTTTTGCTTTTGGCCACAATACCAGAATGGATTTCGCAAAACATAGATCAAAATGGCCATTAATCTTCTACATGCTCTAGCTGTGCAGACTTGGGATAATTCAGATGATAAATATTTTAACTCTTGAGAGTGTAAACAGTTCCATTTGGTTTCATTTTTACGCTCTCAAAGAGTTACATCTGGTTAACGAACTTTCCACTATCTAGCCTGGGGACCACCTGGAACCCACTCAAGGACCACTGGTGGACCGGTTGAAAACCCCTGTACTAGGTATAGAATAGAGCAGACGTGTCGAGGAGGATGCATTTATTTGGTTGTGGACAAACATTCATGAGGATTTTGTGTACGGAAAATACAGTATATCTGTAATATAGCATACATACTATATATGCTACCTCACAACATATCACATTGCAATGCATTATGAGCCTGGGGATTCCTGGATCCCACTTATAAAATCCCTTGTGTAGAGAGGCAGGAAACTGCTTGCGGAAGGACAATGCAACGCAGGTGTCCAGATCAAAAACGTTGCAATTATGTGGTCAAGCCAAGGCGCTATCTGGTGGCCTGCCCGACACAGTATGAATGGGCCCTGTCACTTCCTGGAGGCTGTTGGCCGAAAGCCCAGTGAGAGCAAACACTGTAGGTATACGAGACAACTGACCGAGTAAAGGAAGGACTCGGGAGCGGAGCCAAAAATAGCTGCCTCCCTTGCAGACAGAGTGGGTGTGATTAATCCCCTGTCCTCACATACAGGTCACTTCATCTGGCTGCAAACACTTCCCGGCATTCCTCCATTCCTGGTCCCCGACCGCCTGGGACACCTCGACCCTGCCCCGCTCTCTGGATTCTATATGTTTTTCACCATGATTATCCTGCTGCAGGTAATAAACAATTGTGGGATGATGGACGGCCCACGTGCACGTGTGTGTGCGTGCATGTGCATACACATGTGCAAGGTGGCCACAGCTGAGGGTTCAGACAGGACATCTGGGAAACAGAATCTCCCCGGTCTGTGGCCAGGTTTATGTGATGAGATGTCCCTGCAAAAAACACTTAGCCTAACTCGCCTTAACTGCCTCCCTAGCACTGTACTAATAATACTTACTAATCAACCCAATCTCACCCCAAGTCACATATAACACAGAGCCACATTCTGTAGGTAACCGTCCTAAAGCCAGGAATAGAACCAAAATTCTGTTCATAGTACACTGAAATAAGTTAATATAATACTGACTATTGACAATAGCGGAACTACTGAACTTGAGTATCGTGAAGCACCACCAAAGTTGCTGTGCTGAGTGTTTGGAAGTTTGTTAGAGCCGACTCAGTCGTGTCTGAGTAACAATGTGGTAGGGACAGAATAGTAAAAATTATTATACCCCAAATGTATCCAGCCCAAACCTTCCGGATTTGTGACATTTATAAAAGCCACGCCTCAGTCACACAACAGCAATATATGAACGGATGTAGCGGACCAATTTCTAAGGTGGGGACTTTAGTAGGATATGAATGGACTTACGGTATCCAATCCAGCTCTGAACGGAACAGCTGTGTGTCAGTCTGTGCTGTTTGTACGACTGAGAGTGGGCTGTACTACTTGGTGCCTACTTGGTGCCTGATGGAAATATTGGAAATATTTAATATTTCAGAAATTTGATTGTCAATCTTACATATGTCATCCAAATGATTGAAAAAAAAATATATATATATATATATATATATAAATGGCATTTGACCTTGCTCACTTGTGTGGGATCGTCTCATTCTCCGTTGTCTCCCTCTCTGTTGTCTCCCTCTCTTTCCATCGAGTGTTCGAGAATGTCCTAAAGTGAAGTGTTGCATCATGCCATACTGAACTCCATTACCCATGATTCTTTGTAAAGAGGTGTCATCATTCAGGTTGTATTACCGTAATACTTGTGTATTGATCGCCATGTTAAACTATGGAGAAGAATCATGCTACGGGCTAGTGTGGGCGATATTCTGTTGCCCCATATAGAAAGGAAATGGAATATAATTAAATCATTTTTTTTATATCAGGCTGCTGCATCTTCGACATGTTTGTGCTTCGTCTCCAATCACTTTTTGGGAATTGTCTATGTCTGGTGGGTATTGAGAATTGGTGTTTATCATAGGTCGATTATGTTTGAGTATTCTAAATGGTATTCCAACTGCTTCTAAAGCAATGGTACTTCTTGGCTGAAGTACATTTACTCTGAGTACATTTTGTTAACAGTTTGCCTTTTAAAGCCTTATCTGTGCTATCAAAGTAATTACAGTCCCTTCTGAGATCTTTCTAATGGTCCTCTTAAAGGTTAAATTAGAACCCCAAATGGTCTCCTAATATTGCTGTTGGACAAATTGGCTTATCAATCCTTTTCACCCTTATATGGAGATATTTTCTATTTAATATTTCCAACAGTGCCCTTTGCACCTATATACAGTATATAGGATGGGAAAATGCAAAGGACAAATTTACGTGCAAATACGGTTACACTTTCCAATAATGCACACTGTGAAGCACTTTTGACAAAAGGCGCTATAGTAATACACTGCCACCGTTTAACCCATCACCTCCTCTTCCCCCTTAGATCCTCATACCTATCTCACTCTACGTGTCCATTGAACTGGTGAAGATCGGCCAGATCTTCTTCATCTCCAACGACATTGACCTGTACGACGAGGACTCGGATAGTCGGGTGCAGTGCCGAGCCTTCAACATCACAGAAGACCTGGGTCAGATACAGTACATCTTCTCAGACAAGACCGGCACGCTCACCGAAAACAAGATGGTCTTCCGCAGATGCAGCATAATGGGAAACGAGTACTCACACCATGAGAACGGTATGCCTCACACAGGGAGCAAACCGACCCACACACGTACATGTAACACCATGAGATTCGAACCCTGTTCAAGGGGTTATGCTTCCGGACTTCAAGACTCTATAGCACACGCATGCATGGAAGTACATATGCATGCAGTCACACTTATTGCACATACGCATGCGTGCACGCACGCACACACACACACACGTACGTATGTCATGTCGTTCGACCTCCTGTAACTACACCCATCATGAGAAGTTCAAATGACCATTAGTATCACGACTGTGTGTGTGTGTGTGTGTGTGTGTGTGTGTGTGTGTGTATGTGTATGCGTGTGTGCGGGCATGCATGCGTTTGTTTCATTTTGAGGGGCTTTGCAGCCGTCCGACTAGCCGTCCTTGATGACGCTGACTCCGAGGAGGAGGAGGTGGTCTTCAGCCAGGCGCCGCAGCCTCCTCCTCCTCCACAGACAGGATGGTCAGTGGAGGCCGAGGACGCCGTCAACGAAGCCACGCAGCGTCGCCATGGCGCCCGGCGCAGGAGCAGGGCTGCAGGGAGCACCCCGGGCAATGTGGCCTTCAGCAGCCCGCTGGTGAGATGGCAGCTCAGTCACAAAGCAAAGCGCACGGCGTGTCATACGCTGTGAATTCCTCTCGGTATTATGAGGCACACTGCCCAGGGCCGTATTGTCATCAGCATTCCAGTGGTGGGGTGATGCTGCAGAGCTCAGACGCTCAGCCACCGGAGGCTGCTAGGGGTGTCCACCTGCCTCGCAGGCTTCCATTTGCTGGGGGAGGATCGTGCCTCTGCTTCTGATTATCTGCCTCTGTCTGGCTGTTTTTATGGCTAATGGGGAATGGGGATATATTCTATTGCTGCTGCTTCTGGCCAGACTGAAATATAATAATAAATACAAATTGATAAACAACACATGCATGCATACACCGGCATGCATACACACACACACACACACACACGCACACACACACATACACACACGTGCGCACATACGCACACGCGCATGCATACATAGACGCGCGCACGCGTGCGCACGCACGCACGCACGCACACACACACACACACACACACACACACACACACACACACACACACACACACACACACACACACACACACACACACAGATAATGTATTCAGTATACCAGTATACCGCTTTGTCGCGAATATAAAACGGCTTGGTTATAAGACGAGCTACATTTTTCAAGACTCATTTGCTAAAAAAGAACATTGGGCCTCATGCGCCAACCGTTCTTAAGATGTTCTTAAGAGGAAATTTGTTCTTAGGCACACTTAAGAAGTTTTTAAGAACATTTTGGGATCCCTCAACATTTTCTTAGCTGTGATTTGTTTGT
Organism: Benthosema pterotum; assembly: GCA_039105355.1. Taxonomy (NCBI): domain Eukaryota; kingdom Metazoa; phylum Chordata; class Actinopteri; order Myctophiformes; family Myctophidae; genus Benthosema; species Benthosema pterotum. The sequence goes on along the minus strand of CM076984.1, from coordinate 27,779,095 downwards.
AGGTAAGAACAAAATCTACGCACACTGAGGAGGACTCTTAGGGTGCCTTTTTTGTTCTTAAATGCAATCTGAAAAGAAAAGGGAAAACAGCGCCCTCTACAAGATGTGTAAAGTCTGGTCTAGGGACCTCAAGGGTCCATGAGGACATTCCAGGCTGTCCACAGCAAACATTTTACCACTCTTCTAATCCCATTTTATACTTTGAAAATAGCTAAGTTCACAGCACATTCCATTACTCTTGTAGATCAGATATTTGATAAATCTTCAAAACAAAAATATTTTTTGTGCCCCCCATAACCCCCCCACCATACCCACCGCATACCCCCCCACCATGCCCCCATAACCCCCCCATACCCTCCTCATACCCCCCCACCATACCCTCCACCCCCCCTTATCCCCATACACCGCCACCCACTAGCAATTGTCCTTTCATACCCACCCTCCAGAGTCCAGTTATAACATTTTATATTCACTACTATCCACTACTTCTGCAAATAACTTGGGTATTGTGCTAATTTCAGCCATTTTAGCCTTTATTTCTCTGTGTGAGGTCCTGTGTTCTGAGTGCTGCAATCACACACAGGTGTGACTGGAGTCATGCAAAACCAAACCCACCTGGATAAAGCACAGGAAGGAGAGGGAGTTTCCAATGCCTTATATGGTAATTAGGATGCAAATTAAGACAGGTGGGGCGTCTACCTATGATAATTTGAAGGAACTGGCACACCCCTTCAACTTACAAGGATTTGGATTCATCACCATGAGAACAAATTTTGCGAACAAAATGCCTACTTAAGAACGCTTCATGAATCGGACTGAATTTCTCTTAGAAATTCTCTTAGGAAGAAATCTAAGAGGAAAATGTAAGAACTTATTGGCGCATGAGGCCCATTGAATGTCAAATAGTATATCATTTTTCACATTTTTTGTATCTGTACAGTAAACAACATGAATGCCTTTTGGCTAAGCTATTACAGAAAAGAGAAAAGAAAAAAAGACATCAACAAATGAGCTTCTACAGTAGAAGCTCCAAAACATTTTTGAGCCATAATAAGTTCACAATGCTTAAAAATTTCACAAATTGCCTTGCCACGGTCTAACAACTAATTTGCAAAGAGCTGAACTTGTCTTTATTGCGCTAAAATGAGCCGGCCAGGCAGCGACACGCGGCGGCCTCACGCAGCCGTGGGTTCATGATGCAGATGGTCAAGCTGCTAGGTGTCAGCGATGAGTACTGCCCCTGTGTCTGAAGCAACATATGGCCCCGCTGGGTTACATTAGCCATGGACTACTGATGGCACATACACTACAGTAAATGTGTATTATATATTAGTCATGGTGTACAGTGCAGTGGTCACGGTGCCATTTCTATTTTTGCCCACAGGAGGAAGGGTGCAGGGCAGCTGTTGCCATGGAGAAGCATGATGCTCCTCAGACTGCACCCAGCATCACTTACTTTATATTGGACTTACTATACTTAGGCGATACAACAACCTGAATACCATACAAACCACACTGTGTGACCGCATGTATGAACATGAATGGCACTACTGCTAATACGGGTAATAATAATAACAGCAATAATAATGATTGTAATTTTATATAAAGATAAAAGACAGAACAAAAACAATGTGTAATAATAAAATACAAAACGTTAAGAGAAACATCATGCAAAGGCCCTTTTCTTAAAAGCAAAACAAGCAATGTCAGATGATGGAAAACAAAGTCGGGGGCAGCCTGGGACTTAAAATGATGGAAAACAAAATCGGGAGCAACCCGGGATTTAAACCGGATCACAAATAAACCCAGCCTTAAATTATGCCAACAGGAAATGGAGGTGGTTCCGGACAGGAAGTTGCTTCAGCGGCTCCTGAGGAGTGGCATCAGTGTCGAGGCAGACCCCTATGTGGACTTCTTCCTGGCTCTTACCATTTGCAACACTGTAGTGGTTTCCACGGCAACAGCTCAGCGACAGAGGGTGAGCTGTGGGTGTGTGTGTGCGCGTGTGCATGCGTGCACACATGCGTGTGCATGCTTGCACGCACGTACCCCGGATGAAAGACATAGATGAAGGCTGCATAGAGAGCGAGAGAGACAGACAGACTGAGACACTGCCAAGCATGAATCTGTACTGTTGAAACTGGCTCCATCATCCTGTCTGTCTGTCTATTTCTCTATTGAGTTTGTTGGCCTACTGAGCGCTAAAAATATGACAGTGATCAGCCCTGTAATATGCACGATTTTTTGTGGACAGACGGATGGACGTGCGTCGTGCATGCGCGCACACACGCACGCACACACACACACGCACGCACGCACACGCAGGGCCAAATGCATGAATCTCCTGGTGGAGAATAGATTAATTAAGTTGGCATTCCACTTATCGTCCTTTCAGTTTGACTTGGATTTTTCCTGCTCGCTGCAAATGTTAGCCAAAAGTTGCTTCTGCCTCATCAGTGGTCAGTTCTAATTTCTGTAATTGCTCTTCTAAAGCCCCAGATGAAATGGCTTTGTCTCTTCTAAATTAACCACACAGTGAGGGGTGAGTGCTGGGGGAGTCGGGTCACCCTTATTAATTTGATTACCCGTTGTTCGTGACTCGTCTGTTTCACGTTCAAATGGGACAAGATGGTGGGTTGTAACGGAAGGTTCCAAAGCAAAAGGAACAAGTTGTCCCTTTTTGGTGGAACACAGGCATTCTGTGCTTTGTGGAGAGGGCCCAGAATTTCCCATTAATCAGCTTTGTTGAAATGTCAGTGTGAGTTATCAAAGTGGGATCTTGAGACAAATGCAAAAATATCTCCATACTATAATTAAGGAAATGTCTGTCTGTGTGTCTGACTGAAACCGCGATAACTCCTCACTGACTGTGTGTGTGTGTGTGTGTGTGTGTGTGTGTGTGTGTGTGTGTGTGTGTGTGTGTGTGTGTGTGTGTGTGTGTGTGTGTGTGTGTGTGTTAACATATTGAAAGTAAAGGGATTTCGCCCACGTTATCAGCTACAGCTCCCCTCTCCCCGATCGCGATGCGTTATGCATTGCATAGGCCTACTTTGAAAATTAAGGTACGCAGGAATCCCCCAAGCCCCCCCCCCCCCCCCCCCACACACACACACACATACGCCCCCCCTTTTGCCAGTGGCTTTATGATTACTGTCCACAGAAACAGCTACTTTAAAGCTGGCAACCAACTGACCAACGACCGACCAGGGACTGAAAACATTACTTGTGCTCACTCTGCTTGTGCATGAAACAAGCCTATTAATTCATGTCTCCTTCTGTAATTATCCAGCTGAGTAGGAGCCAGAGCCCGTCTCTGTCAAGAAACCCATTGGACACTTTGTCGAGCCTGGCACGGACAGCCAGCTCCCTCCGCCAAAAGATGGCCTCTTGGCAACGTGCGCCTCGGAGGAGCCGGACTCTTTCTGAATGCAAGCCGATGGACGAGGAAGTTGTCCCTGCTAAAATAGATGAGCCCCAAGGCTTCAACATGATGGACATCCAAATGAAAAGTGCTCTCCGCACCCAGACTGCCGAGCCTGTGGTCGACTTGGACAAGCTGTGTTATGAGGCAGAGAGTCCGGATGAAGCGGCGCTGGTGTACGCTGCCAAGGCTTACGGATTCACCCTTCTGTCCAGGACCCCCAACAGCGTCTCTGTGAGGCTGCCACATGGGGAGGAAGTGAGGTTTGAGGTGCTGGACACCTTGACCTTTGACTCCAACAGGAAGAGGATGTCGATCCTGGTGAGAAACCCAGTGACTACAGAAATAGTTCTCTACACAAAAGGGGCAGATTTTGCCATAATGGAGCTGCTTGGCACACCGTATGCAGGTATGTGTAGCTAACAGACAGTATTACATTATTTTTATTGTTTCATATGTAGCTCAAGAGTCAAACTGCTCTGCAGCACAGGTTTTACTTTTTTAACTGATGAGCTAACAGTGGTTTTCAACCTTTTTGATACCATGGCCCACTATTTATTCATCATTTGAGCCACGGACCATCATTTGTGGACATTTTTAGCCCCACAGATCCCAAAACTAAAGATTTCTTTTGCCTTTGTCCACAGTTCCAGTCTGGATTTGTGAAACAAAACAGTCAAACATACAGATCAAAACGACCATTAATCTTCTAAATTCTCTACTTGGGCTAATTTACATGATGAATATTTTCATGAAACCAAATGGACCCATGTTTACGCTCTCAAAGAGTTACATCTGGTTATCCAACTGTCCATCATTTAGCTTGGGACCACCTGGAACCCTCTCAAGGACCACTGGTTGAAAATCCCTGAGCTAACACATTAATAAGTAAGGATTGCGGCAAATGACTCAAATGGACCAGCAATGGCTCAGTGCTATAGATGTTGTCATATAATTTTCCAGAGCACCTTAAAGGCAAGCAGATGCAGACCGTAGCAACAAATACTCAGAAACATCTGGACTGGTACGCTAAGGAAGGGCTGCGGACCCTCTGCTTTGCAAAGAAGGTGCATGTATGGATATAATGTTCACTCAACAAATAGTTAATGGAACTCCCATTTTTAGACTCTTGGCAGTTAAAGTGTAAGACCACTTTTTTAGATTTGAGTTGTGTAGTTACTAGTTACCTTACCATGATGTAATTCCAAATGTGAACAAGAAAAATGTTGCAGTGATTAAAATTGATAATTGTACGCTAAAAGCCTCTTAAGTCACTCTTTTAGTATGTAAACTAGCCTGGCCTAACCTGAAATGATTTTGGCCTAGCTGTGGGATCCACACGGCAGATCAAGCAGATCTGATTTGATCTCATGAACGTGTCGTCATCCACCGCCCCTCCTGCGCCCGTCCATTGCTGTTCTACGTCACATCATTTAGACCTTTTTTGACCCAAGATCTACTTTTCAGCAGCCAACCCCTCCGGGATCTACCAGTCCAATATCAACATTTCAAACCACACGCATCGTTGCCAGCCTGCAGTAACTTCACAACAACACAACACTACTTTGTTTTACCACGTTGCAGAACAATACTGTTGGCATAATTCACAGACACGCACGCACACACGCGCACACACACACACACACACACACACACACACACACGAAAATCGCTCTTTTTTTCTTTTCCACCCCATTTTTTTTCTTTCCCTCCCACATCTCCTGAGATCTACTCCTGATCAGGCTGAGATCTACCGGTAGATCCCGATCTACTGGTTGGGCTCCCCTGATTTAGAGTGACGCCCACCCCTAGGCCACTGTGGGTAACAAATTAGTCCAGGCTTTCCGTTTTCGTGCAACGCGAACGAAAATAAAAACCTGCGTGTCGAGGCTATATGTAAACAAACTCAGAGTTGATTCATACAATATAGAACATCACCAAAACTTTCTGTTTTATTTTATAACAAAACCTTTTTTATATTACTAATAAAATGGACATATTAATGTCCATGCTCTATGTTGGTAATAGAGCTTTTTGTGTTTGTTTACATACTAAGAGTGTCTTTGAGAGCTGTTTTAGCATTTGTTTACATACTAAAAGAGTGTCTTTACCATACCGTACCATGTAAGTCAATGATGAGAGTATTTTGAATTATCAATTTCTAATCATCACATTTGGATTTACATCATGGTAAGGTAACTACACAACCCAAACCTCAAAAGAGTTGTCTTACTTGAAGTCATACTGTGTAATTTCTTCCTGTTCATTTTCATATACAGTAGTCTTTCACTTTTATATTTTTCATAATCATCAACATACAGTAAATGTATGTTGATGTTGATGTGTATGAGCTATAAAGCCGGCAGGCTGGTTCAATGGTTCAAATCAGTTATAGAAGAGGAAAATGACTATGACTGATTTTACAGCTTTTGATTCTGTACACAGTATAGTACTCCAGTCCACCTAACACCATGTAGACATGCAGATACAATGGCTAAAATAATGTTTTAATAATACAAAATTGGTTCTGGATTGCAGAATTAACTTAATTGGTGATTGTGTGTTGCAGGTGATGAGCGAGGGGTCATATAATGACTGGTCAACTATCAGACAAAGTGCTTTGGCTGCCATGGATGACAGAGAACAACTCATCATGGAGTCCTCTGTTCATCTAGAGACAAACCTCAACCTGTTGGGTAAACACACTTCTACACACACACACACACACACACACACACACACACACACACACACACACACACGCACACGTGCGCACATTTGAAGTAAACAACTTTAACCCTGGCATCGATATCACACACATTTTTCTACTGCATGATACAGCATTGTTGAAAGATTTGGAGGAGATTTTGAAGGTCTGGTTCCAAAAACGGATCTTTAAATAATGTCCATCATATTTACAATGGAATGAATGAGCCCAACCTGTGAAAGTGTCCAACCCATAGCTGTGCCTATTGTGCCCTGTAGGAGCCACGGGCATCGAGGATCGTCTGCAGGACAGTGTCCCCGACACCGTTGAATCTCTCCGGGAGGCAGGGATCCAGGTGTGGGTGTTGACGGGTGACAAGACAGAGACAGCTGTCAACGTGGCCTACACCTCCAGACTGCTGCGTGAGGATGACCTGGTCATTCATATGAACTGCAAGGACAAGGTAGGCCTTCTGAGCTTGTAGTTTTGCTGTTTATGATGAAATACTGTATCAAATACTGCTTAAAAGAAATGTTTATACTGTTCCACTACTTCCACATGTATTGGGACCACCCATCCATGACACCTGAGCGTCCCAAGACCCCACTTTGACAGCATCTGCCTTAAACTGTTGATTTTCTATTTTTTATTTTATTTTATTAAACTTTCCCTTTAGCCATGTATTGTCCAAGCACCAAAGTTTCAGGAGATGTTTCATGGCAAGACTGTCTAACTCCATGCAGTGTTTTTAAGCACATTTGCATTTGAGCTAAAGGTCAACTCTTCACATTTCCACCTCAGAGAGATAAGATGTCAAGAGAATGGCTGTGCAGCCGTGGCTGGTCATTAAAGATGTGCTGACCTGACAGTCAGGAGGAGGATCCGAACACCTGGCCCGTCATCTAATCAGTGCCGCAAGAAGTATTCCGATCTTCTTTTACTTGCGTGCCTTCAGTACTTATATGATATTAATATATGTACTTATATTAATATTGATGTCTATAGTTGACAAAATCAGTTAGTTTGATTAAATGTTGCACAGCGACAGGTCTTGCTCCTTCCCTGGAAAAAAAGCAAGAAAAAATATTTCTTGCTCTGATCGGGATTTAATTAATGATCTAAATATACAGTATACAAAGGTGGTACTCACCGTTCCCAAGCCTTCTCTTCTGAACAAGAATGTATGTATGATGTCTATGGAATGGGCCACTTTGTACCATCATACACCCTATCCCACCCACTGCACCTAATAATAGTCCTGCCAGCAGTTAATGATATGACCCAGTTTAGCTTAAAAGAAACAAATTGGGCAGATGAGCTCCCCCTGAGGCTCAGAGAGAGCTGTCATCATAAACATGACACTGTGACATGCATTGGCCAAACTGGGCACACTGACTGGATATTCAGCAGGAAGTGCCATCATTTGTTATTCCATCCTTCACTCGTATCTGTGTTGTTGTAACTGTGTTTCCTTTGACAGTACAAGTATTGATTAATTGTGGGGTGGATTTGTTTTTAATCTTGCAATCATCTTTACAATAATATTTTTTCGTATTTTTTGTTGCCTTTAAGTTCCATTAGCAGTAACTGCACTGAGGCTACAAACATAAAATGTGCAAATTTTAAAACTACAGCCTGGTGGTAATGGTGTAATGAGAGAACAATGGTTCTGGAACATTTTTATGTCAAGGATCCCCATTTATGTCAAGGATCCCCTTGACATTTTTATGTCAAGGATGAAACCAAATGGGCCCTTGCGGGTCCATTTGGTTTCATTTTACACTCTCAAGAGTTAAAATATTCATCATCTGAAGTCTGCATAACTACAGAATGTAGAAGAATGGTTATTTTGGTTTGTATTGCCCGTTTTCTTTTCTTTTTTTTTTTAAATCCAGCCTTGAATAGTAGACAAAAGCAAAAGAAATCTTTAGTTTTGGGGTCTGTGTGGATAAAATATCATCAAATGGTGGTCCAAGGCTCAAAATCTGAATAAATAGTGGGCCCTGGTATCAGAAAACCACAGGTATATGGGAAGCAAACTGCACGCACTGGTACAATGTATTGTGATACTATCACATTGCAAGAGACCATAAAATTATTGTTTTTTTTTCCAGCTCATGTGTGCATCCATTCTGGACTGCACTGTGGAGGAGGTGAGGCGCTATGAAGACGACCCCAGGAACGCAGGCCTGGACCCCTGCATGGCTCTGGTGATAGACGGACGCAGCCTGTCCATGGCTCTGGAGTCTGACCTGCAGGACAGGTTTGTGGATGTGGCGCGTCGATGCCGCTCCGTCCTCTGCTGCAGAATGACGCCCTTGCAGAAGAGTCGCGTGGTCAAGGTCGTCAGGGACAAACTCAAGGGCATGACACTTGCCGTTGGTAAGTGTGAAGCAGGGGCAGAGCTTGGCATGGGCATGGGGGGCAATGCCCCCCTAAATGCCCTTACTACCCCACCAAACGCGATGGCAAGCCAAAGTTATCTCATCACTAAACCAACAGCATTTCATCATTGAAAACAGAAAACTCTCTGAGTCAGACCTTTAGCTTGATGCATGCTGCGTGTCTGTTACAACTTCAACAACAACTAATGTTATTGATGATGCTTTACTTGATGCTTTACTTGCCTAATAAAAGTCTTTTAACTGAAAATGGTTTGGGTGTGATTCGGGCGATGAAGCCGCACCCATACCATTTTCTCTTACCCCCCCAATTGGGAAATGCTACATCCGCCCCTGGTGTGGAGCTAGTTCTATTCTTGTTGATGTATTATGGTTTCTTTGTTCTATGTGTGACTGTCTGCTTTTAACCAAACGTTGCCAAAATGTGATTCCAGGTGACGGCGCTAATGATGTCAACATGATCCAGGCAGCTGATGTGGGCATTGGCATATCTGGTCAGGAGGGGATGCAGGTCTGTCTGTCTGTCTGTCTGTCTGTCTGTCTGTCTGTCTGTCTGTCTGTCTGTCTGTCTGTCTGTCTGTCCTAGACAAACAGTCCTGTGTTTGTCTCTTGCAGGCCGTAATGGCGAGTGATTTCGCCATCTCCCGCTTCAAACATCTGAAGAAGCTCCTGCTGGTCCACGGTCACTGGAGCCACACTAGACTAGCAAACATGATTATTTATTTCTTCTACAAGAATGTGGTCAGTATAAACAGTATATTAGTGTAGAATCTCGTCTTATGCTTATTAAATTCCTGTTGACAATGAATGGAAAATGTACGTCATATGTGGAGGAGCATATCAGTATTTTTGTCTTACACAAACATTAAAATCCCATTGACAGTGAATGGAGAATTTATGTCATGATGTATGGTAAGAGTGCCCCTCAGTTCACACGGGTGTGTTTTTTTCCCCTTTTTTTTCTCTTTTTTTCTGTTGTATGTGCACTAAGGGTCATTAACATACTAGCTGGACATCTTCAAAATGAATGGGGAACTTAAAAATAACAGTTGAGAACACTTGACTAGTGAGTTTGGACTCTTAATGTGACATACTGTACATAGCATCATAGTAAATAAGGGTCTCAGATATTGTTCTAGCCTAAACCTTGAGGCTTACTTTACTTTGGCCCATTGCTCCAAGTGGAACATTTACATAAATGGAAATAATTGGCCGTGTTTGCTCTTATTGATGACCCCCCCTCCACTGTGTATGTCCCCTTGCAGGCGTATGTGAACCTGCTTTTCTGGTATCAGTTCTTCTGTGGCTTTTCTGGGACAACCATGATAGATGTCTGGCTGCTGATCTTCTTCAACCTCTTCTTCACGTCGGCCCCGCCCATCATGTTTGGGCTGATGGACAGAGATGTTTCTGCTGAGATGCTGCTAGGCGTTCCTGAGCTCTACAGGACTGGACAGGGCCCAGGGGTCAGTCAGGGCCACTACTTTATTTCTAGCCTGGTAACTTTAAGACACACCAAAGTACAGTCTACACAGTCTGTATTAGTTCTACAGCCAAAGATCCTCTTTTGATTATTGAAATGTATCCAAGGTTCACAGCTGTGTGTGTGGTGTGGGTGTGCATGGGTGTGTGCATATGCATATTTATGCGTGTCTGTGCGTAAACGTGTGTGTGGATGTGTTTAGGAATACAAGCCTTCAACATTCAGGTTTGCCATCCTAGATGCCTTCTATCAAAGTCTGGTGTGTTTCTTCATCCCGTACTTGGTAAGACAGAACATGATTCTTCTTTTCCTTTCAGCTGTTCCCTTTATAGCGCCACAGCGAATCGTCTGCCTCCAACTCAACCTGTCTTCTATCACAAACAAGAAATACCAGCACTCACGTACGGTGAGTGCTGGTATTTCTTGTTTAAAACTGTCTCTCCCAGAACCGTGAATTCCTTAAACCAGTGTTTTTTCACCTTTTTCATACTAGGGCCCACTATTTATTCAGAATTTGAGACACAGAACACCACTTGATATTTTAGCCGCACAGACCCCAAAACTAAAGATTTATTTTGCGTTTGTCCACAATTCCAGGCTCGATTTGGGAAACAAAACAGTCAAGCATGCAAATCCAAATGACCATTAATCTTTTACATTCTCTAATTGTATAGACTTGGGCTAATTCACATGATGAAGTGTAAACATGAAACCAAATGGACTCGCAAGGGCCCGTTTGGTTTTGTTTTACACTCTCAAAGAGTGTAAAGAGTCTGGTTAACCAAGTTTCCATCATTTAGCCTGGGGACCACCTGGAATCCTCTCAGGGACCATCGGTGGTCTCCGGACCACCTATTGAAAACCCCTGCCTTATACTATTACGTGGAGTTACGCAATCTTGCTTTCCTCTTCTTCTTCTCCTCTCTCACCAACTAAGTTCATTTACTCTTTCACTACATCTATAATTCTTCTCTTTGGTCTTCCTCTAGGCCTCCTGCTTATACATTTAAATTAGTTGTTTCATGGCACTTAAAAGCATTGTTTATTTTGCTGGCCTTTGCCATCCTGGGATTTTGCCTTTTTGTACCATAGATTTACAACACCAAAGGTTAAGTGACCTTGCATGCCTAAAATGATGAAATTCCAGGCCCGGTAACAGAGGTCTTCATGAACCGAAAATGCATTTCATGGTTGGTCACCATTGTCTCCCAATCTGGAGAGAGAACCCATTTATCAGCTTCAATGTTATAGGGTTCCAATTTCAATGTTGGCCATTTATTTTTCTTCATTTTCAATTTCAAGTGTTTATCCTGTATGATGTCTCTCTTCTGTTTGGATGAAATTGCTATTGATACCTGGAAATGTATTTTCAGAGCTGGGGAGACAGACAGGGAGACCTCTTTTACTGAACAAACTATAACTATGATGATTATAACCAGAATATAGAGCTATTTAACACTTATTTTAATTTAACAGTACTTGAATGAGTACTACAAAGGAAAATGTCAGACCAATTTCAATGCGTGGAGGGTCATCATAAAAAGTATTCTGGAGATATTTTGACAATTGCTAAGAGCGGTTGAACCTGTGGTTTCCTGGTGTTTTTCTTTCTTTGTTTTTATGGCAAATTGTCTTCTTCCTTCAGACTTACAGGGATTCTGACGTTGACATCTATACCTTTGGAACACCATTGAACACGGCATCATTGTTTACCATCCTGCTGCATCTCTCTATTGAGATCAAGTCTTGGGTAAGTTGCAGATCGACACCCGATTAGATTTATTCATCCCAGACGGGGTGCGTTAACAGCTTTACACCTGCAACAAACAAGGGTTGTAAATATAATGCCATACGAGTTCAGAAAACAATACTAGCATTTTATATTAGGTTATTTGATAATAACCTAATGTATATATACACACACGTGCTTAACACAAGTTGGACATCATTGGATCAGTAAATCAAAGCAAAGTAATGATTCTGCCATAACAGTTCTCCTGATAACTACTACTATAGGAATGCTATGGCTATGTTATCATCCCCTTTTATCACTCCCTTACCTAAAGTCTGACTGGGTATTTACTATTTTAGAATTCGCATTACTGGCGTATAACCAATTATTTGTGCCATCAGAATACTTATATTTAGAAAACGTTGCTGTTCGTTTCATCCCAATATATGAATCTGTGCTGCTTTCAAGAGAGAGAGAGAGTTGCTGTGTTATTTGCTGATATGAACGGTGTAGTGATGATGAGCATTAACGTTGACGTCTGTTGGCGGTGCGTGTTATTGGCTGTCAGACGGCGGTCCACTGGGTCATCACTGTGGGCAGTGTGGGGCTCTACTTCGCTGTGACCCTGGCCTACAGCACCATCTGCCTTACCTGTAACCCTCCGTCCAACCCCTACTGGATCCTCCAGCACCAGATGGCCGAGCCTGTATTCTACCTGGTGTGCGTGATCACCACCGTGGTGGCGCTGCTACCCAGGTACCATCTGCAGGCCCAGATTGTGTGATTCCCCTCTAAAACTCAATCTGTGCCACTGTGAGTGCATGCGCGTGCATGTGTGAGTGCGTGTGCGTGTGTGTGTGTGTGTGTGTGTGTGTGTGTGTACAATAGCCGACCGCTGTGCAAGAGTGAAGTGAGGTTTTTATTTCATTTGACTCTTATTTCGCATTATGTTGAAATGTAAAATTTCCTTTTCAAATGGATCCCTGTCCAGGATAGCAGCAGCATTATGAAAGATCCAGACAACATCAAATGGCGAAATTACAGTGTAATTAAGGTTGTGAAAATGAAAAGTAAATTGAAATGAAAAGAGCAAAACTGTTGGAACAGGTAGATTAAAAGAGGCATTCATATACAGTAAAACACTGTTCAATTAAAGTCAAAGGTGACAAGACATGGGGGTCGTTCAGCAGTCTCTGATGGTTGCTACTGCAGTTAATAACTTCAGTTCACTTCGGTTCTTGCCTGGAAATGGTCCCTTAAAGACAGAACGCAAGAGGGTATCGTTTTAACGTGATCTACATCTTGTAGGCAGATTTCTAACCGGATAATGTTAATAATGAAGGTCAGAGCTGAGTGAGCAGGAGGCTCACTGTTCCTCTCTGTGCAGAAGAGCTCACAATGCTCTGGTTTTACATCAAAGAAACGCATATTTTCCGCTGGCCTACTTTCCCACCATCACTGCCAACACCCCCTGCCTCTCTCTCTCTCTTCCCCCCCAGGTACATGTTCCACGTGGTGAGGAACACGCTGGCCCCCACCCCCCTGCTGCAGGCGCGTCATCTGGACCGCCTGGAGACCTCCGTCAAGCAGCCCGGGATGAAGGAATGGAGGAACCTCAGGCGAATGGGGGAGGTGGAGTGCTCCAGGCTGTCCCGTCCGTCTTCTCCCACCCTGGACCAAGACGAAGAAGACCCCCCCTCATGAATGACCTCATGATGTCATCATTGTGGGACATCAGAATGTCACCGCGCCCTGTTACATTCTCAGGGGTCCTTAGTTTGGACAAGGAAAAAAACCCAAAGGCAGCATGCTACTGTACACTGGGTAGCCAATCTACAAGATCACAATGAGTCTCAATATGATGCATTGTGAGCTAGCTTCAGCAAGGATATTTGGTGTGTAGAGGGGGAAAAGGAACATTTAATTTATTGGAGACAATGTTGAGGTAGTTTTGAACTGGATATGTCTCGGTGTAAACCAGTGTTTCACATTTTTGAGAGAGTAGGCGGTGGGGGGTTACATAAGAACAATCTGGAAACTAAGCTGTTTTCAATAACACAATTCTTCCTCTGTCTGTGTTGTGACAAATCATCAGCTACGCTGATGAGTTCATTTTGTAATGGAATGCTTGAGGAGCACCCCCCCACTCTCTCCTTGTAACAAGCTTCCAAAGTGAACACATAAGCCTGTTACTTTCCTGATGGGTTTTGAGTGCACACTGGTAACCCAATCAGTCACGCTACCCGCTCTCCAAAAAAAAAAAAAAGCTTTTTCTAGAACAAAATGGCTCACAGACGTTTTAAAATATTCCCCTCACCTAGAAACCAGAACGTAAAATTGCTCAATGGTAAAATTGCTCAATGGATCTATCGTACCACATGATGCGTATTGCGTTGCTTCATTTGCATCCCATCGATGCACTTGTGGTTTGCAGATGGCACAACATGCTTTGATATTTCCATCCCGTTTGTCTATATTTAGAGCGGTTACATATGACGGTGTCAGAGAGGAGGGAAATGGCAGTGTTTATTAAGGCTGGGCCTGAAAATGCCGTACGTATTTGTTGTGTTTTTCCACACTGATCAATATTCAAATGTAACACTGCATATATATATATATATATATATATATATATATATATATATATATATATATATATATATATATATATATATATATATATATATATATATATATATATATATATACTGTATATGACTGAACAGTGAACAGCGTCTATTACTATGACCCAGATAAAACAGCAACATCACAAAATTGAGAGGAAGAGACAAAGCTATTAATATGTAAAGTCAGCTGCCTTTATGAAATAAAAATGTGAAGCAGCTGAATCCACCTGTCTGAGATAACTACACAAGTGTTTATATAACAAGTCACTTGTCTTCATATTGAAACAAGGCTGCACTCTAGTGGTCAGATGGTGAGTAGCATAGAGGTCAATTATGACAATGTCATTGAAGAATACTGTAAAATACACTGTATGGGGAAGGTAAACATAATAATCAATTGTACAATGGATTAACAACTCAATAATTTAGTCATTAGTGAAACAATTCATCATTACTTTAACTTGTTCCATACCATCACATGAACATGAAAAGGCTGTAGACTACATGCTGGCTAGGACATAAACAGTATAAACATATATTTCGTGTATACAAACTATACTACATACATAGTGAACATACAAATACTGAGTATTATTGCGACCAAATGTCGCAGTTAATTAACTAGTGGATTTCTCATCAATGTGTTGGTTGATTGGGCACATGACATTACATGACATCAGGGATGGAGCATATGGCATTACCTGATGTCATCACTATTTAGCTCATACATGGAGATCCCTGATGTCATCGAACTCTACATTTGACCTCAAACCTTAAACAGTTAGATCTCGATATATGGAGCTGACCTTTTCTTACAATCCATATGTTGGTTGATACTCACCCATCCATCCTTGATCCTTCCTCTTCAATATCTCCCTTTGACTGATTCATTTCCATTTAAAATGTACTTGCACTCTAGATGGGTTCTCCCCAAAGTTGTTTCCGCAGCCATGCTCCAGCATCCGCCGAAAAACTAGAAGGTCCAATAATTAAGATCTTACCCCCCCATTCAAACCATACGACCTATGGCATCATACTGGTAGAGCTTATGTGAAGTAGAGAGTCTGCACACCATGAAGACAGTTCAGTGAATTTTAAAGATAATGAGGCAGAATAAAATCAGCCTACAGCAGTGTGTCTTGTTTTTACCTAATCGTTTCTGGTTCAATTCCTAGACTGTCAGGGAGGATGCCACCGTGCAAGTTTACACTATTTTCTGCATATTTGTATGCAATGTATAAAATAGGGCTCAGTTCTTAAGAATCATTTGAAAGTCTTAACCCCACCATCACTCTTCTGGGCATGTTATATTTAGTAGTACCTACGTAGTATAGACCCAGCCGCTCAAAGAGAGCAAGAGACACATCTCAGTCATGATTTTTATCAAAGTGGTCATACTGTATAATGAGACATGTAACAGTACATCAGTCTACCAGGTAGGCATCATATCCGGGAACCACGTGCGTCCAAGATGCTTGGATACCTCACTGTGGATCTGGTTTATATTGTTGTATGTGCTATCTTGGATCAGAACCTCCGCCATGATGGACAGCTGTGTCAACCTCCCCTGCACATCTTCACAAACTCCACGAAGCCGCTGCAGGTGACCTTGCACTCACCCAGCCCAATAGCCGTCAGGCCCGTGCACCGCCGGCCGATCTGGATCAGCTCCTCGTCCAAGGGCTCCAGGCCATTGGCGCAAACCACCAGCTCCATCAATCGTGGGCAGTTCAGTCCCGCGCGGCCCAACATCTCCTTGCTGACTACCCGGCTGAAGTACAGGTGAGTGACGGGGGTCTCCTCACAGAAGAAGGGCTCAAATTCCTCCTCGTAGATGTAGAAGTACATGACGATGTTGACCTTCATGGGCAGTGGTGGAAGAAGACAAAGAAGTGCAAGTAAAAGTAGCAACACCACAAAATGTGTTTTACCCTGAATGTAAAAAATGACAAAAGTACAAATACAAGAGTAAAAGTACAAAGGCGTATTTGCATCAAGTTTTTAAAATATTTTGTCAAAAGCTTTTGTAAGATTTTGCAAGCTCACATTACATGGATCTGCGATTTTAGAATAGCCACAAAGTATAAGGCTTAATTGGTTATGCTTTGTAAATTGGAATCATAATCTAAATCTGTAGTAAATTGTAAAATGTAGAACAAAAAATGTAAATAAAGCAAAGTAAACTGCTTCAAACTTGTGCACAGCAAATGAATACAGTAAATTTCCATCACTGACCTTGGGTGAATGTTTTATGAGGGCCTCCCAGCTGCTCCTCTGGATGGGATGAAGGGTGTGTGTTTGTTGGTCTCGCTCACCACGTCGATGCAGAGATGCTCCAAGTGAACGTGCTTCTCAGATGACAGGGCGAGCAGCAGTTCATCGCTCAGCGGGTGGTAGTTCAACGCCAACTCCCTCAGCCCGTGGCACTGGTCTGTCACACATAGGATACCTGAGCACGGGGGCAAGAGAGGAATAATTAAACCAAGGCGTAGCACTCTTTTTTTATGACATGTCAACTACCAATGAACTACTAACAACTACTAACAATAAGCAGGTTGTGTTTTCTCTCTACCTGTCTATTGCTCTCATAGGCCCTCATTTATCAACGTGGTGTACACCCAAAAATGAACATAGGACATGCGTAGAGCAGAATTCCCACCTTGTTTGACATATATCATTCCCACCATGAACTTGAAGTTGATCCCACGTCCGGACAAAACCCACGTCAGGTCGGGAGCTGTCGTAGGATTTGTCCTTGCCTGTTTTTCTGTCCTAAACAAGCGGAGCAGCATTGTCTGAACTGCAGAAAGGTATCTAAAGTTATCTATTCACTCCTAATAGCTATAAAACCTAATAAATGATACAGATGAAAAATATAATATAGGTTTGAAAAGGCATATTATGCGAGATTACATCCCTGATCCCGGTGGGGTGAAAATAAAATAAAAGACACTTTTATTTGCAGTGACAAATACATGCACAGCCTGACTATTTAAAATGATATTATATGCTACGTTAGTACAGGTATATCGTTCGCCTCAGTCACTCAGATAAACTGCAGACCTACAGTAGGCTGCTTGTGAGAGCAATTTCGGTAGTCGTGATCGCGGATCGGCGGGAGATTGCATCGATGTGGATCTACAGTAGCCTACGTCTGGTTTGTACAATGGTCTGCACGAAGGATAGAAAGCTTGAGGGGGAGATAGGTAGGCTACGTGCGCTCTTCCTAAAAATGCATGGATTTAATCCTACACTACAGAATACAAACCTGTAGCCTATTCCATTTACTGCGATGTAATAAAAAAAAAATGTGGTCCGAGGACCACCAGTGGTTCTTCTTGAGAGGGTTCCAGGTGGTCCCCAGGCTAAGTTGGTTAACCAGATGAAAAGTTGGTTTAGCCAGATGTAACTCTTGAGAGTGTAAACTAAAAATAAAACCGAGTGGACCCTTGCGGGTCCAAATACCATGCTATTATTTTACTTACTGAATAAACAAGGCAACTTGCGTGTCTCCGTGTGAAACAGAGAGGGAGGGCGCCGCGGCAAGCAGCGCAATCGGTGGAAAGTTTTTATTCATTAATGGCTAATCCTGATGAAAATAAATAAATAAATAAAAGCCACTTTTATTTGCAGTGACAATAGCCTACATGCACAGCCTCACTATTTACAATTATGGTCAGCACGAAGGATAGAAAGCTTGTAAATCAGCATCATCACACTAATATGTAACACCTGCACTCCTGCAGTCATGTGCCTGCCATCGATTCATTTATTAATCACCGGCGATCACATATATGGTTGATATGAGTTTATGAACTGTCTTGTCACTGCTGGCAGTTATCTATCTCTGATTTAGGCTACGTGGTCACTCACAGGCAGCAGTCCGACTCGGGGGGAGAGGGGGGGCTGCGCTCTTTCTAAAAATGCATGGATTTAATCCTACACTGCAGAATATTAACCTGTAGCCTATTCCATTCACCGCGATGTAATAAAAACTGGTCCTATAGGCCAGTAGTTTTCAATGTGGTCCGAGGACCACCAGTGGTTCTTGAGAGGGTCCCAGGTGGTCCCCAGGTAACCAGATGAAAGTTGGCTCTTGAGAGTGTAAACTAAAAATAAAACCAAATGCCATGCTATTATTTTACTTAGCCTACTTAAAACAACGGCGAACGGAGTTGCGTGTGTCTATGTGAAAGAGGGGGGGGCTGTCGCGCCACGGGAAGCAGCGCAATCGGGCTGGGGGGGGGGGCTGGCTGGCTGGCTGGCTGGCCGCAGGAAGCAGCGCGATCGGTGGAAAGTTATTTTTTTCCCCTCTCATCACCATGGTTGCTGGTCGTATTGCAGTTGTTAATGTCGCAAAGAAAGGGAGGAGCGGCCTGTTTCCAAGGGCGTGCCAGATTGATTTCAGCCGTCACATTTATCATCGTAGGAAGGAAATTAGGATGGACTCAGCTGTTTGGGATCGCTTGATATATGCCGGGTGGAGTTGTGTGCACTCCAAAACCCACGTTGAAATTTGGGGACGAATCTGCACTCCTTTTGATAAATGATTGCTCTCTTAGTGTCTATTGCTCTGCCTGTTACTTTGTCTTTCTACCCTGGACATTCCTATATTCACTTCCATGGTTATTATCTGTCACTCACTCTGGATCTACTAAATGTATACATCAGAAAGTATGTGTAAATTGTAAATGACACCCCTTGTCTTTACACATATTAATAGATAGACCCATGGCAGCAAAATAAAATTCCAAATCCCTTCATCTATTATCCACACTTTCAGAATGCTCACATATAATTTCAGTAATAAAAAAATAAAAATAAAAATAAAAATAAATAAATACTGTAAATATACATACATACAGTACATACATACATACATTCATACACACACACACCACACACACACACACACACACACACACACACACACACACACACACACACACACACACACTATATATATATATATATATATATATATATATATATATATATATATATATATATATATATATATATATATATACAACCCCAATTCCGTTGAAATTGGGACGTTGTGTAAAATGTAAATAAAAACAGAATGCATTGATTTGCAAATCATTTTCAACCTCTATTCAGTTGAATACACCACAAAGACAATATATTTAATGTTCAAACTGATAAACTTTATTGTTTTTTGAAATTATACAATCTTTTGTAAATTGATCCCTGCAACACGTACCAAAAACGTTGGGACGGGGGCAACAAAAGCCTGGGAAAGGTCATGAATGCACAAATAACGCTTGTTTGGAACATTCCACAGGTAAGCAGGTTAATTTTAAACCGTTTAATATCGTGATTGGGTATAACAGGACCATCCCAGTCGTTCACAATCAAAGATGGGGCGAGGTTCACCACTTTGTGAACAATTCTTTGAGAAAATCATCCAACGGTTTAAAAACAATGTTTCTCAACATTCAATTGCAAGGAATTTGGTGATTTCATCATCTACAGTCCATAATATAATCAAAACGTTCAAATAATCTGAAGAACTTGCTATACTAAAGCGACAAGGCCGAAAACCAACACCGAACACTTGTGACCTTTGGTCCCTCAGGTGGATCTGCATTAAAAACTGACGTCATTGTGTAAAGGATATTACTGTGTGGACTCAGGAACACTCAGAAAACCCATTGTCAGTTTACATAATTTGTCGCTACACCTGCGAGTGCAAGTTAAAACTCTACCATGGAAAGCAAAGCCATATATCAGAAAGGTTGGTTTGAAAAAACAACAAGAAAAAACAACCAGAATGTCTTCTCTGGGTACAATATCATTAGAAATGTGGACTCATCAGAACACAGCACACCTTTCCACTTTGTATCTAACCATTTCAAATGATATTGTACCCAGAGAAGGCATTTCTGGTTGTTTTTCTGGTTGTTTTTTCAAACCAACCTTTCTGATGTATGGCTTTGCTTTGCATGGTAGAGTTTTAACTTGCACTCGCAGGTGTAGCGACAAATTATGTAAACTGACAATGGGTTTTCTGAGTGTTCCTGAGTCCACACAGTAATATCCTTTACACAATGATGTCAGTTTTTAATGCAGAGCCACCTGAGGGACCAAAGGTCACAAGTGTTCGGTGTTGGTTTTCGGCCTTGTCGCTTTAGTATAGCAAGTTCTTCAGATTATTTGAACGTTTTGATTATATTATGGACTGTAGATGATGAAATCACCAAATTCCTTGCAATTGAATGTTGAGAAACATTGTTTTTAAACCGTTGGATGATTTTTTCAAAGAATTGTTCACAAAGTGGTGAACCTCGCCCCATCTTTGATTGTGAACGACTGGGATGGTCCTGTTATACCCAATCACGATATTAAACTGTTTAAAATTAACCTGTTTACCTGTGGAATGTTCCAAACAGGCGTTATTTGTGCATTCATGACCTTTCCCAGGCTTTTGTTGCCCCCGTCCCAACTTTTTTGGTACGTGTTGCAGGGATCAATTTACAAAAGATTGTATAATTTCAAAAAACAATAAAATTTATCAGTTTGAACATTAAATATATTGTCTTTGTGGTGTATTCAACTGAATAGATGTTGAAAACGATTTGCAAATCAATGCATTCTGTTTTTATTTACATTTTACACAACGTCCCAATTTCAACGGAATTGGGGTTGTATATATATATATATATATTTATATATATATATATATATATATATATATATATATATATATATATATATATATATATATATATATATATATATATATATATATACACTTAAATTTAATACTTCTAGTCTACGCAACGCAACA
>CM076984.1:27650412-27752912 GCA_039105355.1 Benthosema pterotum | reverse complement strand
ATTCTTTAATTGTGTAGACTTAATTGGCTAATTTAGCGGATGAATATTTTAACTCTTGAGAGTGTAAATATGAAACCAAATGGACCTGCACACGTCCATTTGGTTTCATTTTTATGCTCAAGGTTAACCAACTCCCCAACCAAGCTGGGGACTACCCAGAACCCTCTGAACCACTGGTTGAAAACCACTGACCGAGAGTGTAGAACAACACACACATTTTAACTTTTAACAAATTATTACCGGTAAAGTGTTTTTCAACCACTTTCATGCCCAGGCCCCCAATATATTCAGCATTCGATCCATTGACCAGTCCTGGATGAGATTTTTCTAAAACCTAGAATAGTTTTTAGTTGGATACGATTTTTGTCCACAGTTCCATGCAGCATTGATATGGCATAATCAAAAATGTAATTTATTCTACATTTAAAACGTATATAATGTAATCCTGATGTTTAACAATAATTTAACTCTTGAGAGAATAAAATAAAACCCAAATGGTTTGGTCTTACTTTACACTCTCAAGGGTGAATTATCTATTAAATCTAATAACTCCCATCATACCCAAGGACTATTGGTTGAAAACCACGGTTTGGTTGGTTTGGGCAGGTAGTAATGCTCACATAACCATTAAAGGGATATTCCACTTAAAAAAAAAAAAAAAAACTTTTGGTCATTTTATGGTCTACTCAGTCATGTCATGTGAACCCACCAGACGGTTTAAGTTATTCCATTCTGTATTTAGATATTTGATGTTCATTTTAGCTCCCCCGCCCCCTTCTATACAAACCCATTATAACTTAAAACTCCATTTTAACTAGGGATGTTAATCGACACATATTTGGAATTTCGACATGTCGAGGCCCAATGTCTACAATCGGTCGTTTTTTTTTTTTTTTTTTTTTTTTTTTGTTTTTTTTGCCCGCGGGACCCAACGCAAAATGTTGCCCTGGCTACGGCGCACAACGCAGCCGTGTGCATGTGTTCTGAGAGAATCGATGTTAAATTAGGCTACTGTGTACCTTTTGCAGTATTAAGATATAATCCATATAGATATAATCCCGACAAAAAGCTAAAAAAAAAAACGTACTTCCCGACTTGAAGACTTGAGCTTTGGAGCTCGAGATTTGACAAGAGAGCAGTGGCATTTCACGAACGGCTGCTCTCATCTCGTTGGTGGATCCAAAAAATAAGCAAATAAGCGATCATAGCCGTTTCTTTGAGACAGACTGCGGGGGGAAGGAGGAGGAGGAGGACGCAGCACAGACGCACACAGCACAGACATGTCCTCGGTACAGTGATAGTAATACCCGAAATAAGCAATTCTCTTCCCTTAAACAGTAACGTTATAACGTTTTGAACAAGAAATTACAAAGAATACAAAATAGAAATCATTAATATAAAAAAGAAAAAAAGGCAATTTGTCGACTTGTGCTTTTTTGTGTCGCCGTGAACACGTGTCGACAATCGAGTTGATTTCCGACTTTTTTTCACATCCCTAATTTTAACCATTATCAGATTGTTCCAAAACTACCTATCTTTTTTTTCTGGTGACTGATATTTTCCTAATCCATGAGAGGGCAGAGTGGAATTTCATTTAAATGAAATTCCTAGACCATAAAATGACAAAGTTTTTTGAAAGTGGAATATCTCTTAACACTAATTATATTTTACTCCCCGCCCACTACAATAAACTTCTTAAAATAGCCAATCTCCAAGCTATGTTCCACAAAGACTATTTTTCACTAAATGTTCTATTGACATGCTCAGAATAGCGATGCTAAGGCACGGTTCATGTGCTCTATGTAGTGTGTGTGTGTGTGTGTGTGTGTGTGTGTGTGGTGTGTGGTGTGTGTGTGTGTTTTTATTTATTTATTTATTTATTTTTTGTAGGCCCCGTGTCCAGAAACTGAAATCCCACCACCTATTCCTGCTCCTGCTGAAGGCGAACTGCCTGGCAGAGGCAGGCAGAAAACTGCCCCAGGAGCCATAGCTACAGAAGGTGACTATCTTGGCATCCTCCTATTCTTGTGGTGTTTCTGTTGCCTTGCAGTGACGTTTCACTGTCATTAAAATGTAAACAATAATCAATTAATAATTACAGGGTCCTGTAGTTTAAGTAAAATAATTGATAAAATCTTAAAGTTCTCAACGGGAAAATTGAGGCCTGGCCCTAACTGATCAGGCCCAAAGCCCGGCCTGGCCCCACCAATAAGCATAGGTTTTAGGCCTGGTCGGGTTCGGGCAGAGTTTGAGAACTCTAATATTCTGTCTTATGGCAGCTTTCTTGGGCCCAAATCTTACGTAGATTGTGATGATCAGTAGAGGTCAAATGCTACATACATATAGTTGAGCAAAAGGAAAGTAATTTATCTCTTTGTTTTATCTCTTTTTAGAGGATGTGCTGCAGATCTCTGGAGGCTTCCAGAAGGTGAAGATTGGAGAGCGAGGACGTCGCCGCGATTTCCATGATGCTGGAGTGAACACCAGACAGTGCATGGAACACGTCAAAGAGTGCAAGTCTGGTCTGTATATGACATGACTATATAAAAAAATATTACATGCACAACCATCTCTCTATGTAACTTGCGTAACGTGCAGTACACATGGCAACCTAAAGTAATGTTTCAGAGCTTGAATTCAGCACCAAAATGAGGTTTGAATTGATATGTATCACACATTGAGGTCCTCTTTCATGGCCTTTTGCAATTTTAAAAACACTTCATTCACATGCAAATAGACATAACAATTTAGTTATCAAAGAAAGCAATAAACCAAATCAATTTTAAAACACCTTGGACCACCAAAAAACTTACTTTAAAGAACACAACCATACTCCTGTTGCGTTAGCTTTAACCCCCTACATGGTCAATTATATTTATTTGAAATGGTTCCCATTGTAAATAAACCCAGCTGCTAACTAATGTGCTGCAGGTTAAAAATCACACGTGGCTTCCTGTGAGGGCTGGCGAGGGAGTCCGACTTCTGGTGTGCCTGTTTGACTGATGGCACAACCCTAACCTATATAGTGCACAAACACGATACCCACCTACAAACACGTCACCTTAAATTGTTTTTCCTCTTTGTGTTCACTGATTGCTTTCGCAGGCACCACTGGCTCTGCTATTCAGTTGAAAGCCAACTTCTTGCGCATCATCTCACGTCCTCAGTGGGCTCTGTATCAGTACCACGTGGACTTCAATCCTCCCATGGAGTCACGCCGCCTGCGTTACGGCCTTCTCTTCCAGCACGATGACTTACTTGGCAATGCACGTTCCTTTGACGGGGCCATCCTCTTTCTGCCTCGTAGACTTCACAACAAGGTACTAAAACATAAGAAGTCAACGATTGGAGTGGAATTTTAACCATCTCATAGCTCAACTGACTAGACAAGCAAATAACATTTTGACCAAATACCAATTTTAATAAAGGCTTTCAGTATTTTCTTTGAACAACATTTCAGACTGTCTTTCGCTTGTTTCACATGTTTTGGAGATCTACTAGGATACAGTCCTAATGTAGTCTAATGTATGTGTTTGCACTGTTTTTAGGAAACTGTGCTTCACAGCGAGACCCGAAATGGAGAGAAGGTTAAGATAACGGTTACACTGACCAATGAACTACCTCCCACCTCACCTGCGTGCCTTCAGTTCTACAACATTATCTTTAAAAGGTTAGATGATGGATAGATTTTAACAGCGGGCGATAGACAGAGACAACATTATTTGTCTATGGGACCTGGCTAATCTGGTCTGCTGGTTGTAATTATAATATGTTACTAACACTTGTATTTGTTAGGATTCTGAGAATGTTGAACATGCAGCAGATTGGACGGCACTATTACAACCCAGATGATCCCCTCAACATCCCTCAGCACAGGTACCGATCCACTCCACATCCCACAGCAGAGGTGTTGTATAAAAAAGAACATATAGCCTGCACACAAAATAATGTTCCTCCTGTTTAACGCTTCAATCATGAAATAACGTTTTACATTGGGCATGCATTGCATTAGTCTTGTTTCTCTTTCTCCCATCCTATCAACTCATCGTTTTTCAGATTGACTATCTGGCCAGGCTACACGACCACCATCTTGCAGTACGAGTCGAGCATAATGATGTGTGCTGATGTGAGTCACAAGGTTCTGCGCAGTGAGACTGTGCTGGAGTTCATGACCAGCCTGCAGCAGCGCTGTGGCCCGCAGTACTTCAAGGAGGCATGCACCAAGGAGCTGGTCGGCCTCATTGTACTCACAAAGTAAGAAGAGCTTTAAAACTGTTCTTTTGGCAGACAAATTAATATAGGGTTGTGATAAGTGTGTAAAATCGCCTGCAGTTGTCTTTTCTTGGTCTTAACCATATATCCCCCGTTTCATACATTAAGTAAACTAGGACCTTATCCGTTGTGAATATATGAACAACAAATAATGTACAGTGTAAAGTGAATTAGTAGATCATAACAGTGTGGGTAAAGTGAATTCATAGATTATACCAATGATCATGTAAGTGTCTAATTGTTTAATGTAGTTGTGGGTAGGTTATACTTTAGAAAGTGAAGGGGGGTCGTAATTACTGTTTGTGCGTCTTCTTGATTCGGGCGTAGACACGCACACAATGTAACCTATCACAACCGAAGAGAGGGAAGCTGCAGTAGCTGATAACGTGGAGGAAATCCCTATGTACTTGGCAGACATGCGCACACTCATCGCAAAATGTGCATGTCCCTGCTGTTGTAGAACACAACATAATGTATGAAAACAGCGGTCACGTGAGATTGTAGATGAGGCCTTTTCACTTGCGATCCGGCCAATGTGCCTGCTATCGTTTCCATGACGTGATAGTTGTGTTACCCTCCGTTATCACCATGGTGGGGCTGCTGCTGCTGGCTAGCTTGAACGTGCGAGTAAAAGCGACATGGAAAACAAACAACTGTTTGAACTAAGGCTGTTGAAAATAGTTAATTAATGGGATTAAATTAATTTTGTTGATTAATCTGATTAAAAAATTTAACGCAATTAACTCATGTGCAAACTCACTCAACCCACTGAGCATTTTCTCATTGAAAGAAATGGGTACAGCACAGATTTACGGAGACATATAGCCGTGTGTCTCCCTGTAACCGGAGCAATAGAGTATAGCTGGAGGATCTACAAGCATTGAGGGCTTGTAGATCACCTATTTTGATAAATATTTTAAAGATAAATGGTTATTTTTTTTACAGATTTGGTTTCCTTTTTAAATGTTGAAATCCTGTACAGGAAAAACTGCATATTTTGGACATAGTTCGAATGGTGATTAATGGGGCTGGCTCCGGTGAAGCAGGCTACCTGATCATGACCACGCTGAATTTACAATTCATTTACAATGAATTAATGACTCACCTATAATGATGGCTAGAGGTTGATATTTGAACGTAGACTATAATTATTCCAAGGTGTGTAGGCTAAAATAAGATGGGCAGCATCCAGCACGGTTTAAATATGTTGTATAATAAACTCTGCAGGCTAAAAGCATGTAACCAACATCAACATGCTTCACTTTGTCATATAGGGTAGCCGTGACAAACTCGCAACACGCCGGGCAAAAATGCGTTGTAAACATTAGAACGTTAGAGTAGAATTGCCACAACTCACGTCATGGCTCGGCACAGGGCCGGATCTAGAGGTGGCATGGGTGGGCAGGGGTTTAGCTTTGGGGTCTGTGGGGCTAAAATATCCTCAAATGGTGTTCCGTGACTCAAAGGCTGAATAAATAGTGGGCCCTGGTATCAAACATGTTCAAAAGCACTGCTCCTTATGAAAAACTTTAGAGTTGCCCACCCTGCCATTCTTCCAGCCCACCCTAGTAGGGCTGTGCTATATCCGGCCCTGGCTCGGCTCATAGGCTCGGCTGCGCCAAATGATTAGGGAATCCACTCCTTCCTGGAACAGAAACGGCACTGTGCAGGTCTACTGGTAAAGGGTCCTCACTCCTCAATGTTTGTTTGCTATAAATCGCCAAGCGTTTTACAAAAAGTTCACTGGAATTGAACTCGCGCGTCAGTGACGCCGGGCGGAAAACGCACGGCGTTAAACGCTTTCTTGAACGCGGGTCGATTTTTGAACTTTTGTGCTAAAAAAAACGCCGGCCCCATTGAGAATGAATTAGAGTGGGCGATTTATTCCTCGCCGTCTGTAAGCCCCTTAATGCTATGTTCAATGAGCGTGTGAAAACTCAGACTGATTGCTGCAGTCTGTGAAAAGTTCTGGTGGCTTCAGACAGAGAGACAGACAGACATTTCCTTAGTTATAGTATGGATGTTCGAAATGGAAGCTCTACAAACTCATTTTTAAGCTTGTAGAGCTGCTGATCTGAAAATACTCACTATGCAGTTTCACCTGAAATTATTTTCTTGACGTATTGCACTGATTTATACTGTCTTACTCCACAGGTACAACAATAAAACGTACAGGATTGATGACATTGCATGGGATCGGTCTCCAAACAACACGTTCAGCAGGGCAAACACTGATATTTCCTTCCTCGAGTACTACAAGACTGTAAGATTTCCATCTGCCGATAAATGGATAGTGCATTTATCGGCATGACAATTGGCAGCATTCTAAAACATAAATAATATTGAAAAATACCTGTACCATGTATTTGTAACCAGCAACTGTTTTTTGCGTGAAAATGAAATGAAATGGAAATGTTTTATTCTGTAAATTATATAAAACTCAAGCAGATTATTTACTCATGAATAGTCTCTGTACTGCACCTTAAAATCCTACAATAATGGAATAATCTTTCTTCAGCAATATCAGATCGATATCACCTGCCGTGACCAGGCACTGCTGGTCAGCAAGTTGAAGAGGCGAGGTCCTGCTGGGTCACCAGAGCCTGGAGACGCAATGCTGATCCCAGAACTCTGCTTTCTCACAGGTGCCAACTCCCAACACCACTGTTACCTCTTGTTGTGCCTGTGTGCAAGCATAGAATACTGTTGACTACTGTCGGTGAATGCGTGCACGATCCTTCTACTGTATATATCATGAAGTATATAATAATGCCCTTAATCCCTGTATGCCTTTACCCACAGGTCTGACTGACAAGATGCGTGCTGACTTCAGCATCATGAAGGACTTGTCCTCTCAGACCAGACTGACCCCAGAACAGAGAGAGACACGCCTCAACACATTTGTGAAACAAATCCAAAAGTAGGTCTTCAAGCTATACTTGAATTCATCACCTAGATGAAACCTAGATGACTAGGTTTCTTTCCCTGTTTCTCAACAGCACGAGTATCCTAACAGTTTTTCTTTCTTGTAGGAACCCACAAGTCCAGACCGAACTCAACACTTGGGGTCTCAACTTTGATAAAGAGCTTCTGAACTTGAAGGGCAGAGTCCTCCAGTCTGAAAGGATTTTCCAGGGAGCCCGCTCGGTAAAAATGTTATAAATATTTATATTGGACACATAGACATTTATATTAGACACACTGTACCTGACATCCCTGTTTTGGGCATGTGAAATAATGTCAGTTAATTGTCAGATGTGCAAAAGGTTGAGGAAGCAATGACTGACAAAACTGCTTTTGTTTTAAACTCAGTATGACTACAACCCGATGCAAGCTGATTGGTCCAAAGAGATGCGTGGGCTGCCTATCATCAGCTCCCCACCTCTGCGTAAATGGCTGATCTTCTGCACCAGACGCAACAGCAATGAAGCCCAGGGCCTGATGCAGACCCTTGGCAAGGTCTCTGGTCCTTTGGGCATCCAGTTGGACAGACCTACCATGTGAGTTAATGTAAAGTGCTAATGTATTTTTGTCCACATGGTGGCAGTAGTATCCTTAAATTACAGACCTTTAACCCTCCAAGGCCCAGATACTGGAAAAAAACATCATGTATTTTATGGGAATTAATTAATATATATATATATATATATATATATATATATATATATATATATATATATATATATATATATATATATATATATATATATATATATATATATATATATATATATATATCTCATCATGAGATTTTGAAAAAACATCAAATATTTTTTTAAGGGTTAATGTTGCAAAGCAACATCGTCTGGGCCTTCTAGGGTTAAAATGGTCATGAACACATCTTTAAGCTATCACAGCATAAGATGTTAATGTGCATAATTGTGTCACTTGTGTGATCATGCGTCACAAACACTTCCTTTTTTTTTTTTTTTAAAGGGTGGATTATGAGGACCGGCAGGAGTCTCTCCTCAGAGCTCTGCAGCAGAATGTGACACGGGACACTCAGATGGTAAGTAGGACTGCAATTATCAATATTATACTTAACTAATTTGATATCAACAATTCTAATTGTTTTTTATATAAAGTAAAGTTTAGATTATTTTCATGTAGCTGCATAAAAACTCACTTCTTTAGATAATAGGGTACAAGTGTGGCCAGATAGGCCAAACAAAACAAAGGCTTGTCATGTGGCATTCCTAAGAATCCTAAAACATGAAGCAAAATACAACACCAGGGTATAAAGTTTGTTGACAGAAATGATATCCGTGACTAAAATAGATTAGTGTAAAGGAGATACTTGCATTGTAATGAAATGATGCAACAACTCTGTACCTGTAATATGAACCTTTAACCAGTGTGCTCATTGCTCTCATAGGTGGTAGTGGTCCTCCCCACAAACAAGAAGGACAAATATGACAGCGTCAAGAAGTTCCTATGTGTGGACCTACCCACCCCCAGTCAGTGTGTGGTGGCTCGTACTCTCAGCCGCCCACAGGCCCTCATGACCGTAGCCACCAAGATCGTTCTGCAGATGGCCTGCAAGATGGGAGGAGAGCTGTGGAGTGTGGAGATCCCGGTTAGTCCCTTTTAGAGATGTCAGTGGGTAACTGGATAACCGGTTATCCAACCGTTAAGAATTATCCAGATTTACTTGTCGATTGTAGTAATAGTACAACATAAATATTACAGAGACTTGCAATACTAAAAAAAAAGGCTTTCTCCCAAAGCCCAAACTGAAACTAGGGTTTTTGACCCCAGGGGCTCACAGGGAGGAACTCCTTATATGGTCACCACACTATAGTTGGGAGGGTTAACCAAAAAGAAGAAATATCAATATCTGAATTAAGTGAAATCTCTTACTATACCTTAACATTTGTGCTGCTCTCGTTGAGAGTGGGACATCTACAGCTTGTTCCACTCTGAGCGCTGTTTTCTGCCCCCTCATTGGCAAACTAGGCCATCTCTATCACCCTAAAACGGCACTGCAGTGCACAGTGGTAGCTTGTAGATGAGCAGCCTGCACTCGTCAAAACTAACACATCTCGACCCGCATCAGCGTACTTGGCATTATTAAATCCGCCTATTAGGTTATTAATGTTAGCCAAGTGCTAAATTTCATCGTAAATATACCAGACTAATGAAGAGTGGTTTATCGTCGGTGAAAAGAGAAGCATAGCAGATTGACTTAAAGTTCTTCCTTAATGATGAAGGCATATGTAGGTTGCTGAGATCTTTATTTTGGGTAAAAAAAATGTCGCTACCGGCTGGTAAATTAACATCCCTAGTCCCTTTGTCATATACAATCATTTGATGTTATCATAAGTTGTGTTCATACTTGTTGCTACTCCTTCTGAAACGTTGCGCCTCCTCTCCATTGGTTGTAGCTCAAGCAGCTGATGATTGTAGGAATCGACAGCTACCATGACACCACTGCTGGGAAGAGATCCATTGGCGCACTGGTGGCCAGTCTGAACAATGGCATGACCAGGTATTTGCAAAATAATTATGATTATGCTACCGTTTAACTTTATTTATTGATCAAGAAATCCAGTCTTTTTAAAAAAAAAAAAAAAGCCTGGGCTGAAATGCTGTTACATTTCAGTCTAAGTGAAGTCAACTAAATCAGCATAGCATAAATATAACGACTACAATATCGGCAATTGCAAAACTGTAGTACGAGAAAATAAACAAGAACTGGCGCAGTGAACGGTAACACATGCTACAATGTTTGTTTTTTGTTTTTGTTTTTTCTTTTTTAAATTTACTTCTGTTGAATAGGTGGTACTCCAAGTGTGTTCTCCAAAACAGAGGTCAGGAACTCATTGATGGATTGAAGATGGCCTTCGCTGGTAAGTTCATCTTATTTAAATATTCTACCCTTGATCCCAAGGCTGAATCTGCGCCTTCATTATTCAGATTCAGCCTAATTTGTGAGGTGTAATTCGTTTTCAGGTGCACTCAAGGACTACTACAAGTTCAACAACTTCCTGCCCGCCCGCATCATCGTGTACCGTGATGGAGTGGGAGACGGGATGCTGTCAACCGTGGTGGACTATGAAGTTGCACAACTCAAGGATTCCATCAGGACAATGGGGACTGACTACATGTAAGAACGTTGTAGATTCTGAATGCCTGCGTTTTAAGTATTGTTAGCTTTGGTTTCCAACCATTTGTAGTTTCCCACAAAAAGAGTTTAGAGACATCGGTATGGTAATTATATACAATTTATGGCACAGTCTTGTGTGTTTCATACAAGTGTCAGCTTCCCTGTTAATGTCATTCTGTGGGAGCAAAGGGTGGTGCAACTTGTGATGAGTATAAAGCTTGGAGTTCTACATTAAACATTGAGCTCTGGCAGTCCTTTTTCAGTGCACAGCTTTAATGCAAGTGCAATGAATATAAAGCTTGGTGATCTGCATTAAGCACTAAACTGGCAATCCTTTTCACTAGCAGTTTTCTTTTCAGTGAACCAACCACACTAACATAAACCCTCCAGAAAACTGACACTCAGAAGTTTAATTGGACCACACTGAAAATGTTTATTGACCATCTTCAGGCTTTAATCTTCATATTTGATTCTCCCTTTCCTAACCTTGTGCTTTGTTTTAGGCCCAAGTTAACTGTGGTGGTGGTGAAGAAGCGCATCTCCTCTAGGTTCTTCGCCTACATGAATGGCAAGCTGACCAACCCTCCCCCAGGGACTGTTGTTGACACAGATGTCACCAGACCTGAGTGGTAAGTTCTCTCTACTCAGCAATATGTCCCTTACCCCCCCCCCCCCCCCCCCCCCCACACACACACACACACACACACACACTGACAGTTCAGGCATCCATCCATTGTGCTAAAGGGGAATAGCATGATATTTTTTTTGTTGTGCTCCCATGTGTTTTCAACGAGTCATCAGTGTACTCTATTTTGTATAATTCCTCCTTATTTGGTCTTCACTTCCAAATTTGCATTTTCATTTTGTTTAGTGTCCAACATCATAGTTTATCAAAGCTGGAAACGGCCTGGTTTTATCTAGCATCAGTAAATGACTCAAATATTAAATCTGCATATCATCGCCCCACCACCTCAGTACATTGTGGTACTGCAGCTATACAATATATTAAGTATTAAAAACAATTTTAGGAATGTATGTTATTTGTGCTCTAATGGCAAAAATAGCTGATCTATAGGCTTGATCACTTGTGTTGTAGTTTTATGGTGTAGAGACTGTAGAGCGAAAAGGGGGGACCCCAATCAAGGGTTTGTTAAACAATGTATTGATTGATTGGTGTAGTTGCACAATTCCCCATCTCCCTTCACCCTGAACGCTGATAAACTAAATAATTTCTGTCTTCCTCCCAGGTACGACTTCTACATTGTGAGCCAAGCAGTTCGCATGGGAAGTGTCTCCCCTACCCACTACAACGTGGTGTATGACACCAGTGGATTGAAGCCTGACCACATGCAGCGACTGACCTACAAACTCTGCCACATGTACTACAACTGGCAGGTAACTGCAACTTCTGGCATTGACCACTTGAAATGCAAGACGTTCTGCTGACGACCAGTGGTTTTCAACCAGTGGTCCCGGGACCCACAGTGGTCCTTGAGAGTTCCAGCTAAATGATGGACAGTTGGTAACCAAATGGACCCTTATAGATCTAAAACTCTTGAGATTGTAAAATGATACGCTCTCAAGAGTTAAATTATTTAAACAACTAAATTAATTTCAAGAATGCAGGCCTACACATTTAGAAAATGTAGAAGAATTGTTGTTTTAACCAACATTTCGCTCCTAAATTGTGGACACAAAGGAATCCTTAGTTTTGGGTCAGAGAGGCTAAACTCAACGGCCCACTTTTTATTCATAATTTCAATGGTCGCCCGTATGAAAAAGGCTGAAAAACACTGTTTTATATTGTTGGCCCAAAATCTGCTGCATGGATTTTGCACCTGAATTTGCACCTGAATTTTGTACATGAGTATGGATTAATATGGATATTTACTGGATACCTGGAAAGTAAAGCAAGTTTGGGTATAACCTGTATTTTGTTTTCAGGGCATCATTGCGGTTCCAGCTCCCTGCCAGTACGCACACAAGATGGCGTTCCTGGTTGGTCAGAGCATCCACAGGGAGCCCAACATTAGCCTTGATGACTACCTCTTCTACCTGTGAGGAAGAACAGTTGGATGTTCTACCAGTGAGGAAGAACACTTGGAGAGGCCATTGAGCCTACACATTATTTTATTAGGTGCTTTATGAGGTGTTTTCGTTTACCATTTTAGGTTTGAACCCATTGTTTTAATTTTGTAGCTACTGATTCTATTTTGGGTGTTAAGAATAAAGAAATTGCTGTAGAGAACCGCTTTAGTAAGCTGAAAGTTGAAAAGGGGAAGTTTAACCTAAGAAGCTCACATTTAAAGAAAGGTTTGTACAGACTGTTCTGTCTGACACCAGAAGTCAATAGTCATACCACTTGGATGTAAAAAAAAAAG
The DNA here is from genome assembly GCA_039105355.1 of Benthosema pterotum. Taxonomy (NCBI): domain Eukaryota; kingdom Metazoa; phylum Chordata; class Actinopteri; order Myctophiformes; family Myctophidae; genus Benthosema; species Benthosema pterotum. The sequence continues at coordinate 27,740,153 of CM076984.1, read as the reverse complement.
AAGAAAAAAAGTTCTGTCAAACCGCTAGGCATGACCATCCCTACAATAAACATTGAAACTTGTTTTATATTTCACTTAGAGTGTAAGGGTGGCTCTTACTTTCAGACCTTTTTGTTCAGACCAGGCTTTGATTCTGTCATGTTTTGCAAGCATGCACACAAATAAAACATTGTTGCACCTCCACTAGATGTCAAGTCTTTTATTTCACTAGTTTAGAAATTCTATTTTTTTTTTAGGTGTAGTGTAGTCTTAGCCTGCTGTATCTACTGGTGTATAATACATTTTCATTTGTTAACTTTGAATTCTACTGGAAAACACTTCAATTATGACCACATATCTTACACGGTGTATGTACTGCATGTGTCACATGTCATATCACTGCCATTATAGAGCAGGTGTTTTCAACCTTTTTGACACCAGGGCCCACCATTTATTCAGAATTTGAGCCACGGACCACCGTTTGAGGACATTTTTGCCTCACACACCCCAAACACTAAAGATTTCTACTAATCCTGTACATGCTCTAGTTGTGTAGACTTGGGCTAATTCATATGATTTTTTTTTTTAACTCTTGAGTGTAAAAATGAAACCAAATGCACCCTTGTAGGTCCATTTGGTTTCATTTTTACATTCTCATGAGTTAATCTGGTTAACCAACTTAGTTGGGGACCACCTGGAACCCTCTCAAGGACCACTGGTGGTCCCTGGACCACCTGTTGAAAACCCCTGATATAGAGAGTTTAATTTGCAAGAGGGGGGGGGGTAGACTAGTGTGTAGAGTACACGGTTTATTAGAATAAACTGTCTATAATTGGAATTTCAATTTCTTATACGCATCTACTGGTATTCAATAGATTAGATAATACGTGTAACTGGTTAAACAAGGCTGACTTGCTGGTTTCTTGCGAGTGGGTGGGGGTTACTAGGGGGGTCGCTCGACTTTCGGCTCCGCCTGCCGCTTCTCCGTGCAAATACTCACATAGGCAACATACCAAGCCCACCACACGGCCACTAACAGGATCACTGATCACTGGAGGGAATAAAACAGCAAAAAGAAAGAAGACCTTTTAATAAATGGTACGCCTTGCATTGACTTTATGTGCCAATCATATGCAGTCAGTAGTAGTCCTTTGTGTAATTTAATCATTTTATTTATTTTTAAATAATATAAGATTGTAAGAAAACCACCTCAATATGGGTTTTATTTTAGAGTTAGTGACCGGAAGTCATAGAGTTGTTGACGGTGCGTGACTTGACTGTGATTCTGTTGGAGGAGGTTGTCGGCATGAAGACAACTAGTAGGGGAGAAGGAGAGAGATGGCTAATTATGGAATTAATAACTACCAGGATTATTTGTTAAACTATTTTAATGTCGGGAACACGTTTTAATTAATGGCTTGTCAGTGTTTTTTTTTTTTTTAAAGGAGGTCCGTTATGTTTATTTTTTATTCCAGCTTTAAAAGGAAGGAAGGCTTTGGTGGGCTATTGTTAGCCTGTTAGCTTAACCTGACAACTACTAGTAACTACTACACTGCAACGTAACCAGTCCAACTTCAGCACTATATCTACGGTGAGAGGGAGATTTTGGTGATAATGTTGTATTATTGTATCAATCAAGAACGTTTGTTTATGGATAGATAACGTTATGTCACGTGAATACCATCTGATATAGATTATGTCGGCTACTGTACTACACCCCCCCCACTCTACTGTAACATTGTGTCATGTTATGCTTTACCAATACATCAATTAGACACTATCTGAACTTCTAGACATCTAACCTAAAATAACAGTGATACTAATACATGGTTAAACATAAACATGTGTATAGAGGGGAAAGCAACAACTTAAGGATGATGTTCAAAACGTGATAAAACTACAAATATTTTTTAGACTCGTAAAATACCATTCCATTGTATAAGGGCGACGTAGAGAGTGTATCGTCTGTTTCCTGTTCTGTTTAAGTATAAATTATGAACACTCGTTTCTGTTGGGTTTTAAGCACAGCATCCAGTTTCAGTTTAGATGCTGAAATTGGTGATGTCATCCTCGGTTACAAAACGATGAACAAAGACAACGACACGTTTATACAATCGGGTCTATATCATTTACGTTGCTAAGTTCGAAAGGCACACTAAAGTACTTAAATGTGTGCCCACTGGCACTGCCTATAAATATAAAGTATAAATACTGCGTTCGGTGACGTTTCGATTAATCACATCTTATTTCTATGAAGTCCTTACTTTTTTTTTTTAACATTGGGCGATGCCGATTATACAATCCATGTGTATATAATAACAATCACATTATTCAACTCTTAAGACACTGACCCTACTCTGTGATATCTATTAGACCTTGTTGAAATTGCCCCCCCCCCCTCATTGTTAGGCATATACGTGCTATTACAGACTATTGTTTACCATTATCTTGTTTATCTATTTTGCCCTAAAGTTGTGATTGATTAAACAAATTGCTGTCTAAAGCCTCATCTACTGTAGAATTGGAAGTGTAACTCTTCTTTCTGTCTGTTCTTATTTATTTATTTATTTATTTATTTTCGGTACAGTATATGCCTGCCTTTTATATGCGCATTTGGCATGGCAATGCTGCTAATTAATGATACAGGGCATTTTTATATCTCTTCTTCATGTGCATGTTTTGACTTCTATCAATACATTTTACCTGCACATGGATTTTTGACACTGCTGCGTAAAGATAAGTAGAGGAAGTCCTACCACTATTTCACTGCTTGTGCTGGTGTTTCCATTGTAAGTGATAGGCCAACACACTTCTTCATTCTTATTCTTCTTTTTTTCCCTCTTTTCCCATTTAGACTAGTCGTCATGATGACACAGAGAGTGAAGCTTTGCTCCGTGGTGTTGGACGTGGAGGGAATGACTTGTGGCTCCTGTGTCCAATCCATAGAGCAGTCTATCAGAGGTTTGCCTGGAGTCATACATATAAAGGTGATACCCCTGCCATTGATTGATTAAAATGTACTAATGTAAACCTCACTTACAGATCAACCTCAGTTAGAGATTTAGATGTAGCGTCATTATCCAAGGTGCTTTACATAGATTGTGCCTTACATTAACCCATACACTGATGGTGGAGGTAACCATCCAAGACATCAACCAGCAGGTCAGGAGAGTCAGAGTGTTTGTTGCTCGACAAGGACACTTCGACGCTAACTCTGGGGTTTTGAACAGGGTAAAATTAATACTTACAAGTAGAACAGATTTCAAATGGAAATTATATTTGTTTGGTTTAAAATGTGCAGATGATGTATATTTATTTATATACTCTTAAGAGCGTAAACATGAAACCAAATGGACCTGCAAGAGTCCATTTGGTTTCATGTTTACTTTCTTTCCATCGATCAGCCTGCAGACCATCCTCTCAGGGACCACTGGTGGTCCCCGGACCACCTGTTGAAAACCCCTGTTGTAAATGATTTGCATCTCCATGCATGACTAGCATCAATTGTATAATTAATATGTGCCATTGTGCCTGTGAGCTACAAGTACAGTATGTGCATGTGAGTAAAGGGGCTTACAGACGGCGAGCAATAAATCGCGCATTCTAATTCATTTTCAATGGGACCGGCGTTTTGTGCTCAGAAAATGCCCTGCGATGAAGACAGCGTGTTTCAGTGATTTGTTTGGTCGTTTCGTGCACACATGCGCAATGTTTTTGAAAGCTCAATCCAGTCAGTGAGCTTTTTAAAACGCCTGGCGTTAATCAATGGGTGATTTTCTTTATGTCGGCACTGCAGAGAGAATAGAGAATGGCAGCGTTTATGCAAGCGTTTATCATTGTCGCCTGGAAAGCCCTTAAGTGAAGTTTAATTATACCATTGTTGTATGGTTGAGGGCTGTAGACAGATATTGTCTCCGATATTGTCTCTTACTCTGTGCTATTTTAACCACAGTTAATATTGCCCAATTTACCTGAATATATAAACAAACAAAGGTCTACTTTAGCAACCCTGGGGTTATGGACCCAGAGATGGAGTATTGTCCTATTTAAACACTCAGAGCTTAGTTGCCATACACACATCCCCTGGTACATTGACTGGTATCTATCAATGTGATCTATCAATAAAGTCAAAAATCTTTCCCCCCCCAGTCAAGGTCAGGAAATGCTGACTTGTGACTGACTTGTGATTCTTACAAAGGTACGAGTCACAAGTAGCTTATGTCACATTTCCTGAAAAAGTATGACCTTTTATAACATCTAGTGAAATTTCAAAACAACTGCTCCAAAATAGGATGTACAATTCCAGTGTCACGGTGTCCTCAGTGATGTTAAACGCAGAATATTTTAGTCACAATAATACCGTCCTCAGCCAATATGTCATTTTTTTGTACTTGTCGTATGGGGCTTTTGTGGGTAAGATCTTGGAAGGTGGTTGTTTTCATTTCATTTGGTACTGGAAAGGTCTTTCCTTTCTGGGGACAGTCAGGTATAATCTATTTCAGACTCATCCCCCCTGGTCTAAGGCTGGTCTAATTGATGGTACACAGTCATCCATGTAGCTGAGAGAGATGCCAGATGGAAATAAATGTGACCTGGCCTTTCCATTGTGGTGTGTTTCACCCCCAGGCAGGGGTCAAATAATGAGAAGATAACGTAATAGTGTGATTCTGGCCGAGCTCTGCCCTTTGCAGATCTCTGGTCCAGCAGATCAATAGGCAGCCTGCATGCACACACAAACTTTGTTAGACCTCCTTAAAATAGTCATTGCTCCCATAGAGTCAATTTCAATTCAATTCAATTCAAATGGCTTTATTGGCATGAGAAAACATACGTTTACATTGCCAAAGCAAGAACATAACAAGAAATAAAATATAACAAGAAAACACAGTATAACAGAAACAGGGAAGCGTAATACAACAGTACACCCATTATGTGCATATTTTATGTGACTTGGGAGGAGATAATTGATTTCTTTTGTTTGGACAGTTTTCCCTTTCTCCCCAACACACACACACACACACACACACACACACACACACACACACACACACACACACACACACACACACACACACACACACACACACACACACACACACACACACACACACACACACACACAGTGGTTTGTAACTTGTGGTATAAGGTGCCCCTCGTGAGTCTGTCACATGTTTCACAATCATGTTTCCTGCTGTACTGGGAAGAAAGAGTGGAGATTGAAGTGGCGCAGGATGTGATCTTTTCCTAGAGTCTATATTGCATGAACAGACTCTTAGACTCAGACCGCCCTTGACCAATTAGTTTAGACGTCTATTTAGGTAATGAGGTGATGATAAATCTAGTGGTTAGGTGTTATGTTTGGTGATGTTGGCAGTGTCAGTAGTCTGGCTCAAGCTGATAGAATTGGTTTATTGTCTAAACTAGGCTGAAGTCTTTCCTCATTTCATTTTTTGCAACATTCACATGGTCTGAACATCGGTGTGGTTCTAGCAAAAATGATCATCTTACTATGTGGTATTGAAGCCACTTTTGTATTAATTGGATTGTTTATCTTCCTTATTTTTTCATCCTTGTTGTTACTTGTCATGTCACAGGTGTCTTTAGAGTTGAAGAATGCAACCGTCATATTTGACCTCAGCCTGCAGAGCCCGGAGTCTCTGTCAGAGGCCATTGACGACATGGGCTTTGAATGTAGCCTATCGGAGTCAACCTCGGCCACACCAGTCGCCACAGACACCCGATCCCTTCCCACAACAAGCCTAACCACTGAAGGCCAACAGGAAGCCATGGCCAGGCTTTACCAGGTTCACGGAGTGCTTGATGTCAGGGATAACCAGGACCTGAAGGGGCTCTGTGTCACATTTGTCCCTTCCTTGACGTCTGAACTGCAGCTGGGAGAGGTGGTTGCCAGCGTGGGGAGGTCTTCGGACGTCTCTACGGACGGCGTCACCTCCCAGAAAGCTCAAACATCAGCCTCGTCCCCCAGCTTAGCAGGAGGAGGAGGGGCGTCGCTGTTGAAGCTGCGCATCGAGGGAATGACCTGCCACTCCTGCACCACTACCATCGAGGGAAGGATCGGAAAGCTGAAAGGAGTTCAGAAGATCAAAGGTGTGGTCGTCTATTTATAAGATTTCAGTAATTTCGATTCCATAAAAAGACCAGCACTATGGTCTTTCACAGATGCACAATGTAACACCTGCAACATGTGTCTGTGAGCTTGATGTGACTACTAAAGTCAGATGAAGCAATACGAATTTAAATACATGTCAGAAGCATCTACCACAAACCCCAATGGTATTGGATAATAACTGTACATTATAGAATAATACAACTATTTGTTTTACAACTCTGTGCCCCTTTCACACATTTGCGTAACTTGCAGATTGGGGCTTGGCCTTAAAACCTTTCAATCATGGGATTTTCCTCCTTCCCTTTTCCACTTCATTGTAATCCATTTAAGCAGCAGAGTTATAAATTAACAAGTCCTTCCCTGAGGTTCTAGTAATGCTTTTAAATTTTGGAGGCGTGAACATGTCTTCCTACAGTACTGTGTATGTCTTCATTCTGCATGTCACTGTGACTGCAGCTTTGCCTCGTGGGATTTGATTGACTCATAAAATCCTTTAATCTCAGTCTTAATTATGAGTGTGACTTGTTGTTTATAGGGCTATTTGACTCTAGTCCTCTTGAGTGTAGCACAACTGTTAGGATTACTGGCAGTTACTGGCAGTCTAGATGTTTATTGCATGTTTTTTTTTTTTTGCTTTATCCACAATTTTCCCCGCCAAGGCAACGGAGGGGTCCGGAAACAGAGCACACACGCGTCCATACAGTGTTGCCATGTCTGCTTATTATAAGCAACCCTTGACTCGTTTTTCCATGTAGGGAATCACTTAAAAATAAATTATTGGTAGTTGCTGGTTGAATTTGAAGGGCTTGTTTCTAAAGTGTACCGTAGTTGCTTATTTGAGCTTACATTCTAAAGCTTAAACCAGTGTTTTCCTACATTTATTCACATCAAGGAACCCCAGATTAATATGTAATTGTCCACAGACAACCACCAGAAAATACTGTCTGCATTTATTATTGAAATGTTTAAAATATACTCAAAATATTTCGTTTTATTCTCGAAGTGAAGTGTCTCGAACCTCACTATATGTCGCTGTGAGGTTGTAGATCAGCTATGTTGATTTGTGCTGGTCTTTATAGTCCTGTCCACTTGTTTCTGTCGCAAACATGGCAACACAGAGGAACTTCTGCACACACAAACGCAAAGACTTATGGGTTGTAGGAAAGTTGTGGATAGATGAGTTGGATATATTTCTGTGTCAAGTGCTGTACCCCGAATGTACAATTTCGAGTACAACCTAGAGCAAACTTTAAAATGACCTCAATTGTGTATTAAATTGAATACAAGAAATAGGATTTGAAGATGAAGATACAGTAATCTTCAGTTCAGCTTGAATATGATGCAGCTGGGATGTTGTGTCATATCTGTAGATCATTGACAACATACAGTATGTAGACATGCAAGTTAAATAGAGATAACAGGACCTACAGTATACTCTAGGTATAACGAGTTCACCCTCACAGCATGAATGCAGCCTTTTCTGAGGGACACCGTCATAGGACAAGGTATAAATCTGGTTCTGATGTTTACAGAAATAATCAGTTCTGCCAATTCAAGCCTTTATTATGTAACTGATTAACTGCAGCAGACATTTTTATGCTGTGTTTTATGTCAGCAAAACCCCAATGCAGGGATATCAGTATTCAGTACAGTGGCTATGTCCTATCCTCGCAGTGACAGCCAAGCAGAATGTGCATTATAAAAGATATTACTAGAAATTCATTTTAACTTATTTTAACTTCGGTATCCAACACTAGTCAATTGTAGTTGGCATAAAGTTGCAATCTGTTGTGAGCTATTAGCAACAAATTTTTCTTTCTTTCTTTTTTTTTCAAGTTTTTATTTATTTTTTCTATCTTTGTAAAGCGACTTTGGGTATCTTGAAAAGCGCCATATAAATCGTATGTATTATTATTATTATTATTAGAACTATATTTTTACATACACTACATTGATATATCTTACAATATTGAAGTACAGTATTTGGTCAAAACTATTGTGATAGGCATTTTGTCCACATGGCCCTGCTCAACTGTAAACGTCTTGTTGTGTAGTTGCTTTAGAGTCTCAGGAAGCTACCGTCATCTACCTGCCTTACCTCATCGCCACCCAGACCATCGTTGACCAGATCGCCGTTGCTGGCTTTAAGGCCACCGTCAAGTCCAAGTCGCGCCCCATGCAGCTGTCCCCCTCCGAGCTAGAACGATTGGTCAGCTCTCAGCAGTCACCAGCCATCTCTCCCACAAGCAAGACCTCGGAAGAAGAGACGGAGATGTTGACAGACCCAGCAGTTTCTACACTCAGGGTGACGGGCATGCACTGCCGCTCATGTGTGGTGAACATCCAGGTAGACCTTTTTACACTTCTATTTACCTACCAGCACCTATTTCCTATTTTAAGCAAAAAAGCAAAAACTATATTTTAAAATGAATTCAATTACTTTGATTAATGGTTGCACCCCTGCATCCAGGACAACGTGTCAGCGCTGCCGGGCGTCTCCTCTGTGGTCGTCTCCCTGGAGAAGGAGATGGCGTCCATTCGCTACGACCCCCAGAAGATCACCGTACCTGAGCTTCAGCAGGCCATTGATGCACTCCCACCGGGGAATTTCAAGAGCCTGCCGTGGGAGTCTCAGGCTCCTAGTGTCCCCATGGAGTCCTCAACGTCATCGTCCTCCCCACTTCTGTCCTCAGCACCCCAGAGCCCGCCCATGGTGGCTGTGGCCCCCAAGGCCCAACTCACAGCCCCTCAACCTTGTTTCAGCCAGCCCCTGGTGGCTGTAGCTCATGTCCACATAGAGGGAATGACCTGCGGCTCGTGCGTCCAGTCCATTGAGGGCATGATCTCACAGAGGAGTGGCGTGAGGTCGGCCCAGGTGTCTCTGGCCAATCACAAAGGGACATTTGAGTACGACCCTCTACTCACCAATCCAGAGGAGTTGAGAGAAGCCATAGAGGATATGGGCTTTGATGCCTTCCTGCCTGGTGAGGAAATCAAAATCAATTTGAAGAACATAGAATTGGTTAAATTGAAATACATACAAATACACACACAATTAATTTCATTTAACCAATCATACTCAAAAATGATCTACACAATAAATTCAGATTTATTTACAAATGCAATTACATTTTAGGCATTTAGCAGATGCTTTTAATCCAGAGCGACTTACATTAAGTAGAAACATTAAGCAGAATTTACAATACACTTTACAACATAGTACAATGTAAGCACTAAAACATGGTAATACATTAGACATCCTATAGAAGTTACTGCTATTGCTATCAGTCTAATGAGGTGCTATCTAAACTACCTAGGAGGGTACTGCAAGTACCCTCCTAGTATGTGGTATGTGCGCTGGGCTGAGATGGAGTCTGAAGAGGTGTGTTTTCAGAATGTGGCGGAAGATAGGGAGTGAGTCTGCGGTTCTGATTGCAATGGGAAGAGCATTCCGTAGTTTTGGAGCCAGGAGGGAGAAAAGCTTGGGGCGTGTGGAGAGTTGGCCAGGTGTTTTTAGCGGGGGTACTGCCACCTTCTTCCTGTGTTGGCTGATTGGGGTGCACGGGAGGGCTTGTAGAGTTTTATGAGACCAGTAAGATATGGTGGAGTCAAACCTTTGGTTGCTTTGAAAGCAAGCGTGAGAGTTTTGAGCTCTGTGCGTGCAGGGATCAGGAGCCAATGAAGGCGAGTGACGTGAGAATTTTGGCTGGTTAAAATTCTCACATGTCACTCTCCTTCCCAGTAACAATAGCAGGGTTATTGTACAGGCAGCATTTTTAGCTTACGTCCTAGTCGACTAAATGAAAGGAATTTAAAGAACACATTTGATCTTAGCAACTCAGCTGGACTGGAGGAACCGGTCACACTCTAATTACCCCTGTTTGTCAGCCTTCTGCCAACAACTTAGAGTAAACCACAGCAGTGCGCTGTGAGCTTATTGATCGTCTACTTTTTGGTATTTGTTTTTAATCACAGAATCACAGAAAACATGGCATTTTAATATCCGATGTGACTGTAACACATCTGAATAAACTGGAACACAGTGGATAGAGAAAGAGTTCAGTATGTTGATGCCAGCAGGGTGTAAGCAAGACTGCTGAGATCTCCATTATGTTTGTTTTCTCATAGTTGGGAGTTGGCTGGCCTCCAAATAATGAAAGAATTACAAACGCAGAAGCTCCTGCATTTAACCATTTATTAAATCTATGAAGCAGTGCAAAGTTCATCCAGCATCTTAACCACCTACAGCAGGGGTTTTCAACCTTTTTGACTCCAGGGACCACCATTTATTCAGCATTTGAGCCACGGACCACCATTTGAGGAAATTTTAGCCACACACACCCCAAACACTAAAGATTCCTACTGATCTTCTACATTCTCTAGTTGTGTAGACTTGGGCTAATTCAGATGATGAATATTTTAACTCTTGAGAGTGTGAAAATGAAACCAAATGGACCCGCAAAAGTCCATTTGGTTTCATTTTCACACTCTCAAGAGTTACATCTGGTTAACCAACTTAGCTGGGGACCACCTGGAACCCTCTCAAGGACCACTGGTGGTCCCCGGACCACCTGTTGAAAACCCCTGACCTACAGGGTTGACCTTGCAGTTTCCCTATTGGCCATGTCATTGTCATGTTATGGTTACTATTTGGCATATGAATAACTGGAATAGTTTAGAGTTTAAGACTGACTACGAATAACGTTGGTTGCGGTGATCACCAAAAATCTAAACTCTGAATGAGTCCTAACTCCAAGGATGTGTTTTCTGTGTACAGAGACCAACTCCCTGCTGCCTGCACCAAAAAGTAGCTTAGTGTCATCGAGTCCACCTGTGAAGGAACCGGAGCTGGACAGCGACCCAGAGAAAAGCCCTGCCAGCAACCATTTGAAATGCTTCATTCAGATAGGAGGCATGACCTGTGCCTCCTGTGTCGCCAACATTGAGCGCAACCTGAAAAATGAAGCTGGTGGGTGATTCATTTTTTTTTACTTTGTATTATTAAATCCATTGTAAAAGTACTTTAGTACCAATTATTATTGCCGTTGGTTGTGAGTCTATCCTAAATTTAATCCTAAATTGCCATGAAATCAGGAGTCAACATTATAATTGGATCGCTGTCCCAGAGGACATTTCAAAACTCTCCAGTTCAGAACAATACTCCTGTATGGTCAGCATAGCGAAATGAGATCCTGATGCCGATTGAATCAAAGAGCAGTCTACTGGCAATTTTCAGGTTGTATGTTCGGTCACGTCCACTCTGGCTGGCACACAGTCACTGATTGTGGTATTTATTTCAACTTTCCAATCCTAAAAGCTTTTTTTTAAACCTCTGGTAACAATCCAGATTCCAGGCAAAGAAACTGATTACAAAGATCATTGGCTTGAATGTGATGCTGCAAAATATGTGATTGTCAGATCTGCAGATCATTAACAGCATATGCACACATGTAAGTTAAATAGATAAACGATCACGTGTACCCCTTAGGGTAATGTCACAGCAGTCTATGATAAAAACTTGTCATGTCAGCAATGGCTTGCCGTCATGCAACGGTGACGGACAATGTCACTGTGACATGTGTCATCATAAACACAACATGCTAGGCTATCAGTACAGAGCCAACACCTAACATTATCTCCTGACACTAACAGACTTCTAAGATAGTGCTAGTGACTTCCGGGGCTACATTTTAGAATGATCATGATATAATTACTTTATTGGCAATCAAATAATCATCTACTGGCTTGTACATTAGATAGTTATGGTTGTTAGAGTACATTTTCTTATTTACACATGATATGAAATCTTGATCTTGATGAATGGTCAGGGTGCAGTGTTTAGTGGTGGGGCAAGTAATCTTGAAAGGTGGGTGGCAATTTTCACCTAATGTACACTTTATCTCTTCAGACACACACAGATGGATACATATATTTGCCACCATAGGTTGCACTTATTGCAACCGTAGGTCACATTTACTATAAAAAACTGCATCTCACTAGCCTGGAAACCAGACAAATCTGCTACAGGGAAAAAATCTGTGGAGATTGGTCTGGAACTCCTCAGTTTGACTTATATTAAGATCACCCCAGAGTTGTGGGTAACCAATCAGATCCCACTATTCAAAGCAAGCCTCTTTTGCTGTGATGTTGGTTTGTAACCAGTCTGGACATTCCAGGTTAGCAACAAGGCATGTTGTGAGTAATGCGTCACAGAATAACGGTACATTTTGCCTTCATAACCTTGAATCGTTCCTATTGTGCAGGTGTGCACTCTGTACTTGTGGCACTGATGGCCAGCAAAGCAGAGGTGCGTTACAACCCAGATGTCATCGACCCACTGAAGATCGCAGAGTGTGTGAGAGAGCTTGGCTTCACCGCATCCGTCATGGAAAACTATGAGGGCTCTGATGGAAGTCTGGAACTAGTGGTGAGTAACAGCATTGATGACCATGGTTACACAGCAGCTATTTTTCTTTAAAACTGCATGTGCCAATCCCGGGTCTAGTTTTAGCTTCAGACATTGGCAGCACACTTTGAGCATGACAATTTGCCTTGTGCATTTAATTTATTGTAAGTTTGTGCTGCTTGGCATTTGGCAATCGAATCGTATATGACTGATTGAAGGGAAGATGCTTGCGATGCTCTGTGAGCTTGTGGATTGTGCGTTAAGAACAGAGGGCCTCGTACTGTAGATCAACTAACTATTGTGGCTGAAAATCTACAATAATGCATAGGCCCTGATCCTTATCGCCCCAATATCAAGAATGGTGACTTCATCCATACTATAACCATCCATCCATCCATCCAACCATCCATCCATCCATACATACCATAACTAAATGACAGAATGTCTGCCTCTGTCTGAATGAATGTTTGTCTGAAATAATCAGTCTGAGTTTTCGTGTGGTCATTGAACATAATATTCGAAAGACACTGACAAAGCCCTTTTCTGAAATTAACCAATTGTTAATGAATCATTAAATTAATAGTGCATTAAATTTCCCCCTCGAACCCCCCCCCCCCCACGTTACACACATCACAGGACACCGTTCTCGGTGTTACCCCGCTGTTTCAACACCAACATGAAATATAAGCGCATGGACACGAGTGAGCCCTTGGCGGCTCAAACCACTTACATCATTGCTATAATTATTACCCACATTTTACATGATTTGCAACGGTAACATGATTTACTTTACATTTTCAACGGGTAAGGTCCAAGTCCTAATAATTCCGCTAACATTATTAATAGATACAATAATCTATTGTATATACTGTATATCATTATTATTTTTATTTCCATATGCTTGCAGTTCTCCTAAATGGAGAACTGCAAAAACTCCTAAACTCATGTTATAAGTTTTCAAAGCGATGTGTTGGTCCATTGTTGTTAAAGGTGCATGAATGCACCAGGGGTGTGGCTCACTAAACAGATGATATATTTTTAAAACTGATCTGCAGGTTCACCTGAACAAACAGGAAAAATGGGAGACAGTCAGTTCAGTGCTTCTTTCTCTCTTCCTCATATCATCTGAAGGAGGACATTACTCACAGTATAACTAACCTGTCAGGCAGATTTGCCACCTTGTGGTGAAAGGAGGGATAGGTCTGTTCTTAAAATATAAATTCCCTGTTCACCACAAGAAACATACCAGTAAATAAAACAAAAAAGTGTTTATATACAATTGTGTATCCACACGTTCCCCCCCAGCTTAGTGTGACCGACAAGTGTTGAAGTGCCTAAATATGGTAACTTAAGAACTCTGGACATAAGGACATTGTTTATTTATTGTGCAAACGTGTATTGTATGTCAAACTGTAGTTGGCCCTACAGTCACAATTCCCAAAGGGCTGGACGTGGCTGATCTTGAGGGTTACATCTCCGGAAAACAAACAGAAAAAAGTATCAGACAGAGCGAGCATGAAATACATTTGGAATTTACTTAGTTCTCTCCCTTCTGCTTCATTCAGGTCCGGGGAATGACATGCGCATCTTGCGTTCACAAAATTGAATCCAACCTCATGAAAGACAAGGGAATTATTTATGCCTCTGTTGCCCTGGCAACTAACAAAGCCCACATCAAGTACGATCCTGAGGTGACGGGCCCAAGAGACGTCATCAAACTGATAGAGGTATTAATTTATCCCTACTTCTATATATCTGGCTCATATTTATACATGGGCAGGGAAATTAAGGTATCTTGTCGCAATTTTATATTATTGTCACAGTATCGAGGTATTTGTTCTGAAATGTTGTGACATTTTTATATTTATGTGCATACGACCCAACCCTAGTATATTTATGGGAAGAAGATGATACATTTCAGTGTGAAATGACAGATGAGATGACATTGTTGACTGTCGACAGAATCTGGGATTTGAAGCGTCTCTGGTGAAGAGGGACCGCACTGCCAGTCACCTGGACCACAGCACAGAGATACAACAGTAAGAACCATGCTCTGTTAGTTTCCAATGAAGTCTCATGTGAAAAGAAAAAAAGATATTTACTCCTCATTCACACAGTAGACAACTCAGAGATGGTTTGAAGAGTTTCTGTCTTCAAACCATGGAACTCCAAATTCCAGAGTCCCATCTCTGAGTTGTCTACTGTGTGACTGAGGAGTAAATATCCCCTTTTGCGTCATGGGAGAGGAGAGCAGACGACTGCCATTTGTGGCTTCGTGTCACTCATACATTGCAGCTTTGTGACACACACCAAAATGCATGAATTTAATGTGTGAATGAGGCCTACCAATGTATCTGCCCAATGCAGTGTTTGGGGAAACGCTGGTCTAGGGTAATTTCCTAAAGCCTGATTTTCTGTCTCTGTTCCCAGGTGGAAGAACTCGTTCCTGGTGAGTTTTGTGTTCTGCATACCGGTGATGGGGATGATGATGTACATGATGATCGTGGACCACCAGATAAGCACATCGCACCATCACAACGCCACGGCAGAGGACCGCACCCTCTACCACTCCTCTATGTTCCTGGAGAGACAGCTGCTCCCAGGACTGTCCATCATGAACCTGCTCTCCTTCTTGTTCTGTGTTCCCGTGCAGGTACTGTATGTCACATTGTGTTAACATTAACTTTTTGGGGTTTTTTGCACCTTTTATTGATGGGTAGTGAAGGTTTACTGTAATAATAATGCTCAGGATTAGTGACTAATACAACCTCATTATACCTGTGGTGCAAGACTCCAAACATACCAGAACCTCCAGAAAAAAACATGGACCCAAATCGTTGGGGGCGTTCCAGGGGGTCCCTAGCAAAATATGTATAAATATAAAAATATATTTCACCACTTTTACAGTTAAGTTTAACCACTTTTTACAGTAAGGTTAGGGACATCTACAAGCTCACACAAAACTATATTTTAGATGGGGTCCAGTCAAATATATACAGTATTCATTTAGGGATCCATGAATGAGTAGAGCCATTGCAAAACACACAGCACATCATAATAGCTTTTCACTTAGCCCAACCCACCCAAACTGTGATACATTTCATTTGGGGTTCTGCTGTGCCAAATTGTGTGTGCGTCATCCCATCCTTCCCCTCTCTCTTAAGGTGATTGGAGGACGTTACTTTTACATTCAAGCATATAAAGCGCTCAAACATCGGTCTGCCAACATGGACGTGCTCATAGTTCTGGCCACGTCCATTGCCTTTGCATACTCCTGTGTCATCCTACTGGTGGCAATGGTGGAGAAGGCAAAGATCAATCCAATCACATTCTTCGACACACCACCCATGCTGTTCGTCTTCATCGCCCTGGGACGCTGGCTAGAGCAAATAGCAAAGGTAAGCTGACTGCACAAAAATGTTAGAATGACCTTTATGCAGGAAATATCTGAATTCAATGTGTGTCTAACTGTCTATATGATTTGAGGTGGAATGGAAATATATATATACACACACTATGTAATAATGATAGAATTGTAGAATTTGAGCATTCAGTATTCTGTATTTCCCAAGTGTGGTTCTCATCCCACTGAATCTGTAACACTTGTTATGAACATTACAAACGGTATTTAACCCAAATATCACAGAAGACCTACTGTACTTGACTGTGATTCATAGTGTTACAGAAGACCTCATAGGCTGTGTTTCATAACAAGTGTTTCAGAAGACCTCCTTGGCTGAGATTCATAAACAATGTTACAACTGGCCATATTGTCTGTGGTTCGTAAAACATGTTTTTTTCATTCAGAGCAAGACGTCAGAAGCTCTGTCCAAGCTGATGTCACTGCAGGCCACTGAAGCCACTGTGGTCACTCTCAACAGTGACGGATCCCTTCTCAGGTACAGTCAGGGTCGGATTGACCATTGGGCGTACAGGGAGGTCTTCCGGTGGGCCACGACCCGTAGGGGGCTGGTGGTATCACGGTACGATTAAACGCACTGGTTTTCAACCTTTCTGATACCAGGGCCCACTATTTATTCAGAATTTTGAGCCACGGAGGACCACCATTTGATGACATTTTAGCTCCACAGACTCCAAAACTAAAGATTTATTTTGCTTTTTGGTCCACAATTCCAGGATGGATTTGGGAAAATGTTAATTGTTGCTTAACAGTCAAACATACAGATCAAAATGAGCATTAATCTTATACATTTTCCAACTAGACGTGGGCCAATTTAGATGAATATTTAACTCTTGAGAGTGTTAACATGAAACCAAATGGACCCGCAAGGGTCCACTTGGTTCGCCAACCAACTATCTCGTTAACCAACTATAGCAGGTAGAATAGGTCCATCACGCGCTGGTTGTTGTGGGCCGGTCTAGGCCAAATCACGCTAAAAATGTCCGGGCCGATTTCTTTTGCCCAGTCCACCACCGGGTACAGTGTTCTCTGAAAGTGCCTCCAGGCCCGGATGTAACATTTCCCGATTGGGGGGCAGGAGGTGGCTTCATCGCCCCATAACATTTTCATTTTTTTTTTTTTTTTTTACAAGATATGTATCTTGCACAAGACTTATAGGCAAGTAAGCATCAATAATAACATCAGTTGTTGTTGAATTTGCAACAGACACGCAGCATGCATAAAGCTAAAGGTTGACTCAGAGAGCGTTCTGTTTTGAATCATGAAATGGTGTTGATTTAGTGGTGCCACCATTCTAGTTAGTTAGTAGCAGTAGTAGTGTTAGAAATTATTTTAAATATAAGCACTTTAATTTGAAATATATTTGAAATTTGGGTTGTTTTGCGAGCCATCATGTTTGGTGGGGCAGTCAGGGCATTTAGGTGGGCATTGTCCCCCCATGCCCATGCCCTGAGTACCTCTCATATTTTATGTTGAAATAATGATTAGAATAATATCAAATTCAATCTCAGGTAGAGTACATTGAAGGACTGGTAGAGCATAAACAAACCACTCCAAGGATAGCAATGCTTTAATTTACTTTTGTATTGTGAAAGGTTCAGAGGAGTGTAGATATTATTTCCTGAATTCTGTTGTGATAAATGTATGCTCTGTGATGATGCGTGTGTTCCAGTGAGGAGCAGTTGGATGTAGAACTGGTTCAGAGGGGTGACGTGGTGAAGGTGGTTCCTGGTGGAAAGTTCCCAGTCGACGGACGCGTCATCGAGGGTCATTCCATGGCTGACGAGTCTCTCATCACAGGTAGGATCAGACCCATATTTATTTATACTATATCTAAAATATCCCGTTTAGGCTTGGGGAATCCTCTCAAGAACCACTGGTAGTCCCCGCACCAAACAAGCATCTTTCTTCATTTACACGATGCTTCAACAGTAAAGCTTGCCCGTAAGATAATTGCTGTCAGCTTACAGCTAGCTGCTGGATCCACAGGTGACCTTCATGTAATCAATTCCCAACAGATCCCCAAACCTGTTGTTTTGGGGATTGTTGCTTTCACTTCAGTCAACCTCCTGTGTGTTGGCAAGTGAGACGCTCCTAACATGGTAGCAAGACATGTACAACTCACCTTTTAACAGCACTTTACACTGAGAATAGTTGACATGGTCCATTATTCTATAGGCTATACCATTAATAAAGTTGCTGAGAAGTTGTGTTGTATGAACTGTGCTGAGTGAATACTGTGAATTAACCTCTCTGTTTTACCCAGAACACTCTTATGCTGTTTTCCACTGTCCTCTGGGTTGTTGTAACAATGTGTGACTTGTGCTGCTAGGTGAGGCCATGCCGGTGACAAAGAAACCCGGCAGTACAGTGATCGCTGGCTCCATCAACCAGAACGGTGCTCTGTTGATCAGCGCTACTCATGTCGGCATGGACACCACACTGTCGCAGATCGTCAAACTGGTGGAGGAGGCTCAGACTTCAAAGGCAAGTCATCATGAGTTGTCTTTAGGAGAGAATTGCTGTTCGTGCTTAGGGTCTTTATACGACGTGGAAATGATGTATAAATCATAGCAACGCTGTCTGGCAGAAATGTGTATACTTAGTTCCATCATACTTTAGTGTCACACAAAAGTAGAAACATGGCTGAAGGGAAAAATCTCAAAAAAACTGTTCTACTGTTCTACTTTTACTGTTACTGTTTGTTCATTATTATGTATTCCACTGTTTAGGCTCCCATCCAGCAGTATGCAGATAAGATCAGCGGTTACTTCGTCCCCTTCATTGTGGTGGTCTCTGTTCTCACCCTGCTGGCTTGGATCCTCATCGGCTTTGTGGACTTTCCTCTGGTTGAGAAGTACTTCCCTGTGAGTCTGAGCTTCAGCTCTTCAAAGTTTGTCTGTGCCACACCCTCGCCTTATGATGTGCCTTATGTACACAAGAGACCAGAAAGAATAACTTGAATCACCTTGAATTATAAGCATTTGATAAATCAACTAACTTGTGATCACTTAGCATGAAGTGTAGAAGTTGTGTACCTCATTCAATCTTCCAGGCCTGACGGCTTAATGTTCACATTTAAATGCGTAGGACAGCTTACCGGTATGTACCCTTTTTCAATCATGTGGTTTTTTTAGACTGCCTGTATTATTTCCTGATGCTAAGAGTACCTCTCTCTCTTCTCCAGGGTTATGACAAGAGCATATCCAGGACAGAAGCAGTGATTCGTTTCGCCTTCCAGGCCTCCATCACCGTGTTATGTATTGCCTGTCCCTGTTCACTTGGCTTGGCGACCCCCACAGCTGTCATGGTTGGGACTGGCGTCGGAGCCCAGAACGGCATTCTGATCAAGGGGGGAGAGCCATTGGAGATGGCCCATAAGGTGAACCAGAACCCTGCAGTATACTATTATCGAATTAATAGATTCACAAAACAGTGTCTACACAAGTGGAAACAATTTGAGAGTTTAAAATAACTGCATTGCAGACCCAAAGTCTGTTGGGTAACGTAAAAATAAAACCAAATGTACCCTGGCAGGTCCATTTGGTTTCATTTTTACACTCTCAAGAGATAAAATATGCATCATGCGAATTAGTCTAAATCTAAACGACTAGAGGATTAATGGTCATAGCCAGAAGCAAAAGAAATCTTTAGTTTGGGGGTCCGTGGGGCTAAAAAGTCCTCAAATGGTGGTCCGTGACTCAAATGCTGAATAAATGGTGGGCCCTGGGATGAAAAAGGTCGAAAACCATGCTAGTCTTCATACATCCTCAATAAATGCTGTGACCTGCTAGGACCTTCTAAAATGTTCTGTGTTAGTCAGTATTTATTTAGATGTGGTTGTTTTGTTATCTTGATGCAGGTCCGGTCTGTAGTGTTTGATAAGACTGGGACCATTACATATGGCGCTCCCAAGGTCATTCAAATGAAGATGGTTGTGGAGGGGAACAAGATGCCGCGCTCACGTCTCCTGGCCATAGTGGGGACTGCTGAGAACAATAGCGAACACCCCCTGGGGGCAGCCATCACCAAATACTGCAAACAGGTCAGTCAACTCATGTCTCAAATTCTGTCTATAATTCCATGTTTGTTTATGATGATTAAAACATTTCGAGACCGGCGTACAATGGGCAAAAACAAGCATTGTATATAAATCTGATTTCAGATCTTGGCGAGAACTGGAATATTACCCAGGTGTTGGCAAGATGTCTGATGCAAGCACCTTAACATTACTTTCTTAAGTTCATAATATTGGAAGGTATTGGTAAAATTATTTAAATGGTTAATCAATGAATTAATCAACTGAAAACGAATTAAAATACTAAAATACTGTATCATAATTGGGTCTGCTATTTACAGTACAACATCTTGAAAAACAATGAGTTACTTCAAGAAGTCTGTGTAGGTTCATATAACGTGTGATGATCATTTAATGGAGGAAGTGGTACTGCTCTATCAAAGCTGCCAATAGCATTCTGTTGGCCTTGTTGGAGGCTGTGCGTGCTGAACTCTGCTACATCATGTTTGACCACAAAGCACCAGCTAAAACTGCGTTTTTTTTTTTTTCCAGTCAGCGTTCTAGCCTTTCAGTGGCCTTTATTTAGGGTGTCCCCCTTATTCTGTAGCATTTCCGCTGGCCACTGCTTGAGCACTGGCCATGGTATAGTTTGCCAATTTAGAAAATATTTAGACTTAAGTAAAGTCAATTAATTGAAGGCATGATCAACAATAAGTTGGTAGTTTGCAACATGACCCTGGGTCCTCTGTACTTACCATGTGTGTCTTTGCTGAATGTGTTCTCTGTCGGCAGGAGTTGGGCACAGAGTCTCTGGGGACGTGTACAGACTTCCAGTCAGTGCCAGGATGTGGGATCAAATGTATGGTCAGTAACACCGAGTCCCTGCTGAGACAAGAGGACAGTGACAGCGAGGATAACAACCTGAGGAATGGCATACTCATCCACATTGCTGACTCCTCCAGAACCTCCACAGGCTCTCATCCACTTATCATGGACCCACAGCCACTCGGTATGTTGGGGTTTGTGCGCGCCATTATACTGTACCTTTGGGGGGCAAATGCTCCACAAATTGAGAAATACTGAAAGCACTGGATTTAAGATTAGGCATTTGAAGTGAGGTTTAGGGATTGACTAATATAGCCCGGGTGTTGAGGTTGAAATTGTAAAAATGCACTTTCTTTTAAAGCTATAGTAAGTGAATTGGGTGATTTGGAAAACCCTGCAGTCCCCCTGGTAGCATGATGCACACATGCACATGCTCTACAGTGAGGGAAAGTACAACATGCCAACAACACATACACCGAGGCCCGCCCCCACTCGATCCTGGTTGGAGGAATGCGCCTCTCATCCTGATTGGACGAAAGGTTTTTCTCCCAAAGCCCCAAGCTAAAACTAGGGTTTATTGGATCCAGGGGCTCACTGGGGACAGGGTGGGCTCAATATATGGTCACCATATATTGAGGATTAGCCAAAAAAGAAGAAAAAATAACAATACTTGAATTAAGTGAAAGCACTTACTATACCCTTAAATGCCGTTGTAAAATACCGAAGACCTCACAAGTATAGTGACCCAGACATGTTTGTGCTGTTGTATAGCCCTGGTCCAGACAGCCTCCTTTGTGGTTCTCATCGGGAACAGAGAGTGGATGAGGAGGAATGGTCTTCAGATCACAGCCGATGTGGATGAGGCCATGATGGAACATGAGCGAAGAGGACGCACTGCTGTCCTGGTGGCTATAGACAGTGAGTCAACCTTTTTCACACATCCTGTGTTATATGGCTGAAGAATTTACTCAACATTCATTGAAACAGATATTTAAAACAATACCCACATATTTAGTTATTTGAAACAAAATACTGAGAAACCACAGAGAAAGAATCTTTCCATCATTGCTGTCTGCAGGTCTGCTGTGTGCGATGATCGCCATAGCAGACACGGTGAAGCCAGAGGCAGAATTGGCCGTTCACAGTCTGACCAACATGGGCCTGGAGGTGATTCTGATGACGGGTGACAACAGCAAGACGGCACGTGCTATTGCCGCTCAGGTACCACAAACAAAACACCACAGCATATCGTCACTCGAAGGCTTTGTACACACTGACAGCCCAAATCCAAAAGATATAGCAAAATAACAACAATGTCTTGCTTTTCCGATTTGAAACACATTCGTAGGTGGTTTGGAATGTGGATTCAAATCTCATGTCTAAAGATAGGGACGACTAAGCATAAATGAAGCAATACTCATGCCATGCATGAGTGAGGAGGCTTGTTTGGTTTGCTTTTTTCAATGCTATTGTGAGCAATAGCCAAGATAAAATACATGTCCATTGGCCAATCACACGGTTCACTGCAGCTCTACAGTCGGTATGAGGAGTTGTCAGGGGATGTCTATGAACTCTACTTTTAAAGGCTTGAAGGCTATTATCTGTGATGGAGTCAACTAAATGCTCTGGTAGGCTGTTCCATTCCACACCCGGACAGCAGTGTGGGGAAATGCTCTGTCCAATGTGCATGTATTGGAGCCTGGGGGTCAAAAGCTGAAACCCTAGTGTAACCAATTATTCTAGTGTGGAAAAACGCAATAAAGAAAGGAACTTTATACAAGAGACTGGATATTCCCTATTTCCAATGATCTTCAAGAATCAGCAACTGTGACTTATCAGCTCCCTGAACACAGCTATAACTGTTTTGTTGTACCAATTCCAGAGGGACCAATTCACAAGGTCATTGTGTACTCATAGATTTGCTGTTTTTCTTCACCTCTTCACCAAAGGAGTGAACAAAGTATAGGCGCTTATGGTGGTAAAGGAGGTGTGGTGTGTATAAATATAAACAGGAGAGTCAAAGAACCTTACAAACTTAACGAGAATTAGAGTCACCACATGGTAACCCTAAGGTTGCCAGTTCAAAACCGGGCTCCCGCAGAGATACTGTCGTAGTGTCCTTGAGCAGGACACTGAAACCCCTAATTGCTGCTGATGTGCTGGTTGCGCCTTGCATGTTCCTTCACCGTGAGTGTGTGAATGGTTGAATGCGTGAATGTGATGCAATCACTCTATGTAAAGCGCCTTGTATAAAGGCACCATTTATCATTTTATCCTTGATTGGATAACATTGGTATCTCATGGCGTTTCAAACAGGTGGGCATTAGGAAGGTCTTTGCCGAGGTGTTGCCGTCCCACAAAGTGGCCAAGGTGGAGCAGCTGCAGCAGGCGGGGAAGAGGGTGGCCATGGTGGGCGACGGCGTCAACGACTCTCCCGCCCTGGCCATGGCTGACGTGGGCATCGCCATCGGAACGGGCACGGACGTGGCCATAGAGGCTGCCGACGTAGTTCTGATTCGGGTGAGGGTCTCCTACTGTGTGACCAGTCTGTTTTAATGTATTTATCAGACTACCAATGATAAGGAAAAGGTTTTTTCATTTTTCACCATTACATTAATGTAGTTGTAGGAGTGTTTTTTCCTTTTTACAATTGACTAAATTGATTATTATTATTAACCACTTAATTCACTTTATATTTAAAAATGTAAAACTATTCTGTCTATTCTGAGAGTTCCTTCTGTCAAATGGAGGTGGTCAATTTACTTCCAATAGGGCCTCTATTTTTGTTAGACAAGAGTTGGTATCTTTTTGTAAATTATATATATAAATATATCTAATTATATACATCTAAATGTTGCTTCCCTTTCCCCCACTGTGCATCAGAATGACTTACTGGACGTGGTCGCCAGTATCGATCTGTCCAAGAAAACGGTCAAGAGGATTAGAATCAACTTCGTCTTTGCTCTCATATACAACCTGGTTGGCATTCCCATTGCTGCAGGTAGGTGGCAGCAGAGCACATGTTGTCATGTCTGTCTGGAAATGTAGCCAGATGTTGACTGTGTTCACTGGTGGAAAACAACTAAATAAATATTGTGCTTGAGTAAAGATATTTAGTATATCCATTTTTCAGTGCTTAATATTCATCTCAAGGGCAAATATTGGCTGTTGTTGTACTTCACTTCATTAATACTTTATCCATTCAAAGTTAGACGATCTGAGCTTGTTATTTTGAGATTGAGTACTTTTTCTTTTGGCATTGTTAGTTGTTGTTTTGAGGGCCAAGTTTTACTCAGTCACTGTGGTATTTCTACTTTTATTTTTAGTATAAAATGGGAGTGCTTCTTGCAGCGCTGACTAGTGTGCTGTCATTGTGTGTATTGTCAGGTGTGTTCCTTCCTATTGGTCTGGTGTTACAGCCCTGGATGGGCTCAGCTGCCATGGCTCTGTCGTCAGTCTCTGTAGTTATGTCTTCTCTCCTACTCAAATGGTAAGACTGGGTGGACTCTAAATATCCAACCTATGCATGTATGCAGAGGTTTTCAACCTTTTTCATACAAGGGCCTACTATTTTTTCTGCATTTTAGCTACGTACCACCATTGTAGTCAGTGTAGTTTCATGGACCTAAAACTAAGGATTTTCAGGTTTGTGTCCACAATTTAGGAGAGATAATTGGCAAAATGTTGGTCAAAATAACATTTCTCCTACATTTTCTAATTGTGTAGATTCTTGAAAATTAAGTACTGCAGATGTTTAAATATAATTTAACTCTTGAGAGTAAAACAAAACCAAATGGGCCATAAGGGTAAGGGTCCATTTGGTTTCATTTTATGATCTCAAGAGTTACAGATCTATCAGGGTCCATTTGGTTACCAATTGTCCATTATTTAGCTGAAAGACACATGTTAACTTGAAACTTGTGTGACATTGTGACGGTTTCTGAGCTCATATATTTGCTATTATTGGAGATAAAAGGAAGAAATAGCACAAATTGAATATAGCAATGTATATCTCTTCTATTACATCCATCCATATACTATCTATGCTTTACCTCCATACAGTTACACGAAGCCCAGTGCAGAGAAGTTGGAGTCTCAGCTGTGCGGCGTTTCCAGGAGGCCGGGCAGCCTGTCGGACGTCAGCGTCCACATCGGCATTGGCGAGCTCCGTCGCCCCTCCCCCAAACTCAGCCTGCTGGACCGCATGATCAACTACAGCCGGGCCTCCATCAATTCCATGCGCTCCGACAAACAGTCCCTCAACAGCATGGCGCTCAGCGAGCCCGACAAGCACTCCCTGCTGGTGGGCGGAGCCCTGTGCGACGAGGAGTTTGTCTGAGCAAGCCCCGAGGGCCAGGTCAGGCCGGTCAGAGCCAGTTCTGGGCCTTTTGTACTGTATGCTACGCTAAGCTAACCTGATCTAGGGGGGGAGGCGAGAGGTTATAATGGTCCGTCTCTTATCTAGTACAGGAAAGCCCCCCAGGGCAGAAGCTTTTCTCAGTAGCGACAATCCTCTAACAACATGCACTTCAGACATACTGGAAGTCACGTGCGATACAGCACGCTTCTGGTCACCGCTGTCCTCAGGTGGAGGGGACAAATGTAGCAGAGTGGTTTGGTGGTTCCCAACCTAAGGTCCGCAGGCCCCTCTTGGTCAGGGTGGGGGGCAATGATCATGGGGGTGGGTCGACATGAGGCCCTGTATTTTGTCTGTTTGGTTGAGTCCAAAATGTTTGCACAAAAGCATAACTGAATGTATGTTCTCAATTTGATATCAGTGCAATTTGTCACTCTGAATTTTTATTTTCTCCAAAGGGTTTCAACAATAACAGAAATGAGTGACATTAGCGTACATTGTGAGTTTGTAAATCAGCTATTTCTGATGTTCGTTGTCGAAGTATTTAGGGCTTAATTGGTTAAGATGGTAAAAGTGCATGCACGCTTGGGTGTGTGCATGCGTAAATGCGTACATTATACCTGCATTATGTGAGTTTGCGTGAGGCAGGGGGGCCTCCAAGGAAAAGAGGTTGGGAACCATTGACCATGTGTCCACATACCTGTATAGAGGGAAGTCCTCTCAGAGACAATCTTTAACATCACTCCAAAGACACAGTGCCTAATGTAGGAGTTGACACTTCTACAGTCAACATATATAAGACAATGGATAGTTGTTTTAATGCTGTTGTATAGTACAATTCTAATACAAAGACTATTTATATTATCTTTTATTTATCATTGTTTTCATTACATTGTACACCTAGGAAAATTAGGTTGTGTGTCTGCCTACAGAAGTTTCTTGTCAGGTTCACAAAATGAACAACACTTTGAGAATTAACTAAGTGCACACAAAATCTCAAAGGTTTTTGTTTTGTTTGTTTTACAGTTACTTGTGAAAAGTGTTGTTCAACACAGAGAACAGTATATTAGCCTGTAGTGTAGTTTAGTTGTTCATGTAAAGTAAATGTTACCCAAGTGCCAATCTATATGCCACTCTGGCAAAGTCCAAGCACATTCCAAAGATAGCACTTTGCTGAGGCGGAGGGCCAGATTACCTTGAACTGAGAGAACAGACTGAACCGTGATAAGTCACTCATTCAGGAGGGCAGGCTGGCAAAAGAGCAAGCCATAGCTTTCTCCCTCAGTTTTTTAGCCGCTTTGACCCTGGGAATGTAACAGCTCCCACTCGACAGCAATGATGGGTGGATACTGCTGGACTCTCTCTACTGCCCACCAGTGGAATCAAGACATTACTCTTATGCTTCATGTCATTAGTGTTGTTTAAACATTATAATGACATGGCCAAATAAAGAGGCCAGGGTGAAAGTGGTTAATTTCTGGACCCAATGAAACTATAGGCTCCACACATGATCACGGTCAAATGATCCCGTCCCTGATGAACTGTATTGCAGATGGATGGTACCTGTATAGTCATCTGGCCGACTCAGTGTTCTTCTATCTTTTCAAACACATTCATAATTCATTGTAATTCATATCATGTGAAGACACGCAGTGTTTCAATTATGTGTTAACTTGCTATGGATATGACTGTAGTTACATGCTAACTGAATTGGGTTTGATGGCAATGATAATTTGCTGGTTACAAAGTGAAACTAGTGCTCAATTTCCACAACATAACCAAAATGTAAATGCATTGGTTTTATATTCTGTCCAAACAATATGTGATGCATTGTTTTGTTTATCTTTTCAAGCTTTTATTCCAAGAAGCACGTCATTCATTCCTGTGTGTCCATAAGGTTTATATTGGATGTATCACCCCAGGGTGAGTACAGGTGAAATCCAGTTACCACAAACAAGTTACGTAAGCTTGACTTTAAATTAAAATGTTGCCTATAAAACACAGATTTAATCACTTGTAATTATTACTGCAGTCCCTGCTGCCTGTGAATTCTTTGTATTAAGACTTCACTACAGACCTGTGAGCGCCATTCACCATATTGCCTGTCAGGTAATTTTATTTATCGGTTTTATTTTTTTATGCTGCACTGGTTGGAGGGTTCTGGAGATGCACTATGTGAAGGACTTTGTGCACACACTGTGGATGCGATGGATGTTGAGCTCCAGCCAGTGCAGGCTGTGACTTAGCTTTGTGAAAATAAACAAGTATAACTTGTGTATCGTTCCTGTAACATTGTCTTATCATAAAAATCAACCGAAGTTATCCGTTTGCTGTGCATTTTTATCAGGTTTTTGTGAAACCAGAAGATTTGTTAATCATAATGTCTTCACTTTGCTTTCTACATCCATTTGTGTCAAATAAATTATTTCCAACAAAAAAATGAAAAACTTGCTTTATTCAGCTTTGTTCATGTACATATTTGTACATGAACAGGGCGGACGGACAGAGTGCATAATGATATTCCTTTAGCCATTCAAATTCCTAATTACTGCATAGGAGAATGGGAACAGCCCACTAGCATTATACACATCACAGGCAACCGTTCTCGCCGTTACTCCACTGTCATGCTTCTTATACTTTCAGCTTGTTATGATGATCCTCAATACGGGGAATCGGGGTCTAGTGTCATTTCACGAACCATTTTCATGCAAACGTCCAGTTGCATTTTCACTTGTGCTGCTTTTTCATCCCTTTGCATTGAGGACTGTCATTTCGTTTGTTTTGTGAAACAAACTTTCGTTTGTTTTGTGCAACTTGTGGGTTTGCCTTTTTATAGGCATGGTCGCAGCAGGAATCGCACTGCATGGTAGAGTATGGGTCTTAACCTCAGATTGAATACCTGGTATATCCAACTTCCTTTGGTCTCTGGTCATGGAACGACAGATTAGAGTAAAATTTGGCCTTGAAAGTTCCCTTGAGGTGCTGTCAATAGAATCACTTCTTACAGTATCTCTTTTGGCCTTCACCGAAATGTCTGAGGTCTGCAGCAATAAATTACGAAACCTTCACCCCTCCCTCGATCACCCCTGGGGTGGGGGGCCTCTGTCCCCACTCTTCCAAACCGTTGCTTTGCATTCACATTAAAAAGTTTCATTTTTATTTACCAGTGCTTTGCACTGACATTTGAAATTGTGACTTTTCAACATTTTATATTGTCATTCGGCATTGTTCCTCAGGTGGCCTCTTTATAGGCCTCAGTGTTGAGGATCAAGAGCCTGTTTTGGTTTGTTCGCTGTTAACTGGAGGCATGATCGGCTGTTTCCAAAAGTAATGTTTGAATGTATACGATTTTATACTGGGAATTGATTTGTTTTATTTGTACTTTCAGTATACCATGGTGTAGCCTGCCTGCAGCCTTATCCATGATGTTGCTGCCATGTCTTCATGAGACGCCTGCCCTGTCCACTATAGATGTTGGTGTCCCTGCTATGTACCAGTCCACAGTTGTCAAGGTAAAACAGGATCATGTATTTTTCATCATGGTGTTTTGTATGACTATGTTACAGGGCGGAGACTAATCTTTTTTTTCTGTTTTATAGGTGTATAGTGTGCGTTGTGTTTGCCCCTTTTCCTAGATTATTTTTTTTGCATTGTATTTGACTTTTTGATAACCCAACTGTGATTAACGATTGTAAATTGACTCAATGACAATTCACAACAATGACCACTTGTTGTTCTCAAGTGCCAATTGGCTATTATTGACTTTTTGTGTGTGTCCTTCAGGAGGCAACACCGTACAGGTTGGGTGTGTGTGTGTGTGTGTTGTGTGATTTGTTTATTGAATAGACTAAACCTTCACTCCACTAACTTATTTCTTCTCTCCCCTAGTCGACGGTTGACACCTTAAGGTGCATACACACATTTACATCGATACTGCCTGACTCTTTGCAGTCTCCAAAGTCAACACTGCCCTGCATCCTCAATTCATTTCCAATGGTAGTCACATGATTGGAAGCAGCAGAGATGATCTTGCTGGAGCTCTGCTCTTTTGCTGCTTCCCCTCCCCCGCAAGGATCATGTCTGCTGCTTCCAACCATGTGACTCCAATTGGAAATGAATTGAGGGGGTGGGGCAGTTGACTTTCAATGAGAAGAAGGGTTGACATGATGCCAAGTGGATGATTTGTGGTTTCCACCCATTGGTGGCACTATAACGGGTCAATGTGAAAAGGTGTGATTATGTTTGTGTGCCTAGTAGGAATGTTGGAGACATTGGAGAAGTACTTCATTTGAGTCCGAATGCATTGAAACTGTTCAACAGAGGCACGGCCCAGCGTTGCTCGGTGCTGCATGTAAATTGCCTGTTTTCATTTTGATGAAGTGTGGAGGCAAATTGTAGGCAATTAGATGGAATATGAAATATAGGACACAATCATCCATCATGAACATGACTCTAGAGATGGTGTGTAACAAAATGTGGGATTTTCACAGAATCTGAATGAGTAACATGAAAAGTGTTTTTCAAATATCGGCCTCCTGGTGTTAAAAAGCTGAAATGAAAAATACAAGTTAACGGTTCTTCTTTGTCCTAAGGAGTGTACATGCAAAATATCATGCTAATCGATGCAGGTATATGCAAAATTGCGTGCCTAAGGGTTGTGCTATAACAGGTCGTTATGGAAAGTAATGGGCAGAGGTTCATCGTTGGGAGTATGTGTGCAAAGTTTGGCATTGATCAGATTTACAGCGCCGGAGATTAGCTGGTAACGGACAGACACACACACGGACGGAGGGCAAAACATACTCTTCACCATGCCCTCAGCCTGGTGTAGACAATGAATAATTGATAGAAATGTTACAATCTTAGCTGGCTGTGTCCCATTTGAACCAGAGTGTGGCTGTGGCGCTATAGTCACAAACTACAACATATCCTCCATGCATGATATCATCAACTTTATTTCATCTAGTAGTTAGTTTCAACATTACAGCATCTCAATCCAGTGTACTGCAAAAACAATTGGATACAGTTTTCTCACTATGTACTTAAAAAAAATAATCATTTCAATTGATATAAAGTAAACTGAATGACTTATTCCTTTTGAGTGGATTTGTATCGCTTTGGCTATCATGAGATTTGAGATGATTTGGCTGACGGAAAGCCTGAGGAAAATGTTATTGAGTTATGTTTACTAAATACTTTCATTAGGCTTATCGAGGTATAGTTTAGGTCAGAAGTCAATAGGATAGGATGCTAACATTGCCTGAATTCTGAAGGGTTACAGATAATTCACTTCACATCTTGTCTGAGTCACTCTAATCAAGCGCATACTGAATTTGAGCAGTGATTTCTAATTTCAAAACCTCCCGTAAGAGTTACAGACTTGTAATGTTCCGTTTGGAATCCTGGGAGGTCCCTGGACCCCACGTTGAGAACTAATGCTGTGTAGAGCCATGTGCGTAAGAAACACAATGTTAAAGAATAGCATTATTAGTGACATTTACAAAAATATGCAGTTCAAACCTGTCACAACATTGTGCTTCCACAGTCTTTTATACACAGTATTACATGTATTACCAGTGTGTTTAAGACTATAACCGTTGTAATTTAATATGCTACATTCAGTCACTAATTAACACTAGAATAATGAGCCTCACTTCAACCAGTTATTACAGGAAACAGCTACAAAGCTGTTCTCTCTGAAAACACTGACAACCTCAAATAGTTAGTTACTGTACCAACAGTATACAACAATATGCAAATAGATACTTTCAATACTTAAACATTTAACACCGAAACCACAAACTGGTGAGGAGAATCAAGATTAAACAAAATGATGGAATGTATGCAAATTTACAAAATTAGTTTTTATAATTTGTGCGTTAACGTCATGTACCTACGGCATGTACGTATTATCTATGTTCCCTCAGCCCTATGTTCACTTATGCTTTAGAATTTCACAGTTTGAACTTTGGTGACTGCACACACTTTCTGTAGATCAAGGTAATCAATGCAAACAGGATAAATCAGTCATCCACACACATTCAGGTGGTGCCACTGTCTGGACAAAACTTCAGAACATAGAATAATATACAGTTAGTATTTTTCTAACAGTATAATTATTGTATGAAAAGGGTGTAATATAATTGCGAGAGTTATGAGCCACGCGGTGGGATGACACTTAAATAAAAAATATTTCATCATTACAGTACCATGTTTACTGTTTAGTAGCCAACTGAGTTATACTGACATATTCATTGAATGGATATGGTCAGCAGGGTTTTGCAGCACTTACTCATTCCCGTTTCTATATTAATTTGCTTAATCCTGCTAACAGGTGGACAGGTGCTGAAGGAACATAAAGCCGTCTCCCTTATATACCTGGCCCAATCATTGGAAAAACAACACTTGATGTAATTCAACAAAAAAAGAGATTTGTTAGTCTCCTCTCATTCTTTGATTTTAAAACTGGCCAATACACTTCAGTGAATCTCTCCAGGAGTATTGTTACATAGATACTGAGGTAAGAGATTGAGAATTCAAGTTATGAGTGAAATATTCATGGATCTATCCCATTAATACATCTGTGTAAAGATGGTGGGCGGTTGTAATGTATTCCTCTGAGTCATTATGTAGTGCAACAATCTGTTAATATCCAAAAATGAAAGGGTGACATTATCATTTGGGACTGATAGACAGCTCGTACCAATTAGTATTATTATACACCCGATTAATCTGCCAGCCAACCAAGTCATAAAAACAAACATTTACACACAACACTGGCAGTAGAAACTTGCCTCAAATTTCTGCTTAATGCTCCTACTGCTGTGTTTGGAACAATACCACTTTATGTCACCTTGTAGTCAGCAGTACCGGTAGTTTATTTCAATCTATCTAACATTGGAATCTAATAACTAGGGCACTTTTAAGATCAGCAGACATTTGCTCTTGCAAGATGTTAATAGTGAAAACATGGCTTTTGATAAGTAGCACCTATATCGTTCTTGCCTTTAAAGGAGTCAATACCTCAAGAACCTCAAGAGTGTTTGTATGTATACTTAATGTATCTTTACTAATTTTAGGAATATCTAGAGAATATCTGATAATGTCTGTCTTTACTCATATCGAATGTTAAGGCCTATTCATGGTCCATTTTTGGTGAAGAGGCGACCACCAAAAAGTAAAAGTACATGGTCACCACTAAAGATACATCTCTATTCTCTATACATACAATATAACACAAGAGAATGCTCAGTGGACATTAATCCATAAAAGCTCCTGTCCCCCAACTACAGATGAGAAAAAGGCATTATTATTTTTTTTTAAAGAAAAATAACAGCAGATGGGAGTCAAGGGTAATGTATTTGCTCCTTTTAAGGCAAGAATATATCAAAGCAACTCATCCTAAACCCTTATATTGTCCCTAAGAAAGACTAGATTTTGTGGTTTTGGCACATTATTTTTGTGTTACCTAAATTAAATGTGACTGTTAGTATTAGTGTTCAAAACAACAATGACAAGCTCTTGTGAACCAAGCCCTGATCAGTCCAAAACACACAATCCCCTGGAATGTGATGCCATGACTACTATTATGAGGAGTGATTTGATCATACACCTTTTGGTGAGCAGAATAAATACTAGCCATGACAAAGATTCATTACATTAAGACAGTGATTTCCAAACTGTGGGCTGAGTGGGCGGTGGGGTATTGCAAGTGGAAGAGTTGATAATAAAATAACATATTCTTTTAAAAATACCATAGTATTTCTTGCCGGTTACATCGATACAGGCCAAAAGCCAATTGATTGATCATTAAAACATCTGATCACTATTTGTAACACGCCAGCTGATAGGTTTTCGTGTTTAGTGGTGTCACAATTTCCACTGAGCCCTGATCCGGAGAAGGTTAGGAACCACTATACGCATTATTACATTAAAAGAACAAGCCACATTGTGATGTCACCATTGTTACATTACATTGTTAAGTTAACCTCGATGGTGACATCACAACATTTTATTGCGGAGGGACAAGCCCTGAATATATCGATTAACTTCATACATTGTTGTAAAGGCTTGGTGAGATTCATTCATTTGGCAAAATGAACTTGTTAATCCTACTGTAAATGTGCGTTATTCTGAAAAAAAGAAAACATAGCTAGAGGTTATAATAGATGAGGTGTCTTAAACCTCATTGTAAGGGAGATTTGGCAGATACTGAGTGAATTGTAATGTATGGTCTGTTGCCTGACTGTGTGCCACGCAGACATTACCAGAAGTTGTAATATGGTATTTTCTGAGCACCACTCTGTCATGTGTGTACATTAATCTTAAGACGTCTTTGAGATACAAATAGATTGTGGTGACCCCATCAAGTGACACAGATCATAAAATAAAATTAAAATGGCTTGGCAGCAGCATACATCTAAGCCTAAAAACAAATACTGCATGAGTTTTAAAAAAATGTCTGACTACAATAAGTACTCTCTTGAACATCAGACGATTCATCAAGGTCCACTGTGAATAAATCTTCTTTTGAACAAAATTAACCAACGATCATTACAGATAAAACATTAAAGTAAAACGTCCTGGGAAGTGCACCTGAAATGAAGACAGAACATCAAACTTAACTTTGGCACGTTGACTAATGAGGAGGACCGGAGGAGAGCTGAGAAACGTGCTGAGCTGGCGGCTACGGAGCAACATGACGCATGGCAGTGATTCCATGAGGGGACTGAATGCTCATAGTCCTTTGTTGAAGTAGACTCTCTCAACACCTGGATGATTGGCCCGGATCTTCTCCTGAAGCTCCGCCTCCAAACCACTCACTGACATGGAGCTGAGGAACGCACACACATACAGTAGAAGAGGTGGCATGAACTGACCGCACCTCTGCTGTGCTGCTAATCCTAAAAGCACTGTCTCTACTACGGTGGTGAGTGGTGACCACTGCAGTACTTATGTATTACTTATGTATTTCAAATATTTTGTACACATCTTGTACTGTACTACACTAAATCTCAGGCACACATTGTACTTTTTTACAATACAATGACTTGCCAGATTCAGATTATTAACCACTTCTTATTCTATTTGTGTGCTAGTAGCTCAGTCAGTAGAGCTCTTGGCTTTGGACCACAAGTTCATGCAGGCGATTTTGGGCACAGCCAACTCAGCATTTGAGTAGCATGGCTTGGCTGCTGCAGCAAGATGTGTCTATTTTAACAGGCATAGACTCCTGTGTGTTAGCAGCTGATAGCGATTACCGGCTTTTACTGCTTTTACTCATGTACATTTTGAAAGCAGGGCTTACTAGTAACAGGGTATTTCTATCTTCTTTAGTTCACCCAAAGTCAATAATTATAGGCTTTACACTAAAAACTGAAACAAAAAAGGAAATATGTTTGCATCACCTAACAGAATTATCTTCTCTCTTCACCCATTAAAACCAGGAAATTATGGGTGTAATTAATTTATTTTAATCGTCATACAGTATATGACCCTGCAAATAATCGGAGATCGGTCACCCCTATTATCTACTGTACATTGACACAGCGTATCTAAGCATGTTGACAAGTCTGGCTCATTGTAGAGTTAATCAACCCTCACAATCAGATTGTTATTTTTGTTGGCAGCTACAGGCTGCCTAATACACAGGCACAGGGACTTTGGAGATTGCATGGTCCCAGTGTCGAAGAGGTTGCCCAAAAGGTTTTGACATTGATAGGGCATAAAACAGTGCTCTGTTGACTGTGACAAACTCAAATTGGAATTGCATAGTCTTCCACAAGGGCACAGCCGCCATTACACCTTTCCATGGAAGTGAACTGAGATGTCATAACTCTGTCTATACTCTAAGGCTCTGGGATTACCTTCGCATTATGGCGCAAGCCGACCTCTGAGCCTAGGGATGGTTTTTGTACTGGCTATCTGATTGGGTATCTGTTCTCTCGGCATGCCAAGACTTCTGATTGGCTACCTTGTCTCTAGCGTTAGTCAAAGCTACATTTCATTACTCCGATACGCTGTTGTTGTTTTTTTTTTCTTTTTTACATTTCATAGAACAATTCAATTATGCAGAAATAATACAGCAGCTGCCAATTAATTGATGTTGGCTCAATTCTTGTTTTGCATATATCTTTCACTCACCTCTTTTGTGGGAATAAAGCACAGCACAGCGGCGTGGCAAACACCAGACTGAAACAAAATCATATTACAATCAAACATTTGGATAGAACACTTCCTATTTCTCATTTCTTTATTTGTTTTTGATATCCATAATAATCTATGCCCCCATTGGGACCACAGCTATACTCTGAATTTGTTTCTGCTGTTCTTTACTAAGTTAAGATTTCAGAAGACTTTGCAAATGGTTGTCATATCAGCGGAAGCAGGGGACCACTCACCAGAATCCAACCAGGCCGACCTGAATGGGTGCACTCATCCATGGAAACCTCTGAAAAGACCAACCAGATAAACACAAAGCGTGACTCCTTTCACTCCTCTGATGTCCAAGCAGGCAGGACACTCTTTAAATTCCTCTGTGTTAATTTCACCCAGAGTGTACAAATGTAAGTGTTTGAATGTAGAAATATTAAGCTTCGGAAAGATGCTTACCTTCAAGAAGGCCTTCTTTTCCAAATGGTTCATTAAAAAAGGTGGGATAGCTGAGAAGAGAACATTGACATTTCAGTACAGTGAGTGCACAATGCAAAATATATCTACAATTATTTACAGCCATAGCCAATAAAATACAAACAAACTGAGGAAGCTCTGAAAACCGAATAGCCAAATAATATGTTTAATATTATATACTGTAGATATTTTCTTCTATCATGGCTATCATGGCCGTACCTTAAGGACTACCTGATTATGGGAAAAGACGTGATTATGGCAAAACGTTACCTATATAATGATAATAATCACTGCTCTGGGTCCATAAAATATTTATTGACTAACTTGGGTTGAAACCAAATAGGCCAAAATTTTCATTTTCTGACAAATATTTTTTGCAGCCGAACATTCGCTACATCACTAATATAAACAATTAAAACATACAAAACAATACATGAGTTAAAAACAGGGCATAAAAAAATCTAAAAAGATTAGAAAAGAATAGCTGACTAGCAGTACCATGCCTAGACCTCTTCCGGACAACACTGAACATGTCATCATAAGTCATGCCAAGCTTGCACAAGACTAGAATATCCATACCCATTCCTGGAGAGGCCATGAGGATTCTAGAGACGACCACCTGACTGATGGCCTGCTTGGCCGCGTTGGTTGACTCTCCTAACCGGTTGTCATTCTCATCTGTAATGGGGATGCCGTGTTTCAGCTCCCTGTAAACAACCCAAGTCACATCAAGTCATCTGATTTATATTTATATTTTTTATTGTAAAGGGTAAAACTATATGTATTATACATAGTAATGTGTGTGTCTGTCTATCTATGTTGATGGGTGTGCATGTGTTTGTGAGTGTGTTAAAACAATCAACGTATGTGTGCGCATATACTACCTCTGTCTCATTAGGGGGATATTGATGCAGTTAGCAGCAGCTACAGCAGCAAATGGTACAAATCGCCCAATCAGGGGAGAGATGTGCTACAACAAGAGAATCGTGTACAAGTCAATGTCCACGTTCGTCATAACATAGAAACTATTTATGCACAACTAATATCACTGTGTCATTCCAGTAACCAGGCATAATTTCCATTCTCCACCGCCCAGCCCTTAGGGTGGTGGTGATGAGAACAATGGTTCGTTACATGAACGGATTACCTTTGTTAGTGCGTTGAGTCCCAGAGCAGTGGCAACTGCCCCTGTGGTGGCTGACACATAGGCTGTACCAAGCTGACTGCAAACAGAAAGACTTCTGGTTACACCCCAAGACAAAGCTCGATAGATAGATGGACGATTTAAATTATGACCCTGTGACAATATTCTAAAACAAAGGTTTTCAGCTGGTGGCTTGTGGACCACTGTTGGTCTTTGAAGGTAGTACATGTGTGGTCCCTGGTCATGCATTCAGTAATGTAGTACTAGGAAAGTGAGGATTTATTTTTACTTGACTGATATAGGGGCGTCTCCACTCCTGTTGGTGTAATTGACTATTGCGTTGAAGGACTGATTGATCCATTGCCATAGAAGTACTGCTGGAGTCGTCCTGTAGAGAGTACACAGGAACAGAATGTTATATCCATAAGATGACATCAGTACAGGGTACAGTCAAACACACAAGTCAAACACACAACAAATGGGTTGTAGAAAAGTCCTGGCAGTCTCATTTCCATTCTGGTCCTGCAGGTATTCAGCTCATAATCATGACATGACAAAATAACAACAACAGCTCAAATCATCATAATAAGCAGAGGCTCAGTATATATTCTGACTTCATCACAATAACCTTTTGCCTTGGATGGACATGGTGTACGAGTTTAGGTTTGGGCATAGTTTATGTGTTTGGTGAGAAATATGTGTCAATTTCCACATGGTTTTGTGGGTTGTGGGCAGCAGTGTTGGTTTCCTGGTGGGTAGTTTGTTTGACTGTTTCGCGTTCAAGGCAATCTATTCATTATCAGGGGAAACAAAACTAGGTAGGGAAGAAAAAACTGAACTGGTTTAACCCTGGTGGAAAAGGGGCCTCAGAGTTATAGACACTGATTCACCTTCAAAGGTAGAACATTGAAGGTGTTCCACACACAGTGTTTATGCATGTATTTGTGCATGAAATGCTACATATTAGTACTACTTGACTTTATCGCCTTGTTATGTGTTCTATGTTGATGCACTCATGGCACAAACAGCAAACCTGCAGACTTCAGAGGAAGAGATCTCACTTGTAGAAGGTCATCATGCACCCGGTGATGGTCATGTTCATGGGAACCTGTGCCGACATGCGTCCAATCAGGACCATCTTCTCGCCGGTGTCTGGGTGGAAGGCAGAGTCAAAAATATATTTGGCCCTCCACAGTTCATCTTCTGTCAGGCCCGGGGAAACCACACCTTGTCTGAAAAATATTTCATATTCAATTATGCTCAAGAATTGACAAAATAATATGAAATGGCAATTATAATAGCAAGCAGTAAATAACAGGAAATTCTTTTTTATTACTTTTATTATCATATTGTATATGTCCTTCACGCTTATTTGTAATAGTTTGAGCCTCAATCACCACTCCATTATAACCAGTCTTGTCGTTTCTTTCTGGGCTTTACAAGGAGTTTAGCTGCAGTACCACAATGTGATGAGCTGGTAGGGGCGCTGATATGGAGATTATTAAGTCTCTTATATTCGGACATTGCAGTACATGAATGAACATAATATATTTGTTCATACTGTCTGACTTGAGGCTCTTTTGTTCCTGGGGCAGTGCGTTCTCTAACGTTAGTGGTATCTGACCTGTATGTGCTATGATCTCAGCCTACCTGTAATCAGAGATGATTTTGTGTGCATTTTCTAGTTGTTCGTTGGTTAGCAGGACATTCCTGGGGTCTGTGACAGTAAAGAAGTGTTTGGCTCGACCCATAAAAGTGCTCTGGTCCCATCGTGGCTCCTTGATGTTTATGGCGGTGGATAGCTCTGCTGCCATGTTTTATCTAAGGATGTAAGCAAAACAATAACATCTGTATCAAGTTTTATATAATGAACAGTCTTTTGAAGGGCTGAGACATCTCAAGCAGAGGATATCATTAATGCAGATTCACATTTCAGATAAACTTTCACAACTTTGTGCAGCTGCACATTTGTGTATCTTTCTTGTAGGTCGCAACAGTGCAAAGACTGGTATTCTAAAACTATAGCCATATGAACAAATAATTGTTGCATTCACTAGTAAGAACATGTTCCTCCCAAAATGACCATGCTGCTGATTCAGCATGCTGTTGCTATGGCGATGGCTGACCTGACACGAGTTCTGACGCGCTGGAATAGTCACACACACTCCCCCATCCCCCAAACTGTGCCTGTAAAGTGGTGGAAAGTGGACTTGTGCAAGACTGCAAGTACAGTAGTATACGTGTGCATGTACTATACACAAATCAGTCTATGTGTGTGTGTGCATCCAGCATCCAGTTAACCTGTTATATAAACTGCAGGAGTCTGGACAGGACCTTATTCAATTCATGCACAGTAAATGCATGCTCCAATACATGCATAGCAAAGGCATGCTTGATCTTCCCAATGCAAGGATGACAAAACATCAGTCCTTGCATGTAACACATTATGGTGAGTTTTACATATCTTTCTTTTTGAGGGGTGCCACCCCCTCCTATGTCCTGCTTTTAGGGTTTGTGTACTGTATGTGTACACTGAAGGGAAAAACACAGACATGGTGTAAATGCAAACATTGAAGAAGATGTGGGCCACATTTGACTCAGACAACCACCAAAAGGAGGGCTGCATGGATGATGAAATTCCTTTTGGAATTGCATCCAAGATGGCCACTGGACTGACAATAATAAAACGAGAATGTGGAATCAAGCATATCTATGGAACCAAGAGGCTTCACTCTCCAGTGCTGTTCCTGTGCCTTAATTGAATTAAAAGGCCATGCGATTCTCACAAGACCAAGAGTCCCCCTGCTTCGATCCCCACCTCATTCATTCACTCTTCTTCTTTCAGGGGTCTGAAAGAAAAATCATTAACAAGGTGAAATACATCTTGATGATGTCATCAGATGTATTTCACCATGTTAATGATTTTTTTCAGACCTGCTCCATTTTTAGGGAATACAGAATTGGGGGAACTTTTTTTTATCATGTCCACACAACATCTCTAAGGTATATTAATGACATATTAAAATGCTGAAAATGGGTGGAGTTCCCCTTTAATAATGATTGTGCACAATGTGCAGTAGGCCTAAAGGTAATTACGAAACGCCAGTTTTATATTGTTGCTGTTGCTGCTGATCCTTAATGTAAAGTACATTGTATCAATCAGAGCAGAGTGTGAACTTTGTCCCGCAGACGGCCTTTGATCTATAACCCCCACCGAGCACCTGCCCCCCTCTCTAAGCCAATCAAACGCGACCGCCGTGTCTACACATTAACTAATACACTTAAAGCTGCAATCCGTAAAGAAAAGAACGTACAAAATTCGGCCTACATGGTTGTTGGTGATTAGACCATGGTTGTTTGTGACAGTCAGACCATATTAGTGTAATTATATAGCTACATCACCACTGATCTACAGTGGCTGAGGTGGCCCCATATGGTTGACTGACTTCTCAAGCAGAATGTAGACTAGCCTACTGCCATTGATGACCACATTATAACAACAAGGAATCCGGTGTCGTGGAAGCGATAGATGCATGGTTTCACACGGGGGGAGGAGTAAGTGAGTGGGCTATGGCAGGGTTAGAAAATCTCAGTTGTTTTGCGATGCGAATACTTCCCCGTTACTCGATCATTGGTTTGAAGGGCCATTATAAAACTCATGGATCGCACCTTTTTTTTTAACGCGCTGAATGGGTTCATAGCAACCCGTTTCATTCATTTAATTAATGCAGAGAACTTTCACATTCAGTGACCGACGACAGTGGAAAAGCAGGCGGACTAAACTGCCACGCTCAAGCGTCATATATAGGCCCGTTATTTCTTTTCTATAACATTTTAATCTAGGCTTTTTTTTTTAATTGTCCAGTCCGACCCAGACCAGCCAGATCTGGGTCTCCCGGATCACAGCAGCACGTCGATATGTTTCAGCGTCAAGCGGATGGAGGTGCTGCTGTGATCTTGTCCAGATTACAGACACTGTTGTCACGATTTATTATAAATGATCAAATCCACACGTCTGGTCACAGCATCTGGTTCCGTCCGACGTGGTGTTGTGGTTTATACTAGTCTCATCCAGCTGCCACATCCACACATCATCCTCCCTCACTACTCGTCCACTTAAAACACATCCATCCATCCAGATGTGACGCACGGATAGGCGGTCGATGGATGCAAACGTCAAAAGAAAACACAATTGATGCATGATTTATAATATGCCACTTACTGCACTGTGCCTGTGGGTTCTCTCCGTGTTTAGTCACCACCAGTCAGCCACTCACCACCACTACCACCACGGTCCTCCTGCCTGTTCACCCCCAAAACACTAGGCTCAACGAAGCTAATTTGTCACGCAGCAGCGTCAGGGTGTCAGTAGTGAGCAAACGGAAAGACATCCGCCACCAGAGGAGGATTCTCCCTTTCAAATTAAGAGCTTTTCCACAGCACAGTTTCTTTCTTTCTTTCTTTCTTTCTTTCTTTCTTTCTTTCTTTCTTTCTTTCTTTCTTTCTTTCTTTCTTTCTTTCTTTCTTTCTTTCTTTCTTTCTTTCTTTCTTTCTTTCTTTCTTTCTTTCTTTCTTTCTTTCTTTCTTTTATTCAAAAGAAAAAAAAAACATTTGAATAGGTTATATAGGTGTATTGTACTTATTAACAGATTATTATATATTTTAGGATATATTGCAAAACAAAATATTATAGATACAGCATGACATAAGTAGCCTATATCAAAAATACTTGAGGGTATTGGAAGTACAAATTGATTCACACATTCACATTCTGACAACAAATCTACCATTTGGCATATTTTCATTGGCCTGTTATTATTCTACTGACGTTTTGCTTGGCAGTTGAAGTGACTGCACACTTCCGTTATTTCAATGACCCCTTTCATTGACTTTACTATCAAGTAGGCTACTGTAGTAAAGTATTAATAATTAACAGATAGTGGATCGTAACAGCTTTGGCTCTCTGTCTAATATAGACTGGCTGAAGAAATGTTATAAGATTTTGTAGGGCTATAAACAAACAGCAAAGAGCAAAATTACAAGATGCTTGGTTTACAGTGTTTACTAAAATCTGTTGGTCTGACACATCTTGATCTCGGACACCATAACATAACAACATAACTCAAAACAATGAAAAACCGTAAGGCTATAGCCTTGCGTTTTTTCGAAATTTCGACATTTTTTGAGAAATCCTCAAAAATCCTCAAAATGACGTATAGCATGCTGTGCAAGACCCTAAGGCTATAGCCTTGAGTTTTTGCCAGTTTCGTCATTTTTTGTCATTTTTTGTCATTTTTCGAATATCCTCAAAACGATGAAAAAACGTAAGGCTATAGTCTTGCGTTTTTTCCGAAATTTCGCCATTTTTCGAAAATCCTCAAAAATCCTCAAAACGATGAAAACGGCATGCTGTGCAAGACTGTAAGATTATAGCCCTGAGTTTTTGCCAGTTTCATCATTTTTTGTCATTTTTCGAAAATCCTCAAAACGATGAAAAAACGTAAGGCTATAGCCTAACATTTTTTCTAAATTTCGACATTTTTCGCAAATCCTCAAAAATCCTCAAAACGATGAAAAACGGCATGCTGTGCAAGACTGTAAGGCTATAGCCTTCTGTTTTTGCCAGGTTTTATCATTTTTTTTTAAATCTTCAAAAATCCTCAAAACGATGAAAAAACGTAAGGCTATAGCCTGGCGTTTTTT
The DNA here is from genome assembly GCA_039105355.1 of Benthosema pterotum. Classification (NCBI taxonomy): domain Eukaryota; kingdom Metazoa; phylum Chordata; class Actinopteri; order Myctophiformes; family Myctophidae; genus Benthosema; species Benthosema pterotum. The sequence continues at coordinate 27,697,541 of CM076984.1, read as the reverse complement.
TCGAAATTTCGACATTTTTCACAAATCCTCAAAAATCCTCAAAACGATGAAAAACGGCATGCTGTGCAAGACCGTAAGGCTATAGCCTTGCGTTTTGGCCAGGTTTCGTCATTTTTGTCATTTTTTGAAAATCCTCAAAACGATGAAAAAACGTAAGGCTGTAGCCTTGCGTTTTTTTTTTTTTTTTTTTTTTTTTTCGAAATTACGGCATTTTTCGAAAATCCTCAAAAAAAAATGGCATGCTGTGCAAGACTGTAAGGCCATAGCATTGCGTTTTTGCCAGGTTTCGTCATTTTTTGAAAATCCTCAAAACGAAAAACCGTAAGGCTATATATGGCCGTGCGTTTATTCGAAATTTCGACATTTTTTCGAAAATCCTCAAAAATCATCAAAACGATGAAAAAGGCATTCTGTGCAAGACTGTAAGTAAGGCTCTAGCCTTGCGTTTTTGCCAGGTTTCGTCATTTTTTTGTCATCTTTCGAAAATCCTCAAAACATTGAAAAAACGTAAGGCTATAGCCTTGCGTTTTTCTCGAAATTTCGACATTTTTCGAAAATCCTCGAAAATCCTCAAAACGATGAAAAACGGCATGCTGTGCAAGACCGTAAGGCTATAGCCTTGCGTTTTTGCCAGTTTCGTCATTTTTTGTCATTTTTCAAAAATCCTCAAAACGATGAAAGTTTTTTCGAAATTTCGACATTTTTCACAAATCCTCAAAAATCCTCAAAACGATGAAAAACGGCATGCTGTGCAAGACCATAACGCTATAGCCTTGCGTTTTGGCCAGGTTTCGTCATTTTTGTAATTTTTCGAAAATCCTCAAAACGATAAGGCTGTAGCCTTGCGTTTTTTCGAAATTTCAGCATTTTTCGAAAATCCTCAAAACGATGAAAAACGTCATGCTGTGCAAGACCGTAAGGCTATAGCCTTGCGTTTTTGCCAGGTTTCGTCATTTTTTGTCATTCTTTGAAAATCCTCAAGCAACACTGTATCACAGAAAAAGTCAAATAGTGACTTTTTTCCATACCCCACACAAAGTCAGTATTTGACTTTCCAAAGTCAAATAGTGACTTTGTGAAGAGGACGTGGTTTTCCTTTTGTCTTGCAAAAAAAAATGCATCAAAACAGTAGCGGCACTGATTCGAACCGCCAACCTACTGACTACTGGCCAACCTGCTCTACCTCCAGCATAGTTTTACTGAGATTAGGGTTAGGCATAGTTTTACTGAGGTTAGGGATAGTTTTACTAAGGTTAGGTTTAGGCATAGTTTTACTAAGGTTAGGGTTAAGTTTAGGCATAGTTTTACTGAGGTTAGGTTTAGGGTTAGTTAGGGTTAGGCATAGTTTTACTACGCCTAACCCTAATCTTAGTAAAACTATGCCCAAAAGGGGGCGCGGTGGTTCAGGAGGTAAAGCAGGTTGGCCAGTAGTCAGTCAGGAGGTAAAGCAGGTTGGCCAGTAGTCAGTAGGTTGGCGGTTCGAATCAGTGCCGCTACTGTTTTGATACATTTTTTTTTGCAAGACAAAAGGAAAACCACGCCCTCTTCAAAAATTTACTATTTGACTTTGGAAAGTCAAATACTGACTTTGTGTGGGGTCTGGAAAAAAGTCACTATTTGACTTTTGACATGTGATACAGGGTTATTTAAAGGTAGGGGAAGTGATTTCACTTTTGTCAGATATCACCCCAAAAAATGTTTTTTTCTGTTAAAATGCTCTATTATAAGGTGTGCAGACCATAGTTTCCCCCTCCCCCACGTTAGCAGAGGAGCTAATAAAAGTTCCCCAGGTGGAGGGTGAATTCTCCTCTAATCAGGAATGAGCAGCAGGTTCACATAGTGTAGCTACTCTTGGGGGCCCCTAGTGCACCAGGCTGGTACTACACAATGAATTTTACCCTACCTTTAAGCATTTTTGAGCATTTTCGAAAAATGTCGAAATTTTGAAAAAAACGCAAGGCTATAGCCTTACCATTTTTCATGATTTTGAGGATTTTCGAAAAATGACAAAAACTGGTAAAAACGCAAGGCTATAGCCATACGGTCTTGCTCAGCATGCTTTTTGTCATCGTTTTAGACATTTTTGAGCATTTTCGAAAAATGTTGAAATTTAAAAAAAAAAAAACAAAAAAACAAAAAAAAAAACGCAAGGCTATAGCCTTACCGTTTTTCATGATTTTGAGGATTTTCGAAAAAATGACAAAAACTGTCTTGCACAGCATGCTTTTTTTTTCATCATTTTGAGATTTTTGATCATTTTCAAAAAATGTCGAAATTAAAAAAAAAAAAAAAATGCAAGGCTATAGCCTTACCGTTTTTCATGATTTTGAGCATTTTCGAAAAATGACAAAAACTGGCAAAAAAGCAAGGCTACTGCCTTACGGTCTTGCTCAGCATGCTTTTTTTCATCGTTTTGAGCATTTTTGAGCATTTTCGAAAAATGTCACATATCACATGTCAAAAGTCAAATAGTGACTTTTTTCCAGACCCCACACAAAGTCAGTATTTGACTTTCCAAAGTCAAATAGTGACTTAATAAGTAAGTGGTGTCAACTACTGTATTGATGTCCAGAGTCTCATGGTGGGAGCTCTGTTAGTTCCGGTCATTTTGTGGGGGTCACTGGGAGTAAAAGTAAATGAAACAAAAAAATGAACTTCATGTGTATTTTTGATACATTTCTAAAATATTATCCCATCCTTCTGTGATTTTTTATTCCTCTATCACAGGGAATTATGTATTTAGTGTTAATATCACTATGCCCAAAAAGTAGGCTAGTTCCATGTGATACGGGGAAGGATGTGCTAATATTTTAGAAATAATTCACAATACAAATCATGTTGGTTTACTTTTACTTTTATTTCTTGGCCCCAGTGACCCTCCCAAAATTACCAGAACTACTTAATATGTGAACAAAACTAGAGCAGAACACACCACCTGCCTATTAATGGCAAGTATTTCATACAACTTAAGTTCCAAAAATCTGAACTACCCCTTTAAATGTATTCCCGCCGTGGGGGCGGAGCGATCTGAGGAGGGGGCGGGGTTTACCTTGAGCTGCGGTGGGATCCATACAAGAATGGGTGTGATCGACCACGCCGACTCTCACACCAGCCGTTTGCTGCTGCTAGTGTTTGTTACACTAGAATAAGTTGTTTGTTTTAATATTAAACATTTATTCATTGACAGTAAAGCAGTTGGTGAATAAAGCTACACATAAAAGCAGCAGATGGAACGAAAACTCACCAGCCTGGCAGAGGTCCAACTCAGGTCAGTGTTACTGTTGAGCACAGTGCAGTTTTTTTTTTTACTCCAGTAAAAAAAAAAAACACTATTTATTCACCATTTGAGGATAGCCTATTTTAGCCCCACCAACGCCAAACCTAAAGATTTATTTTGCTTTTGTCCACAATTCCAGGCTGGATTTGGGAAACAAATTTGAGAGTGTAAACTTCAACTGGTTAATCAAAATGAACAGTTTTACACCAGGGCCCACTATTTATTCAGCATTTGAGCCATGAGGTCTGAGAGGACCACCACTTGATTAGCTCTGGTCCAGAGCTCCACTGCTTCTGAGTCTGACTTGCATTGGATCCAATGCAAGTCAGACTCAGAAGCAGTGGAGCTCTGGACCAGAGCTACCACTTGATGACATTTTAGTGCCACATATCCCAAAACTAAATATTTCTTGTGTTTTCGTTCGTAAACTCAGTAAAACATACAGATCAAATTGACCATTAATCTTCTACATTCTCTAGTTGTGTAGACTTGGGCTAATTCAGATGATGAAACTTTTAACTCTTGAGAGCATAACCAGATGTAACTGTTGAGTATTGAGGGTCCATTTGGTTTCATTTTACACAAGAGTTACATCTCATTAACCAATTTCCTATCATTTAGCTGGGGGGCGTAGTAAAAAAAAAAAAAAGGGGCAAAGAAATTAAGGATGAGGGGTTTAACATGTGACACTTTTTTTTTAGTATAGACAACGTTATGACATCTCTGTTCACTTCCATGGAAAGGTGTAATCTGCTTGAGAAACTGTTTCAACCCATTTTGACATGCAAAATGATTCAAAGATTTTTTTCACCATTTTCCAAAAATAACTACATCTACAAGCTCATAGCGCATCACGCAATATGAGCCTGTACCTAAATTAAAAACTATTGTTGCTAATAATGCTAAGTAATGCTGAGTATTGTTAATAATGCTAAGCATAAGGAAATGCTAGCATAAGTAATGCTAATGATGCTAAGTAATACTAATAATGCTAATTATTGTTAATAATGCTAAGTAATGCTAATGCTAAACATTGTTAATGCTAAGCATTAATAATGCTAATAGTGCTTAGTTAGAACACCAAAAGGCCGCCAAAAATGGATTAACTGATGTCCAGAGTCCCGTGGTGGGAGGTCTGCTCTGGTTATGTTCAATATCAAGTAGTTCCGGTCAATTTGAGGATCACTGGGGCCCCAGTGTGAAAGTACATGAATCCACGAAACTCACCAATCCACCAAACTGACATAATGTTTTTTTTTTTTTTTTTCTAAAAATGTATGACCTCTTTGTTCGTTTTGACCCCTCTATCACATGGAACTACATTTTGGGGCGGAGTCATATGGACAAAGATGGAGGGCTCAAAAATGTGCTAATATTTTAGAAATGGGTCGAGGATATAAGTGATGTTTGTTTTTTGTTTTTGATTCATTTACTTTAACTGCGTGGCACGAGCGATCCCCACAAAATGACCAGAACTAGGCTACTTAATATTTCACCAAAACCAGAGCAGAACTTCCACCATGGGACTCTGTCAATCAATTAATACAGTTGACACCACTATATTAGTGGCAAGTTGGCTATTTACAGCTTAACTTCAAAAAATATGAACTATCCCTTTAAGTAGGTATTGTAGAGCTGCACCAATTAGTAATTAATTAATATCAAAAAGGTTGAAAAGCACTGCCCTAATGCATGCACACGCCATATAATTTATTTATTTTTTTATTTAATGTTTTTCCTATTCTCCTTTTCTGGAATCCTCAGGACGACGATGGCATACAGGGTTGGAGAAGTTCCGCCAGCCAGGGAACCAACAAATGAGCGCTGGGTCATGAGGGCGGCCCATGTGGATGTGCTGAAGAAAGATGCAGAGCGCAGAACACCACAGCCAGCTGGCCGGGTGGATGGAGAACCTGGATGGACCTGACTGGATGGATGAAGATTGAAGAACCGGGACGGATGAAGATTGAAGAACCGGGACGGATGAAGATTGAAGAACCTGGATGACCTGACCGGATGGATGAAGAACCTGGATGACCTGACCGGATGGATGTAGAACCTGGATGACCTGACCGGATGGATGAAGAACCTGGATGACCTGACCGGATGGATGAAGAACCTGGATGACCTGACCGGATGGATGAAGAACTGGCCAGGATGACTGGAAGCACGGATGGAAGGCTGGCCTGAGGACGACCGAGATGGAGAGAGCCCAGACAGGACAGGTGTGTGGGGTGTCTTGCCTGAGGGAGATGGGCTAGTTCGGGCTCCCTCCCTCGGGCATGCCCGGAAGGACCCTTCCGTGTAGATGATGCCGGATCTCGTAGAGGTTCGTCGCGGATCACGGAAGGTGCGCGTGATGCCGGGTCTCGTAGAGGCTCGTCGCGGATGCACAAGGTCGACTTAGTGTGTGTGATGCCGGGTCTCGTAGAGGCTCGTCGCGGATCACATGGCCCTTAATTACACCTGTATCCTGTCTGGGACCCGGCTGAAAGGACAGGCGCATCAGATCATCATGGGCTGGACCATCAGGAGATCATCATGGGCTGGACCATCAGGAGATCATCATGGGCTGGACCATCAGGAGATCATCATGGGCTGGATCATCAGATAGCTGGTATCTACCGGGGTCTATTTCTGGGTGCCAACGGAGATACGATGCTCTGTTAATACCAGCTATCTACAACCACCTGACCGAAGCCCCCTGCGTGGTACGTACCTGGATTACAATGTGACTGCAGTAGAAACCAGAGCCATATAGTAAGACAGAGTTACGCAAACCCTGTTCACTTCATGCGGCCAGTCCAGTGGTGCGTTATTTTTTATCACGCCAGCTTAGGCGCGTTATTTTTTATCACGCCAGCTTTGGGCAAACCAGGGAAAAACCCTGCCCCCTGGGCCTCAGAAACCAATGAAAATATTTTGGCTACAGACCACAATGTGTTGAATTTCGTCTCTTGGGGAAAAAATTAAGGATTTTCAATTTGTTTTGAGAGATAAATGGCAAAACGTTGGTCAAAATAACAATTCTTCTATATGTTCTAATTGTGTAGATTCTTGAAAATTAAGTAATTCAGATGTTTAAATATAATTTAACTCTTGAGAGCCAGTCCACTGGTTGAAAACCACTGTTCTAACGGGAATCCATATTTGGATCCTGTACAGTGTGTACAGTATTCAAATATTCAATTTGTTTTTATGCTGATATATAAATATTTAAAGTTTTTCAAAAAAACTTAGGTCAGGCCTAAATGGGTTAAAATTTAAACAAATAAATGAAAGGTGAAGCGAACGTTCACACCTAAAAATCTAGGCCTACTACTCACGTTTTAAAGGAATGAGTTGTATTTTTCCCATAAAGCAATACAGATTTCAAAGTAAAGTGTATGTAATTCAAATTGTAAAGACTATCATTCATCTCTAGATTTTGGATCAATTGGTCAATCAATATTAATATAAAATTTAATATAAGTAAATTTACAGAGAATAGCTGGGATTAACAGAATTTTCTTTTACCATTGCTAACAAACAGTGTAATGCAGAAGCACGGAGGTAGAGTATACTTGCGGAGAGGGGTTGCAGTGTTTTCATTGGGTTCTGAGCATCGGCGGTTTGCCCAGAGCTGGCGGAGAAAAAAAAAATCACACTCCAGTGGCAGCTCTTCTACATATTCATTCTATTGAATGAGGACAACTGAAAGCCACAGATTGCAATGGAGCCTATTCACGATTTTAACCCTAACCCGCCAAAGTACTGTGGAACAAAGTTGTGTGTGTGTGGTGGGAGTGCCACTGGAAGTAGCATCACGGCATCGCATGATGCTGTGATCACATGATCACAGCTCCTTCCTGTTACTTTTTTTGTTATTATATTTTGTATGTTTTTTTTTTTTTTTTTAGGTACCTCTGACTTGGTATTTTGGGGGTCGGGTTGAGGCCCTGGAGGGCCGCCCCCGCCCGGACGATGATAGAGGCACCTATCCTTGTCTGGGATCAATAAATGTACCTCAGCAGAGGTACATTATGGAGGTATGACCTTAGGCCCGTCTCGATTATGACTCTTGCTTTGTAATGAATGTTCCTTGAATAATTGAACCAATTAACAATTTCATTGCGTCATACTAATGTTCTTAGTTGACGTAATAGTGAGAGTATTGGATCTACAACATCAAACCAGGTTTTGAGCTCGTAGATCTGCGACTTGCACAACTTTCCAACTTGGAAACGATCATGACTGTTATCCCAAAAGGGGATTATCTCAAATACTTATCATAATTGTGATGGGCTTAAGTTTTTGTGTAAGTTAGTGTGTAAGATCTGGATGTCGGTTGTGTGTGCACGTGTGAGTGTGCAGGGGTGTGGGGTGCATGTGGGGGTGCACAAGGTGGCAGGGTTAGAAGCACCCTGGGGTACTTTAGTGGGGATGGAGACAGGCCATGATGGGCAGGTCGGGTTGCGTGGTGCGGGGCATACCAAAGTTCTGGCTGCGGGACAGTACCTCCTCCAACGGATCTGCGATGAACCTGGCTTACCCACGTATGGCTCGACTGTGGTCCAGTGCGTCCTGGCCTCCACTTCGCGGTATCTCGGGGGAAGCAGGTTAGGCAGTTTAGTTTAGTTAGTTAGTTAGTTGGGCACAGTCATTAATCACAGTACTTTGCACACACGGAAAATAATTGGGAAATAAATAGGTTGGTCTAATCTTTTCGTGCGTATTTTCAGGTACCCCAACTATTATTAGGAACTTGTAGTGTGTTTGTGTGTGCTGGTGTTTCATCATCGGATGAAACAATTGGACCATTTCATTTCTTCAGGACGATTTCATTTCTCCAAGACGATTTCATTTCTCCAAGACGATTTCATTTCTCCAAGACGATTTCATTTCTTCAAGACAGATTTCATTACTTGGCAGAAGACAAGATGTATCTGGGGAAAAAAATGAATGAACTTGCCCAAAGAAAAGATCAAATTTGGAATATTTATTTTTTTGCCCAAAGAAAATGGAGTGTGTGTTTTTTCATTGTATAAATGACGTATAATTTACACAGTATTACATCAAATGTTATAACGAGCATTTTTCTTTTCTGTCTTTCTTTCTCTCAAGGCTACCGAGTGAGGGTGTTGGGACAACCATGGCTATGCTGGGGCGTCTGGAGGTGGCAGAGAAGCTGTTCCTCCTAAATCCAGTGGAAATGTGAACTTGGAAAATGGTGGACTGGCTGCTTGTGATTCCCCGAATGTCTGCCATTACTGCCACCTTTTGGGGCAGTGTGGTACCTGTGTGTTCACAACCTGACGAGTCTTTCTTCTTTTCGTATCTACAGGCCATGTGTCCATGACTGGCGGTGGAGAGAAGGTGCCAGTTACTATACTGCGTGACACGGGGGCGCTTGATTTGTTCATTTTGTCATCTGCTCTTTTTCCGAAGAGACTCAGACAGATGCATTTTTCCCCCCCAAGTATTTGCATTTTTTCTCTGTATTTTCAATTTATGTTGTCTATTCACATGTTTTCCTCTGCATGTGTTCCTCTGCTTAACCAGTCTCATTTGCAGTGCTGGATTGGAGGGCAGGGCTGGCGATTGGCAGAGGGGCTGACACCTGGCCAGTGTCTGCCCCAAATATTATAAAAGGCTTGCAGTGCTAACTCTTCTCTCTCTCCTTCAGGTGGGCTACAGGTTTATCAATTTGTTTGGCAGTAGTTCCCTGCCAGCTTAAAGGAGGAATGACATGAAATACAACTTTTTTTTTTATTGTGTTTTAGATACTCCCATGCTTGTTTTCTATCCCCACAAATGATCTAGTATGAACAATCAGTCTTTCATATCATAGAGAAGATTTAATGAAAATTGCTCTCAGAAACAGCTTGTTTGATTTTGGCCTCATAATGATGTCATCAGTGCACCCAGTGCCCCACCACCTCAGGACATTGTGGTACTCCAGCTAAACTGTCCATAAAGGACAGAATGATGAAGACTGGTTATATCAGTGCTGAATGAGGCTCAAACTATTAGAAATAAGTTGAGGGACATGTACAATATGATATTAAGCATTAAAAACAATTTTAGGAATCCATGTTAGTCCTCCTTTAAGTTGGAACACTTCCAACTTAATGACCAATCAAATACCACGTCAACAGATGATGCTTCAGCTCTCGATTCCTAACCACCATTGTCAATGCAGAGTCAAGGGGTTCAACCACCAGAGAACTCCAGATGTCTCTCTCCAAAGCAACATTAGCAGCTTAATTCTGGGGGATCCCACTGTGTTCCCGGAAGATCTGGGAAGATGCAGTATAATTCTTTTGTCTCATTGTTGGGCTTCCCATGGGTGTTTTTTTTTTTTTTTTTTTTTTTTTTTTTTTTACTCCAGTAAAAAAACAAAAACACTATCTATTCACCATTTGATCCACGGAGGACCACCATTTGAGGACATTTTAGCCCCACAAACGCCAAAACTAAAGGTTTATTTTGCTTTTGTCCACAATTCCAGGCTGGATTTGGGAAACAAAACCGTCAAACAAACGGATCAAAATGACCATTAATCTTCTACGTTCTCTAGTTGTGTTGAATTGGGCTAATTCACATGATGAATATTTTAACTCTTGAGAGTGTAAACTTGAACTGGTTAACCAAAATGAACAGTTTTACACCAGGGCCCACTATTTATTCAGCATTTGAGCCATGATATGAGGTCTGAGAGGACCACCACTTGATTAGCTATGGTCCAGAGCTCCACTGCTTCTGAGTCTGACTTGCATTGGATCCAATGCAAGTCAGACTCAGAGGCAGTGGAGCTCTGGACCAGAGCTACCACTTGATGACATTTTAGTGCCACATATCCCAAAACTAAATATCTCTTGTGTTTTCGTTCGTAAATCCAGTCAAACATACAGATCAAAATGACCATTAATCTTCTACATTCTCTAGTTGTGTAGACTTAAGGCTAATTCAGATGATGAAACTTTTAACTCTTGAGAGCATAACCAGATGTAACTCTTGAGTATAAAATGGGTCCATTTGGTTTCATTTTACACAAGAGTTACATCTCATTAACCAATTTCCCATCATTTAGCTGGGGGGGCGTAGTAAAAAAAAAGGCAAAGAAATTAAGCATGAGGGGTTTAACATGTGACACTTTTTTTAAGTATAGACAATGTTATGACATCTCTGTTCACTTCCATGGAAAGGTGTAATCTGCTTGAGACCTGATTTACAAACTTTTTCAACCCATTTACAAACTTTTTTACAACTGTTTCAACCCATTTTGACATGCAAAATGATTCAAAGATTTTTTCACCATTTTCCAAAAATAACTACATCTACAAGCTCATAGCGCATCACGCAATATGAGCTTGTACCTAAATTAAAAACTATTGTTGCTAATAATGCTAAGTAATGCTGAGTATTGTTAATAATGCTAAGCATAAGGAAATGCTAGCATAAGTAATGCTAATGATGCTAAGTAATACTAATAATGCTAATTATTGTTAATAATGCTAAGTAATGCTAATGCTAAACATTGTTATTGCTAAGCATTAATAATGCTAATAGTGCTTAGTTAGAACACCAAAAAGCTGCCAAAAATTTAACTGATGTCCAGAGTACCGTGGTGGGAGGTCTGCTCTGGTTATGTTCAATATCAAGTAGTTCCGGTCAATTTGAGGATCACTGGGGCCCCAGTGTGAAAGTACATGAATCCACGAAACTCACCAATCCACCAAACTGACATAATTTTTTTTTCTAAAAATGTATGACCTCTTTGTTCGTTTTGACCCCTCTATCACATGGAACTACATTTTGGGGCGGAGTCATATGGACAAAGATGGAGGGCTCAAAAATGTGCTAATATTTTAGAAATGGGTCGAGGATATAAGTGATGTTTGTTTTTTTGTTTTTGATTCATTTACTTTAACTGCGTGGCACGAGTGATCCCCACAAAATGACCAGAACTAGGCTACTTAATATTTCACCAAAACCAGAGCAGAACTTCCACCATGGGACTCTGTCAATCAATTAATACAGTTGACACCACTATATTAGTGGCAAGTTGGCTATTTACAGCTTAACTTCAAAAAATATGAACTATCCCTTTAAGTAGGTATTGTAGAGCTGCACCAATTAGTAATTAATTAATATCAAAAAGGTTGAAAAGCACTGCCCTAATGCATGCACACGCCATATAATTTATTTTTTTATTTATTTATTTTTTCCTATTCTCCTTTTCTGGAATCCTCAGGACGACGGTGGCATACAGGGTTGGAGAAGTTCTGCCAGCCAGGGAACCAACAAATGAGCGCTGGGTCATGAGGGCGGCCCATGTGGATGTGCTGAAGAAAGATGCAGAGCGCAGAACACCACAGCCAGCTGGCCGGGTGGATGGAGAACCTGGATGGACCTGACTGGATGGATGAAGATTGAAGAACCGGGATGGATGAAGATTGAAGAACCGGGATGGATGAAGATTGAAGAACCGGGACGGATGAAGATTGAAGAACCTGGATGACCTGACCGGATGGATGAAGAACCTGGATGACCTGACCGGATGGATGAAGAACTGGCCAGGATGACTGGAAGCACGGATGGAAGGCTGGCCTGAGGACGACCGAGATGGAGAGAGCCCAGACAGGACAGGTGTGTGGGGTGTCTTGCCTGAGGGAGATGGGCTAGTTCGGGCTCCCTCCCTCGGGCATGCCCGGAAGGACCCTTCCGTGTAGATGATGCCGGATCTCGTAGAGGTTCGTCGCGGATCACGGAAGGTGCGCGTGATGCCGGGTCTCGTAGAGGCTCGTCGCGGATGCACAAGGTCGACTTAGTGTGTGTGATGCCGGGTCTCGTAGAGGCTCGTCGCGGATCACATGGCCCTTAATTACACCTGTATCCTGTCTGGGACCCGGCTGAAAGGACAGGCGCATCAGATCATCATGGGCTGGACCATCAGGAGATCATCATGGGCTGGACCATCAGGAGATCATCATGGGCTGGATCATCAGATAGCTGGTATCTACCGGGGTCTATTTCTGGGTGCCAACGGAGATACGATGCTCTGTTAATACCAGCTATCTACAACCACCTGACCGAAGCCCCCTGCGTGGTACGTACCTGGATTACAATGTGACTGCAGTAGAAACCAGAGCCATAGAGTAAGACAGAGTTACGCAAACCCTGTTCAGGTCATGCGGCCAGTCCAGTGGTGCGTTATTTTTTTATCACGCCAGCTTAGGCGCGTTATTTTTTTATCACGCCAGCTTTGGGCAAACCAGGGAAAAACACTGCCCCCTGGGCCTCAGAAATCAATGAAAATATTTTGGCTACAGACCACAATGTGTTGAATTTCGTCTCTTGGAAAAAAAAAAATAAGGATTTTCAATTTGTTTTGAGAGATAACTGGCAAAACGTTGGTCAAAATAACAATTCTTCTATATGTTCTAATTGTGTAGATTCTTGAAAATTAAGTAATTCAGATGTTTAAATATAATTTAACTCTTGAGAGCCAGTCCACTGGTTGAAAACCACTGTTATAACGGGAATCCATATTTGGATCCTGTACAGTGTGTACAGTATTCAAATATTCAATTTGTTTTTATGCTGATATATAAATATTTAAAGTTTTTCAAAAAAACTTAGGTCAGGCCTAAATGGGTTAAAATTTAAACAAATAAATGAAAGGTGAAGCGAACGTTCACACCTAAAAATCTAGGCCTACTACTCACGTTTTAAAGGAATGAGTTGTATTTTTCCCATAAAGCAATACAGATTTCAAAGTAAAGTGTATGTAATTGAAATTGTAAAGACTATCATTCATCTCTAGATTTTGGATCAATTGGTCAATCAATATTATAAAATTTAATATAAGTAAATTTACAGAGAATAGCTGGGATTAACAGAATTTTCTTTTACCATTGCTAACAAACAGTGTAATGCAGAAGCACGGAGGTAGAGTATACTTGCGGAGAGGGGTTGCAGTGTTTTCATTGGGTTCTGAGCATCGGCGGTTTGCCCAGAGCTGGCGGAGAAAAAAAAATCACACTCCAGTGGCAGCTCTTCTACATATTCATTCTATTGAATGAGGACAACTGAAAGCCACAGATTGCAATGGAGCCTATTCACGATTTTAACCCTAACCCGCCAAAGTACTGTGGAACAAAGTTGTGTGTGTGTGGTGGGAGTGCCACTGGAAGTAGCATCACGGCATCGCATGATGCTGTGATCACATGATCACAGCTCCTTCCTGTTACTTTTTTTGTTATTATATTTTGTATGTTTTTTTTTTAGGTACCTCTGACTTGGTATTTTGGGGGTCGGGTTGAGGCCCTGGAGGGCCGCCCCCGCCCGGACGATGATAGAGGCACCTATCCTTGTCTGGGATCAATAAATGTACCTCAGCAGAGGTACATTATGGAGGTATGACCTTAGGCCCGTCTCGATTATGACTCTTGCTTTGTAATGAATGTTCCTTGAATAATTGAACCAATTAACAATTTCATTGCGTCATACTAATGTTCTTAGTTGACGTAATAGTGAGAGTATTGGATCTCAAACATCAAACCAGGTTTTGAGCTCGTAGATCTGCGACTTGCACAACTTTCCAACTTGGAAACGATCATGACTGTTATCCCAAAAGGGGATTATCTCAAATACTTATCATAATTGTGATGGGCTTAAGTTTTTGTGTAAGTTAGTGTGTAAGATCTGGATGTCGGTTGTGTGTGCACGTGTGAGTGCGCAGGGGTGTGGGGTGCATGTGGGGGTGCACAAGGTGGCAGGGTTAGAAGCACCCTGGGGTACTTTAGTGGGGATGGAGACAGGCCATGATGGGCAGGTCGGGTTGCGTGGTGCGGGGCATACCAAAGTTCTGGCTGCGGGACAGTACCTCCTCCAACGGATCTGCGATGAACCTGGCTTACCCACGTATGGCTCGACTGTGGTCCAGTGCGTCCTGGCCTCCACTTCGCGGTATCTCGGGGGAAGCAGGTTAGGCAGTTTAGTTTAGTTAGTTAGTTAGTTGGGCACAGTCATTAATCACAGTACTTTGCACACACGGAAAATAATTGGGAAATAAATAGGTTGGTCTAATCTTTTCGTGCGTATTTTCAGGTACCCCAACTATTATTAGGAACTTGTAGTGTGTTTGTGTGTGCTGGTGTTTCATCATCGGATGAAACAATTGGACCATTTCATTTCTTCAGGACGATTTCATTTCTCCAAGACGATTTCATTTCTCCAAGACGATTTCATTTCTTCAAGACGATTTCATTTCTTCAAGACAGATTTCATTACTTGGCAGAAGACAAGATGTATCTGGGGGAAAAAAATGAATGAACTTTTCAAATTAAATTTGGAATATTTATTTTTTTTTGCCCAAAGAAAATAGAGTGTGTGTTTTTTCATTGTATAAATGACGTATAATTTACACAGTATTACATCAAATGTTATAACGAGCATTTTTCTTTTCTGTCTTTCTTTCTCTCAAGGCTACCGAGTGAGCTTGAAGGGTGTTGGGACAACCATGGCTATGCTCGGGCGTCTGGAGGTGGCAGAGAAGCTGTTCCTCCTAAATCCAGTGGAAATGTGAACTTGGAAAATGGTGGACTGGCTGCTTGTGATTCCCCGAATGTCTGCCATTACTGCCACCTTTTGGGGCAGTGTGGTACCTGTGTGTTCACAACCTGACGAGTCTTTCTTCTTTTCGTATCTACAGGCCATGTGTCCATGACTGGCGGTGGAGAGAAGGTGCCAGTTACTATACTGCGTGACACGGGGGCGCTTGATTTGTTCATTTTGTCATCTGCTCTTTTTCCCGAAGAGACTCAGACAGGGTCCTTTCTGCCTGTGCTGGGCATGGAGATGGCAGTGTACAAACTAATGTTGCATTCTGCTTTATTCGAAGGTGAAGTGTGCATGGGGGTGAGACCAGCTCTTCCTGTTAAAGGGGTGACCGTTGTACTGGGAAATGATGTACCGGGGGGCTTGTTTTTTTTTTTTTTTTTTTTTTTTTGTCCAGTCTATTCAGTGACAGGAATAACCTGCATGTCTCTCTAACCTTCCTAGGTCCATTTTTCCTGCAGAGTTGGTGAAGGAGCAAAAAGCTGATTCCCTCACTGAAAGAGCTGTTCAATTGTTCTCCCTAAACGGGTGAAAAAATCTGGCACAGGGGTACTTCATTGAAGATGGTGTGCTGCTGCGCAGACGGACATTAGCTTAGTGGAGAATAATGATGACATCCCTTTCAGGTTCCAGGATGCAGTCCCCCCCCCCCCCCAAGTATTTGCATTTTTTCTCTGTATTTTCAATTTATGTTGTCTATTCACATGTTTTCCTCTGCATGTGTTCCTCTGCTTAACCAGTCTCATTTGCAGTGCTGGATTGGAGGGCAGGGCTGGCGATTGGCAGAGGGGCTGACACCTGGCCAGTGTCTGCCCCAAATATTATAAAAGGCTTGCAGTGCTAACTCTTCTCTCTCTCCTTCAGGTGGGCTACAGGTTTATCAATTTGTTTGGCAGTAGTTCCCTGCCAGCTTAAAGGAGGAATGACATGAAATACAACTTTTTGATTTTTTTATTGTGTTTTAGATACTCCCATGCTTGTTTTCTATCCCCACAAATGATCTAGTATGAACAATCAGTCTTTCATATCATAGAGAAGATTTAATGAATTGTTCTCAGAAACAGCTTGTTTGATTTTGGCCTCATAATGATGTCATCAGTGCACCCATTGCCCCACCACCTCAGGACATTGTGGTACTCCAGCTAAACTGTCCATAAAGGACAGAATGATGAAGACTGGTTATATCAGTGCTGAATGAGGCTCAAACTATTAGAAATAAGTTGAGGGACATGTACAATATGATATTAAGCATTAAAACAATTTTAGGAATCCATGTTAGTCCTCCTTTAAGTTGGAACACTTCCAACTTAATGACCAATCAAATACCACGTCAACAGATGATGCTTCAGCTCTCGATTCCTAACCACCATTGTCAATGCAGAGTCAAGGGGTTCAACCACCAGAGAACTCCAGATGTCTCTCTCCAAAGCAACATTAGCAGCTTAATTAACCCACCCGCTGCTGCAAGAAAGGGGGACAGTAAGTGTCACTGCCAGAAATACCTGACTTTTAGACAATTATGGAAAAATCTATGGTGGGCCGTTCGAGACACGGAATACCTTAAAAAATCCTCCATCTCTTTGCTTTCATGGAAAAAAAATAAGTGAGTTGATAACATGTTCTGTTTTGTAGATATTAGCAATTGAATACAGTGCGTTATAATGGCAGATGATGCTGCAGGCCAGAGGCCATTTTCAATAACTCAATTCAAAGTTTTATTTAGCATTTAACATTAGGTAATATTACTGCTACACATCCATGCCATATATCAAATTAAACCTCATGATGCCTGCTTGAATCTAAAAAAATAAATAATAAAATAGCATCTACCGTTATGTAAATATCAGCCTTGGAAAGCAGCATTGTTACTCAATAGTGACTGAATTATGTGACATCAATCTGTTTTTGATCACTGATAACTCCAAAATGGTACATGCTAGAAACTCGCTTTTTCTTTTGTATTCAAGAGGACATCATAACCTTTCATTAGAGATATGGCATGTTCATGTAGTCCCCACAGATGATGTTCTGTGGCTGCATTTTCTTGCAGAAATCAGTTTATGATATAGCACAGTTAGGGAAATATACCACACTCACATCCACATCACACACTGTGATGTACTGTACTAAACTTGAACGGCACCATACCAAAATGTACTATACAATACCCATAACCATATAAATACATCAAAATAATATTATAAATAAAATCATGCCAACCTCAAACAACTTTTTTTTCATTTACTTCCACAACACATCACAACGAGCTTGAAGAACTGCCATGTTCAATGCCTGATGGATTTGAACTATTTCATGTGTAAAGTAGTATTATTTTGAGACCTGGTTACTTATTTCTCTCCGACAACCTGGCAACACTGTAGGGAGAGAGAGAGGGAGAGAGAGAGAGAGAGAGAGCATGTAGTTGAGTCTACAGGGTTCTCATCCTCACCCACGTGGCTCTCCCTGCCACATGGCAGGAGAGCCACATGTGTCAGCTACGGGTTTCCATAGCAACCACACAACAAACAGAGACGAGAGAGTGTAGTAGAGGGAGCCTTATGGATCTGTACACTGAAGGAGCTTGGATTTATTGACTTTTGGATCTAATAGCGATCTTTTCCCTGATCTTTGGTGGTTGACCTGTTATTTGGAGACAAGGTAAGGTTTAAAAAAAGCCTTGGTTGCTGTTTTTTTTTTTTTGGTTTTTTTTTGTAATGGCGGCACTGATTGTTTGAGCTAGTTAGATCCAGCTAAATGATGGATCCTTTGTAACCAAACGGACCCTTATGGGTCTGTAACTCTTGAGATCAGAAAAATGAAACCAAATGGACCTCATGCTCTCAGGGACCACTGGTGGTCCCCGGACTACTGGTGTGTGTGTGTGTGTGTGTGTGTGTGTGTGTGTGTGTGTGTGTGTGTGTGTGTGTGTGTGTGTGTGTGTGTGTGTGCGCAGCCGTCTGCTCTCTCTCTCTCTCTCTGCTGCTGCTGCCATGCGGTGGGCACAGCAAGTTATATTCAGTTGATTTTTAGATACAATTGGCTACTCTGTCTGTGCATGGTCTGCTGTGGTGTTGTCCTTTGATGTAGACGTTTGATATCCACAGGGTGGATGCACAAGGGTTTAATCTAATGTATAATGGGGGAAATGGTTATCGTCGTGATTGGGCTGATCGTCGTGATTGGCGGGGGGACGGACAGAGAAGATCACGAGTCCACGTGGACAGCAGGGGGTGGGTTAATTCTGGGGGATCCCACTGTGTTCCCGGAAGATCTGGGAAGATGCAGTATAATTCTTTTGTCTCATTGTTGGGCTTCCCATGGGTGTCTTCCAGAGGGGATGTTCATCAAGGACCTCCCGAGGGAGACACTCAAGAGGCATCCTAATAAGCTGCCCGAACCAAACCACATAATCTGGCTCCTTTCCAAGCAAAGAAGCAGCAACTCTACTCAGTATGCGATGGAACTTCTCACCCTATCTCTTAGGAGGATGCCAGCTACCCATTAGAGAACTTGTTTTTTTTTTTAGCACTTAATCTGTGACTTTATCCTTTCGATCATGACACATACTTAATCCCGGCTCTGATAAGTCATAGCCAGCATGCACTCCAAGAGATCAACAAACGATCTGCATGAGCAGGAAAATGCCACCAATGCTGTTCCGATTCTCTGGCTAATTTCCTTGATGTCCTACTGCCAAGCTATGATGTAGCTTATTACTAGCACCCCAAGCATGTCTCTTCCTTTTCAAGAAGTCCTTTTTGATACTGACTATACATGATCCAATACTGTGTATTTGAACTTTGATGTTTTTTTGGAGTGAACAGGGTCTTCATTTAAAAGCAGACATTCTACTTTTTGGCATTCAGCGATGGGCCATCTTCTACACTTTTAGTCTGCTTCTCTTTAGTACCGTACCCCAGATCTTAATGCTGTCCCTCTCAACTTGCTCTGGGGAAAAGACCATTTACATTTACTCGAGTCAAACCAGACCAAGTCAGACCATCAGCGGACGAGAGCAAGATCTTTGCTTCACTCTAACTTCAATGAGGTTGAGATGGCATCCCCAGTAGTCCTAACAGACATGGACCATGTAGATGACATCAGCCTCTCCTCCGACAAAGTGGAACCAGTACAACAATTCCTGAAGAGTGTGGTTGGTGTGTCAAGGTTGGGCTAAATGCCAAGAAAACGAATGATAACATCTTAACTAAGGAACAATGGAGCATAGTGTAGGCGTGCTCTACTCAGAGTCCAGCTTATAGTCTCAGTAGCTTATTGCAGGATACTTGCAGATCAATGTAGTTCCTCCCGTTCTATTGGAACATTGGGCAACGAGTCTCCATTTGCTCCAGTCTCCAGCGACTGTTCTTGCTCTATGCCAGCTGACACCCATCTCTCTGAGGTCCATGTCTTCTTTGGCCCCCCTCTCTTCCTCTTTCCACCTTCTGCAGTCCGAATTAAGATGAGCTCTCTCCCCCCCTCCCCCCAGAGTTGCACGAGAGGCAGAAGTCTATTTTTTTATGGTGCTGTGTGGAAACGAGAACAGAGTTAAAAAATAAAATGCGTCGTTCATACAACGTGTGGTGGGCTTGTAGATGAGTTTACAATGTGACAATGTCATACTGTTGCCTCACTCACACCGCTCTGCCTCTTTGTCTACAGGGATGTGCACACACGGATGTAAAAAAGGGCTACAGCCCCTGCCCTTGTCTAAAACCCAGAAGTTTTTTAATTGCAGCTTCGTGGCACGTTTATCCTGTAGCCTACTTTGATTTGATTTAAACCAAAAAGAAATGCGTTGCTTTGATTATTTCCCGTTTCATGTCTATAATTGCGTGCTGTACGACAGATGTATTGGTATTGGAGCAACGCATCTTAAGTCCCTGCAGGCTTGTATGCTGTTAAGATAACTATGAATCATTAATTTAATCTTGCAACAGGACAGCCGGCACCAACCATGGCAATTAGGCCACAGGACCTGCCCATATAAACAAAGGGAACGTTTTACTGAACATTATTAAACCTGCTTGCCGTAGCAGGCTGTTCCTACTACGGCAGGACCTACACTTAGAAGCTAACGTAGAGTCCACCACGCCTGTTTGACACACGCTGCATAGACGCGTCACCATGGTAACTCGTCGCCATTGTGGATGGCTGTTTGACTTAACGATTTTGACAGCTAAAGTGAAAAAAATCCGGACTATCCCTTTAAAGTCTACAGACTTATTCATTTGAAATAATTATTATAATTTTAAAATGTACATGTTTTGCGATATCTTTCAAAATAGTGATTTGCCGGGTTATATGCGTTCTAATGACAACAAAAAATTAATAAATAGACTGCGTTCCAACTTATTATGCAAATCATGTTTTTGTTTGATTTTCCAACATAATTGATGCAAATGATATCAGCATAATTTTCAAGTCATTAGCTGTCAATTTATATTTCAAATGTTATTGAACAAACCTCCTAATGAAAACAGAATTTAGAAAATAAATTAAAAACTTGGAACAGTGCGTTGTCTCATAAAATATTCTATTTTTTTTTAATCATGATTTGGTGGGTTTTATAAGCTGGAAGCCAAAATTGTGTAAAAAAATAAACAAATACTTGAAATCATTTACAATGTCAGCACTGGATCTATAATTAATGAAAGTTCAGGATTTTGAATGGAATTGTGGAAATAAACCAACTTTTCCTTGATCAAATTTTTTGGAATGGACCTGTAGAGGGATACTGTGTAACATTGAGGGATTTGGGGACAGAATCTAGAGGAACAATATGAATGTGTTTTTACAAAGATCGGCCTTTTGTTGACGGGCAGTTATAGAAAATGTACTGAATCTTAAGAGTGTGTGTGCCACACATACACGGAAAAACAAACCCAAGGCACAGGCATGGAGCTCCTGGTTTACTGGGAAGGGGTTCAATTCCCTACTGCGCCATACTCATTGTGTTGGCATTTTAGTTGGGGAATTTTAGCAGATATTTGACCAATCTGGGTACTAAAAGTCTTCACCAATGTGTTTCTAATGGTGTCTAATGACATGTACTAAAATGTTGAAATTCAACTCCTTCGGGAAACCTCATAAAAGACAGGGCAAAGTTGGGGTACTAGTCACAACTTGTAGAAGGCAAAACATGCAAAATGTCATCATGCTTTATGTAGCATGTGATGTCTAACTAGGTGATTTTTATGATGCTGAATCCATATGGGATTGGGACCAAGGAAGCAGCTAAAGCAAGCAGAATAATAAGTCTCAGAAACCTGGGCTACTGAACTTGACAAATGCATCACATAATAGTGGGAGCAGGGCAGGGGCCTTGAAGTATCACACATTGTGAATCCTGACACATGTGTTCCCATGAGTCATGGCATCACCACCATCATTGATTTATTGATTTTAGTAGTATGACAGACTGCTGTACAAAAGAGTTCTTTAGTCTGTTTTGGTTTTTCCATTCAGAACATGTAAGGGGTCAGCAAGAGATCCTAAGGGCTTTAGCGTGTGACGAACATGGAGCCCTTAGCAGGTAGACTCGTAACCCCTGCCGGCTGGGTTGGTCGAGTCAAGAAATGTTAACTATTTGCGGAATGGGTTGGAGCCGGTCAAATGTATAATGGGAGTTTTTCAAATGATTGTTTTAAACACAAGTCCTGGGAAAACATTTGCACAGCCTACCGGTTTGTTGCTGTGCTGGTGGTTGATTGGTCGATTATCTTCCAATGTGACCAACAAATCTCCAAACAGCATGACTGTGATAGCCTACTTATAGAGCACTTCCACTCACATAGCGGTAGAAGTGCGGCTGTACACAATCATACTGTGAGAAGTGTCTCGCTCACCGTAATCAGGGACGTGCACAGACAGATGAAATGGGCTTCAGCCCCTGCCCTTTTATTAAACAAATGCCCTGCATGTTATACTACTCCATCTGTAGCTAAAGGGAGCTGCACTGCAGAACCAAATATAGCGAATCTACAACCACTCTCAGCATGACATGCTGATATTATCGTCCTGATGCCCTCTTGGGATTTCAGCCCCTGCCCCTCTAACACACAATGTATGTCCCTGCAGATTCTGTTCCAAACTTTTTTTCCCTGCGTGTCAACTGCGGCAAGTTTTTCTCAGGTTTTTAGTAGCCTTTTCTTTCAGCATCTGTGTCTCCAGACCCATTATACTGCATCTATATCTGTGACACACGGATGCATAACAAATCTATGTCCTCGCATCGTCGGAACAACAGTGTTGTTGTTTATACATAATAGCCGCGTTCATAGGCATATTTAGCCTGTATTTAATGTAGATGGGTTGTGGCCCAGGTTGAGTTGCGAAAATGGATGTGATGCTGTGGGCTGGGCTGGGCTGAGTAAGATTATCACATGTGGGACTCGCGGGTCACAAAACTACTGCCTGACAGGCAAAAAACAGCTGATCTACAAAGGTCACAACAACACCAACAGGTTACAAAAGGGTTTCGCAAGCCAGTACAAACTATGCTGTGAAAATATACCTCAAGTGGTGCGATCCTGGGTTTTGGAACAACTTTGAGGTATATTTTCCTGGCATAGTTTGTACTCAACACCAATAAACTATACCCAAAAACTGGAAGTTGTACCAAAGATGATTGGAGAGAATTAGTGGAGATCATGCAGATGTTGCTCAGATGGTTGTTTTATTCCGAAATACAGTACAGCATGCAGCAAAGTATTCCCATGGGCCTGGGAGCCCACTAGAGGCTTACATGTGCAGTGTTGGGCAGTAACTAATTTTAGATTACATATTACTGTAATATTACTGTTGCTCCAAAAAGACTCAGAGGTGTGCTCTCAGTGGCTGCACATTAGCACCCCCCGCAGGCCAGCTGCGGGAGCGCACCCTTTCCTCATGTTAATTAACCACCACCTGTGCATGCAGAGACGCCAACAGACTCACTCATTGTGCATTGCCGTTCATTACAGTCACTGAGCTCCACCGTTGTGGTCCTGTACAGACTATCCTGTGTTTATTTCTTTATCCTGTGTGCGTCTTTGACGATTGGTGAGTTATGTTTGTCATGTTTGACCTGTTATAATGCCTTGTATTATTGTTTGAGTGCTTTATGGGGTTTGACAGTAGTATGTATCTGTTTGTATGTCGACTGACGCTAGTCGCTATGGTACTGCTACAACTACTAGGGATGTAACTTGGATTTCAGTTCATGTTGAATATGATACCTGAATATGATGTCAAAGTGTTTTTATATGTCTGCTTTGATGCTTACATGATTATTATTTCTTTGTATTGCAATTGTATATACCTGATTTATATATATGTATATTTTCTGTTTACCTTTACAGAACCACACACACACACCCTAATACCTACCTGGGTATATCTGTATGCTGTGTTATGTGTCGTTACCCCTATCCCTAAGTAAAGTCTGACTACCCTACCACGTGGACTCTTTGTGTTTTTACGGACACACCAGGGCGAGTGTGAGCCCCAGAGTAACTAGCGCACCTATCCTACCTTCCTATCTTTCATTGTGGTCCTTCGAGCCGGATATTGTGCTTACCCTGGGTTACAATGGAGTCTACTGGTCCTGAGACTGCCGTCACTGAACAGTCTGTACGCCCTAGACGTCAGACTCGACCCCCCAGATACCTTGCAGACTACGCCTTGGTGCGACGTAGGTCTGCACCTGACTTACGATGTGTAACACAGCATACAGATATGCCAGGAGAAGAAGGAGTAGGAGTGGAGCCTGTGATGGACAGGAGGGAGAACAACCTACTGAACCTGTTGAACATGGCAGCAGCTGCAATGGACTCCCATCCCTCAGCTTCATCCAGTGTTCACGGCGGCTACCATGACACCGTCGAGGACATTGAGGAGCACCAACCTGTCTCCAGGCCGGCCAGGCAGATTGAGAACCGTCCAACAAGCTCTGCCGAACAACCGGTCACCTCGTCTGCTGCACCTGAGTCCAGAGAGAGAAGGATGACCAACTCCGTTCCCACGCCTACGCCTACAAATCAACAAGCAGCCTTGGCAGAGGGGCGGCACCATGCTCTATCAGCCCAAGCAACCGCCTATGCACCGGTGAGCAGCCGACCCCATATGGCGACTCAGCAGGAGACCGGCGCTGGACGTACCAGACCAGTGCCAGCTGCCAGAGGCTACAACACCACCTACGGGCGAGGACAGTACGAGCCCACCGCTGAACAGGTACGGTACGATGCTGCATCCTACGGGAGAGGACATCGGGAACCGGTAGGACCTGAAGATGCCATGATGAACCAATTGGAGAGAATGATGCAGGAGCTGCAGACGATGAAGAGCTACATGACCTCTTCTGCACGTCCCTCAGACCACGACCAGCTACAGCCACCTCAGAGCTATCCAGCTCAGGCTAACCTTCCTGCTGCAGGTACCTATCAGTACGGTCCTTATCCTGCACCACAGCTGCCTGAGCAGGGCTGGTCATCCTATCCGCCGCCACCTAGCGCGACGTCTCCCTATCCCTGGCACAATACACGTCCTCAGCCTCCCATGTATCCTCCGCCACAGCATGCCTTTCCGAGACCTCCCATTCAGTCTCATGCCTTCGCAAGTACCCCTGCTCAAGCCCGTTCACCTCAACGCCACTCCCAGGTCGCGCCATCAGTAGAACATGAGTGGAGCTACCGTGGCCCGAAGCCCAGCATACCGTGTTTCGTCCATCGAGACCCTGGGGAATTCGCCCGACTGAAGATCGCCTTGGAGAATCTCCTGCCACCTGACAGTACGGAGCTCTTCAAATACCAAATCCTTGTGGATCACCTGAAGCTGGAGGAGGCATGCCTTATCGCCGACTCTTACCTGAATTCAGTGACTCCATACACCGATACGATGTGGGCGTTGAATGAGAAGTATGGGCAACCTCATATGCTGGCCTTGAAGAAGATATCCCAGGTAATGGATTCTCCAGACATAAGGCGGGGAGACACCGCAGCATTCGAGAAGTTCACCTTGCAGATCCGTGCCCTGGTGGGCATATTGCAAACCCTCGGCCCTGACGGTGACAACGAGCTCAAATGCGGCTCTCATGTGGCAAGGCTCCTGGGGAAACTACCTACTGAACTGCGTGCCGCCTTCCGCAGACACATGTGCTACAAACCTGGGAACATCTACACTCTCCCTGAATTTTCCCAGTGGCTCCAGTACGAGGCCTGGTGCCAAGGCTACGAGGAGCAGTCTAACGACAAGAAGGAGAAGCCTGTCTCCCACAAGCAGTCACAACGTAGGGAGCATTCTGCCCAGCCTAGGGCAGCAACCATATTCCACAACGCTGAGACTCCCTTGAAAGACCAACCTGCTCCATCTGCCAAACCATCAGCTGGAGAGAAAGGCAAGAAGAACAAGCCTAAGCCGTTCTGCCCCTACTGCGACAGTAAAGAGCATTTCCTCAGTCAGTGCGACACCTTTAAGTCCTTCACAGTGGAGCAGATCACCAAATGGCTGAAGGATAACCAGCGATGCCCTAGATGTGGTCGAGCACACTCTCCTGAACAGTGCAACCTGAAGAAGCCCTGTAATATCTGTCAGGAGAAGCACCTTCAGATTCTGCACAACGTGAACGTGAAGGACAATCCTGCCAGAGCCGTTCAGTCATCCTTGTATCTGGGCAGGCCAGCCGATTGCAGCCGTGTCTTCCTGAAGGTTATCAGGGTCCTACTACATTCTGAGAACCGCACCTTAGACACGTATGCGGTCCTCGACGACGGCTCGGAACGCACAGTGCTTCTATCTGCTGCCGCCGCCAAACTGGGCCTGCGAGGTACCCCCGAAGATTTGCCTTTGAGAACAGTTCGGCAAGACATTGAGGTCATCCATGGGGCCAACGTCTCCTTCAAGATCTCTCCAGTTACTCAACCCCAACGGCTATACCACATTGTGGGTGCCTTTACCGCCGACAACCTGGGCCTCGCAGACCATTCCTATCCAGTGTCCGCCCTACAACGGAAGTACAAGCACCTGAGGGGTTTGCCCCTTGAGTCGTTCGACGGAGTCAACCCTCTGCTGCTCATAGGCAGCGACCAGACTCATCTAATCACACCGATTGAGCCAGTGCGCAGTGGACCACCAGGGGGACCTGCAGCCATCAAAACCAACCTTGGATGGACCCTGCAAGGCCCAGCCCGTGGCCTGCCACAGTACCGTCCGTCGCAGAGCTGCCTCTTTACTTCCACTAATCCTGCTACAACAGAACTTCTCCGCAACGTTGAGCGCCTCTGGCAGGTAGACCAGCTGCCTTTCCGCAATGAGAAGCTGGTGACACGTTCAAAGGAAGATCAAGAGGCCATCGCGCTCCTGGAGAACAAGACAGTGCGTGTCAACGTTGATGGAATCTACCGCTATGCCACGCCCTTGCTCAGAAGGAAGACTGCGCCTCACTTCCAAGCCTCTCCAGAAGCAGTGATGCCGAGTCTGAGGAGCACCGAGCGGCGACTCATGAAGGATCCTGACAAGGCCGCGGCCTACGAGGCTGAGATCAGCAAACTTGAAGCTGCAGGCTCAGTCACCAAGCTTGCTACTACGGAGATTGCTGACCAGAAGGAATCGTGGTTTATACCCCACCACATGGTGTCTCACAACCAGAAGAATCGCATCGTCTTCAACTGCTCTTATGTGTACAAGGGTCTGAACCTCAACGATGCCCTACTTCCTGGTCCTACCCTTGGTCCATCTCTGCTTGGAGTGCTGCTACGCTTTCGCCAACACAGCGTCGCCATTAGCGGAGATATCAAGGCGATGTTTCATCAGGTCCGGCTCCTGCCTGAAGACAGACCCCTCCTACGGTTTGTGTGGCGCGATCTGAAAAGAGACATGCCTCCTGATATCTACGAGTGGCAAGTGCTACCCTTCGGCACGACCTGCTCACCCTGCTGTGCCACCTTCGCCCTCCAGCGGCATGTCATCGATAACAGCAGCCCAGATGAAGACGTCAGATTCTCCATAGAGAGGTGCTTCTACGTCGACAACTGCCTGCAGAGCTTGCCATCAGTAGAGGAGGCCAGACAGCTGGTGGACAAACTACGAGCTCTCCTTTCCTCTGGGGGATTTGATCTCAGGCAGTGGACCAGCAACGATCCCTTGGTGGTCAGTCACTTGCCACAGGAAGCGCTCTCTGGCAGCACAGAACTCTGGCTCTCTCAAGACCGTGTAGACACGCAAGAGACCACCCTCGGCCTGCGATGGCATTGCCCTTCTGATGTCCTCGGCTACAAGCATCGGCCCATCGACCATGATCCACCTACGATGCGGAATGTCTACCGCGTGCTCGCTAGCCAGTATGACCCTTTGGGACTCCTCCTTCCCTTCACTACGAGGGCCAAAGTCCTGGTTCAACGCCTCTGGGACAAGCCAAGAGAATGGGACGACCCGCTGCTTCCTGAGGAGCTCTTGGCAGCATGGAACGCCTGGGTGACCGAGCTCTCTTCCCTGCCTATGATCAGCCTGCCTCGCTGCTACGTTCCTGCCCAAATGGACCATCCTGATGTAACCCATGATGTCCACATCTTCTGTGACGCCTCCGAGCAGGCCTACGGCTCGGTGGCTTACCTACGCACTGAAGATCCTGCCGGTCACATCAACCTGGCCTTCCTGATGGCTAGGTCAAGGGTCGCACCACGAAGGCAACATTCCATTCCTAGGCTGGAACTCTGCGCTGCGCTTACTGGGGCCCAGCTCGCCAAGTTGCTGAAGAACGAGCTCACTCTGCCTATCCGAGAGACCGTGCTTTGGACCGACTCGACAACAGTGCTTACCTGGCTGCAGTCCGACTCCTGTCGGTTTAAGGTCTTCGTGGGAACCAGGATAGCCGAGGTGCAGGAACTCACCGGCTCTGAACCCTGGAGATACATCAACTCCGCTCTCAACCCTGCTGATGATCTGACCAGAGGCAAACCGTTGGCTGACCTGGCCGAACCCAATCGATGGCGTGATGGACCGCCCTTCCTGTTGCAGCCACCAACGGATTGGCCCAAGTCTCCGGTGGGTGAGTCAGTCAAGGACACCTCAGAGCTGCGTCGATCCATGTTCTGTGGGTTGACCTCGACTCATCCAGACCTAGCTGTGCCAGATCCCGACAAGCATGCCACCTGGAAAGATCTGGTCAACGCCACAGCGGAGCAGCTTCACGGGGCGGCCGGCCAGGGTTCATCACCTTCCGCAACCACTTACCGACAGGCCGAGAATCTTATCCTGCAACGAGCTCAGATCGACAGCTTTCCTGACGACTACTCTCTACTGCGGGCAGGCAAGCATGTGCCTACTACCAGTCGTCTGATCACCTTGTCCCCTGAGTTCGAGACCACCACTGGGCTCATCAGAGTCGGAGGCCGACTACGCCGTGCAGAAGAGCTCGATCCCTCAGCAGTACATCCTGTCGTTCTGGATCCACACCACCGAGTTGCTGTGCTGTTGATCAGAGACTTCGACTGCCGGCTACACCATCCAGGGCCTGAACGAGTCTTCGCTGAGCTCAGGCGCACCTTTTGGATTCTACGAGGACGCGAAGCCATCAGGAAGCAACAGCACTCCTGTCCAGAGTGCCAAAGATGGAGAGCTAAGCCTTTAGCTCCGTTCATGGCTGACTTACCACCTGCCCGACTTCGCCTGTTCAAGCCGCCTTTCCACTCTACTGGCATGGACTGTTTCGGGCCCTTCCAGGTGAGCATAGGACGCCGGACGGAGAAGAGGTGGGGCCTTATCTTCAAATGCCTCACGACACGAGCTGTGCATCTGGAGCTCCTGACTTCCATCGACTCTGACTCTTTCCTCATGGCTCTTCGAAGGTTCACTTCTCGCCGCGGGACCCCGGCTGAGCTCCTGTCAGACCAGGGCACCAACTTCCGTGGGGCTGAGAAGGAGTTGGCTACAGCCTTCGCAGAGATGCACCCTGATTTGAAGGAGACCCTTGCACGGAACCACAGGATTGAGTTCCATTTCAATCCACCAGCTTCACCTCATTTTGGCGGAGCTTGGGAACGTGAGATTCGTTCCGTTAAGTCCACACTCCGAGCGACGATCGGGGCACAGACTGTCACCGAAGAGGTTCTCCGGACCGTCTTGATCGAGGTGGAAGGGATCCTGAATTCAAAGCCTTTGGGTTATGTCTCCTCGGACATCTCCGACCTCGACCCTATCACCCCGAATCACCTTCTGATGGGGCGGCCTAGCAGTTCCCTACCTCCAGTGGTCTACCCGCAGTCAGAGCTCCTGAGCCGAAAACGCTGGAGGCAGAGTCAAATCCTGACCGACCACTTCTGGTCTAGGTTCATCAGGTACTACCTGCCAAGTCTGCAACCCCGGCCGAAG
Organism: Benthosema pterotum; assembly: GCA_039105355.1. Lineage (NCBI taxonomy): Eukaryota > Metazoa > Chordata > Actinopteri > Myctophiformes > Myctophidae > Benthosema > Benthosema pterotum. Next base: position 27,668,314 of record CM076984.1, on the reverse strand, counting down.
TGGCAGAAGTCAACTGATAACCTCACCGTGGACACAGTTGTGATGATGGCAGACCCCCAACTGCCTCGTGCGCTCTGGTCCATTGGCCGTGTCACCAAAGTGAACCCCGGCGCAGATGGGAGAGTCCGGTCAGCGGAAGTGAAGATCGGAGATCGCCTCTACACACGTCCAGTCGTCCGACTCATCGTTCTTCCTGAGCTACCTGATGACTGCCCTCCGCCTAACGATTCTTCCCAGCCTGATCTTTAGGAAGCACAATTGCTACTCAATTGTGGGGGCGGCTGTTCTAAAGACTCAGAGGTGTGCTCTCAGTGGCTGCACATTAGCACCCCCCGCAGGCCAGCTGCGGGAGCGCACCCTTTCCTCATGTTAATTAACCACCACCTGTGCATGCAGAGACGCCAACAGACTCACTCATTGTGCATTGCCGTTCATTACAGTCACTGAGCTCCACCGTTGTGGTCCTGTACAGACTATCCTGTGTTTATTTCTTTATCCTGTGTGCGTCTTTGACGATTGGTGAGTTATGTTTGTCATGTTTGACCTGTTATAATGCCTTGTATTATTGTTTGAGTGCTTTATGGGGTTTGACAGTAGCCTATGTATCTGTTTGTATGTCGACTGACGCTAGTCGCTATGGTACTGCTACAACTACTAGGGATGTAACTTGGATTTCAGTTCATGTTGAATATGATACCTGAATATGATGTCAAAGTGTTTTTATATGTCTGCTTTGATGCTTACATGATTATTATTTCTTTGTATTGCAATTGTATATACCTGATTTATATATATGTATATTTTCTGTTTACCTTTACAGAACCACACACACACACCCTAATACCTACCTGGGTATATCTGTATGCTGTGTTATGTGTCGTTACCCCTATCCCTAAGTAAAGTCTGACTACCCTACCACGTGGACTCTTTGTGTTTTTACGGACACACCAGGGCGAGTGTGAGCCCCAGAGTAACTAGCGCACCTATCCTACCTTCCTATCTTTAATATTACTTTTGCTCCAAAAAGTAAAGTAACGAGATTACTCTGCAAAAATGGGTAATAAGTAACGCCAAGTTACTTTTAAAATGAGATTGTTGTTGCATGCAAAAATAGAACAGATTTACAAGCGACAGGTGCTGTAATAACAGATGTGCACTAGAATGTAGATCCAGTCCACACGCTGCATCCTGCGCACAGTTACGTACCCTACAAACCGCTTGCTGCTTTATTTTGTATTTTATTTTTAAATACAAGACCTCAACTGTCTTTAAAAAATTGTGAGTTTAAAAAGTCAAAGAGGCAAAGAGACTATTAAACCATGCAATTGGATTCAGTTCTAAAAAGAGCTCGCTAAACAGATTATGTTGTACATCTCTATTTTTTTCAAATGTAGGAGTTGAAAACTTGGGAAAGTAATAACGTAGTATGTAATATATTACTCTTTGATTTCAGTAATAAGTAAATTAATGATATTACTTTGTCTAAGGGGTAACGAGTAAAGTAAAGAAGTTACTTTCCTAAGTAATATTGACCAACACTGTACATGTGTGACCACAGCAGTGACCACACCATGGACTGACTAAAGTGTAGTGCATTTCACAGGCTTTTTATACAGTCAAAGTGCATGCATTACGTGCAGAGTGCAGACGTGATGGTTGTCAATATACATTAAAGGGAAAAATGTATAGCCGCACACTTGTAGCTGCCGATGCATGTATTTAATGAGGACACACAGGAAAAAACAATGTTTCGGACAGGTAGACTGCCGCCTTCAGGGTAATGTTATACTTTAGTTATTGAAAAATATCAATCTACAAGCTCATAGTGTGCCATAGTGTACCGTGAGCTTGTAGTTCTGTCAAAATCAGAGACAAAATGTAATTTCTCAGTCTCTTATTCCTTGTCAAGTCAAGTGAGAGATATTGGTGTTATCCTAGGCGCAGTGTAATTTCATCTGCCTATTGTCACCTTAAAATATCGCAAGAGTTAGGGGGATTTTGTCCAAGCAAGACCTAGAAGCACTGACACGCTTTTGTTTCCAGTAGACTAGAATCTGGATTATTGTTAATGGTCTGCTTACAGAACTTCCAAACAAAGCTCTTCATCAACTCCAACTGATTCAGAAAGCTGCTGCTAGAGTCCTGACAAAAAACTAAGAAATACGACCACATTACACCAGTCCTAAAATCTTTACATTCTCACAGAGAATTGATTTTTAAATTTTGTTGTCTATAAATTTATTTGTGGATCTGGGCACAGCTACATTTCAGATATGCTGAATCCATGTGAACCCTTAGGTCATCTGATTGTTGTTCACCCCATAGATGAAACAAAACAAATGGTGAAGCAGCATTTCACTCCTGGAATATCAGCTTCCTGCCCACCTGTGACAACGCAAAGAATGCCTAGAAATGATGATTTGCTATCAACTTCATTTATTTTCCCTTATTTGGCAACTCTCAGAATTCGCCACATGTGACTTTGTGACCACTTGATTGGTTCTGAAGTCTGTAACGTGTATATACTGTTGTTCTTATATTGTAATTAAACCTTAGAGATTGTGAACTCAACAAGACACTTGTCGGTTCATGACCTGTTCTCAGTGTATTCACTTGTATCACTGTTGTTCAGTGAGACAGTCAATTTTTATTTTATTTTTAGATTTATACCAGACCAGAGAAGGACAAAAGGCAGATGAGTGTGATTTTCCAATAGGCCAAGCGCAAAAAGTGAGGGACATATCAACATATCGTTATCCATTTTGTGCTTTTTTTTTTTTCTTACTCTAACTTTTATATAATTTCCTACAATGTAAATTGTGGAAATTACTTCACTGTTGAAATGTAAGATTTACATTTACACGGATGGACCTGTAAAGCAACCTGTTAGCAAAAGGCACCGGTTGTGGTACTTCTGGTTTACCGGAACGGGGTTCAACCCCCTGCGGTGCCCTGCTCAATGTGTTGTATTTACATGATTTATTTTTATTTTCTGCCCATTGTGTTGCCTTTTCATAGAATAAAAAGGCCCCTGGTTCCTTACTGTGCTGGTACTCCATACAGTTAGGTTGCCAAGTCTATAAAATGACTTGTTAGTTGTTACCAATAGCAAGTCAACTATATAACTATATATACAGTGTATATATATATATATATATATATATATATATATATATATATATATATATAATATATATATATATATATATATATATATATATATATAGCCTTTTTCCCTTCTATGTCGTTTCTACTTTGATGCTGTAGCAGTTTACCTGCAGATGGTCCAGCTTAAATCATGTCTGGGTCAGGACAATGCAGTGATAGTGTGTAGGCAGTGGGGGGGTGTCGTTCTGGACATGAGGTCCATTAGATTCAAACACAGAACCAATATGGTCTATTTATCGTATTATGGTCAAAGTTTGTCATTATACACCTAAATACAACATGCTATGACGTTTTTCGTTATTTTCAAGATTCAGTTTTCAGCATGTCTTCAAAATCCATGAAAATTATGAAATGTCATTGATTGTATGTGTTTTTGGGGGGATTTTCATCATTTTCAAGAATTGTGAAGAAATTATGAAAATTGCGAAGAAACTCAAGGATTTTGAAGAAATGATGAATTCCAAAAAAAAAAAATACACTATAGTAGATGGTTTCACACTATTCTGACCTATTCTCACCACAGGGTTCCACAGGTCATCCCTCAACAGCTAGGCTTGACACCTCTGCTCTACTTCTTCCTGACATCATCCAAAATGTTTGTTTACAACTATCTGGAGCTAAGTGTATTGACAGCCTGCCTGTCACTCAGAAAGTACTTGTCAGTGATTGGCTAAGATTCTAACATGAATATACTGTGTTAACTGAGAGACAAGGAGACTGCTTAGTACACCAGTGCATGTTGACACCTTCATTTAGAGCAGGGGTGCCCACACTCTTTTGACCTGAGAGCTACTTTCAAAATGACCGGCTGAACAAGATCTACACATAAAAAAAAAAATCCATTTTAAGGCCCCCAAGAAAGTTTGAGCTTTGAAATAGTGTTGATAGTGTTACTTGCTAATATAGTGTTTAAGAATTATGCATGTATAATGAAAAATAGAGGGGAAGAATTGGAAGGTTTACCTGTATGCTACTACTGACGTTTGAAAACAGTATTTGGGGTTTGAGTTGACAGTTTGTAATGTTGAATTTAGTCTCTTGCACCCAAAACTAAGAACTTTCATGTTTTTGTCCACAATTGGGAAAGAGAACTGGCAAAACCTTGTTAAAAATAACAATATACAACATATACATATACAAAACCTTGTTAAAAATAACAATATACAACATAATTTTCCATTTTCTAACTGTGTGGGCTCTTGCAAACTACTGTATGTAATTCAGAGGTTGAGAGCGGTAAAATGAAACCAAATGGACCCGTAGGGGTCCATTTGGTTTCATTTTAACGTTCTCAAGAGTTACAGATCTATAACGGTGCCCCCCCTAAAATCTCCTGTGTTCTATATTGGGGACTGTCATGTGATCTACCTGTATGGTCTGTATGATCTACTGGTAGATCACAATCTACCTTTTGGGCAGCCCTGTTTTAGAGTCTGGGGCCTTCTGCCCAGGGCCTATACTTTAATGCTTGTACTCAAAGATTTCTGTTCAATAAGAGACTGAGCAACAGAGAACCTCTCCATGATTGCCTTCTTTCCTCATTATGGGGCGCAAAGAGTGAGGGACAGCTGTACGATGAGCTATATACTGTATTAACCATGATACATGGATGTTTCCCAACGTCCCTCAGCTCTGCCGCTGTACTGCTATGTGGCTTATTCCTACCACTATGTGTTCAGATATTCTAGCATGATTAAGTTTAAACCTATTGGCTTTTATTGATCAAAGTGGCTACTTCATCACAGAGCACATCTTCGCTATCAGGAAGCAATTAAATTTCGACCTTTATGGAGTTTTTATTTAAAAATACACAAAAGTGAAAATGTTCCTATTTTTTGGCAGGTGGTGTTGGGTGTGGTCTAAGTGTGAAATGCATTATTCAACTCGCTTCCCTTTATCCCTTTAATGGTCAAACCCGTCTAGGTGAACCTAAAGGATGAGGTGACAGCTGAGATGGGTGTTTTGAATGAGAGTTGCCTGTCCAGTACAACACCAAGGTCTTGTCACCGAAGGGGCTGAGGTTAATGAGGTCAGTTCCCGTGTCAGGAAGATTATTATTATTTTGTTTAACAAATCATCGTAGTACAAGGTGGTAGTAGTAAGGTTAAAAGTCTTCCCTTCAAGTAGAAATGTATTTATCTAAATCTTAAAGGGGATCCATACTTTCAAAGTTACCAACCTGTAAGGGGCCATTTGGTTAGCATGTGCATGCGTGCGTGTGCGTCTGTTCATGTGCATTAGTTCACGGTGTTGGACAACATACTATAGCATGTTGTTTTTCATCGTTTTTGAGAATTCTCAAAAAATGTTTAAACTCACATCTAAAATATCTTTGGGGACAAAAATATGTAAAAAAAATATTTGACTTGTCATTTATGTTTATGGATACAGTTAAGCTTTGTAAACCCTGTTTCTAAATAGCCTATGCTGTACATGTCAGTATGATTTAATAGTGTGTATGTGTGCTTGCGCACAGCACGCAAATGTGAGCGAATGTGTCCATACAGTAGCCTTATGAGGCGTCCCCCACTTCTAAAAGTCCCACTACAACACTGTTTGTGAACCTTATGGTGCCATAACATTAGAATTACTTAATATTTAAAACTCTGATGTGCCAACTCATTATTTTGTTATTTTCTCATTCTTATGAGTGCTTGTCAGAACAGTTGACATATCGTTGATATTCATTTTGTGCTTCTCTGTTTTTTTCTTACTATACCTTTATATAATTATTTCCGACAATGTAAATTGTGGAAATTACTTTACTGTTGAAATGTAAGATTTACATTTAAACGGATGGACCTGTAAAGCAACCTGTTAGCAAAAGGCACCGGTTGTGGTACTTCTGGTTTACCGGAACGGGGTTCAACCCCCTGCGGTGCCCTGCTCATTGTGTTGACTTTTCATAGAATAAAATGGCCCCTGGTTCCTTACTGTGCTAGTACTCCATACGGTTGGGTTACGAAGTCTAAAAAAATTACATATTAACAATACTAAGCATTTATGTATTGAATTTAAAGAAAAAAAAAACACGTGTCAAATGCAATGCCCATCTATATGCCAGATCACCGTTTTTACTTAGTTATAGCCATTCTAATACATCTTTCCTTTAACAACCTGCACTATCCACATGTTTACACATTTGCTAGATAGTTACTGTATTGATTTAAATACTACTTGACATACTATAGTAAGTCAAATTCTCGATTTCGGCAATTTTTTTAAATCCTCAAAAACAATGAAAACGGCCTCAAAACAACAATAAAAAATCCTCAAAACGATGAAAAGGCTATAGCCTTGTGTTTTTTGCCAGGTTTCGTCATTTTTTGAAAATCTTCAAAAATCCTCAAAACATTGAAAAATGCTAAGACCATAGCCTTACTGTTTTTTTTTATTTCAACATTTTTTGAAATCCTCAAAAATCCTCAAAACAATGAAATTACGTCATTTTTCGAAAATGGCATGCTGTGCAAGACCGTAAAGCTATAGCCTTGCGTTTTTGCCAGGTTTCGTCATCTTCAAAACTCCTCAAAACGATGAAAAACAGTAAGACTATAACCTTAGCATTTAACCTTAACCTTAGCATTCGAAATTTTGACATTTTTCGAGAATCCTCAAAACGATGAAAAACGGAATGCTGTGCAAGATTGTAAGGCTATAGCCTTGCGTTTTGGCCATTTTTCGTCATTTTTCAAAAATCTTCCAAAATAATAATAATGGATTGCATTTTTATAGCGCTTTCCAAGTGCTCAAAGCGCTTTACAATGGTCCATTCATTCATACATTGGGAAGTAGAGTGGCGAACAGTCGACGCCAGCGTCCCCACTTCCCACATTCACACACCAATGGTGGCCAGCTCACACTGACCAACTCATTGGAGGCAATTTGGGGTTCAGTGTCTTGCCCAAGGACACTTCGACACAGACAGGAGGAGCCGGGATTCGAACCGCCGACCCACGGGTCATTGGACGACCTGCTCTTACCTCCTGAGCCACAGCCGCCAAAAAGTTCAAAACGTTGAAAAACGGCATGCTGTGCAAGACCATGAGGCTATGGGCTTGCGTTTTTACAATTCTTTGTCATTTTTCGAAAATCTTAAAAAATCATCAAAACGATGAAAAACGGTGAGGCTATAGCTTTGCGTTTTTTCGAAATTTTGATATTTTTCGAAAAATCCTGAAAAATCCTCAAAACGATGAAATACGGCATGCTGTGCAAGATTGTAAGGCTATAGCCTTGCATTTTTGCCAGTTTTCATGATTTTTCGAAAATCTTCAAAAATCCTCAAAACAATGAAAAACGGTAAGGCTATAGCCTTGTGTTTTTTCGAAATTTCGACATTTTTCAAAAATCCTCAAAAATCCTTGAAATGATGATAAATGGCATGCTGTGCAAGAACGTAAGGCCTTGCGCTTTTACCGTTTTTTGTCATTTTTCAAAAATCTTCAAAAATCATCAAAACGATGAAATACGGGATGTGTGCAAGATTTAAGGCTATAACCTTGCGTTTTTGCAAGTTTTCGTCATTTTTCGAAAATCTTCGAAAATCCTCAAAACGATGAAAAAACGGTAAGGCTCTAGCCTTCCGTTTTTTCGAAATTTTGACATTTTTCGAAAATCCTCAAAAATCCTCAAAATGATGGAAAACAGCACGCAGAGCAAGACCGTAAGGCTATAGCCTTGAGTTTTTGTCAGTTTTCATCATTTTTCCCAAATCTTCAAAAATCATCAAAACAATGAAAAATGGTAAGGCTATAGCCAAGCGTTTTTTTTTTTTTTTTTTTTTAATTTCGACTTTTTTTTCAAAAATCCTCAAAAATCCTCAAAATGGGCCCAGGCGGTTAGCTCAACCGTCTGGGCACCCCGGCTGCTAAACCAGCCTGACGGCGTGCCCCCGGTTCGATTCCCGAGCCCGGCGGACTATGCCGCATGTCACTCCCCATCTCTCTCCCCCTTTCCTGTCAATATACTATTCTATCAATAAAGGCATAAAAGCCCAAAATAAATCTATAAAAAAATCCTTAAAATGATGAAAAACAGCATGCTGTGCAAGACCATGAGGATATAGCCTTAGGTTTTTGCCATTTTTTGTCATTTTTCGAAAATCTTCAAAAATCATCAAAATAATGAAATAATATGGTAAGGCTATAGCCTTGCATTTTGTTCGAAATTTCGACATTTTTTGAAAAATACTCAAGATGATGAAAAATGGCATGCTGTGCAAAACCGTAAGGCTATAGCCTTGCGTTATTGCCATTTTTTGTCATTTTTCAAAATTTTTCAAAAATCATCAAAACGATGAAAAACGGTAAGGCTATAGCCTTGCGTTTTTGCCAGTTTTCGTCATTTTACGAAAATCTTCAAAAATCCTCAAAATGATGAAAAACAGTAAGGCTATAGCCCTGTGTGTTTTTTTTTTTTTTTCAAAATGATGTTCAAAATGATGAAAAAAAAAAAACATGCTGAGCAAGACCGTAAGGCTATAGCCTTGCTTTTTTGCCAATTTTTGTCATTTTCGAAAATTTTCAAAATCATGAAAAACGGTAAGGCTATAGCCTTACGTTTTTTCATCATTTTGAAGATTTTCGAAAAATGACGAAATCTGGCAAAAGCGCAAGGGTATAGCATTACAGTCTTGCTCAGCATGCCGTTTTTCACCGTTTTGAGCATTTTTGAGCATTTTTGAAAAAATGTCAATTTTCGGGAAAAAAACGTAAGGCTATAGCCTTACGTTTTTTCATCATTTTGAAGATTTTCGAAAAATGACGAAATCTGGCAAAAGCGCAAGGGTATAGCATTACAGTCTTGCTCAGCATGCCGTTTTTCACCGTTTCGAGCATTTCGGAAAAAAAAGTCGAAATTTCGGGAAAAAAAACGCAAGGCTATAGCCTTACGTTTTTTCATCATTTTGAAGATTTTCAAAAATGACGAAATCTGGCAAAAGCGCAAGGGTATAGCATACAGTTTTGCTCAGCATGCCGTTTTTCACCGTTTTGAGCATTTTTGAGCATTTTTGAGCATTTTCGAAAAAATGTCGAAATTTCGAGAAAAAAAACGCAAGGCTATAGGCTTACGTTTTTTCATCATTTTGAAGATTTTCGAAAAATGACTAAATCTGGCAAAAGCGCAAGGGTATAGCATTACAGTCTTGCTCAGCATGCCGTTTTTCACCGTTTTGAGCATTTTTGAGCATTTTCGAAAAAATGTCGAAATTTCGAGAAAAAAAACGCAAGGCTATAGCCTTACGTTTTTTCATCGTTTTGAAGATTTTCGAAAAATGACGAAATCTGGCGAAAGCGCAAGGGTATAGCATTACAGTCTTGCTCAGCATGCCGTTTTTCACCGTTTTGAGCATTTTTGAAAAAATGTCGAAATTTCGGGAAAAAAACGCAAGGCTATAGCCTTACGTTTTTTCATCATTTTGAAGATTTTCGAAAAATGACGAAATCTGGCAAAAGCGCAAGGGTATAGCATTACAGTCTTGCTCAGCATGCCGTTTTTCACCGTTTTGAGCATTTTTGAGCATTTTCGAAAAAAAATTGAAATTTCGAGAAAAAAAACGCAAGGCTATAGCCTTACGTTTTTTCATGATTTTGGCGATTTTCAAAAAACAACGAAACTTGGTAAAAACGCAAGGCTATAGCCTACGGTCTTGCACAGCATACTTTTCTTCATCGTTTTGAGGATTTTTGAGGATTTTGAGGATTTTCGAAAAATGTCGAAATTTTGAAAAAAACGCAAAGGCTATAGCCTTACGTTTCTTCATGATTTTGATGATTTTCAAAAAACGACGAAACCTGGCAAAAACGCAAGGCTATAGCCTACGGTCTTGCACAGCATGCTTTTTTTCATCGTTTTGAGGATTTTTGAGGATTTTTAGGATTTTCAAAAAATGTCGAAATTTTGAAAAAAAAAAAAAAAAAAAAACGCAAAGGCTATAGCCTTACGTTTTTTCATGATTTTGACGATTTTCAAAAAACGCCGAAACCTGGCAAAAACGCAAGGCTATAGCCTACGGTCTTGCACAGCATGCTTTTTTTCATCGTTTTGAGGATTTTTGAGGATTTTGAGGATTTTCGAAAAATGTCGAAATTTTGAAAAAAAACGCAAAGGCTATAGCCTTACGTTTTTTCATGATTTTGACGATTTTCAAAAAACGACGAAACCTGGCAAAAACGCAAGGCTATAGCCTACGGTCTTGCAAAACATGCTTTTTTTCATCGTTTTGAGGATTTTTGAGGATTTTGAGGATTTTCGAAAAATGTCGAAATTTTGAAAAAAAAACGCAAAGGCTATAGCCTTACGTTTTTTCATGATTTTGACGATTTTCAAAAAACGACGAAACCTGGCAAAAACGCAAGGCTATAGCCTACGGTCTTGCACAACATGCTTTTTTTCATCGTTTTGAGGATTTTTGAGTATTTTGAGGATTTTCGAAAAATGTCGAAATTTTGAAAAAAACGCAGAGGCTATAGCCTACGGTCTTGCACAGCAAGCTTTTTTTCATCGTTTTGAGGATTTTTGAGGATTTTGAGGATTTTCAAAAAATGTCGAAATTTTGAAAAAAACGCAAAGGCTATAGCCTTACGTTTTTTCATGATTTTGACGATTTTCAAAAACCGACGAAACCTGGCAAAAACGCAAGGCTATAGCCTACGGTCTTGCACAACATGCTTTTTTTCATCGTTTTGAGGATTTTTGAGGATTTTCGAAAAATGTCGAAATTTTGAAAAAAAACGCAAAGGCTATAGCCTTACGTTTTTTCATGATTTTGACGATTTTCAAAAAACGACGAAACCTGGCAAAAACGCAAGGCTATAGCCTACGGTCTTGCACAGCATGCTTTTTTTCATCGTTTTGAGGATTTTGAGGATTTTCGAAAAATGTCGAAATTTTGAAAAAAAACGCAAAGGCTATAGCCTTACGTTTTTTCATGATTTTGACGATTTTCAAAAAACGACGAAACGTGGCAAAAACGCAAGGCTATAGCCTACGGTCTTGCACAACATGCTTTTTTTCATCGTTTTGAGGATTTTTGAGGATTTTTAGGATTTTCAAAAAATGTCGAAATTTGAAAAAAAAAAAAAAAAAAAAACGCAAAGGCTATAGCCTTACGTTTTTTCATGATTTTGACGATTTTCAAAAAACGCCGAAACCTGGCAAAAACGCAAGGCTATAGCCTACGGTCTTGCACAGCATGCTTTTTTTCATCGTTTTGAGGATTTTTGAGGATTTTGAGGATTTTCGAAAAATGTCGAAATTTTGAAAAAAACGCAAAGGCTATAGCCTTACGTTTTTTCATGATTTTGACGATTTTCAAAAAACGACGAAACCTGGCAAAAACGCAAGGCTATAGCCTACGGTCTTGCAAAACATGCTTTTTTTCATCGTTTTGAGGATTTTTGAGGATTTTGAGGATTTTCGAAAAATGTCGAAATTTTGAAAAAAAACGCAAAGGCTATAGCCTTACGTTTTTTCATGATTTTGACGATTTTCAAAAAACGACGAAACCTGGCAAAAACGCAAGGCTATAGCCTACGGTCTTGCACAACATGCTTTTTTTCATCGTTTTGAGGATTTTTGAGGATTTTGAGGATTTTCGAAAAATGTCGAAATTTTGAAAAAAACGCAGAGGCTATAGCCTACGGTCTTGCACAGCAAGCTTTTTTTCATCGTTTTGAGGATTTTTGAGGATTTTGAGGATTTTCAAAAAATGTCGAAATTTTGAAAAAAACGCAAAGGCTATAGCCTTACGTTTTTTCATGATTTTGACGATTTTCAAAAAACGACGAAACCTGGCAAAAACGCAAGGCTATAGCCTACGGTCTTGCACAACATGCTTTTTTTCATCGTTTTGAGGATTTTGAGGATTTTCGAAAATGTTCGAAATTTTGAAAAAAATGCAAAGGCTATAGCCTTACGTTTTTTCATGATTTTGACGATTTTCAAAAAACGACGAAACCTGGCAAAAACGCAAGGCTATAGCCTACGGTCTTGCACAGCATGCTTTTTTTCATCGTTTTGAGGATTTTTGAGGATTTTCGAAAAATGTCGAAATTTTGAAAAAAACGCAAAGGCTATAGCCTTACGTTTTTTCATGATTTTGACGATTTTCAAAAAACGACGAAAGTGGCAAAAACGCAAGGCTATAGCCTACGGTCTTGCACAACATGCTTTTTTTCATCGTTTTGAGGATTTTTGAGGATTTTGAGGATTTTCGAAAAATGTCGAAATTTTGAAAAAAACGCAAAGGCTATAGCCTTACGTTTTTTCATGATTTTGACGATTTTCAAAAAACGACGAAACCTGGCAAAAACGCAAGGCTATAGCCTACGGTCTTGCACAGCATGCTTTTTTTCATCGTTTTGAGGATTTTTGAGGATTTTGAGGATTTTCGAAAAATGTCGAAATTTTGAAAAAAACGCAAAGGCTATAGCCTTACGTTTTTTCATGATTTTGACGATTTTCAAAAAACGACGAAACCTGGCAAAAACGCAAGGCTATAGCCTACGGTCTTGCACAACATGCTTTTTTTCATCGTTTTGAGGATTTTTGAGGATTTTGAGGATTTTCGAAAAATGTCGAAATTTTGAAAAAAACGCAAAGGCTATAGCCTTACGTTTTTTCATGATTTTGACGATTTTCAAAAAACGACGAAACCTGGCAAAAACGCAAGGCTATAGCCTACGGTCTTGCACAACATGCTTTTTTTCATCGTTTTGAGGATTTTTGAGGATTTTGAGGATTTTCGAAAAATGTCGAAATTTTGAAAAAAACGCAAAGGCTATAGCCTTACGTTTTTTCATGATTTTGACGATTTTCAAAAAACGACGAAACGTGGCAAAAACGCAAAGCTATAGCCTACGGTCTTGCACAGCATGCTTTTTTTCATCGTTTTGAGGATTTTTGAGGATTTTGAGGATTTTCGAAAAATGTCGAAATTTTGAAAAAAACGCAAAGGCTATAGCCTTACGTTTTTTCATGATTTTGACGATTTTCAAAAAAACGACGAAACCTGGCAAAAACGCAAGGCTATAGCCTACGGTCTTGCACAGCATGCTTTTTTTCATCGTTTTGAGGATTTTTAAGGATTTTGAGGATTTTCGAAAAATGTCGAAATTTTGAAAAAAACGCAAAGGCTATAGCCTTACGTTTTTTCATGATTTTGACGATTTTCAAAAAACGACGAAACGTGGCAAAAACGCAAACTATAGCCTGGTCTTGCACAGCATGCTTTTTTTCATCGTTTTGAGGATTTTTGAGGATTTTGAGGATTTTCGAAAAATGTCGAAATTTTGAAAAAAACGCAAAGGCTATAGCCTTACGTTTTTTCATGATTTTGACGATTTTCAAAAAACGACGAAACCTGGCAAAAACGCAAGCTATAGCCTATGGTCTTGCACAGCATGCTTTTTTTCATCGTTTTGAGGATTTTTGAGGATTTTGAGGATTTTCGAAAAATGTCGAAATTTTGAAAAAAACGCAAAGGCTATAGCCTTACGTTTTTTCATGATTTTGACGATTTTCAAAAAACGACGAAACCTGGCAAAAACGCAAGGCTATAGCCTACGGTCTTGCACAACATGCTTTTTTTCATTGTTTTGAGGATTTTTGAGGATTTTCGAAAAATGTCGAAATTTTGAAAAAAAACGCAAAGGCTATAGCCTTACGTTTTTTCATGATTTTGACGATTTTCAAAAAACGACGAAACCTGGCAAAAACGCAAGGCTATAGCCTACGGTCTTGCACAGCATGCTTTTTTTCATCGTTTTGAGGATTTTTGAGGATTTTGAGGATTTTCGAAAAATGTCGAAATTTTGAAAAAAACGCAAAGGCTATAGCCTTACGTTTTTTCATGATTTTGACGATTTTCAAAAAACGACGAAACCTGGCAAAAACGCAAGGCTATAGCCTACGGTCTTGCACAACATGCTTTTTTTCATCGTTTTGAGGATTTTTGAGGATTTTGAGGATTTTCGAAAAATGTCGAAATTTTGAAAAAAACGCAAAGGCTATAGCCTTACGTTTTTTCATGATTTTGACGATTTTCAAAAAACGACGAAACCTGGCAAAAACGCAAGGCTATAGCCTACGGTCTTGCACAACATGCTTTTTTTCATCGTTTTGAGGATTTTTGAGGATTTTGAGGATTTTCGAAAAATGTCGAAATTTTGAAAAAAACGCAAAGGCTATAGCCTTACGTTTTTTCATGATTTTGACGATTTTCAAAAAACGACGAAACCTGGCAAAAACGCAAGGCTATAGCCTACGGTCTTGCACAGATGCTTTTTTTCATCGTTTTGAGGATTTTTGAGGATTTTGAGGATTTTCGAAAAATGTCGAAATTTTGAAAAAAAACGCAAAGGCTATAGCCTTACGTTTTTTCATGATTTTGACGATTTTCAAAAAACGACGAAACCTGGCAAAAACGCAAGGCTATAGCCTACGGTCTTGCACAGCATGCTTTTTTTCATCGTTTTGAGGATTTTTAAGGATTTTGAGGATTTTCGAAAAATGTCGAAATTTTGAAAAAAACGCAAAGGCTATAGCCTTACGTTTTTTCATGATTTTGACGATTTTCAAAAAACGACGAAACGTGGCAAAAACGCAAAGCTATAGCCTATGGTCTTGCACAGGATGCTTTTTTTCATCGTTTTGAGGATTTTTGAGGATTTTGAGGATTTTCGAAAAATGTCGAAATTTTGAAAAAAACGCAAAGGCTATAGCCTTACGTTTTTTCATGATTTTGACGATTTTCAAAAAACGACGAAACCTGGCAAAAACGCAAAGCTATAGCCTACGGTCTTGCACAGCATGCTTTTTTTCATCTTTTTGAGGATTTTTGAGGATTTTGAGGATTTTCGAAAAATGTCGAAATTTTGAAAAAAACGCAAAGGCTATAGCCTTACGTTTTTTCATGATTTTGACGATTTTCAAAAAACGACGAAACCTGGCAAAAACGCAAGGCTATAGCCTACGGTCTTGCACAGCATGCTTTTTTTCATTGTTTTGAGGATTTTTGAGGATTTTCGAAAAATGTCGAAATTTTGAAAAAAACGCAAAGGCTATAGCCTTACGTTTTTTCATGATTTTGACGATTTTCAAAAAAACGCGAAAAAAAAAAAAAAACGGCAAAAACGCAAGGCTATAGCCTACGGTCTTGCACAGCATGCTTTTTTCATCGTTTTGAGGATTTTTGAGGATTTTGAGGATTTTCGAAAAATGTCGAAATTTTGAAAAAAACGCAAAGGCTATAGCCTTACGTTTTTTCATGATTTTGACGATTTTCAAAAAACGACGAAACCTGGCAAAAACGCAAGGCTATAGCCTACGGTCTTGCACAGCATGCTTTTTTTCATCGTTTTGAGGATTTTTGAGGATTTTGAGGATTTTCGAAAAATGTCGAAATTTTGAAAAAAACGCAAAGGCTATAGCCTTACGTTTTTCTTCATGATTTTGACGATTTTCAAAAAACGACGAAACCTGGCAAAAACGCAAGGCTATAGCCTACGGTCTTGCACAGCATGCTTTTTTTCATCGTTTTGAGGATTTTTGAGGATTTTGAGGATTTTCGAAAAATGTCGAAATTTTGAAAAAAAAACGCAAAGGCTATAGCCTTACGTTTTTTCATGATTTTGACGATTTTCAAAAAACGACGAAACCTGGCAAAAACGCAAGGCTATAGCCTACGGTCTTGCACAGCATGCTTTTTTTCATCGTTTTGAGGATTTTTGAGGATTTTGAGGATTTTCGAAAAATGTCGAAATTTTGAAAAAAACGCAAAGGCTATAGCCTTACGTTTTTTCATGATTTTGACGATTTTCAAAAAACGACGAAACCTGGCAAAAACGCAAGGCTATAGCCTACGGTCTTGCACAGCATGCTTTTTTTCATCGTTTTGAGGATTTTGAGGATTTTCGAAAAATGTCGAAATTTTGAAAAAAAAAAACGCAAAGGCTATAGCCTTACGTTTTTTCATGATTTTGACGATTTTCAAAAAACGACGAAACCTGGCAAAAACGCAAGGCTATAGCCTACGGTCTTGCACAACATGCTTTTTTTCATCGTTTTGAGGATTTTTGAGGATTTTGAGGATTTTCGAAAAATGTCGAAATTTTGAAAAAAACGCAAAGGCTATAGCCTTACGTTTTTTCATGATTTTGACGATTTTCAAAAAACGACGAAACGTGGCAAAAACGCAAAGCTATAGCCTATGGTCTTGCACAGGATGCTTTTTTTCATCGTTTTGAGGATTTTTGAGGATTTTGAGGATTTTCGAAAAATGTCGAAATTTTGAAAAAAACGCAAAGGCTATAGCCTTACGTTTTTTCATGATTTTGACGATTTTCAAAAAACGACGAAACCTGGCAAAAACGCAAGGCTATAGCCTACGGTCTTGCACAGCATGCTTTTTTTCATCGTTTTGAGGATTTTTGAGGATTTTGAGGATTTTCGAAAAATGTCGAAATTTTGAAAAAAAACGCAAGGCTAGGCCTTACGTTTTTTCATGATTTTGACGATTTTCAAAAAACGACGAAACCTGGCAAAAACGCAAGGCTATAGCCTACGGTCTTGCACAGCATGCTTTTTTTCATCGTTTTGAGGATTTTTGAGGATTTTGAGGATTTTCGAAAAATGTCGAAATTTTGAAAAAAACGCAAAGGCTATAGCCTTACGTTTTTTCATGATTTTGACGATTTTCAAAAAACGACGAAACCTGGCAAAAACGCAAGGCTATAGCCTACGGTCTTGCACAACATGCTTTTTTTCATCGTTTTGAGGATTTTTGAGGATTTTGAGGATTTTCGAAAAATGTCGAAATTTTGAAAAAAACGCAAAGGCTATAGCCTTACGTTTTTTCATGATTTTGACGATTTTCAAAAAACGACGAAACCTGGCAAAAACGCAAGGCTATAGCCTACGGTCTTGCACAGCATGCTTTTTTTCATCGTTTTGAGGATTTTTGAGGATTTTCGAAAAATGTCGAAATTTTGAAAAAAACGCAAAGGCTATAGCCTTACGTTTTTTCATGATTTTGACGATTTTCAAAAAACGACGAAACCTGGCAAAAACGCAAGGCTATAGCCTACGGTCTTGCACAGCATGCTTTTTTTCATCGATTTGAGGATTTTGAGGATTTTGTGGATTTTGAAAAATGTCCGAAATTTTGAAAAAAAAAAACGCAAAGGCAATAGCCTTACGTTTTTTCATGATTTTGACGATTTTCAAAAAACGACGAAACCTGGCAAAAACGCAAGGCTATAGCCTACGGTCTTGCACAGCATGCTTTTTTTCATCGTTTTGAGGATTTTTGAGGATTTTGAGGATTTTCGAAAAATGTCGAAATTTTGAAAAAAAAACGCAAAGGCTATAGCCTTACGTTTTTTCATGATTTTGACGATTTTCAAAAAACGACGAAACCTGGCAAAAACGCAAGGCTATAGCCTACGGTCTTGCACAACATGCTTTTTTTCATCGTTTTGAGGATTTTTGAGGATTTTGAGGATTTTCGAAAATGTCGAAATTTTGAAAAAAAACGCAAAGGCTATAGCCTTACGTTTTTTCATGATTTTGACGATTTTCAAAAAACGACGAAACCTGGCAAAAACGCAAGGCTATAGCCTACGGTCTTGCACAACATGCTTTTTTCATCGTTTTGAGGATTTTTTGAGGATTTTGAGGATTTTCGAAAAATGTCGAAAATTTGAGAAAAAAACGCAGAGGCTATAGCCTA
>CM076984.1:27645912-27649912 GCA_039105355.1 Benthosema pterotum | reverse complement strand
AGCCTTGCGTTTTTTTCAAAATTTCAACATTTTTTGAAAATGCTCAATCCATACTAAAATTAAGGAGTTGTCTGTCCGAATGAATGTCTGAAACACAAATATCTCCGCGATGGCCCCAGCCATCGCTGTAAGTTTTCACACAGCCGTTCACCATAATGTCATGAAGAGACTGACGGAGCCCTTTTGCCAATTAACACACAGTTGATTTATAATGAATTTATTTGTGCATCCCCATTAGTTTATATGGGGAAAGTGCCCCCGCCCCTATCATGCATGTCACAAGCGACCGGCTGCCACATAGCCCATCTCTTTCAAGCTGGAGCTCGATCTTCCCTAAGTGTTGCGCGTTCGACACCAACATGGAATATAACTATATAATCCACCATGATGATGAGAGAGGCGCATAGACACGACTGAGACATACATACGACGAATCGCCGATCGTCCGTGTCGCCTCGCATTTCCTTAATCACCCAGTGGTTACTACAGCGCACCTCGATTCAGTGGCGTAGCCACAAATCTCAATTCAGGGTGGGCCTGAGCGATTCAGGGTGGGCATGCTGCGTGCGTGATGGCCGCAAATTTGCACTGCAAGAAATCTATTTTATTGCTATTATTGCCATATTCGGTTATATTTCAGTTTATATAGAGCTGCGCAGTGACGTCACCGCCCCTGTTCCGGAAGTCTTTTCCCCATTCATTTTTCTCATAGACTTTTCGAAAATAATTTATATCAAGACGATTACGCCGCGGCCAAAGCCAACTCAGGTCGTGACAAATCATGACAACAAACACAATATCGTCATATAATAATAATTGGGAAGAAGTAGAAAACGGCATGATATAATACTTTTTGTTTTGTTTTTCATCTTAGAAATTATTTTATTGTCCCAAAAGTTTGTGTGTGTCATCATGATTCGTCACAACTCGAGTTGGCTTTGTCCGCGCGGCGTAATCGTCTTGATATAAATTATTTTCAAAAAGTCTATGAGAAAAATGAATTGGGAAAAGACTTCCGGAACAGGGGCGGTGACGTCACTGCGCAGCTCTATAACCTTTACTGGTACTATCTTCTTGAATTAATGTCTTGACATGAAATAAATCCTGTCACCACACAGTGTTTTGTTTCATTAGCACAATCATTATCAAATAATTTCAGCTGTTCACTATTGAATCACGGCCATTTATAAATTAGTTAATGTGTCTGCTGATCATGACAGATTTTCTTTCAGGAGAACAGACCAGAGTTTAACTTTTGAAAAATCCTTGTGAAAGTCCCCCACCACAGAAACAAGGGCTATTGTTTTGATACCTGCCAAATGATAACGATCTGGCAGGTTTACAAACAAAGGGTGAATGAAAAGCTCCATTTGCATTATACTGGTGATTAGTGCCCGCAAATTCACCCATTATACTGTAACTACAGTGAGTCTAGACCTCTCAAGCTCTCTCTAGAGGCTCTCTGGTCTTTGTCCTTTGTTTTCTCAAGTTCTTAGTCATGTTTTTCAATGGGTGGGCCAGCTCTCTATTTAGGTGGGCAGTGGCCCACCCCAGCCCACCCGTAGCTACGCCCTGCCTCGATTATCTGCCTCGCGGCGTGTCGGGGTTAAAACAGTGGTTTCAACCAGTGATCAGCGTGGTCCTTGAGAGGATTCCAGGTGGTCCCCGGCTAAATGATGGACAGTTGCTTGAGAGAATTGCAGCTGGTCCCCAGGCTAAATTTTTGGAAAGTTGCTTAACGCAGCAGCAGCAGCAGCAGCAGTGAGCAGACCCACCATGATAACGGAGGGTAACACAACTCCTGCGTCATGGAAACGCAAGGACAGCAGGCGCATTTCTTTCCCTGGCCGCCTCACAAACGAAAACGGCCCATCTACAATCTCGCACGACCGCTGTTTTCATATATTATATGACAGGGGTTTTCAACCAGTGTCCTTGAGAGGGTACCAGGTGGTCCCGAGGCTAAATCATGGAAAGTTGGTTAACAAGATGTAACTCTTGAGAATGTATAAAAATTAAACCAATGACCGCTGTTTTCATATGACAGGGGTTTTCGGGGACCACCAGTGGTCATTGAGAGGTTTCCAGGTGGTCCCCAGGCTATCATGGAAAGTTGTTTAACCAGACCCTTGCGGGTCCATTTGGTTTAATTTTACACTCTCACTCTCTCAAGCGTTAAATTAGCACTATTTATTAAGAAGTCTGCACTGTTTGTTTGCAAAATCCAGCCTGGAATTGTGAACAAAACCAAAAGAATTCTTTAGTTTTAGACTTCGGGGCTTGGGGCTAAAATGTCATCAAATGGTGGTCCGTGGCTCAAATGCTGAATAAATAGTGGTCCCTGGAGTCAAAAAGGTTGAAACCCCCTGTTATAATGATGTTGACTTCTACAACAGCAGGGACATGCACATTTTGCGATGCGTGTCTGCTAAGTACACAGGGATTGCTTCCAGCTGCAGCTTCCCCCTGCCCGATGCGTTATGCATTGATATTATTTTTTCTTATATATATCTATGATATATACTGTAACACAAATAAGGTTACACTGTGCGTCTTCTTGATTCGGCGCGCGTAGACACGCATGCACACGCACGCACACAAACACAGTTTATTACGACCCCCCTTCACTTTCTAAACACCTTGCCACAGCCACAGGCTTCATATGTCCACAGAAACAGATACTTCATCGATTTTCACCACGTTCCTGCATGGCACCCTTGCTTTGCTACAAAACTGTTTTCCCTAAAGTATAGCCTACTCACAACTAGGCCTACACATTAAAGCAGGGGTTTTCAACCAGTGGTCCGGGGACCACCAGTGGTCCTTGAGAGGGTTCCAGGTGGTCCCCAGGCTAAATGATGGAAAGTTGGTTAACCAGATGTAACTCTTGAGAATGTAAAAATGAAACCAAATGGACCCTTGGGGTCAAATTAGGTTTAATTTCACACTGTCAAGAGTTAAAATATTCATCTGAATTAGCACTATTTAATTAAGAAGTCTACACTGTTTTGTTTGCAAAATCCAGCCTGGAATTGTGAACATAACCACAAGAACTCTTTAGTTTTACGACTTTGGGGCTAAAATGTCATCAAATGGTGGTCCCTGGAGTCAAAAAGGTTGAAAACCCCTGCATTAAAGCATTTACATACTTACATGATTGGTATAATCTATTAATTCACTTTAATTCACCCACGGTTATGATCTGCTAATTCACTTTACATTACACTGTACATTATTTGTTGCTCATATATTTACACTGTACATTATTTGTTGCTCATATATTTACACTGTAACATTATTTGTTGTTCATATATTCACAACGGGTAAGGTCCTAGTAATGATCAAAACGATGACAAACGGCATGCTGTGCAAGACCGTAAGGCTATAGCCTTGCGTTTTTGCCAGGTGCCGTCATTTTTCAAAAATCCTAAAAAAATCTCAAAACAATGAAAAACAGTAAGGCTATAGCCTCGCGTTTTTTTGGAAATCCTCAAAACAATGAAGATCAGCATGCTGTGCAAGACGGTGTAGTGTCGCCTGTTGTTTTTCGCCAGATTTTGTAATTTATTGAAAATCGTCGTAAACGGCGGAAAACCACAGACTATACTATGTCAATTTTCAACATTTTTCAAAAATCCTATAAACAATAAACGGCATGCTGTGCAAGACCGTGTGCTATAGACTATATAGTCATTTTTTGAAAATCGTCAAAAAGGACGAAAAACGACATACTATACTATGTCGTTTTTTTGAAACTTTGACATTTTCCGAAAATCATCAAAAATCCTGAAAACTATAAAAAACGGCATGTGCTGCAAGACCTGACGTTTTTGCCAGGTTTCGTCATTTTTTCAAAAATCGCCAAAAAATGACGAAAAACTACATACATACATATGTTGTTTTTTCTTGATTTCAACATTTTTCCAAAATCCTCAAAAACATTGAGAAACAGCATACCAAAGTATTTTATACTATAGGCTGTTATTTTTCCCAGGTTTCC
>CM076984.1:27638412-27640912 GCA_039105355.1 Benthosema pterotum | reverse complement strand
TGTGTGTGTGTGTGTGTGTGTGTGTGTGTGTGTGTGTGTGTGTGTGTGAGTGTGTGTACACATTTCAGATCGGTGGTGTCCAGTGAGATAGATAGTATGTGTGTGTGGACACTGTGATTTAGATGTCAGCCCCTATATTCTCTCTGCCATCTTTTAGAGGGATCCATCATTGGTCTATCTACCTTAAACACACACACACACACACACACACACACACACACACACACACACACACACACACACACACACACACACACACACACACACACACACACACACACACACACACACACACACACACACACAGTCCTGACAGATTTGTGCGAGCTAATAGATAGTTTGTATTTTAAATCATATTACCTCCATTACAAACTGTTTTATTGTCCTGCTCCAACTGTCAGGATAGTTTGTGTGTGTGTGTGTGTGTGTGTGTGTTATCCTCACCTCTTGTCTCCCCTCCTCTCCCTCTTTCCTCGTCTCCTCTCTCTTCCTCCTCAGTGTCGTTTCTCTCGTCATGGCGTCCTACCCCCCCACCCTTCCTCTTCCGGCCCCAGCATCAGCACAGCCCTGGGCTGATCTTATCTGGCTTTGGGGGAAATTGAAGCTATCACCGCCACGCTGCCGAGAGCGAATTACAGTGTTGGCGCTTAGCGGGCAGCACAGGGCCCTGAGAGGCCAGATAGAGCTGTACAACATAGATCAGAGAGACAGAAGAGAGGGGTGGGGGGAGAGAAAGGGAGAGAGAGAGAGAGACAGAGAGAGAGAGAGAGAGAGAGAGAGAGAGAGAGAGAGAGAGAGAGAGAGATACGGTGGAGGCTGGGAAAATGTAGTGTGAGGGATGTGGATCAGAGTGTGGAGTAGCCACACTAGCTACCAGGATAATAAGCGGCTCCAAGTCCACTTTGTCAGCAGAGGGTGTGTGTGTGTGTGTGTGTGTGTGTGTGTGTGGGGGGGGGGTTAGTAGGGGGTGTGTCTACTTGGTGTGTGTATGTAAAAGACAGCATTTCGGATGCATTTGAGCTGACATTCATTTAGAGTTAGACACGTGCTTAGCCTTAGCAAAAAAGAGTAGCAGCCAAGTATAGTAGCATCAAAAAGTAACATCATAAATTGAGATCATCATTGCATTGCATCAATTCAGCTGTTGTCTTAGTCCCCTGTTGTACAGTTTGTTCACATACGACTGTGTTGCAAGATTTTCTGATGACACTACAGTGATTGGTCTGATAGACGGTGATGAAACAGCATACAGAGATAGAGGAGCTAGTCCTGTGGTGCAGGAAAACAACCTCTCACTTAACATTACGACCAAGACCAAAGAAATCATTGCCGACTTTAGGAAGTCCAGTGTGATCCATACTCCCATTTACATCGATGGGCAATCTGTGGACATAGTTGATAACTTCAAATTCCTAGGAATTCACATCACAGACACACTCACGTGGTCCCTGTACACCGAGCACACTCTCAAGAAGGCACAGCAGCGACTGTACTTTTTGAGACGGCTCACCGGTAAAAGTTTTACCGGTGCACAATTGATCCTAACAGGCTCATTGGTATCTTTGGTAACGGCACATCACTTCCCAGTCTAGGCAATATCTACGCCACACACTGTAAGAGAAAAGCACATAACATCATTGGAGACACCAGTCACCCGGCCCATACCTTGTTCCCACTCCTTTCAATTACTTCCAAAAAGCGTTACCGTAGCATCAAATCTCGCAACACTCATTTGACTAACAGCTTCTTCCCCCAGGCAGTCAGGCTGCTGAACAGCTGACCTGTACTGTGCTATACTGTAGTGCACTGCCACTGTTTTATGCACTTTGTCTCTTGTTGGGTTGTGTTTTGTTCTGTCTGTGGTTGTTGTGTTGTTTTGAGAAGACTGATATGCTCTGAAGCACAATGAATTTCATTTATTTACCGGTATACACTCCTCTTTGGGATGTGCGTGTGTTGCTCAAGAACACTTGGGCAGGATAGGAGGAGCCAAGGAGTGAACCGGGAACCCTGCATGCTGCCATGTCTCCTCCTGAGCTACTGACGGCCTGCATGCCTCACATTTGAAGGCTGATTGGAAAAGTGCAAGAACTTTGCTCGCTGCATTGTTTGTTGGTGTTGAGGTATCCCTCAGTGAAAAGTCATTCCAGTGCTGTCACCTCTAGTTCATTTGAAGAAAGGGTTTGTTTCAAATGTGGACGTCCATGTGAAGAACAATCGTGAAGTTTAAAAACAGAAAAAATACACAACTCCAAACTGTGTTTGTAACCACTTAAAACATGATGTACTTCCTTTTTCCTAGTAGGCGGTAGTATTTTACATAAGACCAAGGCACATGCAATCACGGTCATGATAATACAACAAAGAAAACAAATAAAAAGACAAACAAAATAACCAGTTATTCACACATGACAACATCCGCCATATGAAGCTCATCAAACACACCCTCAGTCACTCCAACAACATCTGACGGTTGACCACTCATCACACTTTGTGCTAT
>CM076984.1:27628412-27633412 GCA_039105355.1 Benthosema pterotum | reverse complement strand
TGTCTTCACATATTGAAAAGTGTGCCTTTCTGGAAAGCAATCCTTTGTTTTCTCATATTTTAGCACTAATCAATGGTTTAATATGTTCTTTAGCATTCCCATATACTTTAGTTGGAGGCCGGCGCGCTGTTTTTGGGCTGAACCGAGTCTTGTAGCTTAGGGCAACCTCTTAAGAATTCAAGAGGGTGCCTGCTAATATCCCTTTGACATTTTGTAGTTATTAACCCCCTGATGCCAGAAATACAAAAACATCCACCCGAAATAGAGTTGTATAGTATCTAATGCACAATTATGCATTTTATTTGTGGAATGTGTTATTAATTAACTACCTGTTAAAATGTCTATCATGCCGTTTGTGCCCGTTGTATTTGTGATCTGGGACACGTCTTCAGCACTGCTACATTTCCCTATTACGTCTATGAAGCTTTACGTCTACAAAGCACTACGTCACATGTATCCCCATAATAGGCATGATGTGGTGACTCAGACATAATGAAACCCTGGGGCGTGAGGTCAGAGTATCCCATATAGGTATGACGTGGTGACTCAAACATAATCAAACCATGGTGCGTGAGGTCAGAGTATCCCCATATATGTATGATGTGGTGATCCAATATAATGCGTTAATTTTGAAAAAAGGGCTTTGTCAGTCTCTTCCTAATATTATGGTTAACAACCGTGTGAAACCGTGTGAGCGATTGGTGCAGCCAGCGAGGAGTAATGGCGGTTTCAGACATTCAGACAGACATTTTCTGAATTATAGTATTGATGATGATGATGATGATGATGATGATGCATATTCATCCGTTCATGCCCAAATTTGACTGCCAGAAGGTCCTGATAATTCTTAAAATGTCCTTATAATTCATGTGTATGTCAAAGTGCTGTGTATGATTGATTCTAAAACTCTTAGTCCCAATACTCCACACCTTGAATCAGATAATAACAAACCCAGGTGCGCTATTTCTTTCCACTGTATTGTGAAGATGACCTGGGGAAGGGAGCGCTTGATTTACCAACAAACCCTAGCCGTGTGGGTGCTTTGAAGCACCGCCCACATGCATAGGACAGTGACTGAATAGCTCCAGGGTGGTCCGTCTAAAGACAACAAGCGCTTCCTATCGTTTGTCTATTTGGTTTTGGAATTTCAATTCATGCAAATATGCTTAAATCAAACTCATGAATGTGGTCATCACACGAGTTGTCACACCAGTTGCCAGAAGTATATTAACTAAATTCTATCTATTCAATGGTCATGTGTAGGCCTATGCAATGGCACCATTCTTAACTGTGATGTTCACAGAGGGTGGAATACAAGTTTAAAAAGCCATGTCAACATTGACAATGTCATTCCAGGTCGGAAGGGATGCGGCTGACGCAGTTGTCATTGCCATTGATGTCTACCTATTCTTTTACTACTAGGTACTCTGATTATAATACCAGGTCAGCCAGCAGGGATCAGCAAGAAGTAACCTATCATATACATATCTCCTCCTATTAACAATGTTTCTAGCCCAGAAGCTTGTGATCTCAAAGGGTCAATGTATTGGCCCCAAATGGCAGCACTGACTCCATTGTAGCTATACTTCACTCTTGAGGTCTGACTACCACACTCTCCTCATCCTTTTTGTGTGAAGCTTTCCAGGCAAGTGCCATCTGAACATTCAGGTACTATAGCTGTTTTGTTAAGCAAACTGGAGGAAAATGCATTTATCTCTCAAAATGTGTATTTTATTGGATTTGGGGGAGATCAGTATATAAAGGGGTTAATGTGCATGGAACTGAGTAGACCATAAAAAGACAAAACGTTTTTTTGAAAGTGAAATACCCCTTTAAGAGCGTCTGATTTGCCTAAATTGGAGGCATATTGTAATGTGCATGTAATGCTAGACAAATTTCTCCCCTGGGAAGATAAAAAAATGTGGTCCCATTATTATTATTACCCTTATAATTGTTAATTATTATTATTATTACCCTCATTATTATTGTGTTTGTTGTTTCCTTTATTATTTTTATTTGTTTTTCTCAGTTATTAAAATTGTTTTTTCAATTATTAAAATTGTTTATCAAATTCAAAATGAAATGATTTTCTCTAAAGTAACTTCATTAATAAGTCAAAGTAAATCTAAGAAACAATCTACAAGCTCATAAGTAAGTCTTAAATCTCTCTTTTTGGTCACAGGCAAAAGTGTCCGGTTTTGATGTCCTGAATCCATTTCTGCCGTATGTCAAGTGATACAAGTGACGGTTTTGTTAGAAATTTAGTAGTTATAATAAGCAATTACGAAAATTGGAAATTGGCTATAATTTTTGATGTACTTTTGTTGTTTATGATTTTTTGCTGTATTGCATAATCACCATGAAATGGAATAGGTCTATACTTTTAGTGGCCTACAGGCACATCTTATAAAAGCCCTGTGAGCTTGGTTTCCAGAAAAAAAATCTGCCTCATATCACTTGGCATATGGCAGAGTGGTTTCAGCACATCAAAATCATATAGAAACAACTTAAAACAACTTAAGTACAATTTATCAGAATTAGACCAATTTCTATTTTAGTTATTCATTATCCTAATTATTAGATTAGATTATTAGATTAAAATGGGGATTTGTATCACTTGAAATGAATTTGGCTCATAAAAATCATATAGAAAGGTTTTTTTTAATACATCGAATGGATGCAACCTGGGACGTGTCTTCAGTGATGTATCCTAAGCTCATTGGGGTTTCGGGTCTCTCGAACATCATACCCCTCACTCAGGTGACCCAGCCGGGGTTCATGACACCCCGACTCACGTCCCAGTAGCTACCCCTGATCAATCCCACAAGGGAAAGGCCAAGGCCGTCCAATCCACCGCCCCTGAAATACTCCGCCAAAACTGGGAGGTTCTGATGCGTGGAGGGACTAGGCTCTGTGGTTTGACACCTGTCCGTGCCCCTCCTACGTCTCACCAGGAGGCACAGGACCTGTGCGTTGCACCAGACTCCCAACGCCGGACATGGAAGAGACATGAGCGGTGGACAAACAGCCCTCCTAAAGGACTAACCAAGGGGTTAACCCATTATGTACATTAAATATCAAAATTAAAGCTATTTGATTTTTCTTTTCTTTTTTTTAACTGTTGTTAATTTGGGGTTTTACTTGCTAATTACTCAATTTCTGACAAAACGGTCACTTGTATCACTTGGCATGTGGCAAAATGCATTCAGCACAGTGTCACTTGGCCACAGTGTCACAGTGGCAGAATTGGACCTTGCTTAAGGTCTAAATGTCATCAGCCACCATTTTTTGGGGCATTCAGGACCAGACTAGTCTGCCTGAACGCTCATCATGTACTGCCTCAAAACCATGGGATGAATAGCAGCTTTGAATAGCACGGTGTCTACAGTATATTTCACTTTGAATGCATGTCCCATTTATTCATGTTTGACCCTTTAATTCACCTGTATGTCTTGTAAGTGTGTTGTATAGCCATGGTCCATACAAATCAAGATAGTCCTGACAATTACCATTTGTGTCATGGGCGGAGCTAAGCAACTCATTATCTTTTGTCCTCCTAATACAGCATCATGTCAGGTGGCTATATTTTGAGTTCTATTGTGTGTATTCAACATTTGAAGTGAGATTTGTCTTGTAGAGCTCAAATAATATTTTTTGGTGTTTATTACATCTTCGTAGCACTAGTGGAAAGGGGTGTCCCTCTAACGTTGCAGAACACAAGTCCTGGAAAAAAGACCTTCTAGTACATAGAAACATGTAGCCTGGAGGAGAGGGGCAGTGATCTGGCCAATCACTGCTGACCAGCCAACTGGAGAGTGTCGTGGGCAAGGGTCGAAACACTCTACGAAGGTTGGAGACCACCTGATGACCTCTCTTCCAGGCCAAGGCAACCACTTGTAGTGGAGTATATTTGCATCTTCGATGTATTTACAAACATGATTAAACTCATAAGAGCCAATACATCTACGTTAACAAAAGGTATTAGCTTCTACAATGTTTCTACAATGTTAACAATTTGACTATACTTGTTAGGACCACTCTTGGTCCTAACAAGTAGGGTAAAATTGTTAATATCTAGAATGTTCTAAAATGAATTTTAATACAATCTGCGGTGATTGTATTAAAATAGATTTTTTTTCATGTTCAGGAGTGTAATTCATATGTCTCTACAATGTCTAGAAAGGGTGGTCCTAAAAAGGATAGCAATAGTCCATTTTTTTGGAGTGGTCCTAAGTAGTTAACATATGTAAGAATGTGTGTGTGTGTGTGTGTGTGTGTGTGTGTGTGTGTGCCTCTCATTTGTGAATATTCACAGTATGCGCGTCTAAAGGGTTTCTCTTTAGAACCCTTAGCCCCCTCCCCTCCCTACCATCCTGAAGATGACACATGCATACATCTTCACACACATCACACTTTAGGCCAGTAATGGTCTATGATATAACAACGGTTGTTATCCTTGTGAAAATTATTGCAATTATTTTCTCCAAAGTATATGGTTATACATCCAAAATGCTCCAGCCTTCTGGCTTTGGACCATTAGTTAAATAAAACAGTGAACTTGAGTGTGATGGTCATGGCGGTATACAGATGAAATTGTCTGCCTTAAATTTAACACTGCCATGTCTGCCTTTGTTTGGAATTCTCTCCTCTCCTCTCCTCTCCTCTCCTCTCCTCTCCTCTCCTCTCCTCTCCTCTCCTCTCCTCTTCTCTTCTCTTCTCTTCTCTTCTCTTCTCTTCTCTTCTCTTCTCTTCTCTTCTCTTCTCTTCTCTTCTCTTCTCCTCTCCTCTCCTCTCCTCTCCTCTCCTCTCCTCTCCAGGCAGGGGCAATTAGCAGGCGAATGAACACTTACAGGCATTGATCATCAGTCAAAAGAGGCAGGTAATGCCAAACACTTTTGATACCATGATACCATGCGGAAGTGTGACGCAAAACTTAATGCTGACAGAATACAACATCTGCGGATTGTGCACATAGTTTTAGTCTGTTTGTGTGGGATTTG
>CM076984.1:27620912-27623412 GCA_039105355.1 Benthosema pterotum | reverse complement strand
TAAACACATTTCCTGGACTGCTTGGCCTGTGGATGATCTATTGAAAACTATTCTATAATAAGCTACATCCATACACTTATAGGGCTGCAATTTTTTCGGACGACACCGTTATGACAAAGTATAAATATGGCATTAAAGGTGACATGCTCTAAATTGTGTCTCAAAGCGATCTGTTGTCGTCTGAACCAACAGATTGGCTGCTTGCTCTCTCTCTCTCTATCTGTCTCTCTGTCTCTCTCCCTCCCTCCAGTCTGCTGTTCATCATGCACACACACAGAAATGGAGAAATAGAATAAGACATTTACCCTGTAATCATGGTGCCTACATCTTAAATTGTCTCTGAACGTGAATGTGAGTGTGTGTACTCATGCTTGTGCGTGCATTCTCGCCTGTGTGCCTCGCCTGCACATGTTTTCAGATGTGTGTGGGTGTCTTTGTGTGAGTGTGTGAGTGCTCAGGCTTGTGCGTACGCATGCTTGCCTTGCGTTGTTTCTATATGCAGATGAGCAGTGGGCCAGTTACCTTGTGACAGCGACTAATGTGTGAATCAGCCAGACTGCGTGCGTCGCCGGGCGCCCTGCTCCCCGCCCGCCGCCCAGTCAAACCCCTACAAATGTCACCTGTTCCCGGCCAGTGATTTGCATAATGCAAAGCTTCTCAGTCGTAACGGTCCGATTAGCGTCGGGGAGCGACCGGGGCCATTCCTAACGCACCAAGCCGTTAACTGCTCCCTTTTTACCGGCAACAACTGTGATTAAGTTGGGAGGGGGGAAGGAGAAGGGAGCGAGCGAGGCCGACTGAAAATGTTAGCGCTCCAGTTGTATTAATTACGGAGCGGACAGGCGGGCCGGTGCGGGCTGGCGTGGTAACGATGGCGCAGTCAGTCAGTCGCTTGGTTGCACGTGTCATAACCCAGAGCTAATACAGTGGAGCACTAAACCAGCTAGGCTGGCTGCCTGGGGGTGGGGGCGGGGGGTAACTGTTAACTTTGCCAGGAACCTGAATTGGCATTGGTATTATGTTTCCTAGCACTGTTCTGGCATACAGTGTGTATAGCTTAAAACAAAAGGTTAAACAGGTGGCTTGGGATTTTTCTTTATTAACAGTCTCTAACAAACGTAATGTATTTTCAACTATTTGCATTAGTCGTTTATTATTATTATTGGCTATATATCGAGTTAGTATTTAATATTTATTTAACCATATGATTGCATCCTCATTTGTGTTTCTCTGCCTCCTGCATGACTTGGAGAAATGTAAGAAAGTGGAGTGACACAAAAAAAAATGCGAAAATAGCGGATCTGCAAGCTCTTTTTAGAAGTTGTCTGTTCTGGTGAATGCTAATGACTGAAATGTCAGTCATTAATGGAGACCCAAGTGTATGAGTGTGCAGGTCCTGTATTTCAGTGATACCCTTTTGTATTTATTTTTGAAGGTGAAAGTGGTGTTTGTTGTTTTATAAATACCAAACCAATAGAAAGTATTAAGGGTTGGTGGGTGCACCCGATCTCCAAGAAATCAAATAGCAACTACATTGGATTCAATTGGAAAGCAAGTTATATTTTTCCCCTTTCAGCTTTGATGTAGCACGCATCTGTGTCAAACTACAGCCTTTCTTGTCCTTTGCACATGTGTATCTCGCAAGCTTCTGCCAACGTCTGCCACTGGGTGGCATGTTGACACAGACTGTGTGATGTGACAGCAGAGCAGCACTGCCAATGTTCTGTGAGTATTAGACATTGACAATCATTAATAAACAGGCATTAAATAGTACAGAAGTTGCTTTTTAACCAATTATGTACATGCTCTATAGTGGGGAAACGTGCAACAGAGGCCAACAGCATGTGCACCAAGGCCTGCCCCACACAATCCTGATTGAAGGAAGCACCCCTCTAAGCTGACTGGATGAAGGCTTTGCCACCCAAAGCCCAAAGTGAAACTAGAAGTTCCCACCACGGATATACCCTGGTCATTGTACCAAAGACTGTTGACTCTTGACTGGCCATTAAATAAGCTCCCCGCTGCTGTTATGCTGCAGTCACATTACTTTATCCAAGTTATGAATGTTCTGACATGAAATAATAATCCTGAATTGTCACCACATAGTGTTGTCTTACATAAGAGCGACCATCAGTTGGTAACAGGAAGGCTCGGCCCAAATAATACTCGGCCCCGAGTATAGACAGAGTTACGTTAAGTCCAATGGCGGCTTTATCATCAAGTTGTGTTTCACCAGTTATTAAAGAGGGGATGCCGTGATTTTTGGATATTTTCCAATTTGTACATGTTTGAGAGGTGACAGTATGTAAATAGACCCCGAGGTGTGTTTTTTATGTGCAATGTTGTCTTTCCCTTTGTAATTATGGTTTCCTCCTGGGGGCTGAACCTTTCCAGTCAAACGTGCCAATGAAAAAAAATGCAATGTAGTGACATCACATGTTCAGCCCCTCCCCTAACTCCTCCCCTTTATCATGCAACTAAAGCTGTGATTGTGGCTTCA
>CM076984.1:27608412-27615912 GCA_039105355.1 Benthosema pterotum | reverse complement strand
ATTAATATCCATTGATAACTGATGATTTTACATTCAATTTTGTTCCTCTCAACGACAAGTGCCATTGTGCTCCCCAAGCAAGAATTAATTTCCATAGCCGAAGGCGATGAAGAAGTGATGGATTGTGCAGCTTGATGAAATTAAAGATAATTTGTACCAGGACTAAATAGTGCTACTTAATTTAACAAACAGAGATGCTCCCACAGTCTTTAAAATTCTGGGAGTGTAATTCCATTATACTGCATTTTCAAAGTTAACACCTATTCCAGTTATTAACCTGCGACACCCCAGTTAGCCCTGGCTGCCAGCCAAGCACGACAGTCTTAACTGAACCTTTCGTGATAGCATCGCAGTGTCGGAGTGGAAAAGAAGCGCTCCCCATTAGATGTCAAGATAGATAAATAGACTGTAATGGGCTTGCTGAGGGGTGCGTTTGGTCGTTTGGCCTGGCTCTCCCATCAAGATGTGATCTCAGGGGTCGCTGCCATGAATCAGCTGGCAGTCCCACGTCGTTGGTCATCCTGACAGCTGAACAAAGCCCGGTGACTCTGTGAAATAAACGCGCCCCGCGCTCTGTGGCATCGGCACATCCTCCCGCCCCATCCCCCCCGAAGAGAAAGACAGTTCTAATGGAGCCAGATTAGGATGGGTGCACTTTGTAACTGGTTTTCACACTGCAGGAGTTCCCTGGGTGGATGGGTGGGGTCACTGGCTGCTTGTATTCCTATAGTGACACCTGAACAGCATGTTGTTGTCGAGGGCTTAACAGGAGGATGGGTGTTTTGTTTTTATTTTTTTTTACACACACGCACACACACGCACACGCACGCACACGCACACACACGCACACACACGCACACACACACACCGTGGGCTCAGATACGGCCGGGCCATCATTTTCAAGCCGAATACTGAAGTTTTTTC
Organism: Benthosema pterotum; assembly: GCA_039105355.1. Classification (NCBI taxonomy): domain Eukaryota; kingdom Metazoa; phylum Chordata; class Actinopteri; order Myctophiformes; family Myctophidae; genus Benthosema; species Benthosema pterotum. The sequence goes on along the minus strand of CM076984.1, from coordinate 27,614,988 downwards.
GGAGGCTCCCGGGCGCAGCTGCACAAATAACTTTGGAATCCTGCCAGGGACCACTGGTGACGACTGGTAGAAAACCACTGCTATAGGCTACTGCTGAGTGGATGACCTATTACTATTTTGTGAAATAAACAGCTTTATTTGTGCCCTCCAAAAATGTAACACCGACAAAGTTGTCCCACTTCTTTGACATTGAAATTCAATTCGAGGGGGATGTAACGGAATGTTGGCCCAAATGGTGTAGGCATGTGCGTGTGTATACTGTAACTACCTGTTCATGATTAAACATTTTTTGGTAAGACACTGAGTCAATCCTCCATGATGCTGAGCCCATACTGTGTGTGTTTGTGTGTTGCAGAGTTCATTGTGCACCAATAAACGTTTCTTCTGCCCTGTCCTGATGTGTGTTTCACCCTCTTGCAGCAGGCATTCACGCACGTGCACACCCACACACACACATGCCTGGACGCATGCAAGTGTGCGTGTCTCTCGCATACTGTGTGTTAATTCTGCGTGCTTGGCGGGCCTCGGCGGTTATGCTGGCTAGGGAGGTGCGATAAGAGGCGGCTAGATAAAGCTTTAAGGGGTAATGGTTTCCACTAATGAGAAAACTGGCTGTGATTATGACAAATAGGCGGAGAGCAGCAGGCTAAGCAGCGACACACAGCAGCTATTGTTAGGCAGCCAAGCCTTAGCATCTCATTACACCTCCCTACTGATAGACTGCCCCCACCTAAAAGAGAAAAGGGAAGAAAAAAAAAAACACCCTCTCACCTCTCCTCATCTTTTCTCCTGCTCTGTTTTCGCCTCCTTTTCTCCGTTCTATACCTCCTCCCTTCCTATCTGTGTTCTGACTTCTCTTCACTCCTTTTCGTCATTGTTAGTCTCCAGTGTGGCAACGCGTTGGAAGTTTCTCAGGGTTTCTTGGCAAGCCACAACCCTGTGTGACTTTAGCTGTAAATTCTTCTTCACTCCCAATTTAGCCGTGGACAAAGCTTTATTTACTTCTGTACTGGCAGAATCATTTAGGCTCGGTGCAAGTGTTGATTGAATTCTTAAAGTGTAACAATGGGCCTGTTTAAATGAAAGCAGCTGAGATGGTGGATGACTCTTTTTTCCCTTCCAAAGAACTTTATTTGCATGTACTTGTCATTTTATTAGAGCTTTTTTAACCTTTATTTAGGCTTTGGAAGTGATGTCGGAAAAATGTCCTTAATTTAATCCCTATTGTCTTATTGCACTGGGGAACAATGGAAACGTTATTTCATTCCTGTATATGTCCTGACATACATCCGTATGACAAATAAAGAACCTTGAACCTTATTTGCGCTTATTTGAGCAGCAGCTGTATTGTGGAAAGCAATGCTGATTGATCGACAAATATCAGCTTTCCCCACAATAAAATAACACAGACATCATGGAGCCTACAGGGAGCTGAGGAGTCGAGTGAGATCACCTATCCTATACAATAAAGTTGCCACCTTTCAGGACACGTGTGAGGTACAGTAACTCACTCCCAGGGGGTCCCCATCAAAACAGATTAATATAGCAATACAACAATTAAAAATTAACCCTATACAGTACATCGTCTAGCCCATTTGAAAATAGCTCACAACATGTCATTGGCAAATTCTGTTGTGAGCTTGTGGCTCTTTTCCAAAAGTTCTTAAAAAGCATTTTCACAAAAATAAATCTCCTGGCAACGTAATTTTCGATTTTAGCTGTGGATATTAAAGCAGATGTACGCTGCAGGTTAAGGTGGCAGTGTGTCACTTTGCGCAGCGCTGCCAGCTTGTGTATACCCTACATCTACTATACTTTTGAAAGTCTTTGAAAGAGTCTTTCAAAGTAGGATAACTACTGTTTTAGAAGGCATTTTGTAGAATATTAAATGGTTAAGTTACTGTACATGCAAATGAAACAAAAACCCACCCAACCCACACTTGGTGTGCGGCGGCGGTGGTACAGTATATAGTGGCTTCATGTGACAGCGGCATTATTCTACTCTGGTTGTTTTTGATACTCGGCCTCGTTGTCCCGCGCTCTCATCCCGCCGCTCTAATAATTACAGCACTTATCTGCGCTCCCCCAGCACATTAATATGGTTTAGTAGCAGGAGGTTGGAGTACATTAATATTCTTTAACCTCGACGCCACCCTCTAAACCCCGCTACCCACCAACCCACCCCCCGCCCTCCAAACCCCCACCACTCCCCTCACCTTCTCCCTTTGCATCACGCCCCTCAACCCCTCCCTACCCACCTCCTCTCTACCTGTCTCCCTGCTCTCACCCATCTCATTCCCACACCCACTACTCTCTGTAGTGTACTCTCTCCCCTCGACTCTGTGTCCTTTAATTCCTCCCTCCCTTCACTTTTCTCCCGTCTCTCTCTCCTCTCCTCTCATCTACCCCCCACCACCACCCCCACCCTCCCCTCCTTTAACTGGGTTTCAAGGCGTGAGATTATAAATGGAGCCTGGGGAAAATGTGATAAATCAATTAATCATGTGTAGCTCGCGTGCGCCTAATGAGTGAACCGAGGTGTCATAATTAGTTCTCCCGGTATCAATCATTAAAAGTGTAAAGTCGGTTGATAAACAGGCGGCTGGGTAGAGATCAGAGCCAGCACGCGGGCAGGCGGGCGGACGCCCAGCTTTAAAGAGTGGCTTTTAAGAAGGAGGTCCTTGTGTTTACTGCTGGTGGGCCACTGCACCACAACGACAACAACTATAACGTGCCTAATGGGCTGGGATTTGGAGACCAGAAAGGTTCAAAAATCTATTACTTGGGTTGTCGTTCTATGAAGGGTGTGTGTGGGGGGAATATAGTTACTTTGTAATATATTTGTCATCCCCCCACAGCTGAATTTGGACGCGGTAATGAAAGCTCCGTAATTAGAAGCCCTGCGTGGAATGGAGCGCCATAATGTAGTGGTCACTCTGTCAGACTGTTTGTTATACTGTGTGTGTGTGTGTGTGTGTGTGTGGTGTGTGTGTGTGTGTGTGTGTGTGTGTGTGTGTGTGTGTGTGTGTGTGTGTGTGTGTGTGTGTGTGTGTGTGCGCGCGTGTGAGCGTGTGTGCGCACGTTCATGCCAGGAGTACTACAGAATAAAACAATTTTTCTCTTTTACTGATAGCATGTCTGGCCGTGCAAAATGACACACATGCAACCACACACACGCACACGTGCGCACGCGCTCACACGCACACACACTGACCACCAAGGAGTCAGTATGCTGTACATCAGTGTGAATGTGTTACACAGTGGGGGTCCGGCACGAGACATTGTTAAATCATGTTAAGGGAGCAGGGACCTCTGCCCAGGGCTGTCACTAATACAACCCACACACACACACACACACACACACACACACACACACACACACACACACACACACACACACACACACACACACACACACACACACACACACACACACTATAATCATCATCATCATCATCATTCATCCTTTTTTACGCTAGAATCCCATAGCACAACAGCAAGTTTGACTAACCTGACCTTTGCGTCCATTTTTACACTTTATTGCTGTCTCTGCTCGCCACATCGGCCAACATTTACAAATTCAAGCATTACGGCCACTGGGGAATTGAGCAGTCAGTATTTACAAATTATGAAAACGGGGACAAAAAATGAACACACTGGAGCCCTAATGTTAACCAATAAAATCTATAAACACACAGAGGTTAAATAAATGAAGTCTTTCTGGAGTTAACTCATGCATACATTACCCTGACAGGAGGAGCGACTGTGTGAGAGCCAGAGAGGTCATAGGCTCATAAATGTGCGTGTCAATGCGTGTGTGTGTGTGTGTGTGTGTGTGTGTGTGTGTGTGTGTGTGTGTGTGTGTGTGTGTGTGTGTGTGTGTGTGTGTGTGTGTGTGTGTGTGTGTGTGTGTGTGTGTGTGTGTGAGAAGAGAGAGAGGGAGGGAGTAATGGTCTTTTTAGCTTGGGAACGCCCCAGTGAGCAGCCTAACTTATGGAAATCACAACCCCAATGCCAGCATCCATTATCAAAGTCATTTACATAAAGACTGGGCTGCTATTGGCACGGACACGCCCACAGAGTCTCTCTCTCCCTCTCTCCCTCTCTCTCTCACACACACACACACACAACACACACACACACACACACACACACACACACACACACACACACACACACCACACACACAACACACACACACACACGCAAAAGGCTCTATTCTAAGGCCTGTATAAGAAGTTATAGATTACGTGTGGTACTGTATATGGGTGTGTATTGCTGCATGTTGTTGTTCATGCGATTAAAAATGTTTCCTGTGTGTTGTGTGTGTGTGGTGTGTGTGTGTGGTGTGTGTGTGTGTGTGTGTGTGTGTGTGTGTGTGTGTTGTGTGTGTGTGTGTGTGTGCGTCTACAATCAGTCCTAATTGTCCTCTAAGCTTGTGGTCCGATGGAAAGTTCACTCAAACACCCCCCAACCCCCACGCCCCCCCCCCCCCCCCCCCCCCCCCCCCCCCCCCATCACCCCTATCAGCATTAAGCAGCCAGCCCACTCTGACCAATCACAGTGACAAATGTGTGTGTGGCGGCGCGTCTGTGTTAGGAGTTAAAGTGATAACCCCCCCCTCCAAACAAACACACACACACACACCACACACACACACACCACACACACACACACACACACACACACACACACACACACACACACACACACACACAGTGCGAGAGAGAGAGAGGGGAAGGTAACAAGCCATTAACAAAGCCTTAATTGATGAGCTCGTTAAGATCTGTTATTAGAGAAATTGATTTCAAATAGCCACTTTAATCTGCTGGCCAGGAGAGAAACAGGCCACAATGCAAAGCAAAGCCACTACGGTACATAATGGAGCAAGTAATTCATAGATTTCACTTTAATTAATAATTGGAGATTAGGTGGCGGGGGTGGGCAATTGTGCCTGCTCGCACATGCGCTGGCTGCCCGCGCTAATGTGAGTCCATTGTATCTTGTTATTAATTAATGAGCTTTATTCCCAGGCAACTTATTAGTCATCAGCGGTATGTGGGAGTTTGTCTGTGTGAGATAGAGAGAGAGAGAGAGAGAGAGAGAGAGAGAGAGAGAGAGAGAGAGAGACCCAGAGAGCACCCCAGAATGTGTGCGCATGCGTAGGTGCGCAATGCATGTGTGTGCATTAAAATGGAGTGTCCAGCATGGCTTTAGTGTGTACAGTAGCTCTCATTGTATAGCAACCTTCCAATCCTGTTGTTACCAACTTTGTTTTTTTAAACACACAGCCCAGGAGGATCAGGTGATTTGAACCTGCGGAAACCTTACGATTCCACCACAGCAGATACCTTCTGGCCTTATCCTAATAGTAAAAAACATTTAAAGTGCAATTTATTTAGGTTTCTTCCATTTCAGATTCCACCTTCAGTCCTTTAGTAGCGGAACCAAATGTACCCAAATGATCCATTTTCGTTTGTACATTCAGAGATACACATGGTCACTGGTCATGGGGCCTAAACTTTGGTGTCAAACCCTAACCTTCTCAGTAAGCCCAACATACACACACGTACACACACGTACACACGCACACACTGCCGCCTTAATTCCAGCATTAGCGGTGGCATTAGCTCGAGTGCAGCAGGTACTTAACACTGAAAGGCCTGAAATCACTTCCCCAAAGGAGATTTAATGCAATTTGTTTGTGTGCGCGGGGGCGCGCGCGCTCGCACATACGTGTGTCGAGTGCCAGATAGATAGCAGCCATTGTCGCCGCTCGGGCCTTTTGTGATCCCGCGTGTGGCTTAAGCCAGAGGAAGTGCGCCACTCTGTCCATCCCGCAACTCTCTCCCCCGTGTTCATTTGATGTGGGAGAATTGGTTCCCCAGAGCATTGAATGGGAGAGTGAGGCCGACATTGTTGAGCTGGAGGGGATTACATGTTTAGCAGGCAGCGATCGGGGGCTTCGGTTATAACACCACTGAGAGAGCAAGGCAAGCTCTTATCAGGCAGCGGGACTGGAGGGCTGTGCCACATTCAGCCAGCCTCCAATACGCTTTAATTGAATTTCTTTTTAGAGACAGAGAGAGGCTCAGACGGGGGGTTCACACAGCATTCAATTTACCAGCTCCCCTCGCAGCGTTTAGCCCCCCACCCCCCTTATCCTCCCCCTCTTCCTCCTCTTGAAAAAAAAGAGGAGACACATCCCACCACAAAGGAGAACTTGCAAAAACCATATTTATCGCCTTCCTCCCTTTCTGTCTGGTGCACTCAACTCAACCCCCCTCTACCTCTCTCTCTCTCTCTCTCTCTCTCTCTCTCTCTCTCTCTCTCTCTCTCTCTCTCTCTCTCTCTCCTTTGCGCACCACTCCACTATCCGTGTCAGTTATTATATCACTTCAATGAATACTCGCTCGGAAATGGGCTTATCTCGGCGGCAAAATATCTATTTCTTTCAGGCGTTGATTTAGTGTGTTTAAGGCAAGCGGCGCCGAGGCTATTGAAGCCAGTTGTCAGACAGACAGACTGTCAGAGCAGCGCAGCACTAAAGCAACGATCATATCTGTCTATACCACC
>CM076984.1:27570912-27603412 GCA_039105355.1 Benthosema pterotum | reverse complement strand
AGTGCACAACTATTACAGTTACATTTTGTTATATTTGTAGTTTTGTACACTTGTACACACTGTTACATGACCACTGGGGAATTTACTGCACTGAATATAATGTTTTTACTTAATGTTTTATTTGTAGGTTAATTATTTCTGATAAAGAGCCAAAACTCCATATACATATACAACACACTACTTCTGTACATCACTGTTTTTACTAACCACCATTTCGGTTGTCGCCTTAATGCTGTTGCTCGCCTTCTCACTGGCACAAAAAATCATATAAGACCAGTTTTAGCTACATTGCACTGGCTCCCTGTTAGGATAGATTTTAAAATCCTTTTATTTACTTACAAATCTCTGCCTGGCCTGGCACATTTGTATTTATCAGAACTCTTACCCCTACACTCCACAAACGCCACTGAGGTCAGCTGATAAACTGCCGCTGAAGGTTCCTGTTACAAATTTAAGAAGTAGGGGCGAGTGTGCCTCTGCTGCTGGGTTAGTGATTTATCGGAGAGCTCTGGGGTATGAACGGCGGAGCGGGGTTGGGAAGGAGCGCTTGTTTTATCTGCCGGCTACTACTAGTAGGGCGGGGCGAAGGAAGTTTTACTGAGGTTATGGTTAGGGTTAGGTTAGGTTTAGGCATAGGTTTACTGAGGTTAAGTTTAGGGTTAGGATTAGGTTTAGGCATAGCCTAGTTTTATTGGGGTTGTGTTTAGGGTTAGGTTGGGGTTAGAGTTAGACGATGCTTTATGCGGTTACTAACCCTAAACATAACCTCAGTAAAACTATGCTTCGCCCCGCCCTACTAGTAGTAGCCGGCAGATAAAACAAGCGCTCCTTCCCAACCCCGCTCCGCCGTTCATACCCCAGAGCTCTCCGATAAATCACTAACCCTGCTGCTGCTGCTGCCCTATAGGGTCTGGAAAAGCCCGGATACAAATGTGAACCAAATGGACCCTTGTGGGTCCATTTGGTTCCATTTGTACCCTCTCAGGAAAAAGGGGTCTGAAAGAAAAATCATTAACATGGTGAAATACATATTTCACCATGTTTATGATTTTTTCAGACCTCCATTTTTAGGAAATACAGAATTGGGAGAACTTTTTTATCATGTCCACACAACATCTCTAAGGTATATTAATGACATATTAAAATGTTGAAAATGGGTGGAGTTCCCCTTTAAGGCAGGGCAGCTCAGCTATAGCCATATAAGGAGCTCCCAATTCAGCCATGCGGAAAATAAAAAAATGCACTGCCCAAAACACTTTAACTGGCCTTTAACTGCCTTTAATTGTAGAGTATGCGCTTTTGTTTGCTGTTCTGTAAAACAAAAGCAGGAGCCTGGATACCCTCCACCACTTACACCCCAGTCCAGCATTATGCACCACATGCACACGCAATACATTCTACACCCCCTGGACTCAAATAGACCATCAACTCTTATCAGCTAAACACTCCAGCTTTAACTTAAATAGTCCACTTTCACTATCTAATAGTCTCTTTAACTGTATATCTTAATAGCGTGCATAACAACTAATTGGCTGGCTGTAATAAGGGCAGAGAGCATCGATGTGATCAGAATGGTGTATGATAATCTAGGCTGCAAAACTAATGGTCATCAAATCTAACTCTCATTGTCAGAGTATGCCTCTCTCTCTCTCTCTCTCTCTCTCTCTCTCTCTCTCTCTCTCTCTCTCTCTCTCTCTCTCTCTCTCTCTCTCTCTCTCTCTCTCTCTCTCTCTCTCTCTCTCTGGCGATTAGCAGAATCTTTAGGTGGACTGATTAAGTACATTTAGACTACACTTAACAGTTAATGCTCCATTCACAGAACATTACCATTTAGAGCTCCTATTAGTTCTATGATGCCTGGAAATTGCAAGCAGCTCTTGGGTGGAGAATTGCACATATCTGGAGCCTTTGAATGGATCCATACATACAAAGAATGAGAAATGACTTTGCGGTGTGTTTTCTTCTCCCCCGTTAATGGTATGCCACAATCAGCCCAATCTAAACTAGATGACTGTCCTGTAAACAGAATAACTGGGTGGAACCAAGTGGAATTGACCCCTTCAGATCTACATCTATACATGATACATGCATTCATTTCTAGCCCTTAGGGTACACCACAAATGCAAACAGTCGCATCATCTGTCGTACAAACTAGATTTCTCGGGTGACTTGCCTGTCCACTGTCCAGGTTTCTATGTAATGTGTGCAATAGAAATTAAGTAGATTTCTTTGCTTTGCCTTGAAATGTGTTGTCTTAACCTCACTGTTGTCTATCGTTCTCTCTGTCTCTGTACCTAGTATTGGGGACCACTTTCCAGGCTGGTGTATGAAGATCCAAATGTCTCCACCAAAAAGGTCAAGGTCAAATCAAGATTCACCTTTTCCCCCTGTGTATGACATCAAGTGTATATAATATAATGTAAAGAGATGACCAATATTGTATATCATACATGCATCGTAATCCTTAATTGGATAATACTTTGTCAAGTACTTTTGTCAATGGAAACATCACCGGGTCAAGAAGAGGACTTGTGTATTAACTGTTCAAGTTAAGTTGGTAACCAAAGGTCAAGGTTACTATAGTACGACCTCACAAAACACATCCTTCAAAGACTTCACTACATGGTCTGAGTCTGACTCTGGATAGGCATGGACTTGAAAGGATCCCATGCTAATAAGACAAATACTGTATGCCCTAAAGGACCACTTTGCAACGTACTGTATCTTCATAAAACAGGTTCTCACTAATTTCACTATTTTCATATAGTATTTTTAACTAACTATTTTTTCTACTCAGTGTGGTTCTCACAGAAGGGCTGTGGGCAGTTCAGAAACCTGTCTTCCAGTGACATCATCGATGGGGAATCCAAGCTAATAGAAACTGCAGCATCTCTATCCTTGAAAAGTTGCAATGTGAAAATGGAAGCCATCATTCCCCCAATAGTAAGAATATGAATATCGTTTCAACAAAAAAAGAAAACGAAAAAAGAAAAAGAAAATCTGCCAAATGATGATGTCACTGGAAGACCTTTACAATTAACCTGTTCAACTGTTCAGCCAATCAGTATGCCACTCAACCAGTCTTTGTTTCATGTCTCTTTCCCCGTCCCCCACCTCCCTCCATCCTCTCCTCTCTCACCGCCTCTCCTCATTTTCCTCCCTCCATCTCTCTTTCTGCTTCCATCTCAGCTCTAATGTCTTCGTCATTCTGTCCTTCTCCTTTTTCCATCTCGCCTCTTAGTGTTTCGTCGTCGTTCTGAGACCTCCTTCAAAGCCCCTCACCTCCGTTCCCCTCCCTCATTTTCTTTATTCATCCTCGTTTTTATCCCTCAGAGAATTTGTAGTCTTTTTTTTCCTTCTTAAGCCGCCAGTCGAGGCCAATTTAGCCCCAGGCTGAACGACCGGCTCACCACGCCGCTCCCCAAAAAAACCTGCCCGTTTTCGGACGATAAAAACTTATTTCCGTTGAAAACACGTCCTCTTTGTCGGACTATAAATTAGCCTATGGCCATCCTCCTACCCCTCCTACCCCCCCAACCCCTCCCTTATCCTCTCTCTCTCTCTCTCTCTCTCTCTCTCTCTCTCTCTCTCTAATAGCCAGCTGACAGGGTGTTAGAATAGCGGCAGCAGTGCTTCTAATCAGAGCTGAAGAGTAGGAATCAGCAGATGTCCGATCCCGTCTCCTCTCTCATCAATCCAGCTAACTGAACGGGAGCTAAAGCTGCAGCAAATCTCAGCTGGGGACCAAATTAATATGTAGCACATCTGTGGGCGCGGCTCGCCTGGCCCTGGAAATGGAAAAAGTCAGCCACACTGGCCCCCCGACCTGCGTGGGTGGGTGTGTGTGTGTGTGTGTGTGTGTGTGTGTGTGTGTGTGTGTGTGTGTGTGTGTGTGTGTGTGTGTGTGTGTGTGTGTGTGTGTGTGTGTGTGTGTGTGTGTGTGTGTGTGTGTGTGTGTGTCTGGGCAGCTTGGAGAGATTATTGGAGAGACAATTGGCTGGGCAGCGGTAATCGGAGCGACGCTGAGGTGTGTCTATCTTACGACTGCTTACACACACACACACACACACACACATACCTGTGCGTACGCACATTCACACATGCGTGCACGTACACACACAAACACCCCACTCATCTGTGATATGGCGTGCTCGCCTGGCACACGACTCGGGGACATTTTTCCCTCTCCAATTCAATCAGGCGGTCCATCCGCCCTGCAGAGCGATGTGGCGTTGCCCTCGTGCATGACAGTATCAATTCAATTACCCGGGAAATGGATCCATATTCAACCCATATAAACTCATACACGTGGCCAGGAGGGGCAGGCCAGGAGAGAGAGAGAGAGAGAGAGAGAGAGAGAGAGAGAGAGAGAGAGAGAGAGAGAGAGAGAGAGAGAGACAAAGAAATGCACATTTACCCTGTAATAACTTTGATTTGGACTGGCTTTGAAAACCATTCTCTGCCCGGCATTTGTCGCTGTCACATTGCGTTATCCACAAATCAGGTTTACAAAATATCAATTCAATTTCTGCCCTAGCGCGAAATGTGGAAGGGGGGGTGGGGGGCTGGTAGGTAGGACACACACACACACACACACACACACACACACACACACACACAAACAAAATGAACACCACCTGGCTGTGCGCACGCATCACACACACACACGCGCGCGCACACACACACACACACACACACACACACACACACACACACACACACACACACACACACACACACACACACACACACACACACACACACACACACACACACACACACACACACACACACCCCGGCTCAGCAGGCTGAGGGGCCCCTTGTGGCTCAACCAGTTTTCCAGTCAGAACCAATCAAAAACAGAGCAGACCATGCTAATCTCTTCAATTTCATCCTTTAGACTGCTGTCTTTCTGCTAGCCTCACGCACACACACACACAAACATACACAAACACACATGCAATGGGCCTGATAAATACACATAGGCCTAAACATACATTCATTGCCGCGTGTGTGTGTGTGCGCACACACACACATGCATGAGTGTGAGTGTGAGTGTGAGTGTGTGTGTGTGTGTGTGTGTGTGTGTGTGTGTGTGTGTGTGTGTGTGTGTGTGTGTGTGTGTGTGTGTGTGTGTGTGTGTGTGCGCGTGTGTGCTGCGCACATGTGGGTGTTTGCTCTCTATAATCTGCACTGCTTTGAAGAGGTTTTTAGTTAGCAGAGAAAGGAGTTTGGAGAGAAGGAGATTCCCTCACACAGATAGAGAAGCAGCACTTTAGTCCCAGACACCGACTAGACACACAGTTCATTCACATTTAACTGCCTCTGAACTCTCCTCTCCTTCTTTCCCCTCCTTTCCTCTCCTCTCCTGTCCTCCTTCATTCTTCCCTGTGTCTTTCCTCCACGTCTCTCCTAGTCCAGCGGCAACCCGCTCTCACCGTCACACACACTCTTTGGACTGGAAGCTGGACTTAGTAGTCCACTTAAACACTTTATACAATCTAATGACATACTGTAAGGGGGAGCACACTTTTGGAGAATACAATTTAGGCATCCCGTTTAGGCCAGGGGTTTTCAACCTCTTTCATACCAGGGCCCACTATTTATTCTGCATTTTAGCCACCGACCACCATTTGATGTTGAGTTTAGTCTCACAGACCCAAAACTAAGGATTTTCAAGTTTTTGTCCACAGGAGAGATAACTGGCAAAAATGTTTGTCAAAATAACAATTCTTCTACATTTTCTAAATGTGTAGATTCTTGAATATTAAGTAACTCTGATGTTTGAATATCATTTAACTCTGATGTTTGAATATCATTAAACCAAGTGGACCCTTACTGGTCCATATGGTTTAATTTTACACTCTCAAGTGTTACAGATCTATAAGGGTCCATTTGATAACCAACTGTCCATCATTTAGCTGGGGACCACCTGGAATCCTCTCAGGGACCACTGGTGGTCCTTATGTCTAATGACATAAGGGGGAGCACACTTTTATAGAATATGTCTGGTCAAAATGAGGATAAAAGTTACAATTTAGGCATTTAGCTGATGCTCTTAATCCAGAGTGACATACATTAAAGGATCACTTCACTTTTCAACCTATATATAACAGGTCACTTCCAGTGACATCATCGTACGACAGAACGTCATATTGCTTTCAAAAACAACATGTTTTTGAAAAAATATGTTGATATTTCTATTATCGGGAGAACTTTTCAGGACTAGAAAGCCTGCATCGATGATGTCATTGGAAGACTGGTTTCTGAACTGCCCACAGCCCTCCTGCAGTGTTGTTCTAGTCTGCGATTTTTAAATTTAGTTTCAGTTTTAGTCCACTTTCAATCACCGGTTTTAGTTTTTATCCTATTTAGTCTAACTCGTTCTTTTTTCATTCAGTCTAGTTTTAGTCGACGAAAAGTAAAGCATTTTAGTTTTTATTTTAGTCCATGGAGCTATGATTTTATTAGTCTAGTTTTAGTCAACAAAAACTATTGTCATTTTAGTCAAGTTTTAGTCTAGTTTTAGTCAATTATTTTAGCCATTTACTAAAGATATTTTATAGCATTTTCTATCATCCTTTTGATAAAAATGACCATTTTAACAAATATGTTAAGCACCATGAATCAACTTGAATTTGCATGTTTATTTGGAATTAGAGTTGGGACTTTTATTTTATTATTTTTTTAGAGTTGAGGATTTTATCGAGTCCGGGTCCTTATCGAGTCCGGGTCCAGACGGGACCCGACGGGATTTATACTTGTATTGTATGTAAGTACAAAAAAAAGCCACTTTATTGGCAGAAATAAAATAATTGTACTTTATATTTATAGGTAGGCAATAGGCATGCAGGCATTACTGGTGGCAAATCATTCAAGTATACTTAAGGTACACTATTTTTCCCCTCTTTTGTTTAATTATGTCTAACAGACACATTATTCTCAAATAATAATCTAACTAGTGTACTAGTAATAATTCTTGCTACAGTTGTGTCAGACACAGCATGCTCTTATTTAGGGCTCAATGGGTAAGCAGAGCCATGCAAGATGTATGCCTTAGCGTTGTCAACATTGTGCCTTCTAAACAAAAAAAGGCAAAAATCACCCCATGTAATTCCCAGACCAGTAGAGTATAAACAGAGTTACGACATCTCCATTCACTACCATGGAAAGGTCTAATGGCGGCTGCTCTACATAGACTTCTATTTAGTAGCGGGACACTTTGTCCCTATTCAGGCTGCATAAACAGCGTCTGAGCGCCCGGTTTCTGACCCCTCAATGTCGCAACTTCGATATTAGATGGCTATTCCTGGCGACCGTCTCATTTACTGTACTGTACGTTGTCGTGCATTTAGTCTCTCTAAAGTTACATGAAATGTTATACTTTATCATCGCACGTGTTTAATTGGACCTGCTTCCATGGAATACTGTAACTCTTGTTGGGGAATTGAGGATTTACTGGACCACACTTTTTACGTGACAAACATGGAGTTTATAAGGAAGGCATGAGAGACAATCAGTCACTGGATGATTATTGGACATCGCTTCCACTTTCCAGTAAGAACACTTTTACATGTTGGACTAAGTGATTAAAGCAGGTGACATTGCAGCAAGTTTAAAAGAACGCTGATGCGCTAGGCCACTACAGTGCAACACACACACACACACACACACACACACACACACACACACACACACACACACACACACACACACACACACACACACACACACACACACACACGTTTGTGTCAGCAAAACGGTATGCTCCTTATTGAGCTGCTGCTGCTGCTCCGTTGCTGCTGCTGCTGCTCTGAGCTCAGTGCATGTCCTTCGGTTGTTGTTGTAACTAAGCATTTGGTTTTATTCTGCGCATCTCCGTGCAAAGCATAGTTCATTTATGGTTTCGCCCATGAAATATGAGGATTGAGAAAAAACTACGTGGCTTGTAGTAGTAGTTGTCATAGTAGTGTTTACTATTAGCCGCTGCAGCCGCACTGTCCCGCTGTAAAGTTGAAAGGAGGAGTGATTGTGAGGGAAGGGTGTGTTTGGTTAGATGCACGCTGACAATTGACCACAATGCCTATATACAAAGTGATAGGCGACTGTGCTCCCGGACAGTCCCGGCGTACACTTCCGAACCCAGCGTGCACCTCATAGCAAAATAGTAAGCACGACGCAGCAGAGATACTATTAGAGATTAACGCTCTCACGAGTTGCCAGTCCCCCTCATCTAATGGTGGGCTCCGGTAAGAGAGTGCACGGACACAAGGATGCAGTTGTAATGGCAGTCTTTATATATTGTTGGGAATGGTCAGAGTTGACAGATGTCAATAGAACGGTTGACAGAGTTTGAGTTTCTGTAAATTAAGCACAGAAGGGAAATACAAGATTCAGTATAATAATAATAATGTAGTACAAGCACAAAATACAATGTAGTATATACAGTAGATACATACATATACAGTATGAGTACAAGCACAAGCATCACACAATTAGCATAGCATAATGTAGCATAGTACAACAGAAGTGGGCCTACTACTGGCATGACAACATAAAGGCATATAGGCCTGAGGCCTGTCTTAGTGCACCATGTGCTAGCCAAACAAATCGTTTGTTGACATTATTAATAGAACAGGAGTGACCGAAGTAACATAAAAACATGCTGTACACAATAACATAACTGAACCGAAACAGCATTAATACAGTATTGCATTAAAACATTAACTTAGTTTACTCACATGAGCATTCACTCAGTTGTTCCCTCTCTGACCGTGTGAAAAGAACAAAATGGCCTCCGAGGACCTTTATATATGCATGTGGAAGGACCCTTAGCTGTCTAGCACACTGCCTGAACAGAAAACATCATGAAATACATAATCAAACACCACCACCTACTGGTGGAAGGGGGGAATTCTGCACAGCCGCCCCCAGAATAGCAGGGCTATTCTGCAAAGTTCCAGAATTAGTCCCTTGGTTATCGTCATCCGGTATGCCTGGCAGGCGGACCAGCAGTGCAACAGGACGTAGGTAGATGTGGTCCTTGACCTTCACCTCTGCTGATCGGACGCATCCATCAGAACTGACGTTCAGCTTGACCACTCTTCCGATAGGCCAGTGGGCACGTTGCAGTTGTGGGTCAACGATCATCACAACATCGTCCATGGCCAGATTGTCAGTCTGTTGGCGCCACTTCTGCCTAACCTGCAGGGTAGGTAGGTATCCACGGATGAATCGTGACCAGAAGTGATCTGCCATCATCTGGCTGTGTCACCATCTCCTCTTGGTGAGAGCATCAGGAGCATAAGACACTTGTGGGAGTGAAGCGTCCCGCCGCCCCATGAGCAACATACTTGGCGTCACGGGATCAGGATCTGCCACATCCGATGACACATACCCAAGCGGCTTGGCATTGAGGATGCCCTCGACCTCAATCAGAACTGTGAGCAAGACGTCCTCGGACACCGCTTGGCCACCGATCACCACTTGGAGAGCCCTCTTGACTGAGCGGATCTCACGCTCCCAAATCCCACCGAAGTGAGGTGCTGCAGGTGGGTTGAACTTGAAGGTTATGTGGTGTGCAGACAGACCCTCCTGCAGCTCAGGTTCCATTGCTGCGAAGGACTCTTTCAGTTCCCTCTCGGCGCCCTTGAAATTCGTTCCTTGGTCCGAGAGGATCTCGGACGGGGTACCTCTGCGAGCGATGAAGCGTCTCAAGGCGAGAAGGAAAGCGTCGGCATCCATGCTGCTGAGTAGGTCCAGATGAACGCACCTCGTAGTGAGGCACTTAAAGATCAAGCCCCAACGTTTCTCGTTGTGTCGTCCGATCTTCACGAGATAGGGCCCGAAGCAATCAACTCCTGTTGAGTAGAAGGGAGGCTTGAACAGCCGCAACCGTGCAGGAGGCAGATCGGCCATGATAGGTACTGATGGCTGCCCTCTCCACTTCTTGCATCCCACGCAGGTCTTCTGGTGGTGTTTGATTGCTTGCCGTCCACGCAACACCCAATACTGGCGTCGAAGTTCTGCGAAAACCCGGTCGGGTCCTGGGTGGAGCAGGCGAACATCCGTATCCTTGATGAGAAGACTTGTCACTGCGTGATGAGGCTCTAGGACAATGGGATGGATGTCAACGGAGCTGGGTTTATCCATTCGTCGGAAACGGCCACCAACTCGGATAAGACCAGTTGTAGGATCCCATTCAGGGGAAAGAGGACTTAGTCGGCTGCTGCACGACACTGGCTTTCCAGACTGGAGAACTTTAACCTCCTCTGGGAAGCTGTCTGCCTGGCAAGATCTCAACAGGTGGAGCTCAGCATCTCGGAGATCTGACGGGGACGAAGCAGGGTCAGGCACGGCCGCCCCGTGCAAGGACTGTTGAGTTGCGTTGACCAGGTCGGCCCAGGTGTTGAACTGGGTTGCATCTGGGATGGGAATGGCTTGAGACGTCTGAGCAAGCCCACAGAACGTACTTCTCTTGAGCTCCTCATCCTTCTGCTCAATGAAGACGGGCGCTGAAGGCCAACGGTCTGGTGAATGACGGAGAAACGCTGGGCCTTCAATCCAGCGGTTCGGGAGCGCGAGTTCTGCCAGGGTCTTCCCTCGGGTGACATCATCTGCCGCGTTGCTCGGGGAGTCGACATACCTCCATTCATGGTCCTGGGTGAGCTCCTGGATTTCGGAGACTCTGGTGCCCACAAAGACCTTGAATCTGCAAGACTCAGACTTGAGCCAATGAAGAACTGTCGTCGAGTCCGTCCAAAGGTAAGTCTTGGTGATGGGCAGAGTGAGCTCTCTGTGGATCAAAGCGGAAAGCTGTGCTCCTGTCAAGGCAGCACAGAGCTCTAGGCGTGGCATCGATAACTGACGCTTTGGGGCTACCCGAGATCTGGCCAGCACAAAGGAAACGTGGATGTCGTTGTCAGTCTCCAGGGTCAGATATGCGACGGAACCATATGCCTGGGTGAAGGAGGCACTGGAGCAGCACAGACAGTTTGAGCCTTTATTTCATATACAGGGTGCAAGCACTAAAATGACAACGTTTCGATGTCAATCACATCTTCATCAGGTCATAGCCCAAGTGGGCAACACAGCAGGCTTAAATGCACACAGATTAGGGGTGGGCCCTTGAGTTAACCAATGGCAAGCAGTTAACAATCATTAGGTCAAATGCTAAATTTACATGGAACATTCAGGCCAGAATAGTCCAGTAATAGGTTAAGTGTGCATTAAGGTTATATATGTACAAAAGAACAATAGTATAAACAATCAAATATTAAAAGACAGCTGTCAAAGTGCGTATTGTAAATTCAAGAGCATACGCAGATATATCAATAACAAAATATATAGTTTTTAAAAACAGGTATAGGGCAGAAGACCAAACATAGTATGGGAATAGACTGCATTAAGGACCAGATATTATAGTCTGGCCAAAGGGGCACAACAGGTCATAATAGTGCCCCCTGGAGTGGGAGAACGGACATGGTAGAACAGCAGCAAAGCAGGGTAGCCTGAGTAGTCGTCTGGTGGTGGGATCTGGAGTTTAAAGGAAGCAGGACAGTTTTAGTTCCTCGTTGAGGCCCATGGGTTCCAATGTGTTTAGAGTGTGTATCCAGTAGGCCTCTCGGCATAAAACTCTCTGTATAATGTCACCACCTCTTGACTGGGTGGAGATTTTTTCTATACCCCAGAAGCGTAATGATGCAGGGGAGCCATGGTTGGCTTGTATGTAGTGCCTGGCCATGGCGTATTCTAGGTTGCCGGTACGTATAGCAGTTTTATGTTCCCCAATTCTGGTTTTTAGAGAACGTTTGGTTTGGCCAACATATGCCAGCCCACATGGGCATTTCAAAAGGTATACTACATGGGTAGAGTTACAGTTAATGAATGATTTAATTTTGAATCTTTTACCCGTGCGGGGATGTGTGAAAAATTTAATGTTAGAAGAATTGGAACAGTGAGCACAATTCCCACATTTGTAGAAACCCTGGGGAGGGGTTGGAAGCCAGGAGGGGGGGGCTGGGGTCAGATCAGAGTGCACCAGACGGTCTCTCAGGCTACGGCTTCGTCTGAAACAAAAAAGAGGAGGGTCAATACAGGTTTTGGACATTTGCGGATCACTTTGTAGAACATGCCAGTGTTTTAGGATGATGTTTTTAATAGAACCTGCTGCCGGTGTATATTGGGTGGAAAAACACAATCTGTTGGATGTTTTTTTAGGTTTCTTTTTTAGAAGGGTCTCACGGCTACAGTGCAGAGCTCTGTTATAGGCAGAGTCAATATCAATTTTGGCATAGCCTCTCTCTAAGAAGCGGTTGGTGAGCTCTGTGGCTTTATTTGTAAAGTCTAAAGTGGAGCTACAATTTCTCCTCAGCCGTAGAAACTGGCCAACAGGTATGTTGCTTATGAGCTGTTTAGGGTGGTT
Source organism: Benthosema pterotum (assembly GCA_039105355.1). Lineage (NCBI taxonomy): Eukaryota > Metazoa > Chordata > Actinopteri > Myctophiformes > Myctophidae > Benthosema > Benthosema pterotum. The sequence goes on along the minus strand of CM076984.1, from coordinate 27,590,988 downwards.
ACTGTCAGCTTTTAGGAGAGTGTTCCTGCTAAGGGGTTTTCTGTAGATCGTAGTTTCCAGATTGCCATCAGCCCCTTTAGAGATGGTGAGATCTAGAAAGTTAATTTTATGGGGATCATGTTCCATGGTGAACGACAGGTAATTTGTGGTGGAGTTGGCATAGGTAAAGAATTTGTTTAACTGATCTAAACTTCCTGTCCATATGACCAGAATATCATCGATGTACCTGTACCATAATGCAATATTAGGGTGAAAGAGGTTATTCTGCGGGTTATGAATGTATTTCTCTTCCCAGAGACCCATGGTAAGGCATGCATAAGAGGGAGCAAACGCACTGCCCATGGCAGTGCCTTGGGACTGAAGATAGAATTTACCCGCATATTTAAAATAGTTGTTGGATAAAATAAGTTCTGCTAGATCTACAAGAAACTTGGAGGGAGGCAAAGCATTTGTGGGACGTTTATGCAAAAAGTGCGAAATGGCTGTGAGACCAATGTCATGTGGTATGCAGGTGTAGAGGCTCTGAACATCCCAAGTAGCCAATATGGCATCATTATTACATTTTAGGTTGCCAATGATGTTCAGAACGTCTGTGGTGTCGCCCAAGTATGACGGTAAAGACTGAACATGATTTCTCAAAAAGAAGTCTACATATTGAGATAGGGGTTCTGTTATGCTACCAATAGAGGACACAATAGGGCGGAGTGGTGGGTCTATGATGGATTTGTGCACTTTGGGCACACCATAAAACACAGGACTGATAGGGTGATCTTTGGTGAGGAATGATTTCTCTTTGTCCGTAATAAAACCCCGTGCATGGGACACATCAATGAAGGTGTCTATAGTTGTTTTAATTTCAGTAATGGGGTTCGCATTGAGTGGAGTGTAATGATCCAAGTTGCTTAGTTGGGACTTAATGCCCATATCATATTTATCTAAGCTCATTACTACCACAGCGCCACCTTTATCTGCTGGGCGTATAATAATATCAGTCCTAGATTCTAGTTGGTGAAGGGCTTCCATTTCACTTCTAGTCAGATTGGACATTCTTGTTCTGTTGGTTTGGCATAGTTTCGCCAAATCTTTATCAATTAACTGACCAAAAGTGACGATAGAAGGATTAAGGTTAAAGGTGGGCAGGAAAGTTGACTTCTTTTTAAAAGGAGTCTCTTCTCGGCCAGTAGGCTCATCAGGGACTGTATTGACTTTACTACACACAGTGAGCAGGCATATGGAACCATATGCCTGCTCAGAGGCATATGGTTCGTGGTAGCGATATCTTTGACAGCTCTGGTAGTTCTTGTTCCCAGCAGGTCCAAGCCTCCAGGAGTTCGGGAGGGAGGTTTGGGTCATCCCAGGTTCTTCCCTTGGCCCACAGCTTCTGAACAAGAACCTTGGCCCTGGTGATGAATGGGAGGATCACACCCAGTGGGTCGTACTGGCTTGACATCACCCGGTATATGTTCCGCATGGTGGGCAGTTGTCTCTCCAGAGGTCTGCACTTGTAGCTTAACCTGTCTGTATGACAGTGCCATCTCAGACCCAAGGCAGGCTCCTGGGGGTCGGTATGCTTCTCCATGATCCACAACTCTGTGGTCTCAGACTTGGCAGTGGCCGGTAGATGGGCGACGGTCGATGGATCGTTACTCGCCCATTGCCGGATCTCGAATCCTCCTTCAGCGAGAACCTGTCGGGTCTTGTCCACCAAGTGCTTGGCGGATTCAGCAGTTGGGAGACTCTGAAGACAGTTATCCACGTAGAATGACTGCTCCAGACATTTCAGGACATCTTCGTTCCCCTCCTTATGATCCTTGACGTGCTTCTGCAACGCAAAGGTCGCACAGCAGGGGCTGCTCGTGGTGCCAAACGGTAAGACCTGCCACTGGTATACGTCGGGTGGCTCCTCTCGCCGAAGGTTCCGCCAGATGAATCTCACCAGGGGCTGGTCTTCTGGTAACAGACGCACCTGATGAAACATCGCTCGAATGTCACCGCTCACAGCGATAGGATGTTCCCTGAATCTCATCAGGACTCCCAAAAGAGATGCCCCCAGGGCTGGGCCTGCAAGCAGTTGCTCATTAAGAGAGAGCCCCTGATAAGAGAACGAGCAGTTGAAAACAAGGCGGTGCTTCCCGTTGTGCTCGACGAGGTGATGGGGAATGAACCATGACTCGGTTGATTGACATACTTCATCTGGGCGGAGCTTTGTCACACATCCTCCATCAATCAGCTTCTGTATCTCGGCTTCGTAGATCTGAGCCTTGTCCGGGTCTTTCGCCAACCGGCGTTCAGTGCTTCGTAATGTTGGCATCACTGCTTCCATCGTGGCCCGAAGTGGTGGTGCGTCTTTCTTGCGAGGCAACGGAGTGGCATATCGGAGAGTGTCACCCACCTTCACCCGAACTGTGCGAGACTCCAAGGTGTCAATTGCTTCTTGGTCCTGGCGAGAACGTACCACCAGCTTCTCACTTCGGTATGGTAAGACATCAACTTGCCACAGGCGCTCCACCTGTCGATAGAGGTCATCAGGCGTCGGTTGGACAGTGGTGAAGTAGAGCGTCTGGGTCTGAACCCTGTGTGGTGTGAGACCGTCTGGACCTTGTAAGGCCCAACCAAGCTCAGTATGGACCGCAATTGGTCCCCCACTTGAGCCAAGACGGATAGGCTCCTTAGCGGTAATGATGCATGTGTTATCAGCACCGATGAGGAGAAGTGGATGTGCTTTGTCGAAGGACTGGATGGGTATCCCCCTCAGATGATGGTAACGCTTCTGCAGGGCTGCCACCGGGTAAGACTGTTCAGTCAGTGCCATACGATTCGCTGTAAAGGCACCCTGGATAAGATGTGTCTGCTCAGGTTGTGTAACAGAAGACACGTAGAAGTTCACAGAGGAACCGGTAAGGTGAGCAACATCATGGCGCACCGTTCTCAAGGCCATAGACTCAGGTTCACCCCGGAGACCAAGGTAGTGCACTGCTGCAGGGAGGATGATAGTGCGTTCGGCTCCATCATCAAGGATAGCGTGGGTGTGCAGGGATTTACTGCCATGGCTAACGATGACTGGCACAACCTTTAGGTACACCTTTCCTCCCTTCTGGGCTACCATAGGAGTAGTAAGATAGACCTCAGAACTGGTCTCGGCAATGCTGTGCAAGACTTTAAGGTGGATCTGTTGACATTCGCTGCAGGCCTTCTTCAGAGTGCAGGCTTCTGACTTATGACTAGTGCGACCACACCGTCGACAACGCTTGCCTTCAGCGATCCACTTTTCCACCTGTTCCGCTGTGCAGGTGGTGATCTTGGGGCACTGTGAAAGGTAGTGTTCAACACTCTTGCAGAAGAGACAGATGCGCTTGTCCTTTGCCTTCTTCTTGTCCGGTTGAGCTGTCTCCCGCGGGGAAGCATCATTGGTCTTGGAATCATCTGATCCATGGAAGACTGCTACAGGTCGATTCTTCGACTTTGTGGCCGCAGGTTTCTCTGTCTTGGCACCTGAAGGTCTTTCAGACTGGTGGCGCTGTGCCATCTTCGCAGACAGTCGTTGTGCTTCTGCCTTGCCCTTCAGCCAATGCGAGAGGTCTCTCAAGTTATAAGGATTTATGCGGTTGGTGTGGAGCCGACCCTGAGCTTGTAGGTGCTCCACAAAGGAGTCTCTTGAATACTGCTTACTCAAGAGACGGTCTACGTGACCAGTAGACATCAGCTCCATCCCGTTGGGGCCTTCAAGAGAGATCAGCATCCCCACCAGTAAGTCAACACGAAGAGCGAAGCTTTGGAATGCCCTCGTGTCGTTTGCCTTCACATCTGGAGCATTCAGTATGGCGGCAATCTCACTCTGGGCTAGTTGGTGAGGCTGCCCAAATTGCTGTTGCAAAGCCTGCATCGCCGCTGTGTAAGGGTGAGGGTAATGCCGACATGACTGGGCGATCAAGCGTGCCTCATCAAGAATGAGTTGTTCCATGAGCACTCGGTATTTGTAGTGCTCAGAGAGCTCTGGATGAGGATCTAGGAGATAGTCGAGTGCCATCTTGAGATCTGTGAATTCTCTCTCGCTGTCATGTTCAAGCTTGGGGAGTGTCGGCACTGGTACAGGTTGAGTAGGATGCCTGTATGGGGATGGCGACGCTGATGGCATGGGATGAACAGCTGGCTGTACTGGAGCTGCCATCTGAACTGGCATGTTCGCGAGGAGGCAAGGATTGGTAGGGAGCCTGAAACGAATGGCCAGTCGACTGGACCCCCGATGGGATCTGTGTTCCAGCGTGGAAGGGAACTGACTGCGCAGCAGAAGTCATCTGTTGATGTTGCACTGGTAAAGCCGCCACGGAGTGGTAACTCTGGGGTGGTAATACTGCATTAGGAGGCAGATAGGGTAAGGCAGCAGAGGCTGGTTGAGACCAAGAGACTTGTGGCATCGATGCCACAGTCGGAGGTAGATATGGCATAACTGGTGGAGGCCATGATACCTGTTGCACCGGGACCACATTCTGCGGCGGATAGGTGGAAGATGGCGTAGCCGATGGAGGCCAAGGACTGTGCTGCACAGGTGTCGAAGTGCTATATTGATAGGCTGCTGCAGGGGTAACCCCGGCTTGGGTCAAATACCCTGGCACCACATGTGCAGGATGCTGGGATGGGTTAACCTGTCCCATGGATGAAGGCTGATATAAGGAATGTACAGCTGTCGGAGCAGGGGTGTACATTGCCTGTGCATTGGACATCATGGGCTGGTAGGCTAGCGAACCTTGAATGCCTACATGTGAAGACTGAGACACCAGCTGCGGATGCACCGTCACTGGATGGACGGTAGGTAACGTCGAAGACAGCAAGGAAGGTAAAGCCTGTGTCGATGTGTAGCTATGTGCCATTGAGTGGGCTGGAGGTAGTGCCGACCTGTCATGTCTGTGTGTCGAGTGGGACATCAGAACAGATGCATTGTTTCCAGCTGGAGAGGTCAATGACGTCGACATAGCGTTTGGGGTAGTAATGGCCTGAGGTAAAGCATGATGGCTGGTCGAGTGTGAGGCATCGGACTCACCAGCTTCACTTCCGTCCTCACCCTCGTCCTCACTCTGGTCCTGAAAAGCGATGTGCTGGCTGCCATCAGGAGAGTTATGGACAGAGGCCACTACACTGCTACGATGACTGCGTACCGGAGATGTGTCGCGGAGTGTCAGAGATTCACCCAGATGCATAGAGAGAATAGGCATTGACATGTCTTGTTCCAGTCCTGGTGGCGCAAACCTTGTCTGATGCCCGAGCTCTCTGTACAGCTGGCCAACTGGTGTAGTGGTATCGACCTGACTACTTTGTAGCCGCAGCTCTGGAGTGCTGGCACTGAAGGTCTTGGGACCCAGGAAGGACGGTGGTAGTGTCACCTCGTATTCATCTAGATGCTTTGGTGGGTGTCTGCTCCGTGACTCCCTCGATGATCCATCTGGGGCTGCTGCTCCTTGCTCTGCCATGTTGAACCACCGTAGGTGAAGGAGATCCGGCTCGAAGGACCAATATTAGAGATTAACGCTCTCACGAGTTGCCAGTCCCCTCATCTAATGGTGGGCTCCGGTAAGAGAGTGCACGGACACAAGGATGCAGTTGTAATGGCAGTCTTTATATACTGTTGGTAATGGTCAGAGTTGACAGATGTCAATAGAATGGTTGACAGAGTTTGAGTTTCTGTAAATTAAGCACAGAAGGGAAATACAAGATTCAGTATAATAATAATAATGTAGTACAAGCACAAAATACAATGTAGTATATACAGTAGATACATACATATACAGTATGAGTACAAGCACAAGCATCACACAATTAGCATAGCATAATGTAGCATAGTACAACAGAAGTGGGCCTACTACTGGCATGACAACATAAAGGCATATAGGCCTGAGGCCTGTCTTAGTGCACCATGTGCTAGCCAAACAAATCGTTTGTTGACATTATTAATAGAACAGGAGTGACCGAAGTAACATAAAAACATGCTGTACACAATAACATAACTTAACCGAAACAGCATTAATACAGTATTGCATTAAAACATTAACTTAGTTTACTCACATGAGCATTCACTCAGTTGTTCCCTCTCTGACCGTGTGAAAAGAACAAAATGGCCTCCGAGGACCTTTATATATGCATGTGGAAGGACCCTTAGCTGTCTAGCACACTGCCTGAACAGAAAACATCATGAAATACATAATCAAACACCACCACCTACTGGTGGAAGGGGGGAATTCTGCACAGATACGATCATTATGATACAATTTTCGTATCGTCTTCGTTCGTGAACGAAAATGACAATAGATTTTAGCTTAGTCTTTATTTTGTGAATTACATTTTCGTCTAGTCTTTATTAGTCAACGAAATTGCATATTGATTTAGTCCCAGTTATTGTTTATGCACGTGAATTTCGTTTAATTTAGTCTCGTTTTCGTCACGTGAAAAATGGGCGTTGACGAACACATTTCGTTTTAGTTTTCGTTGACGAGAACAACTATGCCCTCCTGTGAGACCCAGACTGAGTAGAAAAAAAAATATCATTAGTGAGGACCTATTACGAAAATACGTTGAAGAATGGTGAGGAGGTCCTTTAAGCTTGAACAAAAAGAAAACATGGTAATACATATTATGCATTACAAAGTAGCTAATGTGAACCTTAAAAGTCCAATGGCTTATTATCAAACAAAGACCCACCGTAATTATATCAGCCTGTATTAATTTAATTCAATGTGCTTTCCATATAGCTCATGTTTAAGGCTGCAACTAATGATTATTTTCATAATCGATTCAACAGCCGGTGATTTGAACAATGAGTCGATTAATCGAATTACAACATTCTTTACCTATCACTTTAAAGTATATATTTTAGACATGTTCTAACAAAAATACATTTGATTATACTGATGGTTAGTCGACTATTGAATCAAGCACATTTTAAAATTGATCATCGGATTGTAAGTTGAGAGAGATGGATCACTGCCCTTTAGTTTAGTAGCACTTAACGCTGGAAAAAACTATCATTAAGTTTGGGAAACGCCCATCCAGTCATCCAGATTTGTTATTAGTTATAAGTAATCCGATTCATCGATTATTAAATTAGTTGAGAACTAATGAAATTATCGATTCATCATTGTAGCCCTACTCGAATGTTCCTCCACACGCATTATGGAAAGGTGTTTCTAAGTTCTCTACTTACCTCAAAATGATCCCTGGACATTGCATTACTCATTTTAAACAGCACACAAAAAATATATATCTGAAAACATTTGAGGTTCAGCTAAGCAATGCAGGAACATAAAACCATGTCTCAGCACTGCCTCTCCCATTCTCACTCCCTCTCCCAGCAGCTCAGCTTATGTCTGACTGCTCCAGGGGTTGACACTAAGGTCTCAGAGGAACTTGTACAGGTCATGCTCTACTTGCCCTCAGGTCATGGCCACTTGCCACCCGAAAATATTGTTAATTACCATTCATTTTAACTTTAACTTAAGCATACAGTATAATATTAGTGTTTTGTTTGTGTCTTTAAAGAGAGGGTGCCATGATTTTTGTATTTTTTCCAATTTTGTACATAGTAAATAGACAACTTGGTGTGTTTTTTATGTGCAATGATGTCTTCCCTTTGTATTTAGAGTTTTTCCCGGGGGCTGAAACTTTCCAGCCAAATGTGCCAATAAAAAAAAACTTAAACAATATGGTGAAATCACATTCTCAGCCCCTCCCCTAACTCCTCCCCCTTTATCATGCAACTAAAGCTGTGGGCGTGGCTTCAGTTCATTTGGATCTCCACCCATCACCACCCACCAGCCAAACAAGGCATACTTAATGAACTGGCTGGGTGGAATCATAAAAATGTCAGTTTAACAAACACTGTACACTTTTTTTGGAAAACAAATCTTTATAATTTATAATCTTTATAAATCATATAACATTAATACCTGATGATCATCTGTTAGGGTAGAAAAAAATCATGGCAATCCATCTTTAATGAATAAATGCATCATGCACCACAGAAACTCTGGACAGCAGCAAAGGTGCTCGTCCCCAAACATACTTTTAAGTTGCACAGGTTTAATTTCAGCTGCATTTGCAACCAAAATGCTTACAATTTGAGCACTAGCTTGAGAAAACCTATGGCATTTGCAAACTGGTGATGTTGTAAGCTTGTAGATTAGCTGTTTTTGCCAGAGTGCATGCTATAGTCATTTCACGTTCATTGTGTAAGTTGTATGTGGATCCACAATAAAAATGTGGAGTTGCCCAGTCAGGGAATGAGGTAGAGTTCACCTGCCCCTGCCCTGTGTTAGTGTCAACCCCTGTCCCCTAGTTATCAGAGAGTTGAGACTGGATGTATAGCCAGGTGAGAGGAAAGCATGCTGCCAATATACAACAACTATCATGCAACACAATGGGATGCTAGACCAGCTAGACCAGCGTCGGATGAACAAAAAAATGCTAAATAAATAGATCAGCCATGCGCTATACCGTCCCGCAAGTCAACAGCTCGTGAAAAATGTAGAGTGTACCCTGTATTGTAATACTGCACATTATTCTATTCTATTCTATTCTATTCTATTCTAACACTGTTGTGTTTGTCTGTCGGTCTCCTCATTCTTCGGTTGTGTCCGAAACTAATTCAAGGAAATTTAAAACAAGCTTTCCTCGCTCCAAAACCCAATACATTTCACACAAGGTGAGGGATGTAGGTGAGGCCAGGGATGAGTAGGGGGAGAGAGAGAGAGAGAGAGAGAGAGAGAGAGAGAGAGAGAGAGAGAGAGAACATGCCCCTCCTGTCATCCAATTAACTAATTAGTCACATGGCGCTTCCTTCAATTGCCTGGGTGGGAAACTGTTAGCCACGGCGCCGCTTACCAGCCAGCAAACACATTGAGCTTTATTAAATTATACACACACGCACACGCACACACACACACAGATACACAGTCAGCTCTCATAGTAATTACACAGTGGCAGGAGAGTGCCGGGTCTCAAAACACTGTTTAGCAAATCAATTTGAGAATGCTTACCTTGTAAAGCTGTATCGGTGTGTGTGTTTGTTTGTGTGTGTGTGTGTGCGCACGCACACACGTGTGTGTGTGTGTGTTCTCCGTCTCCCTGCACTGATCCATTAAGGTGTTAACAAAGCGCTGCGCTCGGCCGCACTGCTGGAAATGTGTAATTGGAAGGATGGCTAAGGGCCCGACACACACAAATACAGTCTATTGATCCACATACTGCCTCCAGCTAGCACACACATGCACACACACACCCACACCCACACACAGCGTGCAACTTTACTCACATTCTGTTGTCATCTGTAGCAGTTTATCAAACGATCAATAACGTTTTATTCTCTCCTATGCTTAAATGGACGTATATCCTAAATAGGATTTTTTGTACACTAGCGGGGAGGAGCAGGGCCCCGTCTGGACGTGGTAAGGACTGGAAGCATAAAGGAGAGGAGGAAGAGGAAATAAAGACACAGGAAGGACAGAGGAATAGGAAATAAGGTGAAAAATGATACCAGTGACAGGCAATCCAAACTGTTTGCTTGTGTGTACTGCCTGTGCTTTCAGCCGAGCTGTGACGTCATGCACATCCTGTTTTTGGAATGGGTGTCAATGACGGCCAGCTTGCAGGAAAATGCCTCCCGTAGCCGAAAATAGGAGCTGGAACAAGACAGAAGTGTCATTGATACCCATTCAAAAAAGTAGGACGTGACGTCACAGTCTGGTTGAAACCACGAACTGTACATAAGCCAAACAAACACAGTTTTGTGTGTGACACAGGCCATGGTATACAGTCAGGCTTAAAATGGAAGGAAATGCAAAAGAGGAGTGAGTGCATGGGCTGGTTATTTGTAGCCTGGAAACCAGCCCATAGTGCCACAGGGGGTAAAAATACCTGGGCAGATTGTGTCTGGCACTCCTCAGTTTGAATTATACTTTCTTCTGCATAAAATTGTGAACAACTAGGGCCCAGCATTCAAAGTTAGTTGAGAGTTTTTTTTTTTTTTTCTGTGACTATGGAATCTGTTTGGAATGTGTGGAAACTTCAACAGTTCCTGACTAATATCTAGAGATATTACTCTGGTCCATGCCAGGTTAGGTTATTTCAAAGTTGGAAAAAAGTGGGGAAAAACATCTACAAGCTCACAATACCTTTAATCATGATGCATTGTTAGCTTGTAGACTGCATTCAAATGGCCAAAATGTCCAGGGCAGTGTTAAAGGTTTTGTAAAATAAATAAATAAATCTACAACTCAACTTAGAATAAATGTAGTGTCGAAAAAGTAAAATATTTGGTTTTGAGATGCAGTAATAGTATTGGAAATTTGCAAAACTCAAGTACAAGTTCAAATACCTCAAAATTGTGATTACCTACAGTACTAGTGGATACACTTTGTCACTTTCCACCACTGGTAAGAGGATGTGCGATCAGAAAGGAAAAGAGAGCGTTGAGAAGCGTAAGCGATGGCAGAAGTGGTAGAGAAGTGAGAGGTTTCTGCAGCCCAGAGCGAGCCGTCGCTGCACAGTGCTGCTGGCCCGCCGCCCGGCGCCAGGAAACGGTGATCTGACCCAAGCAGCATTTGCATGTTAAGTGGCGTCAATCTGCATTGATTCCCAGCCAAATGAAATGCACCGGGCTTCAATAGAGCCTGTGCTTTACAAGGGCCTCCCAGACGCTACATCCACTCTATTGGATTCAGATTAACAGGGTAAGTATGGCCCCCACACACAGGAACTTATCTTTAATTAAAATCACTTAGCCAGCGCTTAAACTCCAAATGGGCTATAGTCCACGCAGGGCCCAGCAGGCTGGGCTATAGGATAGCCCCAACTGGACTGCATCAGGTGGACTGCAGTGTGAAGGTCTCTACACGTTCTGATTTCTGTTTACCGTTTTTTTGTTTGTTTGTTTATTTGTTTTTACTGTTGTTTGTGTTGTTACATGTTATGTAGCCTGGCCTAACCCGAAATGATTTTGGCTTTCAAAGTGAAAAGGTGAAAGCAAAAGTGGCTAAAAGGCTGTGTGCGGATTTTATAAATATTGAACCATTGAAAAGTAGCGAGAGCTAACATAACCAAATACATTGGGAACAATGGGGGGTTCCCACTTCCACCAGCACCTCCAGCCCATTCAGCCTGGTCCGGACTAGTGCATCTCAGCACTGGGACTTGTAAGGGCATAAATAAAGAAGGCACTGGAGCAAATCGCAGTTTCGATGTCAATACGTCTTTGTCGGGTCATGGACGACCTGGCGAAGATGTATCGGCTTCCAACATTTTGCCCGCACACCCAGTTAATAAAAGAAAGGCTTCAAATCTTGGTTACGTTGTTTGCACAGTGAATCACTTATTATTACCATAGATGTATGTTATGTTATGTATAAAATTATGTTTGGGGTTGGATTCAAGTTCAACACACCAAAATTATTGAGCAACTTGTTCTGCACCGTACTGCATGTTAAAGTGTATATTATGTTTATTAACTGCTACAATTTGTAGTCTTTACCACATGGTATAGGCTAATGTAGTGCAATTTATATTACAGCAGACGCAGTAAACTAGATCACATTTTGTGCTGCATACTTCCAGCCTTGTTGAAATATTTTGGAAGGACCTCTGGAGCTCTGACTTCAATAATTAGTTAACATTTTAATTAGAAAATCCATGATATGTAAATCAATGAGTCTAACAAGGTCTGTGTTGTCAAGGTTTGCTTTAGAGGAACTTATAGCGTTAGGTCCATTGTATTGGTGAGATCCCTAGTAAAGGCACATCTTTGCTTCAAGTGGATTTTGGACAGACATATGATATGTGCAGATTTCATTGCACGCTGCATCACAGCGTCATGCCAGTCTTTTGAGCAGGTGTGGATGCCCATACTCACTAGCGTGCATCTACCTTCTTCAGCATATGAATCAAAAACAACCATTCACACCTCTTACCAAAGTTTACAAAAGCTGCTGAATATCAACGGTGTCAAAGTTATGACAGTGTCTGGCTGTTGTATGTCATTCATTGGTCCATTGTGTGATCTTCTCTAATAAGTACAAGAAATTCTGAAGCAGTCTAAAGAGAACATTTACACCTTTTAAATAGTAGTGGCTCATGGAGTCAACAAAATGATAAGTGATGTCTGCAAGGTAAAAACTGGTGAACTGCAGTGTAAAGGTCACTACAAGTACACAAGAATGTTTCCTACTAATTATGCAATAAGTAAAATAAATTGCATATTAATAAAATAAAATTACATGATTAAAACAACAGTTGGGAAATTGCCTCAACAACACTGAATGGTAAAATGTATGGCCCAATTTGATACAGTATTTTGTAGATTTTAAAATCATAGAAACAATGTTTTACTGTAGTTAAAAACAAACATTTCATCCCAAGGGAACAGTTATTGTAAAAATATATATATATATATATTTAGGAGCTGATATTATTTCAGCCATCTTGAATAGGTTTGTGGTCAGACATGGAATACAGTGTACAAAGGGAGTCTAATACTCCACTTCGGCCTAATAATACAGTACATAGTCCAGGTGTGGCATCACAGGAGCAGGACTAGTTAAATATAATTAATGTACTAGCACCCGAATAAAAACTAAAATAAACTTACAGTATTTCAGGGGCTACAAGAAATGAGTCGTATCCTGCACTGAAAAAGCCAATGTCTATCCTTTTAGAGAAATATTGTCTGTAATATGTAACTCCCCCTAAAAATCATCTCCATGGATATAAAGAAAGACTATAACTGTCCATAATATCATTCACATATCGTTGCTTCTGGTCAAAAACCTAGTATCTCCATATATCAACTTTTGGTGTTTTTATTTATTTGATTTTATTTATCATATTGTCCCGAATATAAGAACACCCTGTTAAGATTACTCCAATTTTTCAAGACTCATTTGTGTTAAAACAACTTTGAATGTCAAATAAGATAGCCTACTCCCCAAATATAAGACGATTCCATTTTTTAGGATAGTTCCATTGGGGGGAAAAAAAACACCCAATGGGGTATTTATTTTAAATGAATGGCCTATTTTGTCAAAGTAGAGTGGTGTATAAAAAGTATCACACAATTTCTTGGCAAATTCAAAGTGAAAAGGTGAAAGCAAAAGTGGCTATAAGGCTGTCTGTGAATTTTATAAATATTGAACCATTGAAAAGTAGCGAGAGCTAACATAACCAAATACATTGGGAACAATGGGGGGTTCCCACTTCCACCAGCACCTCCAGCCCATTCAGCCTGGTCCGGACTAGTGCATCTCAGCACTGGGACTTGTAAGGGCGTGAATAAAGAAGGCACTGGAGCAAATCGCAGTTTCGATGTCAATACGTCTTTGTCGGGTCATGGACGACCTGACGAAGATGTATCAGCTTCCAAAATGTCATTTTGCCCGCACACCCAGTTAATAAAAAAAAGGCTTCAATTGTTCCCGAGTTGGCTCCAGTGCCTTTTCTTTCTTCATGAATAATAACTACATTGGATCCATATAGGAACACAGGTTACTCATTTTATCAATTTCCTGAAAAGTAAAAGCCGTGGACATGCGAGGTTTCCGGCCGACGGGGACGATGTGTAGGTCTGTCCAGACTAATGTCTCCAAGAGCCTCAGTGGCAGACTTAAATGTGGCAGGTAATTGCTGCTGCTCATTGACACGTAGCCAAGCGGGCTAATTCCTGGCAGTGGCATTGATGTGTGGTGTGCTGCGGACCACACTCGTTCCTGGCAGGTAATTGAAGGAGTCTGTCTAATTAGAATGCTCCTGTGATCCAGGGAAGATAATTAATTATGACAGCAGATCTGGAGCTGTGATCACACCAAGGCATTAGCTGTGCGTGTGTGCGTGCTGTGCGTGTGTGTTTGTGTGCGAGGATCAGAGAACTCTGCCTTTGCTCCAACTTGCAAAGTCTTGTTACACAACCCCGTCGCCACACGCACAATCTGTAGTCATGCATTGAGAGCGTAATGAGCAGCATCTGATTACTGCCACTAATTAAGGAAACATACACACACTCACAGCAGTCACACACCTCTCATCTTTCTGTCATTGTCGTTGCACTGATTATTGCATGATTATCACTTTGTACTGAAAGGTTAATGGTTCCACTAGGAACTGAAGTGTGTGTGTGTGTGTGTGTGTGTGTGTGTGTGTGTGTGTGTGTGTGTGTGTGTGTGTGTGTGTGTGTGTGTGTGTGTGTGTGTGTGTGTGTGTGTGTGTGTGTGTGTGTGTGTGTGTGTGTGTGTGTGTGTGTTTGTAAACAGATTGAATGTAACTCCACCTCTCCTCCACTCTATTGGCTCATTATGAAACCGCTGAAGAAGCTGCACTGTGATTGGCTAAAACACTGCCTCACCTACCACAACCCTCCCACACACTAGCACCACCTTGCCATGCCCATTTGTTAACAACAATCAACACTGAAGTTTTGGACCGTCTGCAGGGCAAAGCAAGTGTCTGTCTGCAGGGAAACAGCTGCAGCATCAAAGTAGAAGCGATGTAGAATCAACATTGTTTTTCCTATAAATTGCCTGTAATACCTTTAAATCTGAGAGTATACCAATGTAAAGAAATAAACGAACCAAACAGATACATGAACACTGATGCTTTCACTATGGCCTGCAGCCTGTGTATTGGAAGGTAAGATGTCATGCATGTGTGCTTGTGCATGCATAAACGTGAATACTGCTGTATGTGCTGCACATGCTTTACATAAGCATATTATGCCTGCTATGCACATACATCTATTGTGTATCTATCATCCTAATAAATGTTCAAATGAGCATGTGTGTGCACGTGCGGCGTGCGTGTGTGAGTGCATGCATGCGTGCGTGTGTGTATGTGTGTGTGTGTGTGTGTGTGTTGGTCCATTCTCTATAGTAGGCACAGTGCTATCAGGCCTGGCTGTTCAGCTACTGTGGGACAGCCAATTCTCTTTATCAGTAATACTGATAACACTCCCCCCACCCCAAACGCTTTAGCTAACGCTAGCTCTACTAGACACACACACACACACACACACACACACACACACACACACACACACACACACACACACACACACACACACACACACAGACACACACACACACACGGCTAAATAACTAATTAGCTTCTCTCAGGAGGGAGGGTAGAAGTAAACGGGGTTGGCGACCGCCCGCCGGCCCGCCCGAGCGACGCAGCATTTTAATGTAAAAAAAAATGAAATCAATATAGGCGGGGGTGGGGGGTGCGTCGGGCAGCTAGAAAGCGCTCCCCCCTCTTAACATTAACAATTATAGTGATTAACAATGATACTCAGAGCCCATTATTCACGTGAACTGCCGGCACACAGGGACACGAAGAGAGAGAGAGAGAGAGAGAGAGAGAGAGAGAGAGAGAGAGAGAGAGAGAGAGAGAGAGAGAGAGAGAGAGAGAGAGAGAGAGAGAGAGGAGAGAGAGGGGAGGGGTGGGGGGGGGGGGAGGGAGGGGGGAGAGATAAGCTTGTTTATTGGAGAGGGCGCTTTTGAGAACATGCAGTCGTTCATCATTGGGGGGGTGGGGGTGGTGGCACAATTAAAAACACACTGTGACCTTGTGGCTAGATTGGCCTTTGGAAAGAGTATAGGCGACGGCTGGGGTGTTCTGAGAGACGCGCTAACTGCATGCTGCAGGTTCTTTCGCTTCGCGCACCGCTTCGCCAGACGTATTTCATACGATACTCAAGCACTGCTCACATAGTGCGCCTGACTGTCCATAAACGTCCATAAACGTTCGCGGACCAGCATGGCGTAGGCACTGTGTGTCATTGTACCAAAAACTCACAGAAGACTGCTTGTTGCCGATGTAAGGGCTCAGAGCTTCCTAGGTTAGGCGATACGAGGCAATCTTGTGGTGGAAAATCAGGGAAGTTAACAGCATCACACATGCGCGCATATCACATAGCATGCAGGATAAGAATGGGGCAAAAAGTCAAAAGTTCAGATTGACGTTATTTGTTTTATAAATGAAATAGCGCTATGACGTATCAACACGTCCCTGGACTCCTCGGACTTTCAACTCAACTCATACCCCTACTCCTACCCCTACCCCTACCCCTACCCCTACCCTACCCTTACCCTAACATTAACCAAACAAACCCTAACAAACTATGTAATATTTTTACCCCTACATTTCAAGGATAGGTAGGAACTAATTATATGGGCAGGACACTATAGTTGGGAGGATTATCACAAAAAGTGATATTTGAATTAAGTGAAATCACTGAATATACATTTAAAGTCCCAGTGAAATGAAAAATAAGATGTACACAGACAGACACACACTACTGTATGTGCCTGCATCCCATAGCTGCGATCCCATCGCCTGAAGGGATGCAACAATGTGATTGGTTCAGAAACCTCACAGCCAGCGTTTCAGGGTTAATTCATAATGAAATTCCAACCGTTTCCGTTTCACTGCAGCTTTAAGAGTTTCAACTGCACCTGTGCATTGATATGAGATGTTGCTGTATTTCTCTCCATAAAGAGGGTAATTGCCATTAAGGATTATTTTTCATCGATTGTGGACGTTGTTTCTGGACTGTCCCACAAAATGCAGGTCAGGGTGGTCTATAAAGTCAGGTGACTTGCTGTTCCTGTCCTTAGTTCCACTCAGTGAACCTTGACCGGATGGTTATTAATAATTTTAAAAAGGGAAAAAATCCAATACGTCGTACAAGAAGTTTTAAAATCATTTTAAATTCATAACACTAAAATGCATTTTATATATATTTATTCATATATAAAAAATGTAAAATTACAAAGAGCATTCCGAAAGGCTCCATGTAGTTACGTCTTAAGTTGTGCTCTATTGTTGTTGTCACCTGATACAGGCTATGTCAGTGTTTTAACCAACCACTGCAGCAGCAGGTGTTGTGCGGACGTCCTTTATTTTTTCATAGTATCTACTTATAGTTCAGCACCAGTGAAGAACTGGATGTGTGCAAACTTGGTTTTAACCCAAATGATTATTAATGTCACAGTAATGCAATCGAGGCAAGAATATAATTGTTTTATAATTTTATACAATTAAAACAAACTAACAAACAAATAAAAAAAAATGTTTCCAATTTCTTTTGTTAATTATCTTTTTTATAATCAGTATTTTTTATTATTATTGATTGATTGGGGTGCACTGCGGTCAAACTAGTGTCATGAGCTGGAGGTGGTACACAGGTTGAGTATATTATGTACTGTAAAGTGTAAGAGCATATTAGGAGATTGGAACAGTAATTAATGTGCTCATCATACTCTAGCCAGGCTCAGATGATGTTGGATCTTTTGTTTGCCAGCGTCTCACGGCTTGGATGATAAGAAAGAGCAGATCAAAGCAACATGATTGTTATAATTCAAAGCAAAGGCCATGAAGTCCAGCCCCTTTTTTCATTGTCTTCCCCCCCTGCGATGGCATTCGTTCACACACTTTTCTCAGCACATCAACCCGCTTGGCTGGATGGAGAGTCGCACAATTAGGTTTGACCAAAGCCTACGTGTCCCCAAGAATGCATTAAGCTTGATTTATACAGGGTTGCATGCAGGTGCCGCACTCCAAAAACAGACAATCTACAAGCTCACGAGAATGCATTGCAGGCGCCGCCATGAGCTTGTAGATTGCTTCTTTTTCAGTGTGTGCGACACTTGGCGCACAACCACGTATAAATCAGCCTTTAGGTAAAGCTCACTGCTCTACGGCTGATTGATTCATTAGATGGTCCATGTCCAATTTCAATTTAAATTACCATATTAAGCGATACCCAATTCAAGGTACGAGATTGAACATTTCCAAAACGCAGGCAGACCCACAGTACCAACTGCATCAAAGAGACTACATCACTATCACGCGTTCACCTTTGAGAACACCGTCTCTTGTGTGTGGATCACGGTGTGGTGTTATTTCAAAACATCTTCTGACGGATGTGAGTGTCTATTCAATGTATGAGGTTTCATCAGGGTTGGCCTCTGTCCAAACGTGTCCATTCAACACACCTCCGCTGATCATCTCTTCACACTACAGAGCTATAGACACTTAATGAACCGTAAAATGTAATTCAGAAATGATAGTCCGCCCGAAAGAGAGGCTGAGGTGGAGAGATGAAGAGACTGCCGGACAAAGGCGTTCTATTGTCATCATCATCAGCATCTCCTGCGCTACAGTACATCATCTGAGCCACTAAACTCCTCCCTGGTTGGCCGCTAGGAACTGTACACTGACAGACAGACAGGCAGGCAGGCAGACAGACTAAGACAGTGAGACAAATACATGAAGTAGGTAGAAACATAGGTGGATAGGTGGAGAAGAAAGAAAGAAAGAAAGAAAGAAAGAAAGAAAGAAAGAAAAGAAAGAAAGAAAGAAAGAAAGAAAGAAAGAAAGAAAGAAAGAAAGAAAGAAAGAAAGAAAGAAAGAAAGAAAGAAAGAAAGAAAGAAAGAAAGAAAGAAGAAAGAAAGAAAGAAAGAAAGAAAGAAAGAAAGAAAGAAAGAAAGAAAGAAAGAAAGAAAGAAAGAAAGAAAGAAAGAAAGAAAGAAAGAAAGAAAGAAAGAAAGAAAGAAAGAAAGAAAGAAAGAGCACAACACACACTAAGTACCTGCTCTGCAAGTACACATGATGCTACGTATGTATGCCATGCGCTGTCAACTTGTAGATTGCCTAATTCCAGTATGCCGCGAAATGAGACATAAATCAGGCTTTAGACACAAGGAGGAAGACAAGACAAAGCCGTTCAAAGAATAAAGAGGCAGCAAGTGGTTGTATAATATTCTGATGTGCTCAGTGGCTCTCAATAGGCCATTACCCAGCTTAATCAACTGAGATCCTTCAGGTTCACACGCTTCAGGTCCACAATAGGAATCCATTCCTCCAGCAGCTCCACGTTGCCTGCTCAAATTGAAAGCTGGGCGTTGGTGTAATTGTCAGAGACGGCTGAAAGAGATCTTATTTGATCCAGGACAAGTGAAAGTCATGCTTCGATTGAAGACATATTTAAAATGTGCTGGATGTTCAGGGGTCTGGGCCGTACCTATTGTGCCACTCTAATCCACTACAGATTCCACTAAACTCACAGCAGGAGCATTTCTGAGCAGCAGAAAGTGGTAGAATTTGACACGTCTCCTCCCTTGCATATCGAGCAGGAAAGATGGCTGCCGTTTACAAATGAACGGTTAAATAAAAGGTGTTTTTTAACTTGCCCAGGCACCACACAGTAAAGTCCTACGTGTGCATTTAAATGAATGGATTTATAGAGCCTTGGAGAAGAACTAACACGGTATCCTCACGTCAAGCTTAGAACAACAGCAAGGCAGACAAGATGTTCAACAATCCAATCAAACTATTAACACTATTAACAGATTTTACAGATTTACCACGACTTTTAGAGTGATTGATTTACAACCATTATCTGCTTTCACATCAAAAGTTGTTTTAGTTCTTTTTCATTAATATGCCAGATTGATAAATTCACTGATAAATTGATAAATTATGTAACTTTAAATGCATTTATCTCTGAATCAGTCCTGGAAACTCTTTTTGTTAAATTTATTAAACGAAACGGAAACAGATCAACTCAACTGCGGGTGGCTGGGATGGGCAGGCCATATTAACCATGCCCATATCATACCATATCAAGGTTCAATGTTTTTATTTCTCACTCCAGTGTATGTTGAGACACATACAGGGATGAAATAACAGTTGGAGGCAAATATAGGCATATACCGGTACTAATGACATTAGGAAACCCCCTGGGCATATCAATCGAATTGCAACCCAATGTAGGTGTAGCCGCACAAACCTCTATAAACTGTTTGTCAGTAGTCTAATCTAATGGTCAAAATGCGTGGGAATCCCAGAGCACATGGACTTGTTTACTCACACAAAAAATGGCCGAGGTCTAAGGGATTGTCCACTGGTCAGAGGATATACAGTACCCCATGATGATGGCGGGATACAGGCAGAGTGTGACATTTAGACACTACACTCCTCCATCGGTGTCTCAGCCTGCTCCATCCTCTCTTTCTCTCTGTCTCTGAGCAGAGTCAACAGAAATGGCC
>CM076984.1:27143412-27563412 GCA_039105355.1 Benthosema pterotum | reverse complement strand
TACCTCTGTCAACTAGAGAATAAATGTGAAATATGAAATACGCAAAAAACAAATCTTAACAGTGATTTATCAATTAATTTAACTTAAAAGGCCCTGCCTAATGACATAAATATGGATAATACATTATACTTGCCCTCTATAACTACAATTGAACATTTAAAACACATAGAATACTCTCTTTAGTTTAAAAATATTTAATGTTTTTTTCCCAAGGGGGTCGCCATTTTACTCTGCCTGTCACATGGTCTCATGGTGATGACGTCACAGTAGATCTGTAGTATAGTTACATCTATGGGACGTTCCATGATTATTCAGTATTGCAACGTATATACACCTGTCTGTTTTTAATGACAATGGCGACCCCCACTGGTGAAATGAAGAACTGTAAAACAGTCGTAGTAATATGTAATATGTTGTAGTTTGATCCATTGCATTAGTTCTACTGCGGAGCGAATCTTTTGTGACGTCATCCCTATGACAGGTCATGTGACAGGCAGAGTAAAATGGCGGGCCCCTTGGGATAAAAACATTAACTATTTTTGAACTAAGGAGCAAAATAATAATTTTAAATGTAGCTGCAAGCAGCAATAAAACGGGACCAAGCAAGCAGCAATAAGGAGTCCGAACAATATGCAGAAGAAGGAACATATTGTTGAGAAATTATCTGAGGGGGGAGAGGGGGCTGCTTTTGCCCCGGGTCCATACAATAGTGAATGAATAAATGAAATATAAAATTCCTACAGTAGCCTACATGTCAACCTGGCCTACTACAACGAAACTCATAAAAGCTTGGAGAATTACAGTACAATTCAAGTACAACTAGAAGAAATTGAAAAAATGTCATTGAAGTGGCCGTTAAACAGTTGTTTAACGGCCACTTTGTTCAAGAAGTTAATTCCTTATATGGGAGTTGAACCCAGGCCGCCACGTTGTAAGACCAATGTCTAAACCATACTAGACTGTTATGTGAAGTGATCAAGGCTTGTACAATGCAAAGCTTTCATTGGTACTGGAAATCTAGAATGTCGGGGTATACCCTAGATTACACATAGAAACATAATATTGAGTTAGCTAAAGCAATAAAAACAATATGCACAAATAAGCCATAGAAACATGGAAGACTGAACTTGAGAAATAGGTCATGCGAGCAGGGTTCTTGAAGACTCACACTTTTTATTGTCAGTAACGGGACGTGAACCCACAATCTTTTCGTCCCAAGTCTGGTGCTCTACTGACCGAGCTATCCAGACACAATGATTTGCTCAGTTGTTGTTAACTATCAAACAACCCTAACACGGCATCAAGCAATATGAACAATATGCACAATTCAGCAATCCAAGGGTGGAGCTTAGTGGTCAAAGTGACACAATTGTTTCTCATTAGTCAAGGTGCATGTGGAAACAAATTCCACATGCTTAAGTTATTCCTCTCACATAATCTGGCACAATGTTTTAACCACTAGACTGTTACGTGTAGTGATCATGGCTTGTACAATGCAAATCTTTCATTGGGTAGGTTACTACTGAAATCTAGAATGTCGGGGTATGACCCGGCCGGGAATCGAACCCCGGCCTCCCAGTCTCAGGGCGGACACTCTAACCACCCATGCATCCATCCATCCATCCATCCATCCATCCATCCACCCATCCATCCATCCATCCATCCATCCACCCTCCCACCACCCATCCACCCTCCCACCCATGCATCCTTCCTCCCACCCATGCATCCATCCATCCACCCACCCATCCATCCATCCTCCCACCCATACATCCATCCATCCATCCATCCATCCACCCACCCATGCACCCATGCACCCATGCACCCATCCACCCTCACCACCCACCATCCATCCATCCACCCACCCATCCATCCATCCATGCATCCATCCACCCTCCCACCACCCATCCACCCTCCCACCCATGCATCCTTCCTCCCACCCATGCATCCATCCATCCACCCACCCATCCATCCATCCTCCCACCCATACATCCATCCATCCATCCATCCATCCACCCACCCATGCACCCATGCACCCATGCACCCATCCACCCTCACCACCCACCCATCCATCCATCCACCCATGCATCAATCCATCCATCCATCCATCCATCCATCGATCCATTTAATTTCATCCAAACCTTTACTTAATCCATGCACCCATGCACCAATCCACCCTCCCACCACCCACCCACACATCCATCCATCCATCCATCCACCTACGCATCCATCCATCCATCCATCCATCCATCCATCCGTCCATCCATCTATCCATTTAATTTCATCCAAACCTTTACTTAATCCACATGGATACACTGAATGTCATACCCTAGTTAATAACAGCAATGCTGTTGTGAGAATTATTATTATTATTATTACTATTAAATGACATGCATCATTTTTCATAGGCTATGCTTGTTGACAAAGGGTTAGTTTGCTGACCTTCCAATGAATTTGTTCATTTCTTTGATTTATTCCTCGGTGTAAAATGTAAAATGGATTTATTATTGTAATTCAATAGAACAAGGGAATTACAATCAGGCAGATAGTCTTGTGTAAGAGGAGGCCATTAAATTAGCAAACAGCACACACCAGGACACCAATTCAAACCTTACACACATACACACACACACACACACACACACAGACACACACACACACACACACACACACACACACACACACACACACACACACACACACACACACACACACACACACACACACACGTATTCACAAATTACACACATATACCTTGCCTGTGCGTGCAAACACACACATTTGTGGACAAATCACACGCAGTCACACACCCACACGCACAGCCGCACACACGCATGCACGCAGGCTAACAGTGGCATGTTCCAAATCCATAAATCATAATGCTTCGACAAAAGCTGGATTTCATTTCCCTGCCTGGCTCTTATCAGCCACAGGAGGTATATACGGCCCCACAGCCATGCTCGTTTATTATCTTTATGAATAGGCCATGGCAGGGATAAGGCTATTACCTGGAGAGACCGTGGACGGGATCGGATTAAGACTATTAACTGAAATACCGTATCAGGCCTCAGTCTATTACCTGAAGATTTGCTTTGTTAAAAAGGCTGTGGGACAATGGCTGTTTAGCCTCCTCCAGCATGCAGGCCCCCACACTGGATAACTGGAGTTCCACAGCTCATTAAAACAGGCCCCACACCGACAGTACTTATAGAGATTCAGAACCACGGATATATCGAGTCATGTTGTGTTCAGCACCATGGCTAGCTCAGGTCAGTGTGTTTCAGAACAATGGATAGCTCAGGTCAGGGTGTGTTGAGCACCATGGATAGCTCAAGTCAGGGAATTATGTAGAATTAATGGAAGAATTTCACTCTCAGATCGTGCTGTTCAAACATTGATTTAAATAATTAACATTACTCTTTTTCTACTTGACTTTACAATAATTAAAAGATCTGGTTTACACCACTTGAACCCCCTAGTGTTGCAACTGTAGGCATGGACTACGTCTTGTTCTATCTACATATTCTTGCCGCCCCCAAAATAACCACTCTACAAGCTCACAACGTGTCACAACATCAGTTTTGCTTTTGGTGATTCCTCCCCACAGAATATAGGGATGCTGCGGTTCAAGTGGTTAATCTTGTTCAATGGCCTGACCCCACCCGCCCCAGCCAGCCTACCCCTGCCAGGCCCGTCATCGCTGGGGTGACACTGGGGCTGGAAGGTAATCAGAAATCAGCAGGACGCTAATGCAGCGTTTTCACAGACAGATGGGTGGGCGATGAGGCAGCTATACCTTCTAATCTCACAATTAGAATCAGATCAAAATGCATTACTGGTATCTGTCCTGCAAATATCAAGGTTGTTATTTACAGTAGTTTTTGTTCAGTATAGGTTGATACGCATATCGTCACTGTCGGTCAGTAACATGTGTCTCTAACTGTACAGCTATTGCTCTTCTTACACAGATATTATCTTAAAAAACAAAGAATCATACTGTGACTAAGTATTGAAGAAGTGATTAAGGCCGATGGCCTAGTCTGTCTCTGCCTGTCAGCTTAAGAGGAGGAGACATCTCTGCTTCTGAGGCTTGATTGGCTTGTCTGACGCACCTCAGGACCCGGCCATGCGTTGGATTGGCTGCCTGGGCTGTCAGTCAAACTGTCACGCTAACGTCATTGAAATAGACAATGATGATGTTACTTTGGGGATGTGATGTACTTTGACTGGACACTGATAGAAGGGTTATTGCGATGATAACCGTGATGTAAGTTTGAGCTAATTGAGCGAAGAGCTAGCAGGCCTGGGGGACCGCCCAAAACAGCCAAAGCCTCCGTCTCCAGCCAGGTTCCAAAATGTTCTATAGTGTGTCTATTGTGAAACTGCTTGTAAATATTACAACCTAAAGGCTCACAATGTGTCTCCATGGGTTGAGTAATCAATAGAAAAACTGTCATTTTGTGGATGAAATATTCCTTAGAACAGCCAAGGTTTGGGTCATTTATCATACAGGCTCCTGTTTAACTAAAGTAAACGCAGGCAACACAGAGGGGGTCGGGGAGTAAAGGATCGAACTAGGAACCTATGTAGCCTTTTTCCTGTCAGTTAGCAGGCAAACCGTAGACATGTGGCCATGCAGCACCTATTCTCTCTCTGAGACATAGAAGAGTGATTGACTGCCTTATAAAGTCTGACAGCCAATCAGGCTGATTAATGGCAGGTGTTAATGATAGCTGTGCCGTGTTAATGGCCGCTGATGGCAAACCAAACACCACTGCATGACTTCAACCACCCCTCACCCCTCTGTCCAACGTGGAGGCTGTAAGGCTTGTGTTCAACCTACAGGTGAATACAATTTGTGTATAAAATGGGACCTGATGCTTGGCACTGAAGCATACACTGTACATGGGTGGATTAGGGGTAAGTCCCTGCTACATACTAGTGCAGGGGATTTCAACAGGTGGTCCGCGGACCACCAGTGGTCTGTGAGAGGATTCCAGGTGGTCCCCAGGCTAAATAATGGAAAATTGGTTAATTAGATGCAACTCTTTGAGTGTTAAAATATTCACCATCTGAATCCAAATCTACACAACTAGATAATGTAGAAGATTGATGGTCATTTTGATTGATTGTATTTGCATTTTGATGGCTGTTTTGTTTCCTCCCGAAATCCAGCCTGGATAGCAAAAGGAATCTTTAATATTTTTGGGTCTGTTGGGCTAAAATGTCATCAAATGATGGTCCGCGGCTAAAATGCTGAATGGATGGTGGGCTATGGTGTCAAAAAGGTTGAAAACCACTGTCATGTCCACTGTCCATGGATTTACACCTCAGTATGTGTACGTCAAGCCGCCTCACGCTATAGAAACATTAGATAGGCTTGTGCCCTATGGTCCACATGGCTTGGCAAGGCTCTTCAATATTCCCTGTGGACTGCATCTAATCCTGAGGCAAGGTTTTCGGTCAGGTGGTGAACACGGCGCCCCCTCTGGAGCATGGGAATAGGCTGGTTGGTACAATAACCCAGTCCGACGGCTGGCGGCAGGCAGCCACCCCTTAGGGAAGGAGCCGGGTCCACAGTTGTTTACTGCGGCAGCAGAGCAGTAAACCAAAATAGTGCACAGTAAAACAAGCATGTAAACAAATCACAACCAAATAAAAGAGTATGGCAGTAAAATGCATACATACTGTAGATATGGAAAAGAAGGACATCAAAAGGCAATGCTAATAGAATGGTGGGTGAGTGAACAAACAAACAAATAAACAAACAATCAACCAATCTATCAGCCAATCAATCAATTCATGAATGAATCAAACAGATTGTCAACCGAGAATGCAGTTGATAGTGAATACAATGTGTCGACACCTGAGAGATGAGGTGGAACGCCACACCTTCCAGCTCCCAGGACTTACGGTGTGACTTGCTGTGCTACTCACACACCAGGGATCGGTTTGAACCCATGATCTCTTCATTGGTTCATTATCTAAAACACTCACAGCCATGATCTAAAACATGATCTAAAATATCATGTTTTTGCAGTTTTTTGAGACACTGTAGTAAGGCAGAGCAGTTCTGAATGAACAACAGAAATCTTTCATCCTGCATTGCCTCACTTGATTGACTGTTGTAGCTCATGCACACACACGCACACACACACACACACACACACACACACACACACACACACACACACACACACACACACACACACACACACACACACACACACACACACACACACACACACACACACACACACACACACACACACACACACACACACACACTCCTGTGGTGGCTGTGTTGAGTTCTGCCAGAGTCAATGCCCCCCTGAAGTGACCATGCTTCATAAGATGTATGTATGCGTGTGTGTGTGTGTGTGTGTGTGTGTGTGTGTGTGTGTGTGTGTGTGTGTGTGTGTGTGTGTGTGTGTGTGTGTGTGTGTGTGTGTGTGTGTGTGCAGGGGGGGGTGTACATGTGTGTAGGTTCGTGCGTGTGTGCGCGTGTGTGCGCGTGTGTTCTTGTGCATGCTGCTGCGTATGGGGTCTTAGCGCTGCTAATCAAAATGGGAGCTGAGGCCAGTGTTTTAGAAGTATAGCAGGGTTACCCAAACGCCACCCCACCCCACCCGCACCCTATAGCGGCCCACTGAAGCGTGCCGCCTCAGACACGGGACAGTGTGCGAGATTGGACCCGTTGAAAAGCCATTTCCACGGCGCTGTAGCATAACTCCAAGAGTGCACTTGCTTGTCGCTTGAAAAGCCTGCTAACGTTGGCTTTGATTTGCCTTTTGGACTCAGGGAGTGACACGGCGCTTTTAATGCGTCCAGACGGGGTGGGTGTAGGGGGGGGGGGGGGTGTTCTTTTGAGACACAGTGGCCGCTTCAGTATCCGCATCGTTCAACCTGCATGAGTGTCACAGGGGTGGAAGATTTTTTTGTAGTCCTGAAAAAAGTGTTGGGGGTTTAGGCTATATAGCTACAGTGTGACAGGCCTGTGTAATGCTAGGGGGGCCCTGGTGAGGATATAGAGGCCGGGGGGCCACAAGGGGGGCCGAGGCATTGCTATTGAGATGCAGATCTGCGCTAATTAATTCTTCGTGTTTAAGGGAATTAAACATTATTCGTGAAGAAAAGAAGACGATTGCAGCGGGGCAGGCTAATATGTAGCGCAAATAAAAGGCCATTCGCCTCCCCACGTGCACATACACACACACGCTTACTCAGTACATGCGCATGGTACCGTTTTTCGGGCCATTCTCATTTCAATGTGAATGAGAAATACAAATACGGAAATTAGGTTTCAGAATTCAGAGAGAGAGAGAGGTGGAGTGTGTAAGCTAATAGAAAACAGTGTGTTTTATTCTCCAGGGGGTATTCTGGGATCATCCCCCCCCACACACACACACACACACACACACAGACACACACAGACACACACACAGACACACACACAGACAAAGAGAGGGTGCACGGAGGGCAAGTGCATACTCTAAAACACACAACAGCTTATTAACCCCAACACACACACACACACACACACACACACACACACACACACACACACACACACACACACACACACACACACACACACACACACACACACACACACACACACACACACACACACACACACACACACACACACACACACACACAGCACCGGGTGTTACGTTCCAGAGCGATAGCAGGTGTTAATATATGGAGGTGATATTCAGTGTGTGATGGTGTTATTACAGCAACAAGCCCTGAACTCAATAGAGAGAAAATCCCATTACAATAATTATAGAGGCAGCATATCTGCCACTATAGCCCTGTGCGGGACTACGTATGCATATCTGTGTGTGTGTGTGTGTGTGTGTGTGTGTGTGTGTGTGTGTGTGTGTGTGTGTGTGTGTGTGTGTGTGTGTGTGTGTGTGTGTGTGTGTGTGTGTGTGTGTGTGTGTGCGGTTGTGAACCGTGTGGACATGTCCTTGGCTAGTTAATGTGTAGTAATGGCTGCTAATAGTGATTGCCAGAGTAATTTTACTCTTGGCTGTGTCTTAACGCTGCTGGCTAATTAGAATGTATCACTGACTGAGCGCGCCAGTGGGGAGGAGGCCTGTTTATTCAGACCCTCATGCACACTATGACCACCGGCTACGTTTTATGAGTCTAGCCTCTTAAACACAAATATTATAAGTAGTAATAATCGAAATGTGATAAGCTCCCGTTTTGGAGGAAATGTAGAGTGCAGTGTTTTCAATTATTGGTTTCATGATTTAAATTTGCTGTTAAAAATGAATAGTTTAAGTGCCACGATTGTCCTCCCAAGTCCTTGCATTCCACAACCAGCCCAAGCATGATTTTTGATCAATTTTGGTTAGTTATTAACGCTTAACAACTACAAACTCATTTCTTAACGGTGATTAATCGATTAACAATTAACTACATGCATGTCAAACTGGGGGTGAAAGTTGCAAATAACCAGTTGTGTTGTGTTGTGTTGTGTTGTTGTGTATTGTGTCGTGCTGCTGTTGTGTTGTGTTGCAACATTGTTTTCACAGTTGGCTCCTTAAATCATTGCAGAGTGTCTTGACACTTTCTAATTTAGAGCAAATTTTCGAAAATTGTTCCATTCCCCTTCTCCCTGGTGCTGCTATAGTCCTAATGGTGTGTGTGTGTGTGTGTGTGTGTGTGTGTGTGTGTGTGTGTGTGTGTGTGTGTGTGTGTGTGTGTGTGTGTGTGTGTGTGTGTGTGTGTGTGTGTGTGTGTGTGTGTGTGTGTGTGTGTGCGCTTGCATCCACGTGTGCATGCATGTGGTGCATGTGCACTTGTGTGCATGCTGATAGACATCTGGGAGCCAGATAGCTGAAGGCTGAAGGCATTAAGAGCAGGAGGAGGACATTAATCTAAAGAAAATTAAAATCTGGAGCAGCACATTTAAGATGGAGCCAACCGCCACTTCTGATAAGAACTGGTTAAGGAGAGCACAGATTTAGATAAATGGGCAGGAATGAGAGAGAGAGAGGGAGAGAGAGGGGGGGGGCTGAAAGGAGAAGAAAACATGAAGTATGACGGGAAGAAAGGAAAGAGGAGATCACAGAAAGCACACCAGAAATACAGGAAATAAAAGAAGGAAAGAAGACATGGATGACAAGAGAAAAGGAAGGGATCAAAAGGATGAATAGGAAAAAGTGAGAAAGAGTTGGAGAGTAGGAAGAATGAAGAAAATCTGAGACCTGAGCAAGCTGTGAACGTGTGTGTGTGCGTGCGTGTGTGTGTATGTGGGTATGTAGCCAGACCATATTCCCGATAACCTGACGTTATTGATGCTCGAGACCACAAAGCCACTGTTATCTACATGTGCTGCATAACACGCACACACGAGCGCGCGCACACACACACACACACACACACACACACACACACACACACACACACACACACACACACACACACACACACACACACACACACACACACACACACACACACACACACAGGGTGCGTGGTGAATGATAGCAGTGCCACAGGGGTGGATGTCTGAGGTTAGCCAAGCTGTGCTCAACACAACATTAGAGATGTAAGACTGGGCGGCTAGTAGAGCAGATTTGAAACAGATTTAAGCCGTTTACGCTGCATGTCTTCTGTTGTTATCGTATTAACCACTAGAACCCTGGCCTGCCCATTCTGGGCCTTTCCATTATATGGGCATGAATGAATGAATGAATGAATGAATGAATGAATGAATGAATGAATGAATGAATGAATGAATGAATGAATGAATGAATGAATGAATGAATGAATGAATGAATGAATGAATGAATGAATGAATGAATGAATGTGGGCATAAGGTGTACAAAAAGCATCACAAACGAGTTGGTCTGTTTGCAATGAATTCATGATCAGATAAATCATATACAGTATATGTTTGAAGCCACAAATATCTGATAGATGGGATTTTTCTGTTACTGTTGGGTCTGCTAAATAATATAATAAAAAGATATCTCATCCGTGGTGGCTTAAAATGCCTATAAACGGGGCAAGAAATTCTATGGGACTTACAGTAAAAACGCCAAAAGCCAGGGGATATGTTAAAATGACCCCAGAAGTGTTTTTGAATGAAATACGCATTCAATTGAGGCAGCCGCTTCGACCTCTATCCATCGATTGAATAGACACTTATCAACAGAAATGTTACGATCCAATCGTGCCGGTATAGCAGATATTCAGATACCCGCCGGGCAAGTAGATATTTTGTATTCATTGCATCGGTGGATCACGGATACTACTAGTAGGGCGGGCGAAGCATAGTTTTACTGAAGTTTTGTTTAGGGTTAGTTACCGCATAAAGCACCGTCTAACCCTAACCCTAGCCTAATCCTAAACCCTAAACATAACCCCAGTAAAACTAGGCTATGCCTACACCTAACCCCAACCCTAAACTTAACCTCAGTAAACTTATGCCTAAACCTAACCTAACCCTAACCATAACTTCAGTAAAACTTCCTTCGCCCCGCCCTACTAGTAGTATCCGTGATCCACCGATGCAATGAATACAAAATATCTACTTGCCCGGCGGGTATCTGAATATCTGCTATACCGGCACGATTGGATCGTAACATTTCTGTTGATAAGTGTCTATTCAATCGATGGATAGAGGTCGAAGCGGGTGATTGAGGAGGCATAGACAATGGCTTGTCTTTCATTCACTCTGATGGCACATCACTCAAGCAAACAGCATAGCCAATGACTATATTATATACTGTGTATATATATATTTTTATAGCAATATTTTTATACTTTATTTTGAGTTCCAGACTTTTACTTTTAATTAGCCCTTCTCAAAACCCCACCGTTTGGGGCAGGATTTAGTCACTGTGATCAAGCTTTCCTCATCTAACGTGCTTATTGGACAAGGCCGGATTGGGCACTTAGCGAAGGGCTAATTGCAATATAACTTTTACTAAATAATGCAAGTACTTTTTCCACAACTGCACTAGGAGAGTCCGTATGTATGTGTGTGTGTGTGTGTGTGTGTGTGTGTGTGTGTGTGTGTGTGTGTGTGTGTGTGTGTGTGTGTGTGTGTGTGTGTGTGTGTGTGTGTGTGTGTGTGTGTGTGTGTGTGTGTGTGTGTGTGTGTGTGTGTGTGTGTGTGTGTGTGTGTGGTGTGCGTGCGTGCGTGCGTGCGTGCGTGCGTGCGTGCGTGCGTGCGTGCGTGTGTGTGTGTGTGTGTGTGTGTCCAGGGTTGTGAGTGATGTCTGACAGTAGAAGCTGCTTAGCACTGGAGTCAATGTTCACACAGGTGTCGAGCAGCTGAGAAATCACCTATCTGACTTCAAAACGCCCCGAAAATGTCTCATAATGGATCCTGGAGTCACAGCCAGGTGGACCAGTGATATGTGGTGTGTGTGTGTGTGTGTGTGTGTGTGTGTGTGTGTGTGTGTGTGTGTGTGTGTGTGTGTGTGTGTGTGTGTGTGGGGGGGGGGGGGGGGGGGGGGGGTGTCAGGTCAGGTGGTGTGGTAGATTGATGCCCCACTCTTTTCCAGCTGCAGACCACACAAGTACACACACACACACACACACACACACACACACACACACACACACACACACACACACACACACACACACACACACACACACACACACACACACACACACCACACACACACACACACACACACACACACACACACACACACACACACACGGGTGCTCACATCCTGCCAGCTAGTCAGTGGCCAGTCAATCAGTCAGAACAAAGCCTTGAAGCTCAGTCATGCCTGGTGAAGCACGTGAAAGAGTGAGAACTGAGTGAGAACTGAGTGTGTGTGTGTGCGTGTGCGTGCGTGCATGTGGGAGAGAGAGAGAGAAAGAGAGAGGAGGCAGGGAGAGTCAGTCAGTTTGAGTGACATTGTCGTTCAGGTCAGTTCCTCAGGGCAGCTACTGTACGTCTCATTAACACTTTATTTACCACCACTTCTGTTCTGTTGTCAGTGATGGGCAGTAGCTTGTTACAAGTAGCTAAGCTACATAGCTTAACTACATTTCCCCGTAACTTGTAGTGTAGCTTACTACATTTGTTCTGGGAATAGCTTGTAGTGAAGCTACACTACATTTTCGAGTAGCTTATAGTAAAGCTACACTACTTATTTTGAGTAACAAAGATTGTAGCTTACTACATTTTCCCGCACACATTTTCAAATTCCACTCATTTTTAATGGGTAGAAGACCTAAAATATACATCCCTCTAATATACATAATACACATTTATTGATATTATTTTATTATTATGACTATTATTCAGAAAGTTGTACATTAAGTTGAGATATATATTTTTATATATCTAGTGTTGATGTAGCAAGCTACATCAAGCTACTTTTGTCATGTAGCTTGTAGTGTATCTTGCTACAATTTACTAGGGATAGCTTGTTGTGTAGCTTAGCTACATTTTTTTCGAGAGTAACAAGTAGTGTAGGTCACTGCATTTTCCCAGTAACTTGCCCATCACTGCTGTTCTGTTGTGTTCTGTTGTGTTGAGGTTGTATTGGAGATAGAACTCCCTGGCTTCAGTTTGGATCACTGTCTGGAAGAAGACGGTCTCTTCACAATAGTTCTCTGAAGAGTACAAGACACACAGGCACTCATCTTCAGCTACCTCACAGACAGTGAAAGGGAAAATTTAAACCACATGAACCATATAGACCCTATTCTGGAGCTAAAACCTATGTGACGGCTGAGATTTAGACGTTTCTAAATTTGCAGAAATTCTAATTCACAAAGTGTATTTTTTGCCGAATGTTGGCATATGACATGGCCAGGATATATTGACACTAAGGTTAATGTTGTTAAGGATGTGGAGAACAGGCAGTCTCCTTCACTTTCACCCCTCCGGAGGCAAGAGATTAACATTCACACCGCGAGCGTGTGTGTGCGTGTGTAAGCGCGTGTGTATGTGTCGTGCACTTTCTGTGTGTCTTAGCAAAGATACAGTGCGTTATTCTCAGCCCTACATTCCCCGCTAATCTCCCCCACATTGCCTCCATGAAATTGACATTTGAGAGTAATTGTGGTGCGACAACTATCCAATCCCTCCTCGCCAGCTCTGATTGGAGAAGGATATTAGAGCCAGAGTGTGACTGCCCGGAGCTTTTTGCCGGCGGTTAGCGGCAGAAATGACGGTAAGGCAGGTTGACGCCCAACATCAGCGCCTGTTTACCAAAGAAAGATGGAGGCAGGACAGGCGGATGGGTTGGAGGAGGGGGGGGTTGACCTCCTCCATCTTGACACGTTATTTTTAACGTTTCCATTCAGCTACTTTCCATCTTCCCAGCTATACGGCTGGGCTGGTCGCCTCCACTCTCCTGTCCTCTCGTATCTTTCATTTTCTCATCTACGGTCTCCTCCTTTCCTTTCGCTTCCCCGTTGAACCACTTTAAACCCCATATACCAAATGTTCTCCTCTTTTAGCCCACCGCTCGCCAATTTCTTCCACCAAAGGGCTCTTTTATACTTGCATATACTCTCAGAAGCACTGCAGCAGTGCACCGTATGTACAAATTGTAGATGTATATTTTAATGAATGAAATGCTATTTCAACCGATCTGTGCGTATAAACTATAGGCAAGCATTCAGCAAATATACAAGTCATTTTGTAAAGGAAGAGAAGAGAAGAGAAGAGAAGAGAAGAGAAGAGAAGAGAAGAGAAGAGAAGAGAAGAGAAGAGAAGAGAAGAGAAGAGAAGAGAAGAGAAGAGAAGAGAAGAGAAGAGAAGAGAAGAGAAGAGAAGAGAAGAGAACAATGTATTGAATTAAAACAAGAAAACACTTTTGTTTGTCCATAAATAGCAGGTCTACAAGCCCACAACACGCACGCATATAAAGTTAATGAAAATAAACTGCATCTGAGACTTTCACAATTCACAATTTCATGTATTTCATATGTTCATGTATCTTGCTGTGACTAGGAGTTACTGTATTTGAATTCCATAGAGGGCATCTATAGAAGCATGACATGCACCAAAAAGTTACAACCTATTTTAATTTTAAAGAATATTTGTGCTACAGCAAGTGCAACAGACTACATCATACTACTGTGAAAGATTGGGAGTGAGTCTGTTTTTGCGTTTTTAGTAAATTCTCTTCCAGCTTCCCTGTATTCCAGCATTTGGTCTAACAATATTGTGATATTTTATTTGGCTTTAATCCCACATTTCTTTTTCCTCTTCTCCTTCCCCATTCTCCTTACCCATTTCGCCACCTTTAAACTCCTTGGACAATGCCACGTACACCCTACAGCCTTTCCCTACACTACAGCTAATAATGACTCCTGCATTTGCTTGTGTGTGCGCGTGCACGTGTGTGTGTGCGTGTGATTTTTATCATAGCTTTGAGGACATACCATTCCCCCTGGACAGTTAAATCATCAGGCAGCTCCCTGTGGGCAGACGCTAATTAAAATCAATAGTCTCCTCAGACACACGGCCACTGCTATAGCGCTGCTGCTGACACGCAGCTAGGAGGAAACACTATAGCCCTATAGGGACTCTCTGGTCAGTGTTGAAACCACAACTTGTTCACTTGTTTTGGGAGTTAAATTAGTAAAAAAAAAAAAAAAGAAAAAAAGAAACAATTACTGAATCACACATATAAACCTAACTGTTGCTAGAGATGCTCTCTAACGGCAGTCTCCTATTGAGGAGACAAAGGGAGACAGGAGATGGTGGGAAGGTCACAGAGACCTTGTTGTCCAGGAGATGTGATCTCAAGATAAATGCCAAGGACCTATTTCATCCGGATGGGGGGTTGAAGTCCAACAACAGAGAACAATAGCCAACACGCCTTGGTGTTGCTATACGCACAATGATGGACCCACTGCCAACATGTGTCCTTAGCTGCCTAGAAGAGGGTGAGAGAAAAAAAACAAAGATCTTTGCCCAAGATGATGGTGGCTGGATATGATAAAATGGTTCCTGGAGTGGCTCTGGCACTAATGAAAGACCTTTAATTAATGTCACAGGCACTGTAGAGGTGTCCAGCTTGTGGATGTCATTAGTGTGTCCAGTCAGGTGGCTGATTCCTCTAGACAAAGATATATGTGATCTTCGCAAAGAATGAGTTGCTGCAGCTCACGAATCCAACACTCCCCGAAATCAGGAGCTGTGACTGTCGACGGTCAAATCAGATGAAAAGCATAACGCTCGTTGCAGCATGCTGTGTACATTACACACTTTGGAGAAGTATGCCCCAATAAAATACCTACAATCTGTTTGAAACAGCGATGTCAACCTCTACAGTATGTCTCTTTCTCTTAGCCTATATACTGTACACTAGCTTTTCTCACTCTCTTTTCTCTGTCTGTTTGTCTGTCTTTATATGTCTGTCTGTCTCTCTGTTTGTCTCCATCTCTCGACCAGAACAAGCAAACATTGGTACATTTCACGGAGACAAACTGCTTTTTCCAGAAGGACACTTGGGGTTGTTTAGTCTTTGCCTATATGCAACAGAGAGCTGCAGTCATTTGGTGGATACAACTTTTATTTCTGGGGTTAGTCTTCAATGAACAGAGCGCATCTCATTAACCAGCCATTAGAATAGCTATTCTCACAAGTTATAACAAGTGAACATTTGGAATGTAATTTATTTTGTTTATTCATTCTAGATACTCATCATGGTAATGCATCATGGACTTGTTTATCGTGATATTATCGCATTGAGAGTTTTTGGTATTGTTTACATCCCTGTGTATAAAGACTTGCCTGTTGTCGAGGCCTGCTGCTGTGTCACACTAATTTGCTAATGTCATGCTGGGTGACCAGACAGTATTAGCAGTGTTTAGTCCGTCTCTTCCAGGGACATCCATCACACGCTGCCTCACGCTCACAACCAAAGGAGACATTCATCAAAGCTCTGGAGAGAGAGAGAGACGTGCATGCACTGCACACGCACAAAGCGCGTGCACACACAAGTCGCTATATGGTTTCTTTTCATTCTTTTTTATTTTGGGGAGGGGGGTAGCATCTTTCCACAGTCTTACTCATCTGCGAAGGGAAAAACCTGCAAGTCACAACCTCAGGCAGAGATTGCATAGCCGGAAGTGCGGTGCCGGAACACCTGTCAGATGTACTGTATATCCCCCGATTACAATATGTATTCTTTTGGCCAATCACAACATGTGTTTCATACACAGAATATGTAAACAGATTTGTAAAGCGTCAACGTCATTTCCTTTTCTGGCACTTCTGCCAAAATCTACTTCAAAGCTTGTTCCAAAGTGTGCACACACTCACACTCACACGCACAGCACACAGTTCTCCTCTCTAATAGTGTTGTGGCTGACAGAGTGGCGTGTGATGAATTGTGTTTCACTTTCAGCCGCTCAAAGTTAATTTTCTAAAGACTGCTGCCTGTTGGAGAGGAGAGGAGATAATGGCAGATTGTTTGCATGCATGCACATGCAGAGGTGTCATGTGGGGTTCCAGGGGAGAGCGATTGCCACCCCCGAGTATTCGAAGTGAAAATCTGAATTATTTCATCCATATTCTCACTTCACTTTTAAACGTTCTTTTGTAGATTAATTTGATTTCTTTTACATGTTTTCTTTTGGCTACACAATATATTCATTAATCACTTTAAGTCAATGATTTGGTTATGCCATTACAGGTGGAAATGCACAAAAATGTGCATTCTTTTCTTTTTCCAAAGAAAGCAAGAAAACAGATTTACAAGCTCACAACACATCCCTTGTATGTTTGGAAGTGGTGCAAGCCAAGGTCTGCGGCCGCCTGTCATCATCTGTGACACACACACACACACACACACACACACACACACACACACACACACACACACACACACACACACACACACACACACACACACACACACACAGTGACTAACTGCTACCATTATCCCCCCGACAAAAACCTCTCCAAGGACAATTTCTAGAAATTATTTCAACAATAGAACATGCCAAATGTCAGCAGTCACTAATTATGTTTATGCTAATTGTTAATTAGGCCCTTAATGGGATGATCTTAATTAACAAAAGATTCTGCGGCTGCCGACGGCAACCAGACTGCCATAAAGGAGTTGTAATTGCAGCGCACTGGCTGATGAACATGGATTTATTGGCCATTTTTACTACAGCACAGTCATTTACTGCTATGATGGATAGGATGGAAGATTGTCTGGAATCATTTACCAAATGTACAGCAGAGAGCAGCACCACAACACAACCCTATATGTAGCCTACAGTATGTAAACATCTTCGTGTGTGTGTGTGTGTGTGTGTGTGTGTGTGTGTGTGTGTGTGTGTGTGTGTGTGTGTGTGTGTGTGTGTGTGTGTGTGTGTGTGTGTGTGTGTGTGTGTGTGTGTGTGCACGTTTGTTACGTATGTAGTTGAAGTGTTCGTATTTGTTTTTTTGTTTGTTTATTCATGTTTATTTGCACATGTGCACAACCGGTGTGTAAGTAAGTAACTAGTACCGGTGTGTGTAAGTGTGTGTAAGTGCATGCCTATTCTTGTGCACAGGTAAGTTCATTGTTGAATGTGCATGCGTGCGTGTGTGTGTGTGGGGTGTGTGTGTGTGTGTGTGTGTCTGTGTGTGTGTGTGTGTGTGTGTGTGTGTGTGTGTGTGTGTGTGTGTGTGTGTGTGTGTGTGTGTGTGTGTGTGTGTGTGTGTGTGTGTGATGGGTCATAAACAGCACAGTGGATACATTGTGGTTTCAGAGATAAAAGATTGTTTAGAACAGATCAATAAGCTCATATCAAGCTGCTGTTAAATTACTGATAACACTATTTGTTTTATTTGCTGCATACACATCACATTTCTCTGCCTGCAGCATTGACTTTATGTGATTATGTGTTAGTATAGTATGTTAGTGCACATGCTGGCCTGGGACACACAACAAATACACCCACAAACAAAGCTTGTCCCATCTCGACCTGTGATGAGATGGTGGGTCGCATATTTTCACTATTTAAACTGGGTTTAAGTGCTAAATGTAGTGGAATCAAAGTACATTTGTCTTTTTTGTAATAAATAAATAAATAAATAAATAAATAAAAACTGAACAAATCCATCCATTGTGGCCAGTGCAATACTCATGTTGCACTTTGTTGGTGTCCATCACTGACTACAAGGTCAATAAGAATGCACAATGTAAATTAAATAATTAAAATAAAAACATAAAATAAAATGAATGAAAGACGTTGAAAAAATACAACAGAAAAAAAGACAATTGGGTGCAATTCTCCATCGCTGTGGTGTAGCCAGGTATGGTGTAAGTCTTCTCATTGGCTCAAATCTCAAATCAGGTGTGGGGCTGTGCTCATTGGCTACATGGCAGCAAATCAGGTCTGGGGCCTTGTGGTAAGTCGAAAGCTATATACCACCAGTCCTGGGCCTGGGCCTACCAAATAATTATCCACAATAATTCAACACAGCCATCAAGAGCTTCAACTCATAATGAACAAAGCAGGGGAGTAGAGTAACATTTTTAATTGGGGGGTCAGATGATTTCTTTAGCTTTTGAATTGCAGATTTTAATTATTATGGCAGGGGTTTTCAACCGGTGGTCCGGGGACCACCAGTGGTCCTTGAGAGGGTTCCAGGTGGTCCCCAGCTAAGTTGGTTAACCAGATGTAACTCTTGAGAACGTAAAAATTAAACCAAATGGACCCTTGCGGATCCATTTGGTTTCATTTTTACACTCTCAAGAGTTAAAATATTCATCATGTGAATTATCCCAAATCTAAACAACTAGAGAATGTAGTAGATTAATGGTCATTTTGATCTGTATGTTTGACTGTTTGGTTTCCCCAAATCCAGCCTGGAATTGTGGACAAAAACAAAATAAATCTTTACTTTTTGGGGTCTTTCGGGATAAAATGTCGTCAACTGGTGGTCCGTGGCTCAAATCCTGAATAAATGGTGGGCCCCGGGATGAAAAAGGTTGAAAACCCCTGATTATGGGTAATTATTTGGTAAGCCCAGGCCCAGGGCTGGTGGAATAGCATACCTAAAGGCCCCAGACCTGATTTGCTGCCATGCAGCCAATAAGAAGACTTACTGTACACTGTACCTGGCTAGACCACAGCGATCGAGAATTGCACCCAATATCTGTTACAAGAGCGAGGATGTGTTTTCAAACTTGGTTAAAAATGACTTAGTGAGTTTATGTATTAGACGTGGCATCTCTGATAAAAATGAATATTAAATATGTAACCATTGAATCAAGCATCTTAAAAATGGTCTGGTGTGTGCACAAAAGCCTGAGCAGACTTTAAAATGACACTTTAAAGTGTTTTCAAGTAAAATACCCATTTTAAGTGGTTAATTCTGTACAAAGCTGACGGGCTCTGCGTTTCTAATTGTCCCCAGAAAGGAGCAATCTGACTTAATTATGCGGCCTGCAGCCGTCGTGATTGGAACATCTTGTCTTAATTATGCAGAATGGAACCTCTTTTCTTCTGCTGTGATTGGATGTGACAGGAACAAGAGGCTGATGGCAACAGGGAAATGGAGAAATGAAAGATAGTGATGGCCTGTGGACATTACTTAGTAGTTACACTTGTTTCCATGATTACTACTTCATGTGTGTGTCGATGATATTGAGAATGAATGAATTGAAACATTGGTAATACCGTATTGTTCCATATATAAGACAACTCTGGCTATAAGATGACCCCCATTTTTCAAGGCTCTTTGCAGAAAAAGAACATTGAATGTCAAATAGTATAGCCCACAAATATAATACGACTATGATTATTTTTCCATGGGATATTTCCATTGGAAAAAAACATTATATTCAGGCCAATAGGGTAATTAGCACTTAACTATTACTCAGTATTATACACACCGAAACAAATCATGTTAAACAAATCAAAAACTGTGCTCCTTTGGGCACAGATCTCCACCAGGATAGGTTGCCTACCCATGTGAGCCGTGCTCATGGTGAGGTATACAGCCTTTAGGAAATAAGGAAGCTCCTAAAGTTTCTATGACACATGGTGCAACTTTTTGCAAACAAGGATTTGTCGATGAAAACCACTGCGCAAAATATGAAAAAGAGGCATTTCCATTTCCCCCGTAATGGAAATGGAAATAACAAATATAAGAATGGAGTTAGGTGGTTTCTAAAACCATAAAATGTTTTTTTAAGATTCTATTTATTAGCAGATGAAAAAAGTTAAAATCAAAAGAAAGTTTCAAATTTTGCACGTCAAGTTAGATTTCTAAAACGAGAACTTCTCGAGTATAGACATTAAAAATACCCGAAATACATTCAGTGATTAAGCCTAATTTTGTAACAGCATCATTCACAAATCACGGGCATATTTTACTCAAAGTAAAATATTGAATACAAATATTTCTCATCACAATATATCAAAATACAGCAATGCATGGCAACTTGGGGCACTCTTCTTTAATATTTATTATATTATATTCAGTGTTGGGCAGTAACTGACTAAATATTACATATTACTGTAATATTATTACCTTAGCATATTAACAAGTAATATGCTACTCTGCCCAAACATTCTTTATAGCTTCATAACTGTTAGTTTGTAGATCCTAATCCACCGCAGCATTCTGACACATGACCTATGTACACTACAAGTTACTTGTCACAAGTTGTCACTAAATAGATTGTGTTGTACATCTCTATTCTCTAATCCTTTCCGGGTGGGAGGGGGGAAAGTAATATTGTACAGACCTACTCAGACATATTCACTCTGACCTTGTTCTACTAATAATCTACAAATCCTTTAAAATGGTATTAACTATTTTACCAAGTGTTTTGCCAATTGTACACTTGCTGGTATAGGGACAGAATGGTTGTCCCACAGGTGTAGAAACACCACAGTGAGGTGTAAAAGGTGTCCATGCAGAACGTGGACGCTGCTGTGCTCCATTAGTCCAGAGAGAAAGTGAGT
The DNA here is from genome assembly GCA_039105355.1 of Benthosema pterotum. Classification (NCBI taxonomy): domain Eukaryota; kingdom Metazoa; phylum Chordata; class Actinopteri; order Myctophiformes; family Myctophidae; genus Benthosema; species Benthosema pterotum. The sequence goes on along the minus strand of CM076984.1, from coordinate 27,542,487 downwards.
TCATTTTGGCAGAACCTCTGTTGACCAAACAGGAAGGTTTCAGTCTCACATTCTGTGTCCTTATAAACCTTGTAAACTATCCAGATGTGTGTGTGTGTGTGTGTGTGTGTGTGTGTGTGTGTGTGTGTGTGTATGTGTGTGTGTGTGTGTGTGTGTGTGTGTTGTGTGTGTGTGTGTGTGTGTGTGTGTGTGTGTGTGTGTGTGTGTGTGTGTGTGTGTGTGTGTGTGTGTGTGGTGTGTGTGTTGCACGTGAGGCCCCCCGCCCCTCAGCAGTAAAGAGTATTTTATTGGAGTTAACGCTGAGGTCAAATAAAGTAGATTTATTTCTAGGGTTACTAGCACTCTGCTAGCCAGTCTATAAAAACAGAAAGCAATCTCTCTTCTCTCTCTCTCTCTCTCTCTCTCTCTCTCTCTCTCTCTCTCTCTCTCTCTCTCTCTCTCTCTCTCTGTCTCTCTGTCACACACACACACACACACACACACACACACACACACACCACACACACACACACACACACACACACAGGCTGTGGAGAACAGATATCCTTTCCTATTGAGTTGAAAGAGCCTATATTCTAAGAATAAGATGATTACACTCAACCATTTCACAGCCAACAAGACCTTTAAAACCATCTCCAAAAGCCTTGGATTCTACACCCAAAATCACATGTGGACATTTCCTCTCCTGTCCCCACATAACCAGAGGTTTCACGTATAGTTTAGGTCAGAACACTTGTTTCCCAAATACTGGGTCGAGGCCCATATGCCGGACGTGGACATGTTTATTGATTGTGAGTAAATAGCCCTTTGTTGCCATAATTGAGTGATTTTAAGTCATGAAAATAGCAGATCAACAAGCTCAAACATCTCACACTGTGACATGTTTTGCAGTGTGCATGGATCAGCCATTTTAGTTATAACATTACTCTTTTGTGTCTCGAGCTAAAAGAGTTTGGATGGTAAGATAATACCAGTACTTTATAATGGTAATATTTCATTAAGCCTGAGTTACTGTATACTGAGTTATATACTGTAAAAATCACTTGTGTGAAGTGAGGGGTACCTGCCCACTGTATTTTTATCGGCCACATGATGTCTTACGTCATCATTTAGCGCCCTAAACAAAAAGTCCATCAACATACTGTACATCATGGCTACTCTAAAGAAACATTACAATCCATAGACTTATAGCTCTAAAGTGCTTCCTAAATCTAAAGGAACGTTGTAATATCTTCAAAATCCATAGACTTGGCGGGCAAGCGATTTACGCCTAAAAGAGAAGTGGTTCTCACCCTTTTCACCATTTTGTTTGACTCAGCTTCACCGATAAGAAACGTATAGTCGATCAAGCTGAACTTGTAGCTTGACTTAACAGTTTGACAACTGATCTATCTAATGATTATGTTGTTCATACGCCGGAAAATACCTTTGTAGCGGAGCAGCAAAGTGTTTTCCGTTAGATCTAAGGATTATTCTTATTATTTTATCCGAAAAGAATTGCCTTTTTGAGCCGCATAACATACTCGAAAACTTGGCATGCACGTTACCAGTGGTGAAAAATTACGTATTTTAATAATTTCAACAGCGCCCCCTAGAATATTTCGTGCCTCGATTCCCACCAGACGGTTTGATGTAAATGCACGAAAAACGCCACACACCTGTATCAAGTCACAACTTTAAAAAAAAGTCTCTTAGCGCCGTGTCCAAAACCAATAAGGAAGTTGGTTATTTCAAAATAAATGTCGCATTTTGGTGCAATTTAGGCCATTTCCACATGTCGCATTTTGGCGAACTCCTCGGAGCAGGAAGGTTGTCGGGAAAAAAATCGCTCAGGATGCAGAAGAGACGTTGACGATGAAAAGATATCAAAATCGTAAGTTTTCGTAAAATGGCGTGACCGTGGCGGAGCGCCAAACTTCGCCGCCAAACAGGAAGTGGTACTTGCACCTGATTGGTCAATACTATTTTTGCCATAACTCGTCAATGCTATGTCATAGACACATATGGGGGGTATCATTGGACTCGGTTTTGAGTCCTCCACCTTCATTGGAGTAACTTAGCCCCGCCATCCCTTCTGATTACTCGGTACTAGCTCCTGATTGGTCTATACTATGTCCTGCTATAACTTTGCAATGCTATGTCATAGAAACACAAGGGTGGTATCATTGGACTCGGCTTTGAGTCCTTGGTGATCATTGGTGTAACTTAGCCCTGCCCCTTGGTCATAATGGTGGTATCATTTGACTCAGTATTGAGTCCTACACCTCCATTGGTGTAACCTAGCCGCGTCCCCTGTACTGATTGGCTGCTATTTGCCGAAACTTGCACGATCAAGGGCCCGTTGATCGCTGCTTGCAGCTTTAATTTTTATTATTATATTATTATTATTATTTTGCTTAAAATAGTCCCTTTACCTCTACACAAACAGCAAACGTTGCATGGAACCGATACAATAACATTGCCGTTAGTCGGGGTGTGGATGTGTATCTATGCCATCCATTGACTTGATGTGTACCTATGCCATCCATTCACTTGCCATCCATTGACTGCCAGAGTAGTGATAGGGCCGATCCGTCTCAATGCACTGGGGAAGTTAACTTTAGGATTCCGGTAATAGCCTCATGTCCATTGTTTTAGTGCATCACGCTTTCTTTCATTACATTGCGCCCCCTCTCCTGGCCACAGTGCGTAATGCACGCCTCATTGACTTGCATGGGAACGGATTTGCACTGCATTTCCCAGCCTTCTCTGGGTCCACGTCATCAACTCGATTTCCGCTTTCATCATCGCAAAACGACAATATATAACCCTATGTTGGTGATCATAATGGATTTTCACTGTAACAGTAAGTAATTGGCGAATTTAAAATACGGGTAACAAGGGTTTGGCGACGAAAACCATTGCGCAAAAATACAGGAAAGATGGGATTCGCAGGGAAACTGTAAAAAAAAAAAAAAAAGATTAACAGTTTTCGTGCCGTGGAAATGGATCTACGTCACCCGTTATCATTATGATTTACAGTAACAACTGATGCCGCTGACGTTGGGCTACGCGTTTGGTCGTTACTTACCGGCGCCGGTTTGATACGATCCCCATGCTAACAGCAGCTAGCAGCGACCGCATCCACCATTGATAGACCATAATAAGGGACGGACCAACCCGGAACCAAAAGTGTGTGTCCGTCAACTAACTTGTCCGTCGGGAAACATGGACCGAAATATGAAATATGACTTTTAGATGAAAATCGCTGGCACTGGCGACCTCCAAAAATATGAAAAAGGGCTGGCACTGAGAGATAGGATTATGGACCGGGGTCTGTTAACTAATATGGGGGGTGCTTGAATTAAAAGGTTTGGAAAAAAAAAAAAAAACACTGCTCAATAGGTCTATCAGAATTCATGCCCTAGAGGGGAAATTATTGGCTTGTTGATGAACCAATTAACAACCAGCACAATTGCATCTGTGTGGTTTAAACCTCACGGATTGGCCCACTGCAATGTCTTGCTTGGTCAGGAGCATGACAACTCATAAATATTGATCTATTGGTGTGTGTGTGTGTGTGTGTGTGTGTGTGTGTGTGTGTGTGTGTGTGTGTGTGTGTGTGTGTGTGTGTGTGTGTGTGTGTGTGTGTGTGTGTGTGTGTGTGTGTGTGTGTGTGTGTGTGTGTACACCTGTGCAGACAGAGGGGAGACTCTTCGGTCAGCAGATTGAGTTTCACATAACTTCAACAGTTGTACACAAGGTGTTATAAAGGTATAGAGGGTTCATTTGATAGATAAGATAAGAAGCACTCTGTTTGAGGGGTTGAACCACAATTTCCGCTGTTTAAACACAAAGTACAAGTTGTTGCGGAGATGTTTAAATGTAGAGCGAAATTTAACAACACAGTGGTATAAAGCCCTGAGGACTCCGCTTAACAACATAATTATGGAGTTCAAGTGGTTAACTGCTGTGTCAGCATGGCTGAACCCTCTCTAGATCAAGGTTTTTCACTGCAACCCCGAGATCCCTTATCACGTGTGTGTGTGTGTGTGTGCGTGTGTGCGTGTGTGCGTGTGTGTGTGTGTGTGTGTACAAATAGACCCCAGTTAAGTTAACACTCTGGGTCTTACTGTTGCAGAACTACTGCTGTAGGTGAGATACACACACACACACACACACACACACACACACACACACACACCACACACACACACACACACACACACACACACACACACACACACACACACACACACACACACACACACACACACACACTCTGCTGTGTGAGGGCGATATAGGTGCAGCGATATTACTATAGGACAGCGATCAGCTATGCTAAATAGTGGTTAATTGTGGCTGTGGGTGTGTAAATAAATAAATACATTGGATTAATTGAAACAAACCAATAACATCATTATTTTGGTGACAATATATAAAATCCATGTACCATGTGAAGGCTGTGTTGTCCCCATCTACAATCATTGATGTTTAACCTGTTATAGAATTACATAAAAGAGTGCATTGTCTGTTATCACATATAACACTTAATGAGACTGACTCTCTCTCTCTCTCTGTTCCATTTATTTTCATGGTTTCAAATATAGAACCCCTCCTCCACATTCACCTACTCGTTTCCGAAGTAACAACCCTCCCACTGTCTAACACACACACACACACACACACACACACACACACACACACACACACACACACACACACACACACACACACACACACACACACACACACACACACACACACACACACACACACACACACACACACACACACACACACACACACACACACAGATCCTATCTGACCTGGGGAATTAATTAATTATAGCCCCCAAATATCATAGATTATTAAAAATAGCATAACTAATAGTGTAATATCTCAAACTGTCGTCTTTAATAGTCAACATTGTGTGTGTGGGCCTTATCTCGCGCCGACAGACGCGGTCGCTATTGATTCCTGTTCATTTCAGCTGTCAGGGGAGCGGGTCGCCTTTTTACCACCAGCAGCTCATTTGGAATCGTTAAACTCAACTGCCTGCCTGCCCGCACTCTGTCTCTACTCATCTCTATCTGTCGCTCTATCTCTATACGTCTCTCTGTCTCTCTCTCTCTCTCTCTCCTGTTTCACAGCCTCTAAACCGCTCATCTTCTTCTCACTCTTTCGCTCTCCATCCCTCCCCGCCTCGTAACCACATCATATAATTTGTCTCGCCAGAGAAATTACAAGAAGCTGACACCTCCATGCACCCTCTCTCTCTCTCTCTCTCTCTCTCTCTGTATGTGTGTGTGCAGTGAACTAGTGGCCTTCTCCATCAAAGCTGTTACCTGCATGGTGTCTGTCTCGCTATAAAACACTGTGGGGTTTCTCAAACATTTTTGTGTCAGGGAGGGACCCCATATTGATATGTGGGCCTATTCCATTCGCATTTGTTCATTTCTTGTGTCCCATCTTCCCATGAGAGAAGATCTGTGTTGTCCACTTTGTTAAACATATGTATACGTGTTGAGATAAGTCACTGTTTTTGTTTAATGCAGATATACGGTATGCTTGTTGTCATTTTCCCTTTGTTAGTAGTTTGAAACTAATGAAGTGATTGTAATGAAGTGATGGTAAAGAAACACTGGCAGGCATGGAGAGGCATGTACCTCCACACATCAATAAACAACGTCTGTGTGTGTATGTGTGTATGCGAGCGTGCGCGCGCGTGCGTGCGTGCGTGCTGTGTGGAGAATGGAAACTTGGGGTCAGGCAGATAACAAGAAAACAAATGGAAAGTACTGGTGGTCACACCTGCTCTGAAAAATGCCTAACAGCAAACATGGATCACAGACATTTGCTCTTGTACTGTACCTGTCTTATCTAGTGATATAAATTTAATTTAATTTATTTTTTGTTTGTTATGTTATGATTAATTTAATTATATTTTATTTCATGTAATAACATTTATTATGTGTAATCTAATTTCAATTATGTCCTTTTTGAATTTCAAAAAATTGCGTTCTTTGCATACTAACCATTTTACGACGCAATTGTCTGATGCACCAAATGGGACGTTAGTGTTCAAAACTGAATATAATAAACATTTGGCCAAATACCGAATAGTCGATTATGGTTATATATCACCATTATTATTTTTTTACTAATGAATGTAACGCTGCTGTCAGCAAGAATCAATAAGGTATTCCACAGAATAGTTTTGGTGGCCGAATATTCCCTGCATCTTCAAAATTTACATGAAGGCATCTTGCCATAGCACCAGTTTATCATCAAGATAAACTATTTATTGCAACGATGTCACGTTAAATTTAGCTGTGTGACTGACTGTGATTCAGATACTACAGATTATCTGCGCAGGCATGAGACAGAATCTGAGGTCACAAACCTCCCTGAAGCAGAGCCTGTACAGAGGTATTACATGAACATAACATGATCCTCCAGGGGGCAGAATATAAGATGCACCAATATTACATGACTGCAATCCACAGATATACATACAGTTAATATAGTGACATAGTGAAGGACGAAATGTCACAGGGAAAGGAGGCTAGTACTTTGATCAAACTGCAGAAGAGCTGCTGTATAAGCGATGCTTGGTGTGTGAACAGCCCTGTTTTAAGACGAGAGTAAGTGTTTATGTCTTCAGTACATCTTCAGTTCATACCAGGGCCCACTATTTATTCAGCATTTGAGCCACAGACCACCATTTGAGGACATTTTATTCCCACAGGCCCAAAATAACAGGCTGGATTTGGGAAACAAAACAGGCAAAGATACAGATCAAAATGACCATTAATCTTCTACATTTTCTAGTTGTGTAGACTTGGGCTCATTCAGATGATGAATGTTTTCATCATCATCTGAATTAGCCCAGATGATGTAAACATGAAACCAAATGGACCCGCATGGGTCCATATGGTTTCATTTTTACGCTCTCAAGAGTTTAATCTGGTTAACCAAATCTTTAACTTAGCTGGGGACCACCTGGAACCCTCTCAAGGACCACTGGTGGTCCCCGGACCACTGGTTGAAAACCACTGCAGTAGAACACCAAAATAAGTCATCATCATGTGTGTGCAACTGCGTGTGGGTCTTAGATACGGAAAATAGCTTATCTATTAGCTCACAACACCATTACACTTTTGTAGATCAGCTGTTTTTCTGCCAGTGAAATCGATAATTTCATTAGTTGTCAACTGATTAGTAATCAATTAATCGGGTCATCACCTAATCACTTAGGTTTTTGTAATTTGTCATGGGTGTTTTCTCATTTAAACAAATTTTTACAGCACTATGTGTAACTAAACACTTCCTCTTTACTCTATACACGAACGACTATGTAAGCTCATGTTTTCCGATGACACTGTCATATTAAGTCTACTATCAAGCAACTCTAGCCTGCTCAGCCATTCAGCGGGTGTGAATGAAGTTGTTGACTGGTGCGCACGGAACTTCATGATGATCAATACTAAGAAAACGGAGGAGGTAGTTATAGATCCCAGGTCCATTGGCGATCACACCGTATTGAGTGTCAATAACAACAACATCAAACAGGTCTCCTCTTATAAATATCTTGGAGTACATATTGATGAGGACATGAGCTGGAGAACACATGTTACTTCTTGTTGTGCTAAGATACATCAGCGGTTACACTTTCTTCGCAGACTCAGATTGTTTGGAGTCAGTTTGAGTATTATGATGATTTTTTACAGGGCAAGCATAGAGTCCATCCTGAGATATGGGATAGCTAACTGGTTTGGTAACCTAACTGTCAAATATAAGTCTCAGATTGAAAGACTTGTAAAAGAGGCTGGGAAGATTATGGGATTGTCTTGCCCCCAGATCACCCTAAAAGCCATTTTCAAACAAGCAGTAGTTCGACAGGCTCAATGTATTGTAAATGTGTGTAGTGTAAATGTGTTATACGTAACTGTATTGTCCTGTCTCTACTGTTTTTTGTTTGTCTGAATGAAACTCTGTCTGCAGCTCTGCTCTCTGACTCCAAGAGAAATTTCTCCGACGGGAGACTAATAAAGCTAACCTTGAACCTTGAAACTAATCCGATGATACCTGTACATGCATAGCAACTGCACTGCAAAATATGACACATAACCATGATTATATCATCAAGAACAAATTATTTTTACATTACCTATTTGAGTTCAGAAGAGTTACTGTTCCTTTTAGACTGACAAATGTAGCTACTTAATCAAATGTATGTCCGAATAAGCCTAAAGACACCATGAATTGCTTTAATTCATTTAAAAAAATGTGCGTTTGAATAGCAGACTAACTAACAGCTAATCAAAGGTATTTTTTGTTATTTAGAACATGCCTAAAATATATATTTTAAGGTGATGTTTAAAGAATAATTGTAATCTGATTAATCTATAAATAATTGCCCAATGAATTAATTATGAAAACAGTCGTTAGTTGCAACCCTACAATTAGCCATAAAATAAACAGCATACTGGCCGGCAAAACTACATCTGAGTCAACTAAATTAGGGGTTCCCGAAGTTTTTATTACCACGGGCCGGTTGACAGTTCATAAAATGTTCACGGACAGGAGGGGCAGGTGGGGTCGTGTCTCAGCTTACTAAATGCACCTTCAAAGCAACAAAAGGCATGTCACTACCATATTTTGTGTGAGCGGACCCTACCTTCCCACATGCTAAAATCAGCAGACGCAATGAAGGTGAAAGTACATTCACTATACGGCAGTACAATGCTAAACATGCCCCAAACTCCTCTCCCTTCTGGCTCCAAAACTATGAAATGCACTTCCCAATGCAATCAGAACTGCAAACTTCCAACCTTCCACCATAGTCAGAAAACCTACCTCTTTTTCTTTCCACTCAGCCTATAGCACTGGACAATAGCACCAGCCTAGCCATGACAACCTTAAGAGGTGTATGCAAAGGACCAACCTAAGGAGCAAGCATGCAACGCGGCTAGCCAGCTGATGTAGAATGGCTTTTAGAAAGAAAGAAAGAACGAAAGAACGAAAGAACGAAAGAACGAAAGAAAGAAAGAAAGAAAGAAAGAAAGAAAGAAAGAAAGAAAGAAAGAAAGAAAGAAAGAAAATGCCTACATTCTTTGCCACTGTCACAGTAACTCACAACGGACCTCAGCAACCACAACCTACTGTTTATCAGTCTTCAATTCAGAAGTAACATTTGGAATTGTTTGCCGTTATTTCAAAGCCCAAAACCTCTACCTTGAAACAGCAAATTCAGTCATAGGATTACTGAAAGCCACGTACACACATATACTGTTCCCTGTTACTATTTACATACGTTGTAATCAACGGCAGATACAACACAACAAAGTCTGTAGATTCACATCAGCTTTCAATTCCAAAGCCGCAAACATGTTACTGAACATGCTTAATTGCCACCCAGCCAAAACAACAGCTACTGTATCATACACCCAGCAGCAGCAGCAATACAGCAAGACAAAAAAACAAAGTTCCTACCTTGAGCCGATAATTGACTTCATCCGTTGTGTAAGCGATGCCAGGGTCAACGTTTGGAACTGTTGGCACCGGCCAGCCTCATTCTCCTCGGCTGCCATCTTCTCACTCAGCCTTGGATGTTTAGTACTGCACATAGCATTATGGTGTAGTGCAATGGTCAAGGATTTATGGCAGGCTCCAGCGGACCAGCATTCACAGCATGTCACAGGAGAATGGACTCAGGGCTGAGATGAGGCTTAGGTTGGCGGTCTGGGGTCATCACCCTGGCTTGTGTACCTGTGGAGCAGGATAGGTTGAGACACATCATAAGTTTTCAGTATAAGTAAGGTAGAAGGAAAAACTGAGCTGACCAAGACCCACATACTGTACTGTACAGTGTACAGTGTACACTGTCACAACTCAGTAGAAACGGCAGGCAAGCATAAACACTGGCTGTATACTGCATCCTTCTGGTAAGTAACTTATAACATAGGCCTAATAGAGCCTATACAGCAGGTGTTCCCAAAGTGGGGTCTGATGACCCCCCCAGGGGTACTTCCAGGGGGTGCCCACTCCCCAGCTAAGGAACCAACAACTATCTGAGTAAAAAATGAAATAGACCCTAACAGCATTTGGCTAAACAGTGATTATAATTAGTCACTGTATATCACCTGTTTAGAATTTGCACATCATGCAGGAGAAACCAGTCCGACCCAATACAAACGCCACAAAAGTCCAGCACTTTCATTTACACAAAGTAGCTCATAACATGTAGATTTTTATAACACTTTGGAAAGAGGATAATTCAAGCATTCTCTGCACCTGCAGTGTTGGCGACTTTAACATTGTTTAATACAAGCAGATCCCAGATGTAAGTTTTTGTTATTGGAGAACACACACACACACACACACACACACACACACACACACACACACACACACACACACACACACACACACACACACACACACACACACACACACACACACACACTCTCTCTCTCTCTCTCAGTTAATGCTCTTAGCATAGATGGCTAACTAAAACTCACCTGCAGGATAAAACGACTTAGTTGCAACCAGTTTGTTAATATTAATTAACTTCCCTTTCAAACTCTCACACACTTGTGGCTGAGCGGTGTTCACTTTTATCCATGCCAGACTACTGTAGCCTACTCTGTAGTTCCACTTCCATGCGGTCTAAGTTTAATAGTGTCTTGTTTACAGTAGCTTCGGTCGGTCACAGGCGTTTGGTTTGCACTCGTCAGCATGTGTGTGTTGGTGAGGGGGGGCGTGGCTACAGGAGGATTTATTTATTTATCTATTTCTTTATCTATTTATTTGTGCCTGAACACCTCAAAGTCTCCTCAGGTTCTGCATAAAACGGTTCTCAAGATATGTTGTTGTCATTGAATAAGATGTCCACACCCACAAGTCCTGTATTGATGATGTGGTACAATATTAGAGAGATATTATTAGACTGATCTAGTTGTATCCAATTCAGATGTTTAACAATAATTTAAAGTGTATCCTTATGCTCTCAAGAGTTAAAGACCTATATTAAAGGGCTAGAAAGCACATGGGTGCCTACTGGACATGGGTGCCTAGTGGAGGTAGGCTACAAATTAGGTAGGTTGGTGCTTCAAGGATCAGCAGGACAAGAATGAAGAGGGTGCAACCATAGGTGATACGTGATAACCCCTCCTATCCAAACACTACAAAGGTAATTAAAAACTGAGTAGCCTATTACAAAAAGGTAAAGGAAAAACTAGATCACGTGAAACTAGATCAGCACTCAGTTGAATGAAAAAAGTAGGACATGGCCTACTCGTGCATGAGCGGAGCGGGCTAATGCTAATGACATTAGCTATAAAGGCCTTTAACTTACTGTATGTCACATTACATCATCACGTAAACCGGCCATACCGAGTCTTCAACCCTTCACCTTTTTAGGGTGGTTGCCATGCCATAGGCAACCAGACTATTGTTATTGTGCCACTTTATTAAGGGATCAAGCAGTCCACGAAGTGGACTTGATCCCTTGATTGTTTTTGTCTCATTTTCCTCCTTCCGCCAAAAATAGCTGTTCTGGCTGAACCGTGCAGTCGGTTTTCGCGAAAATTGGTAATCTGGTAGAGGGTGATGCCAAACGGTGATGATGCAAAGCCTGTGACCACTGGTCAAATGGTGGCGCTATAGCACTCAACTGAAATTGCAAACTTTAAACACTCATAACTCATGAACTGCTCGACTCTCAGAAATGTAACTTATATTCACTTATGCGTCTGCTTATGTCAAACAACTTTTGTATTCTGACTTTTCACCTCTGACCTTTAGATGAACCGCCATCTTGAATTATATGTAAAACAGTTAAAATGTCTCTTCTCCTACAATCTTTGATCAAAATGCATAACAATGACCTACACATGAACTTTGAAGCCATACAAACATGAAATGGGTGTGAATTTTGTTTTCAGTGAAAAAAATGATGTTTTTACGAGCCAATGAAAATTGCTTGTTTGTGAAAATTCTTCTATTATCCCTAATCTACACATGCAAAGTAATCTGTTTATGAGATTTTACAGTTTGGTAGAGGGGGATGCCAAATAGCACTAAAACCAGTCTTGCTCCAATCGCTCAAATGGGGGCGCTATAGCAATTCTTTGAAACTGAAACATTTGAACAAGCATAACTCAGGCTTCGTTTGGCTTAAAATCATGGGACTTGTTTCTACATGTTCCTTGATTCATGTGGAACACATCTGTAATTTCGACTGGTAAGCTCCACCCCCAGAGTGTCTGCCATTTTAAGCAGTTTGAAAAATGCTCATGCCTGATTTTATGCCTGGATTTTTGATCAATTTGCATGACACCTGCTACATGAGAACTTTGGCCCCATCCGGACAAAACTTCAGAAGCAAATTTGTTTTCATCAAAAATGACGTTTTTATAAGCCAATGAAAGTTGCTCGTTTGTGAAGAGTCTTCTTCTCCTTGTTTCTCTCTGGCAACACTGGAGCAAGTACATTGTGCCAGATTGTGTGAGAGGAATAAGCATGTGGAACTTGTTTCCATTTGTCACTTTGACCACTAAGCTCCACCCTCGGACTGCTGAATTGTGCATATTGTTCATATTGCTTACTGCTTGGTGGCGTGTTGTTGGGTTGTTTCATTGATGACAACAACTAAGCAAATCATTGTGCCTGGATAGCTCAGTCGGTAGGGTGCCTGACTTCGGAACACAAGATTGAGGGTTCAAGTCCCACTGCTGACAATACAAAGTCTGAGTCTCCAAAAACCCTGCTGTGTTTCCACAATCACATGATGTATTTCTTCCATGTTTCTATGGCTTATTTGTGCATATTTAAGGAGCGGTAGTGGCTCAGAGGTAGAGTAACCGGATGGTAACCACAAGGTTGCCGGTTCGATCCCGGGCTCCTGCAGAGTTAGTGTCGATGTGTCCCTGTCCCACTGCCATCAGTGTATGAATGTGTGTGTGAATGGCTGAATGTGATGCACAATCTATGTAAAGCGCCTTGGATAAAGGCGCTATATAAATGCACCATTTACCATTTACCAAGCAGTCCACTGAATGTGTGTGTTGTTTCCAGTACATCTTGTGTCTGTTGGGTAGCCTCATTGGTAGAGCGCATGACTTGGAAATGAGAGTTCCTGGGTTCAAATCCCGGCACGGACACCTAGTAATATGAGTCAATCATGCACAATCTCATGTGGTCTTCTACATCTAAGTTCATGGTTCTATGTGTAACCCAGGGTAAAACTCAATGTAATGGTGGTTGTCACCATTCGGCCATGTTGTGTTTTGTCACTATTCGGCCATGTTGTCACTAATGACAGTTCACAGCTCAGTTCACCACTCACTCACAGCTCACCAATCATTTACTCATTCACCAACTCAGTGGCCTTGTGGTTAGAGTGTCCGCCCTGAGACTGGGAGGCCGGGTTCAATTTCCGGCCGGGTCATACCAAAGGCTCTAAAAACGGGATCCAATGCCTCCCTGCTTGGCACTCAGCATCAAGGGTTGGATTGGGGGTAAGACCCTATGTCATACTAGCGTCATGTCCAGAGGGTGTACTTGTACATCAAGCTGCCTCATGCTACAGAAACAGGAGATAGGCACCTGCCCTATGGGCCTCATGGCTGGGCAAGGCTGTTTGACTGTCACTATTTGGCCATGTTGTCACTAATGACAGTTCATAGCTCAGTTCACCACTCACTCACAGCTCACCAATCATTCACTCAGTCACACCAGATTACAATGTGTGAGTCAGTCAGGGCAGGGCTCAAAAACCCTGCCCTGCTCCCATAATTACCTGATGTATTTCTGAAGTTCAGGCTCCCATGTTTCTATGGCTTATTTGTGCGTATTGTTCTTACTCCTTATTGCTGCTTGCTTGATCCCGTTTTATTGCTGCTTGCAGCTATATTTGTTATTGTGATGCGTTTTCTCTGTAACCTTTATTCTGTAACTTTTTTTTTTACAGAATAACATTTTTTCACCTGATGATAATATACAGTATAATCATTTGATTGGCTGACCATGATGATCTAATGATGTAAAACTTTATTTTAGTTATCACACCACCATTATCAGGGCAACCCCACATTGCAAAATTGCATTCTAGTTATTACTGTGTCTAGGGGAACTTTTTAATCATAACTTAATGTTATTTTTTAAATAATATAATACACACAAATTCCATGACAAAAGTATTGACACGGTTTTAGACTTGCACAGAATAAATGAATTTCAGGCAGGTCACCTGTGGTGAGTTTGGGTGGTGGATTTAGGTGACATCCACCAAAATGTAGGAATCAGTCATCCACCATGTTTAAATGGAGCAAACCCCTCATTCTGCTGTTGTGTTGTCACTAAATGACCCATACTGAGTATGGAAAAAAGAAAAAAAAAAGCAGAGAATTGTCTGACGAGCTCAGAGAGAAGATTTTAGAAAAGATACATAGACAATGTAAAGGCTACAAGTCCATCTCCAGAGACTGATGCTCCTGTGTCCAGGAGCCATGTACCATGTGTCTGAAGGTCAGCCTAAATCTGCTTTCCAGTTGTTCTGCCACCATTTGAACAATCCTTTGCTGCAATATTTGGTCCATACTTCTCTTACGGCCTCTTCTGGGGAGATTGGCTACCGTATTATGAACCTCAACTCTTTGATAACATTTAGCACAGTGGACACTGGACACAGCGGAGAATCAAGGTCTCTGGAGATGGACTTGTAGCCTTTACATTGTCTAGGCTTTGCTAAAATCTTCTCTCTGACCTCGTTAGGCAGTTCTCTGCTTTTTTTCCATGCTCAGTTTGGGTCATTTAGTGACACACAAACAGCAGAATGAGAGGTTTGCTCCATTTAAACAGGGTGGATGTCTGATTCCTACATTGTTGTCACCTAAATTCACCACCTAAACTCACCACAGGTGAGTTCAAGGTGAATGATCTGCCTGATATTCATTTATTCTTTGCAAATCTAAAACGGTGGCAATACTTTTCCCATGCGATTTCTGTGTAATATATTATTTAAAAAATAACATTAAGTTATGATTAAAAAACAAATTTTCTGTGTCATTATTAGTTTAATAAAGAATTTGATTTTTTGTCAATTTCAACTTATTTTGCAGACATTTGGTCTTTATGTGCAATATTGCCAATACTTTCAGCCACGACGGTATAGTCAAATAAAGAAATAGTAGCTAATATGTAATACTACTACTAGGATAAATGTGCTAATAGTTACTTTATTTCCACCTCTACAGATTGCAGTCTACTAATGTATGGGACCAGCCATGCAGCAAGTCAGCAACAGAGCATTACAGCAGGCAGTTAAGTGGTTAATTATAGTAATTATGATTCAATACAACTGGAGATTAATTTAATAATGCACAGACTGGACAGAGCTCATTAACCTTCATTAGAGTCATTATTGACACTCTCTCCCTGTCTCCCTGTGCCTCTTTCTCTCACACCCCCTGCCTCTCACACCCCCTGTCTGTCTGTCTGTCTGTCTGTCTCTCTCTCTCTCTCTCTCTCTCTCTCTCTCTCTCTCTCACACACACACACACACACACACACACACACACACACACACACACACACACACACAGGATCTGTCTGTCTGCTTCTCTCACTCTCTCTCTCTCTCTCTCTCTCTCTCTCACACACACACACACACACACACACACACACACACACACACACACACACACACACACACACACACACACACACACACACACACACACACACACACTTGCGTGAGCGGAGTGGGTGCAAGTAAAGTGATTGGTGCTTGGTGCTCGGTCCCTCGGGGTACTCCGATTGGCTGGTTGGGGGCTAATGAAACTAGCCTAAACTTGATTGATTCTTTCAGGAGTTTGAATGAACATAATTTTAAAGTGTTGACGGTAAATATTTTATTTTGTATACCAGCCATGTGAAATGACAGTGTCACAGTGTTTGGAGTGTTGCTGTTCCAGCTAGCCAACACATGCAATCAAACAAATAAATAGAAAGAGAAGAGGCTGCTCTTACGTTGAAAGTATTCCACATGCAGTGTTTCTCGACATGTTAAAGTTTAATTGGTATAGAGGTTCCACGTATAGCAAATGACACTGTCCTGGTGGACACATGGTTAAACACCTAGATGGGTGCAGGTTACAGAGCTGTTAGCCTGAGCTAACCTCAAAGCATTTTGGCCTTGGATTGGATCTCTGTCGTGAGACAAGCCCGGCCCCTCCTCTTCTAGGCCATGTGGTCAATGATCTGGTCCATGCTTTCACTTTTTGCACAGCATGGACAAAAATAAAAGCCTGGATATCGAGGCTACAGAGCTGTAAACATCTACATTTTATAGAGACACAGAGAGGGCGCAGGGGATAGACAGAGACATGGAGAGAGAGAGCGTAAAGGGTGAAATTGTAATTATTCCTCCCCCTCCCCGCCAGCTGCCAGAGGGACAGCAGTGGCGCTCAAACACGGTGCAGGTTAATTAATTTCTGCCACAAGGGAATATTAGCGTAAACAGATAACTATTATTATCATTATTATTATCAGTGGCCGTTGAGATTAAAATAGACAAGGTTGTGTTGGCTCTTAATAATCTGATCTATGATATCGGCTCGCCGGGCCAAACCCCACTGGGACTATAAAAAATGTCAGTATAATGTCACTATTATTATCACGTCTGGAGTTCAAATGTAAAACAAAGCCTATAGGTACATTTTAACATGAACCCTACTATGCCTATTTTGGGGGAAACATTCAAATAGTAGATCTGCAAGCTCACAGCATTTCACAGAATGATGCATGTGAGAATGTAGATTGGTTATTTTAGGTTAGATTTCAAGGCTTATAAGTCAAGTTAAATAAGGAAAGAGGTTCACAACACATCAGAAATCATTCTAATGAAGACTGGGGGTGTGCAGGGCAGACATAGCCAGTTGGAATGGAATCTTACAAATCTGATAACAAGAAAACTCCAGAGATTATGTTTGACTTTTGTAGTAGAGTATAGTAGAAAAAGTGTCAAATAATTCTTCCATACTATGGCCTTATGGTTTGAGCATCCACCCTGAGACTGGCTGGGGGTTCAAATCCTTGCAGATTCACACCAAACACTAGTATTGGACGCAATGCAAGGCAGGGAGACAGGGTAAAGTACAAAGTGCACTGGATTGTAGTAAAGTGCAAAGTGCCTGTGACAGTATACTAGTGTGAGTAGTGTCATGTGCAGGGTAATTGTAATTGTACATGAAGTCATGTTAAAGAAACAGGAGATAGTTTCCTGCCCGGTGGACCTCATGGCTGAGCAAGGCATCAGGGCCTATGGGAGTATGCATGCAAGGTTTCATACCCTTGGTCCAGCGGTGACGGAGATTATAGCTGCTCACAAACACGCGGATAGATGGGATTAGAAACAGTCTATAGAGCCTTTGACCATCCAGCCCTGCATGGCAGTGACAAAAAGGCTTGTGTTAGATTATAATCTATCATATAATTCCAAGAGTCAACCTGTTTATTTTATGGAGGGGAAAATGCAGATTTGTTGAAGCAGCATTCACCACAGATTTCCAATTTCTAGAGCTCCAAATGGCGTTCCTTTTTATAGTCACTACAGTGGCATGTTGGCTGTTTAATGCTTTTTTTCCTGACATTGTTAATATGCAAATGTTTGCAGAGGTGAATGGAGACCGCTGAAACAATATTTCATGCATGTAATGTTTTAAAACATAATAAGCCATAAAGCAGCCCCTCTTCCATTATTGTGGGAGGAGCATCAGTTCCGGCCTCGCGCCTGCGTGGCGGAAGTAGGAAATAGATCATGGAGATGCAATAATGACTCGCGCTCCCCTGGGCTCAACTCTGATTGGATAATCACGTCCAGGGCGGCAAAAAGACCGCTCATTATTCCAGCCATTATTTTCCCCAACTTTTAATTTCTTGCTTCTAAAGGATCATTGACCAGGCTAATTATATGGAGCTGACCTTGTGTACAAGAGAAAATATGTCCCATCACTTTTTTCTTTCCTTCTCTTTTATATATATATATATATATATATATATATATATATATATATATATATATATATATATATATATATATATATATATATATATATATATATATATATATATATATAGTGGCGTCGATTCTTCTGTGAATAAAATTTAGAGTCAATGGAATATTAAGTCCCCCAGATTAGAATAAACACGTCGCATGTTAAATCAAAATCCAATTCTTTGGTCTATTATTTTCTGGCATAGTAATGACTGCCAAGTATTAGGAATCAATATTTCACTGCGGCGGGTGGGGGCATTACCGAGTTTATTCAGGCAGTAATTGAGTTTTGGAAGGAGAGGGAGTCCTGCCCCTGTCATTTGCATTACAGATAAGAGGGGAGGTAGCCATAGAGTGATCTGGGTTTTTTATCGAGCAGATGCATTGCAGAGTTAATGTTTGCAGGGGACAGAGCTATATGAATAAATCGCATCCAGTTACATATTAATCTGTTGTTGGGCAGAAAGCTCCTATCTCCAACATTTCAACTTTTTAACGTGCCAGTTGTCAACTTTGAATAAGTGAGCCTTGAAATTGAAACCTATATGCAATGCAAATTGTAGTGATGAAATATAATGTAACATGCTAGCCATTGTGAATAGGATAAAAGAAAAAGTGCCATAAGCATATTTTAATTGTAGGCTAATAACACGAAAGGAGTGTGTGTGTGTGTGTGTGTGTGTGTGTGTGTGTGTGTGTGTGTGTGTGTGTGTGTGTGTGTGTGTGTGTGTGTGTGTGTGTGTGTGTGTGTGTGAGCGCGCGCGCGCGCGCGCGCGTGCCGCAGCAGACGACAGATAATAGGCTATTACAAGAAGTGGGATTAATTTGTAGCCAATTACAGTCTGGGGAGGCGAGTGGCGAATAGGAATGAATGCATAAATAAAGTGAGCAAGTTTTCACATAGGGGAGAGAGAAAGAGAGAGGGAGAGAGAGAGAGAGAGAGAGAGAGAGAGAGAGAGAGAGAGAGAGAGAGAGAGATCATAGAGAAAGAGTAAATAAGGAAAGAGGGAGGAAAAAGAGACCGCATAGAGGAACAGAGGGAGAGAATATAGCGAGAGAGTGCGTATGAGAACTAGAGTGGTTCGTGAATCCCGGTCAGAAATGGAGTTGTGATTGGCGAGAGAGAGAGAGAGAGAGAGAGAGAGAGAGAGAGAGAGAGAGAGAGAGAGAGAGAGAGAGAGAGAGAGAGGAGGAGGAGGCAGAGCAGCGCTGCGCGAGGAGAGTCGACAGGACACTGACCGTTGCATACACGCCACGGAACCACGATGACAACCTGCCCTGTTTATGGAAAAGACACCGACCTTGGTCCTTGTTGTTATTATTTTATAACCGCCTAGACTACATGTCAACAAAGAAAAGAAAACCCTAAACAACGATAACGAGACGAAACGAGAGAAGAGGAGAGTATAGAGGAAATAGTGGCGGCACGAGATTGGTGGGGGACAGAGAAAGAGGAAAAAGTTTACGCGCGAGGCGAGCAGACAGTCTGGACCTGACCTGCTTGGCCGCAGGACGCTACTCTGACTCAACTAAATAAACTACAACAACAACAACAAAACATCAGTAACAACAGAACCTCAACAGCAAGCAGCAACATCAATTGGACTGGCGAGAGATCTTTGCGAAAAGTGCAAAAGTCTATGCATAATGATCTAATGGAGCATCCTAGAGAGTTTTGCAGTGTCACTGGAGTTTGAAATGACACAAACGAACAAATGGGACTGTAATAATCTTTTAACCTATTACTAGCCAAATATATGTTATTATTTCTTTTTATTCAATTTGATCTTGTAGTATATTTAATGGGAACTGTGTAGTGCACTTAAATATATGGGACATCATCATATGTCTGGTGTAATTTGACGCTATGAGCCGAGATTTGAAAGGTGACAGTGCAGTGGCTCAATCCACGGGCACGGTGATCGTGGTAGGGCCAGTGGACAGTGGAGACATGCTTGACGGAACCACAACTACAGTGGACAAACAACGGGGCTTCTCCTGTCCCGTGGCCGCGTCCAGAGAGCCCCAGCCCGGCGGCAACCACACCGACAGCCCGCCGACCCGAGCGGATCTCGTGGCTCCATCACAGCAGGTAAAAATAGCAATTATAAAAATGAAAAATAAAACAAATAAACAGAACGTCAATCGCAGAGAACTAAGCCCATTTTGGTTACACGTATTGTGCACCAGGTTACAAATCAATATGTTTCGTCTAATATGTATAACGAATGGATACATTTAATTTGTAATGTAGCCTATGTGATTTACATTGAGCCTATATTTGCGGGCCCATTTCGGTTACATTTATACAGTGATTTTCTAACTTTTAAATTGATATACCGGTATTCGTAATTTGTAGGCCTATTTGCAGATGGATTTGTAATCTACAATGTAATGCAAAGGCGACATTATAGGTCTACTGGCAAATTGTATTTTACATTCTGGGATTTAAAACGGGGGATTAGCCTACTGCTCTGTTAAGTGCTGTGAAAAACGATGTTTCGTTTCGATTTGTTCAAATAGGGCAGGATTTAAAAAAAAAAAATCTAAAAAGACATTCTACAAAAAATGAATTATATGAAATAGAATCACAACAAACGTTTTATAAAAGTATAGGTTCTAATTTAAGCAAATTTGTTAAGATATAAAAGATACTTCGTGTATGGGAGCCAATGATGGCCACTTTGGGGGACTGGAGGAAACAAATGAAATAAAATAGAAATGACACTCGAATCCTTCCAACACCTAAAAAACAATTCATAAAATAAATATCTAAAGTTGATGTTTCCATGAAATTCGTTCGTAATAAAAATAATTCACCTTACATTATTAAATAACTATACGCATTGGAATTTTAAAAGCTGCAACTGTTTGTAAACTATAGCATATTCATACTATATTATTCAATCCCAGCATTTCGCATTCATGAGGATTTTGCCTCTCAACTGGTTTATGGATGTAGGCCTATTTAGTATTTAATTATTTACAGTTTAGGTCCATACGTGATGTGAGAGAAGACTTTGTTTTTGCCAGCAGTATTAATAATATCAATGTGAAAACATTATTGGAGATTATATAGGTTATAATTGCCAATAATGCTTGATGCAGGCCTATAGCCAAGTTGTTTTCAACTATTTTGATACCAGGGCCCAGTATGATGAGGTTTACGTCTTCCTCTAAGTCCCAAAACAAAAGATTTATTTTGTCCACAATTCCATGCTGTATTTAGGAGAAATAACAGGCGAACAATTATAATTCGTCTACGTGTAAAATGTTTCATTTTACATTCCCGCCTGCAGGAACCCTCTCACTGGCCTATAACTTACTCGCCTGTTAAAGGGGAATTCCACCCATTTCATTCATTTTTTTCTGAGAGTGTACAAATGCAACCAAATGAACCCTAACGGGTTCATTTGGTTCCATTGTACGATCTCTGTAAGAAGCGTCTATAAAGAAATCCATTTACGTAAGAAGCGTCTATAAAGAAACCCATTTACATGGTGAAAATACATCTTGATGATGTCATCAAGATGTTTCACCATGTTAATGGTTTTCTTCAGACCTCCATTTCTTAAGTTGGGAACACAGAATGGGCGAACGTATCATGTCCACCCAGCACCTCTAGGGTATACTAATGACATTATTAGAATGTTAAAAATGGCTGGACCTCTCCTTTAATAACAACAAGAACAATAATTATTCTACTACTACACAGGGGTCTAGTGGACACAGAACAACCTCCTTCTCGGTTCTGGACATTTTGGATCCCAACAAGTTCACGAGCAGCCGAAGCAGACATCACGCGCACGCGCCGGGATCGCGCACGGAGCACCGGGACGCGCTGCACGAGGAGGACATGCACGAGCCGCCGGACACCTGCAGCGGGGACGGCAGCGCGTGCACGAAAATTAGTAAGTTTACCTTCAATCCGCGGGTCTAAAATAACAACAAATGTATTTTTACGTTTCCATCATAATTTAGTATGAAGTTTTTTTTATTGTGATATCAAATGGGGGTTCATTTGTAGACTAAATTTCAGGTTCACAAACTTGGCGCTTGCGGACCATCAAATGGTCTAAATCACCGTCCAAATGTGACTCACCCAAATGAACAATTTGGAATCCTAGAGAGGGTTCCGTGCGTTACGTAGCAGCCTGATCAAACTGCATGGGCTCTTTTAAATCCTGTCATGATCATCTGTTCGGAAGAATGAAGCAATAGCAAACTTACCCGCAGTTCTTTGCCATAGCTTTTAAAGTTGACTCAAATATAATTGTTTTGCTCTCTCTCTCTCTCGCCAACATCATTCACGTTCATAAACCGCGGCGTTTGTTCGTGCGCTCGATTCGCACAGCGAGACGAATTATTTATCACGAGCTGTCATAAGTGTAAATGCATTCAACGGGCCTTTATATCCTAATAGGCCACCGGATAAAGATCCAATTGATTCCTAAAGAAAAACAATTAAAAGCATTGGACTTGGTTTTAATTGAACCCTAAAAGAGAGTGCGTGCGTAAGAGACAGACAGACAGACAGACAGACAGACAGACAGACAGACAGACAGACAGACAGACAGACAGACAGACAGACAGACAGACAGAGAAAGCGATCGATATTCCATTATTGAACGGTGAATATCTGTACCAGCCAGCTGCGACAGCAGGCTACGGCTGGAAACCTTGTATGTCCTGCTGTACTTTTCAGAGCATAAAGAAAGATAACCAGCGTTCCAATGGATAGAATTGTGCATATAGGGGCTTTTCATTGGTTCAATACTTATTAAACTTCCAAAACAAAGTCAAAGTTAGAACATAGCATCACAAATAATTGCCGATTAGCTCAGAGCATTTGAAGGGGGGGGGGGGAGTTATAAAGTGATGATACGAGGTTATTATCGGATAACCGACGCTGATAATTACAGCCCATTACGGTCGTTTTAACTTACCAAAGACGAAACGAATAACGTAACTATTCATTTACCATTTATTATTTAAATTCATATCCGATTTATTTCGTCCTATATGTGGGTCTATTTATTTTCAAGCCTATTGTGGAATGTGGGCTCTATCTGTGCCACTTATATTGTTATAGTGAGCAGGTGGGTCGATTACACACGGATTAAGGCGGATTTAGACGGACATAAATTAGTCGTCTCTGTGCTCAGATAGGACATTCCGTTCCCACATGTCAATAAACATAAATAAACTAAAATCATAAAGTATAAAACATTCTGCCCGCTATTAGCCGATACTGCTAACAAACACATGCTTATAGTTATTCTAAACTTTGTATGATAGCTATAGGCTAAGGCTAAATGGTGACCAACTACTGTAAGGTATAAGTCAATGGAGAATGAGATGCTGATAATGAGCCATTAGCATAATAAGTATTGACACTTTTGTGACGATTTGGTTTGACTTGTAGAGAATTATTTTTCTCCCATGTCACAAAAAAGATGATCGGATATAGTTGTCAAATCCTTCAGCAAATTGCAGTGGCTGTTCAAACTTATCCGAAATTGAATCGATTTCTTCTTATCTCTCCCCAAACAAAACTGTAGGTAATTAGACACGGCAATTTACTACCATGCTGTCTATTATTATTATTATTGTTGTTATGTTGATATTACAATAATATATGATATAATAAGGGTAATAATAATAATAAATTGATTGGATGAACATCAGAAGTCAAATAATGCCCATTTGCCTAATTTGTTTAGGTTTGTGATATTTTGGTTTGCAGAAATAAATGTTATGATCGTCAAAACAAAATGTATGTATTAAATGACACCATCTAATATTCACAGAATTAAATTACCACTGAGATTTTACACTTGGATCGGAGAAAATAATGATACATAGCATGGGAGTCATTGGACTAAAACAAGTTTCGAGAAGAATTCGTTACAAATGTCAATTTTTTTCCTCCAAAAAATAAACGCGTCTTTTCACGGTAAAACAGCATTCATTAAAGTAGATTAGATACCCACCACAAGTAGACGTAGCAGTTGTCACTTATCAAATGATTTTGAAAACCGAAGCAAAACGCGTCAAATTAGGCCTGTAATCCTTCACTTTTGGAATAACACGTATTGTCTTCAAACGAAAATACCGTTATCTGCCTATGATACCGTATAGCCAAAACATGCATGGCTGAGATAGCCCTATGTTAAAATATTTAACTACAATACCGATATGTTGTCACTGCGTTTTTATGAGCAGACAGACAAGACTCCTTTAGGATTCAATTGTAGGCTATTATTAAATCAACAGGGTATATTTCATGTGTGCTGTATACTGTATAGCCTGTAGGAGCTACCGCCCAAACTCATCACTGTTAGTGTTAATTGAACCATTTTGTAAACGTCCGGATCCAATTGACTTTTGTAAAGTGTAGTCTCAGATTTAACCATGCTGCTCTTTGTACTTGGATATAACAATGCATTTATTTTTATTTGAAGAATTATTGCTGCTTTTAAAACTTCAAACATTGTTCCCCTTTATTTAGATTAGGTGTTTTATCCCCCATGCAAAATCTAAATGTTTTTAACTACACAAATTAAATTATTAATTAGGCCTAATGAATAAAATGTCAATAATAATAATAATAAATATATAACTATCTAATTTACACTTTGACATTATTGACATTTTTATAATTTACAGCCTTTATACTCTAAGACCACTTGAATGACGACCAATTTTTGAAATGGTTGACAAATTGTGGAAATACTATATATATATATATATATATATATATATATATATATATATATATATATATATATATATATATATATATATATATATGTATGGAAGTGGGGGCCCTTGAAATAAAAAGGCTCAATCAGGGATCTAATGAGGGGGCGGGGCTCGCACAGGATCCTAATAACAGGAATGTCAGATGACATGCCAATAATCATTGTCAGTGATGGACATAGTATATAGGCTATAATCAAGTAAATACTAATATAATTATTCAATTATTTCTTTACAGCAATTACTTGATTAATTTAACTTGAATACAAATTTAAACAAGCAACTTTCACTTAGATGAGTAATACCTATCATAAGAGTTATACTTTTCTGTGTATAGCCATACCAATTTCACAATCTCTGAATGCTATATGGAGTGTGGAATGCCCTCATTTGTTTGTCAATTCCGTCCCGTCCTCATACCGCTATTTATCTTTTCAACTATTATTTTTGAATTTCCATTTCTGATAAGCAAGTCATTACAAATAAATAAGTGGGGATGAGGCTCCTTCCTTTGCACAGACATTTAAAAATCCTGAGAGTCAACGGTCTGGCTGCATATAGAGTTTATCTCTGCTTCAACTCAAGTACTGAACGCTTTGATCAGCACTATGCGGTGATGAGACCAGGCAGGTGGTTGGAGTACCTCCAAACAGACACCCCCCTACCCCCCGCTGTGATCTTTGGCATCCCCTCTGTGTAGGAGAAACACTGGTCTGATGTACAGATGATAAAAAGATCAAACTTGATTGATCTCAAGGGACATTTGGACACCCGTTAAAGTGAGCTACAAAATGGTTAAAAAAAAAAAAAAAAAAAGGTTCACATCTAGCAGCAAAATAGAAGCACAAACAGACCTAACCCAATATACACGAGAGCAGAAGTTCTCAAATTACTGTAGTCCATGTATTTGGGCTGCAGATCCGCATCTGAAAATACTTAGTGCCAGGGGGCCCTAGTGTTTTGTGGTCACTCTCTGGAACCCACTCGGAGAACCCCTGCATTAGAGTAGTAAAAGAAGTACTATTTTAAATTAATAAAACCAAAACACAGAGATACTCTACATTTATTAAAAATGCTACTTGTAATGTACATTATTGGATTGAAATTACTAATGCTGCCGCTAAAAATGGGCTGATTCTAATCACTTATGTGCTGCTATACAATATAGACTTACAATATAAAAATGAGTCATCATTGTTCACTTAATGCACAGTACTGTATGTTTTGCATTAATCATGTAAATCTGAAAGGCTGTAAAACAACAGCTTAGTGCATAGTGTGTGTGAGGAAGACGCCGCATTTGAAAAGCAATTAGTCAGAAAGTGTGTCTGCCACCATTGATAGTCATATTGGGGATGGGATGCTACCGTTTATATCAATACATTTACAGTCTGCACAGAAAATATTGGGATAACAATGTCATTTTTTTTTCAACCCTGAATTTTATGTTTTCCATATACAGTATATATATTACAGTGAGTGTCACAAGGAACACTTGAGAGAAGACTGTTGTCATTTCCATAATGATGGATTGATAATAGCTTTATACTTGACAACCACTTGACCCCCGTAGCCCTGTTCTGGGTAGAACATTCATCAACAATAGCACATCTACAAGCCCACAACATGCTAAAAATGCGTGTGTGGTGAGCTTGTGGGTTGGCTATTTTTGGCAAGGTTGTTTGGTGGTTCTTCTCACTAAGTATAGAGGGTCTAAGTGGTTAAACTGAAGTATTCTGCCGCACCCACTTTGAGCACCGCCGCTCTAATCGACAGTCCAAATAAAGACTTTAAAATGTGTGCGTATGTGTGTTTCCCTAGAGGAGGGCTACATGTACCGGGGCTCTGAGGACGGTGGATTCCACCGTGCGCCGTTGACTCCAGACTCGGAGGCTGTAGACGAGCCGTACAGCAGCGAGGAGAGCAGCTCAGCTCTGGTCAGCAACGGAGACGGAGATGGCAGCATGACCCACCACGAGGACCCCGACAGGGACAGCAAGAGCCCCTCCGGAGGAGGAGGGGGGTCCCAGCTCAACAGTCTGCAGTCTGGGGGCAGCCAGTCGGGACAGTCGGGGGGCGGCAACAAGCCCAAGCGGAAGCGCTCCGGCTCGGACTCCAAGTCGGGGAAGCCGCGGCGGGCCCGGACCGCCTTCACCTACGAGCAGCTGGTGGCGCTGGAGAACAAGTTCAAGTCCACGCGCTACCTGTCCGTGTGCGAGCGCCTCAACCTGGCCCTGTCGCTGTCACTCACCGAGACCCAGGTCAAGATCTGGTTCCAGAACCGCAGGACCAAGTGGAAGAAGCAGAACCCAGGCGCCGACACCAGCGCCCCCACGTCAGGGGGAGGCGGGGGAGGGGGAGGAGGCCTGGGCAGCTTGAGCCCGCTGAGCCCCTCGCCCCCCATGGGCGGACACTTGTCCATGCACACGGGCTACGCCAGCCACCACCACCCCTCAGCGGGAGGTTTGGTCCAGCTGCCATTCCTGACGCCGGGCCATGCCGCCGTGCTCTCGCCCTTCATGCTGGGCTCTCAAACCTACGGTGCCCCGACGTTCTACACCACACACCTGTAGGCGTGGGTGGGACACGCTTCCTTTTGTTACAGGACTGACCCGCGTGTACAGAAGGCCCACTTTTTATACATCATGAATACACTGAAATGTCTACCCATGTACCATGCTACTTGTGTAAGACTGGACACACCAGCAGGCATGCAAGTGCATACATCATACACGCCCACGCCCCCCCCCCCCCACACACACACACACACACACTCTTACACTTACACACATACGCACACACTATATATAATGTAGAAAAACATCTACCCATGATGCCACGTTTCTGTATAGGGGTGGACTCACAGTCTAACACCAGCACAAGCTGCAAAGAACATGACAGGCAAAATATGTGCGTGTGCACACATACAAATACGCACACACAAATAACAAAAAGGTTGGACTCATTCATGGTTTCTATGGCAACTCAGTTGATTTTATTTTGTATTTCAGTTTAGTCGTGTCGTACAAACAGCAACCAACCAGCTTACTGTAAGCAGTGCAGCTTTAAGGAACTCTCTACTCATAAGCTGGACAAACTCTGGAGTCTTGACGTGAAAAAAGAAGATAGTGTTTCTTTTGTTTTATATGCTTTGTTGTATATAAACATTGCAGTGATTTCAACTTATTTTGATAGAATGTGAATATTTGCCAAACCCAGTGGTAAAATGTATATATAAATGCTGACATAAATCTATGTTCTTGCTTTGAATTCTGAATGCAGTTTGAAATGAAATAAAGAGACCCTGTAAGTTGATTTCTTTTTAAGTCTGTAACCGATCGAAAAAACGATCGTTCATTTACAACTT
The DNA here is from genome assembly GCA_039105355.1 of Benthosema pterotum. Taxonomy (NCBI): domain Eukaryota; kingdom Metazoa; phylum Chordata; class Actinopteri; order Myctophiformes; family Myctophidae; genus Benthosema; species Benthosema pterotum. The sequence goes on along the minus strand of CM076984.1, from coordinate 27,514,315 downwards.
CTGGAATGGCTTGAACTATTGTAAGAACTGTGGAACTGCAACTGTAAATGTTTTTTAATTCACTCGCATTATTTATTGAATTTGTTGCCATAAAGTTATTTAATGTATTGAGTCCTGATCATACACCTCTTTTGATATTTCAATAAGATGAAAGAGAGTAAAATACTACGGAATACAAAAGACTATGATAGTGCAGACTTATCTTAATTAGAATCCTGAAAAGTCTTTTTTTTTATCAATCGGAATTATAATTTTATTGTTTTCCGATTAAAACAACTTTTGGGAACTGAACTATTCATGGGCTGTTCATTTCTTAATTTAAATATTTTTGCAGGAATCTCAGATCTTTTTATGAATGTTTTGTTGTTATGACATTTAAACTAGATTCTGTCCGAAGACTAGCACACAGTGAACATCATAACACTATAGCAAACATAATTTTCATCATTATAGGTTATTATCTCCACCAGGCCAGAAGGCAGAGATGTGGAGATAAACTTTTATGATATAATTAGACTATTTTATGTAGACATAACCCTAGATTTGTAGCATGGTTGATTTGTTTTACCATACGGACCTATTTACCACTTTCAACCCCCACATTTCCAATTAGTAGATCAACAACCTCATCAACAAGCAACAATCAACGCGTTATGAGAGCATTGAGCTTCTATTTTCAGTTTTCTAGCAGTAGGACTTAAGTGGTTAGTGACTGACCTGATTTTGTCCTAAAATATCTGATATTGATGTCAACAATTCCCTCAGCACAGCTCGAGCCTTGTTGCGCTTTGTAAATTTAAATTCCATTTCATTGTATAGGCTATTATCTATTATCTGCTGCAAACCTGTAATTTCTGGCGGTGGGTCAATTCTTATCAGCTGGAAACCTTCCAGATGGGATTTGATTGATTTCAGATTTATTGATGAAGACAATCGGCAAAAAAGAGCTCAGTTTATTGATTGTTGACCTGCTTGGATAATTGAAAACATCAACTTGTTACACCATACCGTCATTTAAAACCCATCGTTTGTCTGTCATTCTCTTTACTCTAAAGGGTGTGTTTTTGTTGCTTTTTCAATTCAACTAATGGCTTATATTTCCCCTGTGACATTGTTCAAACTAGAGAGGCTTTAAACCACTTAAATGCTATATTTAGGATCGTCAAGGGTTCTGGTACTTAGTTGATCGGATTCTGAAGGGCTCTATGTTAAACTTCTTTGCAGAAGATCATGCATCTTCAAAACATTGATATTAAAAACAAAACATTGAAATTAAAAAAGAATAGAATATCGAATAAGAATAGAATATCACAATAATAACTACACTCAAAACCCATTTCATACTGAAATTCCCAACATACTATCCCAGACCCTTTTGTTTATATTTCCTGTATAGTTAATACCCTTTTAAAGCCCTATTTCATATTAAAGTTGCATTCATTGTTGTCCTGTAAAACAACCTTAAATATCTAGAAACACACTATATTACTATAAAAAATGGACGAATAAAAAAAAAACAGCTGGATTCCTTGGATAATGATGTTACATGTAAATGTTAGTTTTGGTGCTAGTGATTGTAATATGACTCATCTAGCATCTGGTCTTTTAAAATCCTTACTTAAAGTCCAGTCTCAAGACTTGGGGGTGTGTACAGTCAAATAATGAACACACTGTTATGCGCAGTACAGCAATCCCCACAGTGGTCACAGTACAACATAATACTGCTACTTATTTATTTACTGCAGAAAGAGCACATGTTCAACTGATCACTCATCCCTCTCATGGAGTTTTTCCCTGTCTCTCTGGTTCCATAAGGCTAGGTCCTCTTCTTGTCTAGTAAGTTGTAAACATTGAAGGGTTTTACTTTTGACATGAGGGGAGGGCAGGTGGTGATTGGATCAGACAACCGGACATTTTCTAACAGCAAATAATAATGATAATAACACTGTCAATCCAGTGCCATAGCGTAGGAGTCATGACAAGTCAAAGATAGTAGACAGATGGAATATGATATGGTGTACTTTAGCTTACACTCCAGCGTCACTAACAAGCAAACTTACTACACACAATCGATCACTCTACTAGCCTTCTACCATAGTAAGAATACTAGCAGGGTAAGAAGGCAGGAAAATGGCACCCATATACTGCCAAATCCTAACGAGTGTGTCAATGTGACCCTCCCCTATAGGATTTCATTACCAACCACCCACCATGGTAGTGTGTTAAATGCTCACGTAACAAGGTATATTGGGCTTTATAATTGCATAATTATAGAGATACAGAAGTAAAGTGACTGCATCTCATTTTGTTGAAACTTTGATGAGATATGGGTTATGAGTTGGTGTCAGAAGATAGCTCTGAGTAGAATTACAAGTGTATATGATTGTTATTAATAAAGTGTGTGCAGTCAAAAGTATTCAGAGAATTATTTGGTTTTTCACAGTTGCCTATTATGCACCTGTGAAAGTTTGTAAGACACAATGGGATTGCATACAGGGACAAACATATTTAGATGGAGTAAATGATGCAACATGTCACTTCATGGGCACAAGTAGTGGCATACTACTTGTGTATACTGTATATGGCAGCGGAGGAGGCACAATAGTTTGCCAGCCTTTCTGGCTCATCTTTAATTATCCCAAAAAACAAAACGCAACCAGTCTATGGGCATGCGAAACAAAGTTCATATACTTACATATAATTCCGACACCTGACGGAGACATACCGCTGGAAGGCCACCAGGGTCTATTGTCGTTCTTCCTAGTAGCTGTTCATGGGAGGGGCCGTCAGGTAGCATCAGCTGTGCCTTCTTGTATGCAAGCAAACATACCCCACATTAGTTGCAAATGTTTCCACTGCACCTACTAAACTGACAATGGGAGCAATTCCAGATCGCTTGGTGTAGCCAGGTATGGTGTAAGTCCTCTCATTGGCTGCATGGCAGCAAATCAGGTTTGGGGCCGTGCTCATTGGTTGCATGGCAGCAAATCAGGTCTGGGGCCTTGGGTAGGCCGAAAGCCTATACCACCAGGCCTGGGCCTGAGCTTACCAAATAATTACCCAGAATAATTAAAACCTGCAAGTCAAAAGATTCAGAAATCACCTGACCCCCCCCAATTAAAAATGTTACTGCACTCCCCTGCTTTGTTCATCATGATTTGAAGCTCTTGATGACTGGTTTTAATTATTCTGGATAACTATTTGGTAGGCCCAGGCCTGGTGGTATAGGCTTTCGGGCCTACCTCAAGGGCCCAGACCTGATTTGCTGCCATGCAACCAATGAGCACGGCCCCAAACCTGATTTGCTGCCATGCAGCCAATGAGAGGACTTACACCATACCTGGCTACACCAAGCGATCTGGAATTGCACCCAATGGTAGTTACTACAGAGCAGTTTAAAAACATGCCCAGGACAGACAGACAGACACACACACACGCCCACCCCATACATTGTCATAGAGAGCTGAGTGCTCGCATCATTCTCAAGCTATCCCAATGTGGAATGTAGACCTATTTTCATATATTATGGAAAATTAGTGGCCTCATAAAAGGCTGTGTGGAATCCTTTAAACTTTGCTGCTAAGCTGTGAGCCAGGTCTGGCCTCAACGACAACAGTGAACTCTACACATGCACAGTGTAGAGTTCCTGTAGCTTGTGAGGCAGTAACCGTGGCAGGCAACAATATTTCTCATACTGTAACCCAAACTTTTGAGGGAAAGTCAAATTATGCTTGTCATTATTTGGTGTATGCTAATGGTCACAAATTCAGATAAATTGTTGCAGCCACTGAGGAGTATCAGGCAGAACAGTTTTGAGGACAGAGGTTAAATTCCTATTAATATAGGATAGCATTATGGAAGATTTATTGCAGTTACAGTGGGACCAGATTAGTTTCCAGATTTTACTAAAATGTTTAAAAACAATGGCTGTGATAGATTTGCGTCTTTGAGAGTAGCAGATGCCTACAGGACAATGACTAAAGGACAAAGAAATTTAGCAATACTCACAAAAACAAAGATGGTGTTGGAACGTTTACTCTGTGCAAACATTCTCAGCCTCCCACATCCTGTGTACAACACACCTTTTGTCCAGGAAAAAAAAATCCATTACCCCACATTAAACTTCTAAAATCAATAGAAAAGGCATTAAACATTAAACAATGAATCAATGTATTATCAAAAACAATTTTAGTCAAAACACTGCTCAAATATAAATACACTTATGTCTCCACTAAGGTGAGGATTAATTACTATAATTAGTAATATACAGCACAAAAACATCCACAATCTCCAATCATAACAAAAAAGGGCACTGACAAAACAAGTTTCACACATCCTCACAGCCAGATAAGTATTCCACAATTTCAGAATGCTATAGTAGTCTGGAACTCCTGAAATCCAAGACAGAATATGGTAGGGAAAATAAAACAATTTCCATATTTGGTTGGTATCATTTTCAGAGCTACATTACATGATGGAAGCAAGAGTCTGCCTCGATAAAGGCAAACACACAAAACTACAATCTTATGTTATTGAGATTGTATTTTTGAAACATCTGTAAGATTTTGGAACATTTTTGGAACATTTTTGCCTATAATGACACTCCCAAAATATAAATCAAGTGGCTTAGTGGTTGTGCGTGTTTACAAATTGAACAAATTAAACATATTAACAATTTTGACAGCTTGTGAACTGCTTAGTGGTTGTGCGTGTTCAAAAATTGAACAAATGAAACATATTAACAATTTTGACAGCTTGTGAACTGATTTTTTAATGGACATTGGGTGCAATTCCCGATCACTGTGGTGTAGCCAGGTGTGGTGTACGTCCTTTCATTGGCTGCATGTGTAGCCGGGTGAGCAACGCGTGATGGGAGGCGTGTCTCTGGCAACGGGGATTTGGGCTCATTAGATGGCAGCTGGGGCAAACACTGTAAGACGCTTCCGTGTGTGTTGGCTGGAGTGAACAGCGTGGCTCGTAGCGAGAGAGAGATTTACGAGCAGTGCTGGTGCTGTAAAGCATTCCGGTGAGTAGCATTGGACAAAAACATAGTTTGTTTCTGTGATCGCTAATTCTAAAATATGGTATATGTAGTTAATCATACAAAATTGGTCTCCTGTAGGGACGACGGGTTGTTCCGAGTCTGACAGGACAGAGAGAAGGGGCAAGGGGGGGCTTAGCAGCCCGCACTCAAAAGGTATTGCCTATGCTCCGTTCATTTATTATGTGTTTGGTGGGTTTTGTGGGATTTTATAGTAATGTGGGCTTATCGCATTGTTGCAGAGCGACGGCCCGTGTGCTGTGCGTGGTGTTCAACGCGCTGCGTAGCACAACTATTGCGCAACATGTAAGTCTCTCTCTCTCTCATAATAGCGTGATTGTATTGGTGCCTTGGTGCGACAAAACAGTAGTTCAGTTGAAACTAAAAGGTCTTGTAAATATGGTTGTTTCTAGTGAGCGTCGTATTCCGAGGGCCGCCAGCATTGCATTCGTGTGCTTAATGTGCTGCAGCAGTTTGTCTCGGGTGAGCTTGCACTTTATATATTATGTATTAAAGACAATAATATGCACATGTGGTGTAATGTATAATGCTCAAATATGTATGCTGGATGTTCATTGGTTGCATTTTCTACATGTTTTACAGGCATGATCACGAGTCTTGTGGTCACTGCTTTAGCCTACGTGAAAATCACTTAACTCATTCACTGCCGAGTCTGAGTTGTACCAGTATTAGGGAACGCTGATGTAATTGTGTGATTCAACCTGTGTTTATTCTTATTATTAACTGTTCCTATTAGCACTGTTTTATATTTAGTATTTTCCAATAAAGATTAACTATTTTAATACTAAGTTCGGGTCTGGACTGTCTGTACTCTTGGTCGCCGGTCACAGTTTGGCGCTGTGAGCAGGATGAAAGTAATTTCGTGACCTAGACCATAGTACATGACGGTGGCCTGAGAAACAGGTTGAACACACACTTGGGGTAAGGTTTATTGTGTAGCGTAGTGACTAAAAGCAGTGGCCACAGACATCAGGCGTCCAACAAGAAAGGCCGGGGAGCGAGAAGTCTCTGCCATCACAAGTTCCTGCCAGGCTGGTGGACGAGAGGACTACTGGTTACGAGGCATAACTGTTAAGGTGGACTTTGCACATAAACATGAATGTGGAGGAGTTGACAAATGAACTGGAGGGTCTTAAGGCCAGACTACAGGCTGAAAAAGAGATGATGAACCAGCTAAAAACTGAAAATGAGTCATTAACACAGAGATTGGGCGCGGCTGAGCCCGCCACTACCCAGAGTTCTGTTCCTGAGGGGGGGTTGGGTGGTACAAGGGAGCGTATTGTGTACTTGCCTAAGGAAAAGAAATGTACAGTGTTTAATGGGGGTCCCAGTGCAGCATTTTATGAATGGTTAGATGAAATTAATGCTACCTGGGGTTATCGTTCCTATACAGGGGGAGAAAAAGCAGCGTACATTTATGAGCATCTGGGGGGAGAGGCAAGACAAGAAATTAAGTATCGCACCCAGGCTGAAAGATCAAATCCACAATGTATATTAGACATTCTAACAGAGATCTATGGACAGCCCCAGTCACTCACCAAGTTGCAAAAACAGTTCTTTGACAGACGACAGCGGGATGGGGAGAGCGTGCGGGAATATTCACATGCACTAATGGCTATTCTGGAAGAGATTAATCACTGCAATATCAAGGAGGCATGGTGTAGTGATTTTGCTTTGCGAGACCAATTTGCAGAGAATGTATGTGATGTTGGTCTCCGCCGAGAACTTAAAAAGACTATAAGGCAACAACCCACCATTTCGTTTTTCGAGCTCCGTAAAGAAGCTCTCCAGTGGGGGGAGGAAGCTGATTGTGGGGGGGAACGTCGAAGGCGGCTGGTGGGTTCTTGTGAGAAGGTGGAGGCCGCACCAGTAGAGACGGGCGTGGTTACTGCTGCCATTGAAGCAAAGCCTGACCCCATGTTGGCTAAAGTACTAGAGTTATTACAGAAACAGCAGGGTCAAATTGATGATTTATCTCAGAAACTCACAGCCACTATGCAGGTATCGGGGTCTAAGCGCACAGACAATCGTAAATGGCAACCACGGTATGACGCATCGGGGCAGCCAATTTGCTTTAAGTGCCAAAAAGCAGGTCATATAGCACGCTTTTGTGTGCCATCTCGATCTGGTCATAGTCAGGACCAGTCGCCTCCGCCGTTACCGGCAGGGGCCGAGGGGGTAGCCCAAGTTTCGGAGCAGCAGGGAAACTGTCTCCCCCTGTGGTGAGGAGCCAAACCACGGGTGGGACGCAGCAAGGCTCGGGGACGGTGCCCTATGTTGATCCACAGGTTTATGAGTGTCTGGTGGGGGAGTGTAACACCGTCGAGGTTGCCATGGGAGGAGTGAGATTTCAGTGTTTAATTGATTCTGGATCAAATGTGTCGTCGGTGACTGAAAGCTTCTTCTTCAATCATATGTTACCGAAGTGGGGTGGGAATCTGGATGACTGTGGGTGGTTGACATTGAGTGGTGCTCATGGGTTGGACATTCCCTATTTGGGATATTTTACCATTGATGTTGAGGCGGTGGCGTTGGGCAAGACTATACCGCAGAGAGGTATATTGGTGGTAAAAGATCCAATTGGAGAAGCCGCAAGAGAGCGTAAAGCAGCAGTACCAGGCTTACTGGGCATGAATGTGATCAAGAAATGTTATCAGTTGTTATGCCCCGAGCGTGGTCCTAGCCCACCACCACCCCTCCTAAACACTCCAGGTTGGCAGACTGCTTTTGCAGCCTGTCAAAATGAGCAAGCTGTAATGTTGAAAGAGTGCATGTTCGCTGCAGCCATCTCACCGGTCGTCGTTCCTGCAGGTTCAGTTTGTTTTGTCCCAGCTGCCGGACCAGACAGTTTATGTCTTTCGAGGTCTTCTGTATTGGTAGAGCCGTTGGGGTTGAACGAGGGTAACTTGCCCGGGGGGTTGGTGGTCTCCAGCACCTATGTGGAGGCTAGCAATGGCCATTTGGCAGTGCCGGTAATTAATGTGGGGTCCTCAGATGTTAGACTGGAGCCGCAGACACGCCTTGCATCACTACATATGGCTGAGGTAGTGGCCGGGGAGGGGGCGGCTGTTTGTTTTGAGCGGGTGGGCCCACAGGAGGAGCAAGTTAGGATTAGGGAACAGCATGAGTCACAAGGAGACGGGGAGCTGTCTTCCGAGATCAATGCACTCCGCTTGCCCGGGTTATCGGAGGAACAAGCAAGACAAGGCAAAGGGCTATTGTTAAGATTCTCTCACGTGTTTGCATCCTCAGAGAGTGATCTTGGATGTACAAACCTAATTTCTCATGAAATCCCAGTGGTAGATGATGCTCCGGTGAGTCAGAGGTACCGGAGGATCCCGCCCAGTCAGTATGAGGAAGTCAAAAATCACATCAGGAAATTGTTGGAGCAGAAAGTTATCAGGGAGAGCAGCAGCCCATACTCTTCGCCCCTGGTTATTGTCAGAAAGAAGGATGGCTCGATTCGGTTATGTGTAGATTATCGGCGTTTGAATGCAAAGACCCGTAAAGACGCATTTCCACTACCCCGCATTGAAGAGTCGTTGGACTCATTGAGTGGTGCGAGGTGGTTCTCAACACTGGATTTGGCGAGTGGGTATAACCAGGTGGAGGTACTCGAGAAGGATAGAGCGAAGACCGCCTTCTGCACACCTTTCGGGTTGTACGAGTTCAACCGAATGCCGTTCGGCTTGTGTAACGCACCAGGGACTTTTCAGAGGCTCATGGAGCGCATCTTGGGGGACCAGCGCTTTCAATCTTTATTACTTTATTTGGATGATGTCGTCCTCTTTGCGTCCACCTTTGAAGAACATCTACGCAGGTTGGAGGTTGTTTTGCTAAGGTTTGAACAGTGTAACCTGAAGGTGAAGTTCAGTAAGTGCTCTTTCTTCAAGTCTGAGGTGTCCTATCTGGGTCACATTATCTCAGCACAAGGCGTGTCAACTGATCCCGCGAAGATACAAGCTGTGGAAGAGTGGAGGACCCCCCAGAATGGGGCGGAGTTACTGTCCTTTCTAGGCTTTGCTAGTTTCTATCGCAGGTTTGTTAAGAACTTTGCAAGCTTGGCTGCGCCGCTGCATGCACTCTCGGCGCTTTGCTCGCCAAAGAAAGACAGGCGTCCGCTGCCGGCCCACCTGTTTTCACAACATTGGAGCCCAGCCTGTGAGGATGCGTTTCAGGGCCTAAAACGGAAATTAGTCTCTGCTCCAGTTTTGGCATACGCAGACTTCTCTAAGCCCTTCACAGTGGAGATAGACGCCAGCCATCAGGGGCTGGGGGCGGTGCTGTCTCAAGAAGTGGCAGGTCAGAGGAGGCCGGTGGCCTATGCCAGTAGGGGATTGAGATCATCAGAACGGAATATGCAGAACTACAGCTCCATGAAGTTAGAGTTGCTGGGCCTTAAATGGGCAGTGACTGACAAGTTTCGGGAGTATCTGATTGGCAATAAGTTCACCGTCCTTACAGATAACAACCCTCTGAGTCATCTGCAGACAGCAAAGCTAGGGGCTGTAGAGCAGCGGTGGGTATCTGAGCTAGCCCGGTTTGATTACGAGATTGTTTACCGGCCGGGCCGGCAGAATGCAGCTGCAGATGCGTTATCAAGGCAGTACTCGAATAGATCCTCTGAACCAGTAGGTTGGCAGGTTGCGTGGAGTGAAGAACAGGCAGGAAAGACCTCCCCCGAGAATGTCTCGACTACTACCTTTCCATCGTACAGTATGGAATCGTTGTCTCGGTTACAACACGCGGATCCAGAGATTGCGTCTTTTCTAAAGTACTGGCGGCGAGCGGAGAGGCCTAGCCGGGAAGAGAGACAAGCAGAGTCCACTAGGGTATTGGAACTGTTCAGGCAGTGGGAAAGGGTTGTAGAGCGGGAGGGGGTATTGTACAGGAAGCGGGAGAACCCAAAAGAAGGCCAGCAGGAGCAGATCATCATGCCACGGGCATTGCAAAAGGAGGTACTGGTTCAGATGCATGGGGGTTATGGTCACCAAGGTATTGAAAGGACCTTTAAGCTAGTGAGTGGACGGTGTTATTGGCCCGGCATGTATCGGGATGTGGAGGATTTTTGTAAGTCCTGTGAGAGGTGTATTGTGTCGAAGGCCCCACAGCCAAGAGTAGTGACCGCAATGGGGAGCTTGCTAGCTTCCAGGCCACTGGAAGTAGTGGCCATGGATTTTACAGTCCTGGAGCCGTCGTCGGACGGGCGGGAAAATGTTTTGATTCTGACTGATGTGTTTTCAAAGTTCACCGTGGCTGTTCCAACTAGGAACCAACAGGCTGTTACGGTGGCCAAGTGTTTGGTTAAGCACTGGATCCAGCCTTACGGGGTGCCAGCTCGACTGCATTCAGATCAGGGCAGGTGTTTTGAGAGCGAAGTAGTGCGGGCCCTCTGTAGATTGTATGGGATGAAGAAGAGTAGGACAAGCCCATACCACCCGCAGGGTAACGGCCAATGCGAAAGGTTTAATCGGACACTTCATGACCTCCTCCGGGCTCTGCCCCCGGTAAAAAGAGGAGATGGGCGGAGTATTTGCCAGAGGTTGTATATGCTTATAATACGACCGAGCATCAGAGCACTGGTTATTCACCTTATTTCCTCTTGTTTGGCCAAGCTCCTTGCACACCCCTGGACCTCTTGCTGGGGGGAGGACGGGAGGAATTTGGGGAGGAGTTTGGGGGCGTGGCAGAATGGGTGCAACAACACCAAGAGCGCTTGCAGGTGGCATATGAGCATGCTAGTGGTCGGTTGCAGAAAGCGGTAAACTCTCGCCGTCAGCAGTGGGGACCGACATCCAAAGATGCAGATTTGCAGCCAGGGGAGTTGGTCTATGTGCGAAATCGGAAGGTGATTGGTAGGAACAAGATTCAGGATTTGTGGCAGTCGGTTCCCCACCGGGTCATCAAGCGGTTGGCTCCAGAAAAGGCGGTGTACACCGTGATGCCTGCAGATGCGGCAGGGCCGCCGAGGAATGTGCACCGCTCGGAGATCCGCAGGTGCGGTCCTGGTGTAAAGGGTGAAGGAGGCGATGAGGCTAGGCAAGTGGAAGCGAGTGAAGGTGAGGAGAGTGGTGATGACAGCATGATGTGGGTTGGCATTTGTAGCGAGATGGAAGATTGCCAGGGTGCAGCAGGGGGGTCCAGTGTTGCGGGCCACGAGCAGAGTGAGCAGAGTGGGGGGGAAGAAGAGCAACCCCAGCAGGTGGAACAGGGAGGATTCTCGGAAGTAGTAGTGCAGTCCCCAGTCAGAGGGGGGCGGATACTTGAGGAAAGTGCCAGTCCTTCAGTGCAGGTCCGCCGGTCTAAGCGGAGCAACGCAGGTATGCATTCTAACCCCTTTAATCTGCCGCGGTCAGCCATCCATCAGCGGGTTGAGAGGAGTACGAGGCCGGGGGTTAGGGCGTCTCAGTTGGAGGTTGTGGGTTCCTTTGGTACCACTGGCAAACCAGGCAATCAGTGGGACACTGATTAAGTTTTCCAGGGGGGTGAGTGTAGCCGGGTGAGCAACGCGTGATGGGAGGCGTGTCTCTGGCAACGGGGATTTGGGCTCATTAGATGGCAGCTGGGGCAAACACTGTAAGACGCTTCCGTGTGTGTTGGCTGGAGTGAACAGCGTGGCTCGTAGCGAGAGAGAGATTTACGAGCAGTGCTGGTGCTGTAAAGCATTCCGGTGAGTAGCATTGGACAAAAACATAGTTTGTTTCTGTGATCGCTAATTCTAAAATATGGTATATGTAGTTAATCATACAAAATTGGTCTCCTGTAGGGACGACGGGTTGTTCCGAGTCTGACAGGACAGAGAGAAGGGGCAAGGGGGGGCTTAGCAGCCCGCACTCAAAAGGTATTGCCTATGCTCCGTTCATTTATTATGTGTTTGGTGGGTTTTGTGGGATTTTATAGTAATGTGGGCTTATCGCATTGTTGCAGAGCGACGGCCCGTGTGCTGTGCGTGGTGTTCAACGCGCTGCGTAGCACAACTATTGCGCAACATGTAAGTCTCTCTCTCTCTCATAATAGCGTGATTGTATTGGTGCCTTGGTGCGACAAAACAGTAGTTCAGTTGAAACTAAAAGGTCTTGTAAATATGGTTGTTTCTAGTGAGCGTCGTATTCCGAGGGCCGCCAGCATTGCATTCGTGTGCTTAATGTGCTGCAGCAGTTTGTCTCGGGTGAGCTTGCACTTTATATATTATGTATTAAAGACAATAATATGCACATGTGGTGTAATGTATAATGCTCAAATATGTATGCTGGATGTTCATTGGTTGCATTTTCTACATGTTTTACAGGCATGATCACGAGTCTTGTGGTCACTGCTTTAGCCTACGTGAAAATCACTTAACTCATTCACTGCCGAGTCTGAGTTGTACCAGTATTAGGGAACGCTGATGTAATTGTGTGATTCAACCTGTGTTTATTCTTATTATTAACTGTTCCTATTAGCACTGTTTTATATTTAGTATTTTCCAATAAAGATTAACTATTTTAATACTAAGTTCGGGTCTGGACTGTCTGTACTCTTGGTCGCCGGTCACACATGCAAATCAGGTTTGGGGCCATGCTCATTGGCTGCATGTCAGCAAATCAGATCTGGGGCCTTGAGGTAGGCCCGAAAGCCTATACCACCAGTTCTGGGCCTGGGCCTACCAAATAATCAGTGGCGGCTGGTGTTTTTTCTCCAAAGGGGGGCACTACAGGGTGTGTGTGTGTGTGTGTGTGTGTGTGTGTGTGTGTGTGTGTGTGTGTGTGTGTGTGTGTGTGTGTGTGTGTGTGTGTGTGTGTGTGAGAGAGAGAGAGAGAGAATAAAGTAGCTACCACTCCTTTTTCTACTCAATAATAATAATAAAATACTGTAGTCTTGATTATGATCATAAAATACTGTAGTCTTGAACAGTCATGACCATGATCCACTGCATTAGAAACGACAACAATAGTTGTTTTAATAAGTTAGCATTAGGCCTACCATTGAGTGACTAATGCCATCTCTTTGAAAATTACCTTATAAGCCATGGATATCCAGACCAGTAGTCCTACGTCCTCTTTAGATCTCGAGTCTGCTCTGTTCTTCTCTAATACATCTTTCTCTAGTTGTCTGTGTTGTGAGTGTAAACATGCAGAGTGCTGCCCCCGAATGGTCTGTTGTATTAAGTGCGGTTATGGGCGCTGCAAAACAACGCACGCAGACCGCCTAAATGCCTGTGTATTGAGTGGTAAAGCAGTGGACCACGGTGCGGCAATCGACATGTATAACATGCGAGTGAATGGGCTACAGAGAGCGTCTACAGAAAGCGCCCCAACATGTGACATGCACTAACCAATCAGGAACGTTACACATTGTAGAACATTTTAATCAATATTTGACACTTCTTGGCTTTATATTAGCCTATTATAATTGTTACTCTGTAGTTAGTGGTACTATTATGTCATATCTACATTGGTGGCTTGCTCATTTTTAATAAATTATAGTCTGTGAGGAAAGACTTAATTTATCATTTTTATTCAGCTTAGTGGATGGTGGTGCGGCGCACCTGCGCCCCCTATTGACGGGCCGCCATTGCAAATAATTATCCATAATAATTAAAACCAGTCATCAAGAGCTACAACTCATGATGAACAAAGCAGGGGAGTACAGTAACATTTTTAATTGGGGGGTCAGGTGATTTCTGGACCTTTTGACTTTCAGGTTTAAATTATTCTGGGTAATTATTTGGTAAGCTCAGGCCCAGGGCTGGTGGTATAGGCTTTTGGCCTACCCCAAGGCCCCAGATCTGATTTGCTGCCATGCAGCCAATGAGAAGACTTACACCATACCTGGCTACACCACAGCGATTGAGAATTGCACCCATTATCTGGCAATGCTTTGTGCTAAACTGAAAAGCAATACAACTTTGAATCATATATATATATATATATATATATATATATATATATATATATATATATATATATATATATATATATATATATATATATACACACAGTATATATATATGTGTGGTTAGAGTGTCCGCCCTGAGACTATCAAGGGTTGGATTGGGGGTAAGTCGCTGCGATATACTAGCGTCATGTCCAGGGGATGTACTTGTACATCAAGCTGCCTCACGCTACAGAAACAGGAGATAGGCTCCTGACACATATGGCTCAATGGCTCAGCCGGGCCTCCTGACATCATGGCCTGGCAAGGCTACTTACTTAAGAATCACTTAAACCATTGTAGACTATCCCGATTCTAAAAATGTCTCTGAAATACTAACCTAAGTGTACTGGAAAACTTCAAATTATTGTGTAACACCACCAAACTTTGACATTTTTTGATACTGTACATACTGTAAGAACGCATTTGGTGTTCCCGTCAACTCCCATAGTTGAAAATAGCTGATCTACATGTATTATTTTAAGTATAAAATGTGTGAAATATAGAATAACAATAGAATAATAACACATATTTTGAAACACCACTGTGTCCACTGTCCATGGCCAAATATTTGGCATTCCGTGGCTTGAAAAAGTTTGACAACAACTGATCTTGGTTGTGATTGACGTGAAAGGGCGGTGTCACTTGAGAGCGTAGTTGAACTGGTTGGAAAACTTGTCATGCTTCCTGCTGTCAATTTTGTTCATTACTGCTGTGACCCTCCTCATGGAGCTCCTGAGATAGAGAGAGCGAGACAACTGTTGAAATAGTCCTTAAGTGGTTAATTCAAAATATAGATTTTGTAAATTTGGCTCCTCGGGAAAACAATATTAGGGATGTGTCATTGCGTCAATGTATCGGCCACATATATTTGGATTGGACGATATATATCATTTTCAGTATAAGCATAACAATTGACATTAACCAATGGCAGCAAGCAATATTAATTGGTTGTTCATAAGCGTACATTTAGCATTGTCTATGTTTGTGTGTTGGTTATCTGTAGCCTATGAAGTTGGAGATTTGAAACAGTTATTTATTGTATTGGAGATTTAAGATGTAATTTGTTCCCTTGACACAAAAGGGGAAAATAAAACCAACAAAAATAAATAAACATATCGCTATCAGTGTCAATCGCCTAGCATCGTTATTTACAATTCCATATTGGTGCATCCCTACAAAAACGTATCTTTTGTGGATCTGTGTTAAACCTCCCAGACACAACTATACACACATTATACTACATTCATTATATACCCACAAGGAGGAAAGTCTGCATTAACATACTTCTTATAAGCTTATGTGTAAATAGCAAAACATACTTGTTAAAAACTTTTTTCTCCAGGCGTGAGCGGCTTGTGTTGGCACTCTGTTTCAGATCACTGAGGTTCGGGTACTTCTTTTTCTTTCCTTTGCCTTTTCCCTGCCCCTTCCCTCGGCCAAAGACCTTATCGGAGCCCAGGTCTTCCCCAGTCGCTGCCTCAATGTCTCGCATCAGCTCTGGGTCACGCCAATCTGAAAGAGACACGTCAAACACTGCAAAGGTGCGCTGGAGAACAGCCTATCGGTTTGGTCCAACGGTGCTGGAGATTAGCAGTTCACGGACGGACGGCTGGACGAATGCATGCATGCACACAAATAAACATGCATGTTCATATTTTGACGCTAACAGAAAGATGTCATTCCATAAGTCATGGTAATAAGGCATAGGATTAGGTAATGCAGAGTAATTACGACCTAAATGAAAAGACAATTCTCTGTAATGACGCTGTATTGCGGTTTAATTACAGATAAAGTGCTTGTAATGCAGAGCAATTAGGATGTAATTAGGATGTAAATGAAAAGGCCAGTTGTCTGCTGGCTCTCTTCCACTACTGTCTAAACAATGGCTCAGGGTCAATAACATGATGACAGATTTGCAGGCTCTGTGCTGTGCTGTGCGTGCGTGCGTGCGTGTGTGTGTGTGTGTGTGAGAAAGAGAGACAAAGAGAGAGAGGGGGTTATTAATCAGCTATTTTGACTCTGTGTGTCCCTAGACCTTCAATTGTCTTCATCTCGTACTCACCCACACGTGCACACATGCACATGCACAGCGGTCAAGCAGCTGTTGTGTTTAGGACAGTCATTACTAACTAAAGAGGTGCCGGCTCAAGTCACACACACATGCACAGTGTATGTGTCCTCCATTATGTGGCCTCTGTAATCTTAGAGTGGCTTAAGTCGCCTCATTTGTCTGCTCTCATTCTCAAAGGCAGAGAGAGGCAGAGAGAGAGAGAGAGAGAGAGAGAGAGAGAGAGAGAGAGAGAGAGAGAGAGAGAGAGAGAGAGAGAGAGACAGACAGACAGACAGTCAAGGAGAGAGTCTTATGAAGTTAATCAGTGCTACAGCAGCGCTCTTTATTCTGTCAACACCTCTTAGCTGTTCCAGCTGGGGCCACACACACGCACAGACACATGCACGCCAACACACACGTGCATACCTGTACATGTGAACGCGCATGCGCGCTCGCACTCAAACATGCACGCAGGTATTACTAGACTCGTGAGTATAGGTAGACTTTAGGAAGGATATTTCATAAATGCCATTTTTAGCCGAAATCCTAAAGCTAATATAATACTTAGATGCATGCCAGTGTTGAAAAACAATTGCTAATGTGTACAGAACATTCCCGTTTTTCCTGCATTTCCCAGTGTTTTTTTTATTTAACCATTTTCCAAAATAATGGACCTTAAGTGTCCCAGGGTTCAAACCCACGACCTTCGAATGCTCTACCGATTGAGCAACCTGGACAGATAGAAAGTCCCATCTCACGAGCAAACCTTCAGGAGGTACAAACATCTCTGCAATCACTACTAGTGACCATGCATGAATACAAATGGTGGCAAGAATAATAAAAGGTAAAAACCCGCACACATCCGCGGGAAACACAGCTCAGTTTGTCAACAGAGCAAGTCACGGCATGGCCAGGCAGATTCTTTGAGCAATATGGGCAGTTTATTGGATGGGCAGAGTCTGGCGTTCAGAACGCTGAGACTATTTAAAATACTTTGGGGGAATGTCATAGGTGCTATTTTTTTGGTATGTGAAATGGGTGTGCAAGCAAGTGACAGTGAATATAAATACTGAAACAGAAAGTGTCTCAAATCTAAAGGGTCCATCAACCAACCAGAGTCCATCTCTCCCTCTCACCATGACATTGATTCACACACACACACACACACACACACACACACACACACACACACACACACACACACACACACACACACACACACACACACACACACACACAGGTGCGCTATTGTGGACAGTAAATGTGGATGGGTGTGTGTGTGTGTGTGTGTGTGTGTGTGTGTGTGTGTGTGTGTGTGATAGATGGACTGCTGGATCGATAGTGTAGTTAGTAACAAAAGATGCTATTTCACAATTCACTGGACAGCTCGCCATGGCCACCCACACACACACCCACACCCACACATACACACACACACACACCCACACCCACACATACACACACACACACACAGATAGCCAGTGGTTAACAAGACACTGCAGGCAGCCAGTGGACATCCTGCAGATTGCTGAATCTCTGCTGAAGAGATTCACACAAATACGTGCACACAGCTCACATCAGTACACACGCATGCACGCACGCACGCACACACACACACGCACGCACGCACACACACACACACACACGCACGCACGCGGAATTGTGATTGTTGTCCAGATGGGTGCAGAACGGACTATTACCAGATGACTGACTTTCTCAAAATGTTCTCCTTTACTCTTCACACCTTTAACCCCAGCATGCGTATTCTGGGCAGAACATTTGCCAAAAAGCTGCCCTTGCCAACCATTCTTGGCTTTTTTTTAAAATCATATTAAAAGTCTGGAAGAGTGGATGGAAAAATGCTGCCGTCATGATAATCCATTCCATAGACCATTCGAATGTGGCTTGTGTTTGGCCCAAAACCCCCAGAAATAAATTATTATAAATCTTTTAGCTTTTTTTCTTTTAAAAGTCGTGATTCTGTGATTTCTGGGTGTACTCTTCTTCGTTGATCCTACGAGCATTCATAGATTACAGTAGAGTGCCCTCTAATTTAAACCACTGAAAACATCGACATACATACCCAGGCGATCGCAGTACTTGCACGCTCTGTAAATTCTAATGACTAAAATACACCAAAACCAGCTTTAGGAATTTGCAAGTTGGAAATGCATGACCGACCCAGTTAAAATGTTTGTTTCCCTTTAATTCCCATATGGAGATGTCAGAATGACATCAGAACAGGGCAGCTCCATATATGAAGATATCTAGGGGTGATCAGGTCCAGAGCCTGATCACATTCATGATGTGCGTACATCATGAATGTTCCTTTTCATTAATGAACCTGCGTGTGTGTGCGTATTTCTCACCAGGTTGCTCTTCTCTCTTCCTCTTCTCCTCATTTGCTCTGTCCTCTGCTCTGATTGGTCGACCCTGGGCGTCACGGGGGATGATCACCCCATGGAAAGGACACTGGTTGGACAGACACGCCGCCAATCAATCCCCATTCATAAAAGCAGTGAAGGTTGTGAAGCCAAATCAAATATCAGTCCTGGCCAGAAGCCCTGATGTGTCTCCAGCTAAAATGTTGGCGTAGAATATGCAGGTACAGTTACATCAACATGTGTGTGTGTGTGTGCGTGTGTTCCGCTACCTTCAGGCGGTCCTGCCTCTGGCACAGCGTGCCGTTGGGCAGGGGTGCGTGGCAGTAGTGTCCGACGGGGGTGAACCTCCCTGGGAAGGAGATGAACCTGCTCCTGCTCTCTGCCTCCAGCTCCTCATTCACCACCTCCTGGCCCTCCTCCTCACACGGCACCCAGAACTGATGCTGAGCTGCTGACCTGGAATAACAGGCATGTTTACTTAAAGCTTTTGGGAAATTGTAAAAAATACAATCGTAATAATAATCATTATCATCATCATTCTTTATAATAAAATGTTATACACGTAGCAACATTATTATCATTATTAGGCTTAGTAGGCATATTTAGAATTAGGGGTGGGCAAAATCGTTACACCAATATATATTGCAATCAGGTACAAAATCTTTTTTTTATGTTTGTTCACATCAAAAAGACTGACTGAGGGCTGCATTGAAGTGTATGTTTGAACTTTAAATGGTCTATATTGTTTAAAAGTGCTTTAAAATGGTCCTGTTGACTGAACTTGTCATGGTCCGTATTGTTTAGAATTGTTCTATTATAATAAAAGCAAAGTCATTTGTGGGAAAAAATTGAATATATGTATTAGACATATTGAATCGAAACACAGCATGATTAAGAATCGCAATATAAACTGATTCAGAACCCTATTATCGATATCATATCATGAGGCAAATGAATCGTCCCACCCCTATTTAGAATTGGCGCCAGGCTTTAATAAGGTAATGAAGTAGTGCAGGGGTTTTCAACAGGTGGTCCACAGGCTAAATGTTGGAAAGTTGATTAACCAGAGTGTAAAAACAAACAAAATGGACCCTTGCGGGTCCATTTGGTTTCATGTTTATACTCTCAAGAGTTATAATATTCATCATCTGAATTAGTCTACACAACTAGAGAATGTAGAAGATTAATGGTCATTTTGATCTGTTTTTTGTTTTCTCCGAAATCCAGCCTGGAATTGTGGACAAAAGCAAAAGAAATCTTAATTTTGGAGTCTGTAGGGCTAAAATGTCATCAAATGGTGGTCCGTGGCTCAAATTCTGAATAAATGGTGGGCCCTGGTATGAAAAAGGTTGAACGACTGAAGTAGTGGACAAAAATCACCATCATTAAAGGTCATCATTAAACTAATAATTCTGAATAAAATCTGTGTTCTGGTTAGTTTCTCTAGAATATAAAACATGTCTTGTGTTGACTATTGGTTGTCATTCTGTTTCGCCCTCTAGTGGTCAAGCACCACATACTGTTCAAATAACTAAAATCTTCCTTAGCCTTTACTGTGTGTGTGTGTGTGTGTACATGTGTGCTTGCGTGTGCACATAGGACTCACTTGACAATCTTCCCAGCACTGGGTTGGTCCGACCCCCAGTAGAACAGGTCCAAACCGAACGGGACGACTGGTGCGTTGGGGACGTCCTGCCTGGACGAGGACGCTGCACTGGGAGGACAACACGCACCTCTGACCTTCTGTGATGTGTTACTGGGGAGGGAGAGAGGGAGAGATGACTCATGAATTTTAGACATAATCGGACTGCACTGGCATATTCCGGACTATTAATACGTTTGTTGTAATATCAGATCACAGGCTTGTGTTCGTACTTCTAGATCCCATTATTGAAAAAAGAACAATAGTGGGCTCCATCACTCTCTCTCTTACAAAAGGTATACCAACAACCTGTCTGTCTGTCCGTCTTCACCACCAAAGACACATATTTTGGAGTAACTCCAACTATGGTTCATTTTAATAACTTGCACTTTAAGAAAAGTAAAGAACAAAGCACAAAGGCTAAGAAATCCAGCCTAATAGTGTGTACAAAATAAAAAAAAATCTTTAGTTTGCGGTGTCCTCAAAATGCCTTCAAAAGGTGGTCCGTGGCTCAAATGCTGAATAAATAGTGGGCCCTGGTATCAAAAAGGGTGAAAACCCTTTTTGATAGTATCACTTCAAATCACAGTGGTAAAGCGACAGCAGAGACAGGAGTGTACCTTGGCCCCGCCTCCTGTGGGAGGCGCTGCCGTAGGAGGCGCAGGGTCGCGGCAGCGCGGGTCGGGTCCTGCTCCTCCTCTAGAGCTCTCTTCAACTTCCTGTGAATGGCTGAGTCCGTGGAGGAAGAGGAGGAGGGAGGACGGGCAGGTTTCCTTTTGGTGGCTGGTGCAGTGGAGGTGGACGGTCTGGGTTCGAGACCTGGTAAGAATACATAGTCATAGGATAGGACAGATGTTCGATTAATGCCTCTTAAAATAAAAACTAAATACAAAAGAAGCTGTGACGACTAAAATAGGTAAGACTAATTAAATAATATTGACAGTTTTTTTTCAGTTATTTTACATTTGTACGCAGATCTAAAATATTTTTAGATCAAAAATCCTTTTTTTCCCCCGACAAAAACGTATATTTAGTCAACTAAAACTAAGACATTTTTTGATGACTAAAGTATGATGACTTAAATGGAATTTTATTCGAAATCTACATTTGTGTAAATATACAATTTAGCAGTTTTTACTGTCGAGTTAATGTTACACATTAAGCTAATCACAACCTCCCACAAGATCATTTGGAGTCCCGGCATCCAGTTTGGGAACAACTGGTCTGTACAAAACCCCCTCCTTGTCTTCGCCAAACATAAACAATCAACAAGCTGACTGGGTGTCACATTGCAACACGACAGCTTTTTTTTTTTTTTTTTTTTTTTTTTTAAACCGTGCTTCTCGATTATGCGATTAACCGAAAAAGTCGCCAATAAAACTATCGATAGTTGTGGCCCTACTCCCTATCTCTCCTCTTTCATCGTCCCCCTCTCTACGGGTGAAATACGAGCAAATCCTCTCTACTGGCTTCAAATGGATCTAACATGGCAGAGATTTGTCTGCAGCCCAGGAGGCTGCAGATGTTAAGGCCCACAGATCAATGGACACAAATAGAGGGGGAGGGAGGGAGGGCGAGAGGAGAGAGAGAGAGAAAGAGAGGGAGAAATGGGAGACGGAAATGGCGTTTGTGAAAGAAAGGGACAGACTGAGACAGAGACGGGGAATGAGAGAGAAAGAGGGAGAGAGTGAAATATTGATTTGTCCAGGCTTGAGCAGAAGCCTGTAATTAAAATGTTAATTTGAGAAAAGGAGAGATAGTGTCCTGACAGCAGAGAGAGGGATAAGAGGACAGATAGAGTATCTATCGGAATGACAGCAGAGAATGGAGAAGGTGGAGAGAAAGAGAGAGAGAGGGGGGGGGGGACTTGTAATGAAATTATTTTGCTAGTGGAAAGAAATGTAGGGGAGAGGAAGTGCCTGTGGTTGTTGAAGATAAACACGCTTTTGACATGTTGATGCATTATAGTTCATTATTGATACTTATCAAAGAATATAATTACTGTCAACCTTTTTCATTTCAGGGACCCCCAGTTTGACATGCATTAGGCCACGGACATTTTCTGTCTCTGATGGGACCCCAATCTACTCTTTCTAAAATCCTCAGGGTTCATTTAACCCAAAGAGGTTACAAAATGTACAGTACTTAAAGACTGTAAAGGGTGCATTTGGTTCCTAATTTAGCTGGGGAATCCCCTGGATTCCCAGAATGTTGGACGCTACATCCAAACAGACCAAAAACCAGATCAGCACTTGGTAGAGTGAACAAACTTGAGCTATGAAGGTCTTTCACCTACGTCATCACGTAAACTGGCCAATCAAGAGTACCCTGAGGGACCAACTGCCGCACACCGTACACCAATCGCATTACTTGTGCCCGCTCTGCTCATGCCAGTAAAGAATGCCTGTCCTCAAAATACAACTGAGAATATTATCCCATACTAGTTTAGCCTCCCACCAGAGAGTCAACCAAAACACTTCCTTAGCAAACATAGTGTTTAATGGTTAGATAGGTGGGCCCTGAGCAGTTTCAGAACAAGTTTATTTCAATGATCAAACAATCAATCTATGGTGATCCTGCTAGCAACCAACATGGTGGCTATACACAGTATTAGCATTTGGCATCATGATGAAAACACATTTTTAAAGACAAACATTCCAATGTATTTTATTTTTTCATGTTCACTTCTTAATGTTAATGTTACATGCTGAGGAAGATCAAACGAAAGCAATGTTGCTTATTGACTAATAAATGCTCTTGATCCAGCAGGTGGCAGTGTGCGGGTCTCTCCTTCTCCTAAATGTTATACTGTATGTTAAAAATCTTAGTGTTCTGCCATTATCTGGGGACAGACTTGCAATAGCCTCATGGCCCAGTGGGCCTGGCCAGTTGCACATGCACAAAGTGAGTGGTAAATCAAGTTTCTGCGGCTGTGACTTGAGGCATGACAGTAAATGATGGCAGTGAAAAGAGACAGAGTTTGGCTTATATTGACAGTTACAAACGTGCATATGACGTTTCAATGGTGGAGAAATCAAGGGCCCGAATTAGAGATTAGGCAATTCAGTACAAATGGAAGGTGTGTGTGTGTGTGTGTGTGTGTGTGTGTGTGTGTGTGTGTGTGTGTGTGTGTGTGTGTGTGTGTGTGTGTGTGAGAGAGAGCTGGGGCGTGTGTGTGTGTGTGTGGGGTGTAAATCTGGTCTCAGGGCTAATGTGCAGCGATAATGGGAGCTCATTAAGGAGGTTGCATTGTTAATTTGGCATGGCCCCTGAAAATCATTACCTAGCCCACTAATCACCCTGACACACACACACACACACACACACACACACACACACACACACACACACACACACACACACACACACACACACACACACACACACACACACACACACACACACACACACACACACACACACACAGAGAGAGTTTTGGGAGCATCAGATACCATCTAATTACATTAGCGTAGAATTGATTCCTAACAGAAAGGAGGTGGGAGGAGGAAATAAGAATAGCGCAGCGCTAACAAGTAGAAAAGGTTCCTCAATCTATCAACACTGACTTGTGCTTCTGAACAGAGCTTTCCTGTGCCTGCTTGGCGGCAGGTCAAAGGTCAACATCACAGCGACACTCAAACATGGCTGACCCTGCAAACCAATTAGGACACTGGTTCTCAACCCAGGGTCCGGGGACCACCAGCGGTCCAAATGGAATGGACTCTTATGGTCGCATAAGAGTCCATGTGGCTCTTATGCGGCCTCTGCAACTCCAAGAGAAAACCCCATCCAAACCGGCAACTCTTCCCGCTCACTCAGATCAGCAAACACAGGGAAGCTGTCTGAACAATTCCTAAAACACCCAGGACAATGCTCCACAAGTCCCAGACACTTTTCTGTTCTCGCTCTCAAACTTTAGAACAAACTTCCCCATCAGAGTCAATACTGCACACTTGCTCCCAATTTTCCGCCTTAATCTGAAGACTCGCCTCAAAATCACCCCCTATAGCACTCAGCTCTTCAGACTACACTTTTGTCCCTACTAGCACTACACTCTCTACCCGTTCCTTACACGACTGATGCTAGCGTTTGACCAAGATACTGTATGTGTACCATGCAGACATGTGTTGGTTACTCGTATGTTTATGTTTTCTTTACCACAATGTTACATAATGTCATTCAGATGGCATGTTATTTCATCGGATGCTAAGTTCATTTTTTATCAGTTATCCTATAGTTTCCAAATACACCTAGGGACATAGTTTCTTGAGGCTTTACCACCGTCTTCTATTTCTATGTATGTGATTACTTCATACTTAAGCTATAAGTTGCCCAGATAAGAGCATCTGCTAAATGCCTAAATTAAATTGTACGTGGGGGAATATGGCTGACTTAGCAATAACCAATCTAATGTCCTTCACGGTGAGGGTAGATGGGAGCGGTAGAGCGCTGCTGCCCGGAGCGCTGCACTGCAGGCTGGCTCCACAGCGACACAGACAACATTTCTAATGACAATGTGTCAATAGGAGATAAACAGGCTGCACTGCACAGGACACACAGTAATAACACAGCCAATAGGCTGGTTAATGACGAGAACATTTGACCTGTGACCTCATCCCCACCGCCTGAAGCACAGCTACAATGTGCAAAGCTAGCATACATGGCAGGGATTCAGACCTATTACAATTTATACGTATAGCCTCGAACTACCGTAAGGTGCCAAACACAGAAGGACAGAAATACATCTGTAGTCGTCATTTAACTCCAAGAGTGTACAACAGTAACCCAACTTTGGAGATGCAAGGTTTCAGTTGCTGCCGTATGCTGTTAACCACACATACAGAGAAACTGGAAAAAGGTAAAGTTCGCATGAGAATGCTCAGATTGTTCCTGTTTAAGACTGAGGGCAATATATTGAATTCTCACACACAAGTGTTATGACAAATTCAATATCACTGGGAAAAAATAAATATAGCTCCTCATCTCATCTTCCAACAGCGTGAAGGAATCGTTATTTTATGTCCTGCCATAGTCTAATCTAAGGAAACAGTAAAGCTGCAAAAATAAATAAGATAGAGAGCATGAACATGACTTGGGCGTTGTTGGGCAGCTGTTCCAGAGCAGAAAGAATCTTACTGTGTCTGCTACGCCTCAGCTTTGGTGGATTCCTGTTGCTCCAATATACATGCTTTCACTTCACGCACAAATAGAGATGCACTCATCACATTTTTTGGGACCAATCCTGATCACTGAATGATTTTCTCATGCCAGTGCCGACGGCAATAAGTCCAATACCAATATTGATCCTCTGAGTAAGGAGCAAATTTGAATATTTTCAAAATTATGACAGGTCACAACTGTTCCTATGTATGTGGGAAGTAAGGAGAGAATCTTTAGTTCTGTCAAAAAGATGCAAAATTATATAATACTGATTGACAGTCTATACCCCTTAAATGGTATAAAAGTTCAGCTTCTCCAGATAGTGTAAATTGCCGATCATAGAAGGGTAAATTGCCAATCGCCAATCCGAGTGAATATAGGCCGATATGGCTGATCACCGTCCGGTGATCGATTATCGGAGCATCTCTACGAACAAACTCACCCGTTTCCTCAGCAGAAAGCCGCCTGTGTCTCTTCCAACTAGCACAACAACAAGTGCAGGCACACGTACGGCCAAAACACACCCATGACTAATTAAAAGACCCATGTGTGCCTTGCACCTTAGCACGTGGCCATTCTTTATTTTCAGGGGTTAGAGTTCAAACAATTTAACGGTTGCTAACTCCAGGCCAAGAGCATACAAATAAATAATTTGGATCATGCATGTCTGTATAAACGTGTGTGCACACATATGGACAGACACGCACACGGACACACACAAACGCACACACGCGCATACGCATACACACACACACCCGGCTGCTGCTTGCAATGAGCGGTGATAGAAGAGCGGTTTTAAGTAGTTTAGCATAGGTTTATTTAGACAAGCACTGATGAGGCTGTGTGTGAGTCTGAGTGTGTGAGCATGTGTGTTTGAAGTTGAACTCAGGATTTTAGGGGATTAGATGAGCAGTGGGGTTTTATTACTATTTATGCACGTGTCTTTGTATTTGAAGTGTGTGTGCACTCGTGAATGTGTGTTCACATGTGTGGCTGTGTTTATTTACATACATCTATGTTTCAAGTGGATCTATTTCTTTGAACTGTGAGTGCCTATGCCTGTGCATACTGCATATGCATGCGTGTGTGTGTGTGTGTGTGTGTGTGTGTGTGTGTGTGTGTGTGTGTGTGTGTGTGTGTGTGTGTGTGTGGTCACACTGACCGTACTCCTCTCTAAGGTGTTCAGGAATGTGAGGTTCAAATCCCTCTTTTTCAGGAACCTCTTCAAAGTCGTCATCGTCATCCTCTTCATCATCTTCGTCATCTTCGTCATCACCCTCTACGGCAGAGGCCTTCATCTGATGAAGAAGAGGCAAAAACAGTGGAAGATCTTAGTGATCAAACAACATACAGTAAATGGTGCATTCATATAGTGCAGTGATCAACCAGTTGTCCGGGGACCACCAGTGGTCCTTGAGAGGGTTTCACATGGTCCCCAGGCTAAAAGTTGGTGAACCAGATATAACTCTTTGAGTGTTTCATTTTACACTCACAAAGATTTAAAATATCCATCATCTGAATTGCTTGCCTGTTTTATTTCCAAAATCCATCCTGGTATTGTGAACAAAAACATAAGAAATCTTTAGCTTTGGGGTCTGTGGGGCTAAAATGTCCTCAAATGGTGGTCCGTGGCTCAAATGCTTAATAAATAGTGGGTCCTGTTATTGAAAAGGTTGAAAACCACTGATATGGTGCTTTAGAGGCACTTTAGATGTCCATTACACACGCACGCATGCACGCACACACGCGCATTGATACGGCTGCAGCAGAAACCATGCAAGCATCACATCTTGAGCACTTTGGGGTTCAATGTCTTGCCCAAGGACACTTCAACACGTAGACAAGAGGGATTCTAACCGCCGACCCACAGATCATTGGACGACCTGCTCTACCTCCTGAGCCACCGTCACCCTTACATACAGTATACTGTATTCTCTGACAGAGAAAATGACAACTTAGTTGACGAGGGTAGCCCAGTGCAATCCCAGGTATCCCCAGACCCCACTTGAGTCGACGATATAGACACACTTACTACTGCTGTCAGGCAGAAACATTGTATATTCATATTTCAATTTTTCATGTTTGTTTCCATACATTAATGCCATAATTCGTCACAGCACAGTGTCAAAGACAGCAGTGTTGTGAGTTCTTTTTGAGAGTATCTCCCTTCCAATAGTTTTACTTAAATTGCACTAAATCTCAGAGACAAATATTCAACTTTTTAACCCACTGGAATAATTTGAAAACTTGACTTACTAGTCTCTCTGTAGATTTTAATTATTACAGAACATAAATGACACAATTCAGCCATATATTCATTTTGGCGTTTTGAAAATAGCAGATGATCTACAATGTGACAATGTCATCATCATGCGATTGTAATGTAGAGCCGCTATTGTTTTTAAGCTGTAAAAGGTCATATGTTTGAAAACTTGTGAAATGGGTTATTCATGAGTATTTTTGGAGCTTACATTTAGACATTAATGCCTTTTACTCAATTGAATTTAGAATTTTACTTCCTACAGAGTATCTCTATGCTTAATACATTTACTAATACGTACTATTACGTAAGTAATACGTACTTTTTTCACCACTACACGATAAAAGTAGCAAAAGTGACAGATCTACTGTATGATGTGAATTGTTTGAGCTAGCATTTATATTGGCCAATTTTGAATTCTGTTAAAAGTAACAGTTTTGGAAATATGAAGTTTCCACACACAACAGAGTGGACACCTGACATCTCTCTCATTCTCAGTGGAATAGTGTCATCGTTTCTGCTAAGAGGAGAGCACTGGGTGTGTATTGGTGCGTCTGTAGTCACACGTGTGCGTGCGTGCGCGTGTGTATGAGTGCATGTGCATGCGCGCGTGATGAGCTGCTATCAGCACTAAGCAGAATTTATGGTTTTTAATTTTCTGGTGAGGTAGTTAACCATTGGTTGGGCTACAATGCAGAACACAATACTCCTATACACACAGGGGTCATTTTCTGTGTGTGTGTGTGTGTGTGTGTGTGTGTGTGTGTGTGTGTGTGTGTGTGTGTGTGTGTGTGTGTGTGTGTGTGTGTGTGTGTGTGTGCGCGCGCATGCGTTTGCACTGCTATGTCCT
The DNA here is from genome assembly GCA_039105355.1 of Benthosema pterotum. NCBI lineage: Eukaryota > Metazoa > Chordata > Actinopteri > Myctophiformes > Myctophidae > Benthosema > Benthosema pterotum. The sequence goes on along the minus strand of CM076984.1, from coordinate 27,485,991 downwards.
TCATTGCAGAGGGCATACAGCTAGTACTGATACACACCACACACGCACGCACACCCAAGCTATTTTTCCTGCAAGATGGAATGGACTTGTTCCACAGGAATCCTCCTCAGTGCTCAGTGTAATCATCACACTGATTAGCTTTATGAGTGGCTGTAAAACCCAACACTAAGCTCTCACTGCTCACTGACGCTTTTTCATTAACATACAGTATAAGACCACTGAGTGTGTGTGTGTGTGTGAATGTGTGTGTATGTGTGTGTGTGTGCGTATACATGTATTGCTATAGGCCTACTTCCAATGCCAAATGTTGAGAAATACACATTGTGAGGAATATTTTCAAAGTACTGCTGTGTTTTAGCTATATTATTGGATTAGGAAAAGTTTCAGGTTATGGTAAATTAGACATTTAGACGCACGTCAGGCTTACTTAAGAGTATTTCCTGCATAGGTTAGGGTTAGTCCTGCAACGTGACACGCTCTACAAACATCTGAGCTGCCATTTATCATGCTAACCTCAGATAATTCCAATGCGTCCTGTTGATGTCTTCAAAAGTATACAGTAGTAATACAAACTAGTGTGTGTGTGTGCGTGTGTGTGTGTGTGTCTGTGTGCATGCGTGCGTGTGCACTTGATTATGTGTGCAAACTACAGAATTGTATAATTAATGTATATTACAGATTAGAGGTATGCTTCTCACTGACATACAAATGCTCATGCAAGCCACGCGCACAGTCGCATGCAGCCATGTGCGCGCGCAGCCGCGCACACACACGCACGCACACGCACACACACATGCACACGCACACACACATACACACGCACACGCGCACACACGCACACACACACAGTGCCGGGGTGGGATGGTAATGAAGTCAGGGTGTAAAATCAGTCACCCGTGTCACAACCCTGCATTGATAGACGGACAGCAAGACACGCACACATCTCTTTCTCTCTCTCTCTCTCTCTCTCCATTGAGCACACATATAGGACAATTAGTTCATAGTACAATCTTCTCTATTAAATTAACGCACAATTAAACGGTTTAAGCTTGCTGTTCGCCGCAGCAAAATCATCAGTGTTAATTTAACTCTTGGGGCTGGGTTGGTATGAACAGGTTCAGCACATGTTGTAATTTGCTTCATAATTAAGACCACGGCAAACACACAACATTAACCAAAGTAACCCTGGGATCCCTATTTTTGGTGCACTGCAAACCTTTATGAAAATGTACATCATCAAATGTGTTGTAATTTCATCAAATCAACAATAATTAGAATAACCACATGTGAACAGGGCAATGCTATATCTACAACAGAACTTCCAAATACTGAGGTAAGATTGCTGCAATGCGAAGCTGCAAAAAACACACACACGCACAAAAAAAACAAAGCCACTATCTCTACAAATTCTCCTTCTAATGTAAAGAGATTTTTACAAATAGCCTTGCTGAACACAGGAGCCCACGGCTTTGGAGGAGTGTATTGGCTTTATAGGAAGGAAAGCAGAGTGCGTGATAGTAAATGAAACTAGATTTACTAGTTTTAAACACCTTCCAAACCCTTTCCATTACTCTGCGTTGCTAAGGCTCCTACACTTATTTTACACACACACACACACACACACACACACACACACACACACACACACACACACACACACACACACACACACACACACACACACACACACACACACACACACACACACACACACACACACACACACACACACACACACAGTTTAGTTTTTCTTCGTTGTCTATTGTAATCCCTGGGCCAGTTTTATTTGCTTCTGATCAACGACCTACGCCTCAGGACTGATCGCCCCGCGGTGCAAAAAACCTGCCCTAACGTCATCGCTTTTCCCCCTCGCTCACCCACTTTTGTCTCTAATTCACCTTAATTCAGCCTCGATAACATCAAGGCCTGTCGTTGCAGTCTGGCAGAGCTGTAAGTCTCACCGTACCGGGGCAGAATTAACTTTCCCCCAGAAACATTTTGCTGACAGGGCGTGCGGCTAAAATATGGCCCCCATTCTGCTGCCGGGTTGTGTCTGCGGGCCTACTTTGCATTTAAACACAACTTTGGTTTATTCTCCAGGGGGGAGATCCTTCCTTCCATACGCAGTAACAGAGTTCCCCAGAGGAGATAAAAAACTGGTTCTTTAACAGAAACTAAAGGAATGGAGAGTGCAAGATAAATTAGAAGCGGTGGTTTAAGTAAAGCAGTGGCTATGTGTTATTGTAACAGGGTAAAACACACACGGCCGAAGATAAATAGGCCATATTTGAACAGAAATAAAATAAACTAAGGGATACAGCAGTTCTTCAACAGAAGATAGAGTGACAAAGACAATAATGTTGTTTCCATAAAGCAAGTCCATGTGCCACTTTCTGTGATGGGTATCTCTGCTCTATTACATCCTAACCTGTGTACGGAAAAATGATTCACTGATTAATTAGAAAAAGAAAAAAAATCTATTGAAGGAAAATCGTGAAAAACAGAGATAAGCACCACTTTAAACCGTAAAACAACGGCAAAGATGCAAAAAGGCTTTTCCGTTAAGAGAGTTTTGTAAATCCACTGGAGTAAAAACTGGTAGCTAAACTTCTACTTTTCTTGTTTGGATTTGACTGTTTTGCCATTTCTATCTATTTATTTTATCTGTGGAACTTAAATTAAAATGACATTATCCACTTTGAGGTTCACAAAAAGTTGGTTAAATGTCTCCCCATCTCTCAAGATGTTTAATAAAAACACAATTTATTCGGGGTGGGTTGTCAATTTCATCCAGTCAGGATAGTACCCATTCATCACCATCAATTATAATGTCCCAGATTGTTTCAAATGTATCTGCTAATGTCTTTGTTCATGAACACGTTGAAACATGTCAATAAGTTACTGTAACCCAGTGAGGAATGTGCAAGAATGACTATTAAGCTGACTTACACTCTCTCCAACTTTCATCTCTCTATTCTACAGAACAGACTAGTTCTACCTTAGGCTAGCCTGGTACCATACTCATTTACCGTTGGCAACATAATGAACGTTAAAGTTTCCACCGTCAACTTTAACATTCATAATTATGTTGAACGTTTACGTTGCCAGCGGCAAATGAGTATGGTACCAGGCTAGTTCTACCTTATAGCTTGTGAAATCAAACTCCCACTGTGGAACCCCTGAGTACCCCTGTACCCCACCTTGAGAACTACTGATCTCAACACTGTTTTGAATGGAGACGGGAAAGAGGGGGTTTTCAAGACAGGGAAGATATACGACTAAGGTCTTGGGCCAGATTCAAACCTAGCTAGGGCCCACATTTACACAGTAAGGAGCCTCATTTATATGAGTTCTAGTTTATCTTGGATTGTGTACATGGTGATCTGATCTAATTTTTCCACATACGCAAAACAGGTCTACAAACTAACTATAAGGTGAAGCGATGGCAAGACAATGTATAGTAATTAGGCCTGTCACATTAATTACAGAATAATCAGCTGATTGGAATTATTTTAAATAATCGCTGTAAACAATGTTAAAGAATTGTTACATTTTTTTGCCGTTTAAAGTGATGAGGAATAAAATGCTGAAAAAATATATAAGGGGATTTGTTGTTTTTGTAGCATTTATGTTCCAATGTCCAATGCAAAGAGCACAATTAAATATTTAATAAAAAAAAAAAAAAAAAAAATCTAGATACTGGGGTTTAGATACTGTCAAATGCAAATCCAAATAGTTTTAGCAAGTGTTGCTTTGCAGATCAAGCTTCCCAGTAACTAATACAATTTGGTTTAAATGTGTATAGTCTGTATACGTATACTTGACTGTAGCTGTCGGCCATAAACCTTACACCTGTAGCCCCGGACAATGAAATGCCCTCTGGTACGGCAGACACTCGATCGTACTGATTCTGATGTCACAAGGCAGACCTCTGCGGGGTTTGGACAAGGTCAGAGGCCGGCCGGGAAATGCGTCAGACACCCGGTAAGTGGCAGCGTGCAGGCCGACACTATGGGAGCCAACGCAAGGCACAGCCAATACAGGAAAGATGTTAAGAATGTGGCTTGGAAATCTTCTGTTATGGGGGATCTCCGGCAAAAAATGGGGCCCAACGTGAAAGGACTCAGCGTGGGTCGGACCCTAAAACCAGGTACCGGTCGAGGGCCGAGGCTCCAGTGGGCACTTTCACTACAATACCATCAATGGGCACAAGGTTGATAATGCAAAAAATCGCTTCCTATTACAGCATAATTACAGCATGCTCAGCGTGCTGTGAGAGTCCAAGTAGAGCCTATATCACTGCTCGCTCCGTGTTGTCTCCAGTCATACCCCAAACACCCCCACCCTCCCATCCCGTCACCGGCTTCCCCCCTCCCATCCTGCCCCCTTGGCTTCACAGCTTAACTAAGTCTCTTATCCCTTTAAAAAATGATTCGGGGGGGCAGCGCCCCGGACAAGTGGTCTCTGACTTCATTTGTCTCTTGGCAAGTTTGATGGCCGTGCGTTTAAAAACCCATTCAATCTTATAAACCAAAAATTAAATGTAGTCGGCTGTGATGGGCGCGCGCTGCATCTGCTATTTATATGCTAATGTACTCGCTGCGCTGCCAAGGTCTGGCAAATTATTACTGCACACCCATAAGTCAGGTGTGTGTGTGTGTGTGTGTGTGTGTGTGTGTGTGTGTGTGTGTGTGTGTGTGTGTGTGTGTGTGTGTGTGTGTGTGTGTGTGTGTGTGTGTGTGTGTGTAGGATTAACCATCACGCACTAAGAGTAAGAGAGAGGACATTAAAGCGCAGGAGAGAGCAGGATGTGAGATGAAGAGAGGGGAGAAGAGGTGAGGAGAGGAGGAGAGATGACAAGGAGGTTGAAAAGGTTTTAGAATTGTCTCTGTTCTGTAACTTAATACACCTCTGCACCTGACCAAATACACACACACACGCTCACACACACACACCAACGCACGCACGTAACACGCGCACTCACAGATCCCTTCAATCTAAGTGACAGTCGATCATTTCAATTCCATTGTGAATGCTATAATGTAGCCATTATGTAAAGAAGTGTAGCTACTAAGCCAGAGGTAGACACACATAAGAACAGAGCATAACTTAATGAATTAATGAATACATTACACACACACACACACACACGCGCGCGCGCACACACACTAAAACAAGAAATGCCTGGGGTGCCCACTGGCGTAGTTGATCAAGCGCAGAAGGGTTGCATGTTTGAGGCCTGTTCATGACAACCTCTGAAATATCTTCAGGAATCTTCCTGAAGAAGATCACAAACGATCGAAACTTTGAATAAAGCAAAGGAGCTGAGTCTCTAATCCAGTGTTGCGGACCTTATTTCTTTTCTAAATTGCAAACTTCCTGCATGATTTGATGCTTATTGTTCAAATCAGCAAACCTTGCAAAATTTGAAAGGCAATTATAGCCAATTAGGATAGAATATGAAATATGGGATAGATCCATCTTGAGCACATGACTACAGTATATACAGTACATACTGTGTAATGATTTGTGGGATTTGGGGAGAGAATCGAGTAATTTGCGCTTTATGTGTATAAAAAAAAAACTGAAGTGAAAATTTCAGGGCAAAGGTCCTCATCCTCTAGGGTTTTATGCTTGGTCCAGTTATAGGTAAACATGTGAAAAGTGGTCTCATACCAGTAATCAGTATCAGTAATCGACAGAGAGAGATGTGTCCTGTATGACACATTTGAAGGGGGTCCTCCCCAGACTTTTTTGTTTCTTTTGTAAAACAACAAAATGCCCCTGGTATCTGAGTCTACTTTGTTAAACTGGTGATTAACTGGATCTGCAATTTAGGTGCTCTGATCAAGCGCATCAGTCCCAGTTTAGTTGATGTAATGGTGATGTAATTAAGACACCCTTCTAAGTATCATCATGTGTATTATCTCCTGGAGATGTCAGGGTTAGGCTCTACTTGTGCACAAGCAGGCCATGGCCTTGGGTGCTATGCGTAATTTGGCACTTGTCAGAGTGCAGTTCTAGTTTTTGCTATTTTTATTAGAAAGTGTAACACAAATCTGTGGCGCGTTGCTATTTAATGATGTGGCATAGAGTGACAATAATGGGCTAAAGAGGTTGCAGAAATGTGGCTGAATGATGTATATTAACTGCACAATATGCCTACGGTATATTATGTTAAGACAGTGAGGGCAGGATGAGACTAGATAGAACCTTGGAGTAAATATAAATAATAATTTACTTACGATTAAATCTTATACGTATATTCCATATGTATTAACCCAATAAGTATATTCCATTCCTGGTGTCTCAGTGTGTCTCTAGGGAGCAGTCAGGTTGGATGACACTCTAAGTGACATCTCCATTGTACTAACGTAGCCTGGCAGCTCTATTAGCTAGCCACGCGCCTCTGTCGCCCTTTCAATCAACTGACCTATCATTGTCAGTCTACGGTTTCTGCCACATCTACACATCAACCATACAACCACAGTCTCAGTTACACTTAGCTGGGTGCCAGGGTTGTGTGCTCAGTAAATTAAAAGCAGATCTATAGGATCACGTGTCACAGATGTAACCTTGTATATCTGCTATTTATGGCAAACACCAACATGCAACTGCGTCTAGTATAAGGCCTACTAGGTCTGTATTTGCAGTGCAGAGGCAGGGTAGCTTTATAAACTGTAGGATGCCTACTATGTTCTGATATTTATATTTGAAAATATTCACAATTTAACAATTTAATTGAAAAATGTATATAAAAAAGTGAAACCCAGAGATTTCATTCCCTTTTTTGGTATATTGTATGACAGAGTAAACAGGGCTGAAGCGTGAAGTAGTTAAGACAATGGAAAATGGAATAGTCTCTTTTCTCCAGAATGGAGAAAAGAGAGTCCTATTTAAATCAACTGTCTTCTGCTCCAATTCGGCCAAACTGGGAGCCAGTCAGTGTCTGATCCCCACAGAGAACAAATGGATCCAAACGGCAGTCTTATTCAAATCAGGCCATTGCCTCCGTTGTCACCTTATTGCTTTAGAATGGAATGAGAGAAGCGTAGTGTTGCCACTATCTAAAACACTGTCACAACAATGTGAGTTAAAACTCACATTGAAATCCAATGGTGTATAATGGCCAATAATCAAATAATTCAATGAGCATTAATAGATGTTAGTTTTTTTTATAATTGACTAAATCATTTAGTCTGGATAACCTATTGGTTTTCCCCCAATGGTTACACAGAAAACATATTTACACCTTAATTTAAGTTTTTTACTCAACTCCAACCACTAGTTGAGATATGAAAAAGAGCAGCATTTAAATCACCATTAACCCAAAATAAGGTAATATGTTTACTGATAAATAGAATGCTGTCTGTACTCATTAGACATAATAAATATATTGACTTGGGTGGTTTTGATAGTTTAATGTACATTAATATAAAATGGGACTTCTTTTATCACTATTAAATCACACGGAAAGCAAGCAGCCACTGGCTCCTCGGGCTTAGGAGAACCCTTCAGCATACAGATTTTTTTTATTACAGTAGAGCTTCAACAGGAGTTGCTAAAAAAATGGCTTTTTTACTGTACGACTAAGTTTTTATGTGAAGGCTCTGATATGGCCCGCTGTCTGCCCCCATTAGATCTAAACATATTAACAGCCATTCTAGATGAAGACATCTCATTCTCTGTCTCATTAGGTGGCATTTAAAGCTTTAATATGTGGTTACTTATCCAGCTCTGCTCTCCCCTCCTTCTAATGAAATCAGACTTTAGCTGTCTCTAATGACGCCACGGCCGCTGCTGGACGGCCAGTCACAGGCGGGATTTTCTATACGCACAAAACGTCGGGTTTCTAATCCTTTGTGGCACTTGTCTTATCGTCTCCTCGCAGTCAGGAACCGCACGGGTGTCTGATCTTAACCCTCTGTGGCACTGATCGGATCGCACTGTGATCGCGCAGCCAGAGATTCCAATAAAAAAAAACTAAAACATTTGATTGGTCTGGGGTTTTCTTTTTTCTTCCGTACTCCGGCAAGGGCATCTTATGTTGTCTGCAATCTGTAAGATTCTTACTACTGCTAAAAGGTATTTATTTTAACACATGACAAAAAAAATAAAAATCTCTGTGTTAATGTAACTCTGAGACTGAGTCCATTTTGATTCAATTCTTTTCAGTCTCAAGAGTTAAATCGATGTTCATGATTTGATAGTGCGTGTGCTCAGTGAGTGGGGCTCTCCCTTAATGACACGGGACGGCCCCTGACAGAGTGTGTTGTCATTAATGGCTTCTTGATCTGTGTGTGTGTGCTGTGATTGAGACGTCACCTCCGCTCCGCTGCCCCGCGTCCCTCTGTCATAATGGGACTTGACTCAAGCACTTCTGTGCCTTAGCATCAAGCAGCCACTGAGGCTGTGCTCATCCGTACATCTCTTCTCATCCCTTCTGCCCCTATATACAGTATGCTTTCATTATCATTATCATTAAATGTAGAGTGATTTTTGTTGTTGTTGGTTAAAACAAAAAGGATTTAGTGGAATGGTTAACATTTTATATTTAGACCCGTATATTATTGTTCTTTCAATCTCTTTAACAAATAGAAAACAGTGGGTGCCAATTTTATCCAATCGCTAGATGTACCATTTATCAGCTTAAATGGTGTAGTGTGTCTGCTCATTTCTTTGCATCATCACTTACTACTACACCTTTAACAGCAGATACATTTGGCCCAAGACAAACAATAGAAAAGCAAGACGCACAATCACTGCTTTCCTTTCCCAATCTGTATGATGTGAACTCTTTTGGATACTACAAGTACGCTGTGTTACTCAATTCCATTGCGAACTGTGAACACAGCCTCTGTTCTATAGCCCCATGGTCACTGAACTGAATATTGCCATTAACAGATTATAACTATGTATATAGGGTTTAAGCTGTTATTACTGTGTATGACTGAGTGTTGAACTATCTGAGAGTTAGTGTTCAAAACATCTGCCTCTCTCTCTGCCTCTGGGTTTGGTGAAGAAATCACAAGCTGTGGGTTGTCATACAGGCTTTTGGTAGCAGAAAATGTAATCATAAAAAGAGAAACCGCAATGCACCTTTTTGTTTCAGAAAAGACAAAGGCTGCATGGCTGAAATGTTAGTCAAAGTACAACAAAAATGTATCACTTTCACTTACAGCCAAATATTGTCCTTTCATTCTTGGTGTAGCATGTCAGATTAAGTCTAAAAGCAAAATCTTAACAAATGCACTATGAACTCAAAAAGTAATTTCTTCCAATAGTGTAGCAATATAAGCATGCATTTCAGTTTTTTCATATTCATATACAAACGTCATATTCAATATGCACAGTATATGCTGCTAAAGGATGTCTCACATGCTCTGCTCATAAGATCAAATGCTCAAATGAGTCCATTTATATACAGTATCTGCTGCTATTTAACATGCTCATGATTTGAAACTGTTATGTAATACCTGCTGCCAGTGTTATTTGTAATGGTGTTACAAATAACATTAAATAATCCAAAATATGTTTTAACAAAGTAACATAACAAGTTTGTTTGGAATTAGAGAACTCCATTGCCTAGTTTTCCAAAAAATGACTTTATTGGTTTCATTTAAGACCTATATTTCCCTGCTTTTCTGTTGCCAACACACTTGTGATACAAGAAACACACGTGTTTTTTACAAAAAAAAAAAAAAAAAAAAACAGTAATCCATTATACTTTGCAGTGGGTGTTGATTGCACAACGATTGTAATGTATCGGATTCAATAGGTCACCACTTTTAGTGCGACCATATGGCTCTAAGTAAACAGAGATTCTGAGTTGTAATGGTTGGTAATGCAACCATTATACCATTATTATTATTATTAAATTCTATGTTAGCATTATCAATTGTGAGCCAGAGCCAGCTTTGTTTAAATGCTGGTTTTACATTGAAATGTAAATGCTAAGTAGTGGATGGGGTGAAGCCATGAAACACTTTTTACAAACATATTCTCTGCATACACTAAATGGGTGACCACCTGATTTTATTTTTCCATGTGTCTTGGACAATAACAGCCAATCTGCAAGCTCACAGTTTATTATTTTTCCATGTGTCCATGTAGTTAATTGTTATTATCAAAAAGGGAATCCTCTGCTTAAGCTTTGAGGTAATGTGCTAGTTAGTGAACTGGGAGCGCTGAAGAGAACAGAGGGAGACAGATAAACTATCTGCACTCATCTTTAATCTCTTCCTTCTCTGGATAGATTATCCGGACGGAGGGGGGGCTCGATGTGGTGTGAACATGATAATGACGTCTAGGGGGGGTTACATTAGTAACTCATGGCTGGTCTACAATGACTGATTATCTGGCTGCTCTGGAAGCCCATGACACACATTCAGGAAGACAAATTAGCCATGTGAAGACATGCTCAAGGATTAAAGCAAAAACAACTCTCACAACTGAGCATTTTTGTTAGGCCAACCAAATCCTAATCTGTGATCTGTGAAATGCAGTGAAAGGAGACTGCCACACTACTACTGCCTAAACAATATGTAGAATGTTCAAGTTCAGGCCAAGCAGTTGAAGAATTTGCAGATTGAGGTTTTATGGAAGATGCTTCTGGACCTCAATTTAAGCCATAATACATGTATTAAAGATATATTTCTAGTTACTAGTGTCTCTTTCTTCCTATCCTCTTTCTTCATCAAATCATGCTTTTTCATTTCTATTCTTCTTGCATCCCGGTTGTCTGCGACACATAATTTCTAGATGGAAGCGACTTGGAGGTGAGATTGAACCAAGCATGCCCCAAACACCATGGGAAGGCAAGAAAGGTAAAAGAAAGGTAACCAATATACAAATTATTTTAAAATTAAAAAGAAATAAAAAGGATAATACAAGAAGAGATGAAATAGAAAGGGCCAACAACAAATGCACAAAAGAGAAGAAGGGAATGAGAGAAGGAGAGAAATAGAGGTATAGTCTCTCTGTGTTTATCTCCAATGAGAAAAACAGGCAGCCACATCCATTGTGCACTGATAAGATGCCTTATCAGCGGTAAACAAGACCCAAGCCTGTATGAATGGAGCCCAGAATGAGTGAACACATACTTAAAAACTCAGGATACATCCCTAACTAAACACATACAGATGTGTCAGGCGGGAAGGGGGAGAATTAGAAGGATGGCTTACTCTTAATACATGCCCCTATCATTTTAACTTATCTGTATGTGGTCTGTTGGAGAACTAGACTACGACTGACAACATGGGTTCTGGTGTCTTGTGGTAATCACGTTTTGGTACACCAAGTATGCCAAGATGGTTTCTGTAGATTTCTTCAACCGCGACAAAGCCTGGTGTGGCTATTCTATGTGATAAAGGAGGTAACATTTGGTGAAAACAGAGGGACATTTAATGAACCTTGGATATTTGGGAAAAAATAAGAAAAGCAGACAAAGCCTCTGTCTGCATTTGGCAATAACTATATTAAGATTTGATAAAGATTGGGGAATATTTGGCAGAAAGATAGCCCTTGCTGTGTGTATTTCTGAGGACCCAAGGGATTGTGGTGGCTACTGTGACAACCAATGGATCTCCAAACAAATCCTGTGTTAAAATTGGTGATATGGTAGTGCTCACATATGGAGGCACATCATGGCAAAGATCTAGTTGACCACCAGAGGGTGGAAAGGACATCAGAAAAGAGATCAAACATGAACAATGCAAAATATTGGTATAAGTTGCATCCAAATATTGATGCAATAAACACTGAATCACGCAACTGCTTTCGGCTTGATTGCTGCAGTGCATTTTTTGTGGTCTACCAAAGAATACAACTGACAGATTACAACGTGTGCCAGGTCTTTTTATGTTTGATTTTAAAAATATTTTACTTGTTTATAAAACTGTCAATGGTCTTGCACCTGTTATGTGTCTGTCTACCTATATACCGGTAAGTCTGCCCCCTCAGGTCCTCCACCACTGGCCTGCTGGATATGACTAAAGGAATCTGGCTAAAAGAATCAGTCTACCACACAGGAATGAGCAGGTTTGAGCTGTCCTACTGTAGGATCTGAGTAGTAATTAAAACCTACATGGGCAAGCTTAATTAGGTTGTACCTGGATGCCGTATAAAGTGACCAGTTCGGGGGCACTTAATGCACACAGAACCAAATTAACTACCACATGAGAAACATTAGAAAGTGTTAAATCACCAGAGATTAAAACAAAAAATAAAAATCACACCCCTGTGAAGTGAGGGATGGTAAGCTACGGTGCTCTTATCTTCGTACATCATCACATTCTAGCCAATCGGAAATTGCATCCTCACCTTCCTCATCAATATTTGAGTAGACACTATGCAATGTTTGTGTGCACAAACATTGAATAGTTCAAAATTCATTGTCATAGCAATTAATGTTCCCTGCACTCCAGGGCTATACTCTCATTATTACCCATCTTTTCTCTCTCATTCTCCCTCTTTAGATGTATCCTTCACTTTCTACTCATCCACCACTCTCCCCGATCTCTCTTTTGCTCTCCCACTTCTCCCCCCTCTCAATAAATATCGCTTGCTCTCCCCCTGCCTATACTCCTTCCTTCTCTCCGTCTCTCCCTCTCTCACTTTCTTTCTCTCCCACCTACCCATTCCTTCTCTCCTTCTATCTCTCTGATCTCTCCCTCTCTCCCCCTTGCCCCCCACACCCACACCGGGCCGTGTCGAGGGGGGAGGATGAGAGAGAAGCCAATCGCGTTGGTATGTCATGGGGCTTATAGAGAGGCGATCCAGTAATGGAAGGCCTTTTAAGGCTAAAAAGGAAAAGCTAATTATGATAAAGGGGCTCTAAGTTGTGTCGTTATCGCGGTGCAGGGCTGCTGGCGCAGGGGACCCCGTCCTGACAGTGATAACCAGGCAGAGAGGGATGCACAGCACTCTGTCACTGTCACACACACGCTCCCTCTCTCTCTGTGTGTGTCTCTCTACTGTGTGTGTGTGTGTGTGTGTCTCCACTAGACCACTTTGATGGCTCTTTCTTTCATTCTTTCTTTCTTTTTACTTTCTTTGAAAGAACACAGTTTGGTGCTTCTGTTCCTTAAAGTACAGAAACGTTTGTTGATTATTTATTCCTTTTAATAATACAATTTTATTTTTTAACGCTTTTATTGTTGATAAGTCGAGTTACAGTTTACCGCTTCCAAGTATCAAGCAGCCGTGGAATGACCAACACAGGTAAGCATGTAGCATCCCCAGAGAATTTGCCAAATTGACCAATAGATGGTATTCACCCTTGCTTTGAGTTGCTTAGTGAATTGGATGATTGCACTCTCGCACAGATAAATGTAAAACACTGAGGGAAGATCTATGCGCAGCAACAGCTCAGAGTCAGCTAAATGCTTAACCGTTTGCAAACTTCTGGTTAAGACATTTTTGCTGTTTGATGCAGCATGTTGTCCCCTATTTATTGTCCCGATCCTCAATAGAAGTCTATATAGAAGAGCCGCCCTTGGACTGGCCACTTAAAGAGAACGGAGTTGGCGCTACTGCTCTCCAGTCTGTTTGCACAGTATCATCAATTAATCCACTGGAGCTATAAGCCCTCATTCATAGCTATCACGTGACGTCACGGGCCCTGGCCGCCCCCCCACTGGCAGGAAAGAAGTTTACTTTCTCCACTGCATGAAGCGCATGGATACGTTGTGGCTACTAGCTAAATCTTAAAAATGCCGGATAGTTGCTGTGCCAACCGGCGAGGAGAGAAGCCTGGGTTGTCTGTATAGGATACCAAGCGAAAAGGAAAATTCAGAAAGGAGACAATTATGGATCAATGCGATTAAACTACATCACATGACGTTCGTACGACCGTCATGCAGCAGCTTAATCCAGTTTTTGTCGGATCGACATTTACATTAATAATGCATATATAAATATTCCGTTTTCAAATATAAGGTACTCTCACGTTTCTACGGGTGTTAGACACTTATTGTGCCCAAAATTAAAATTGCAGCGTGCCGCGTTGTTTAATAAAAAGCATTTTTATCTGAGCTTTTCTTCCGCCATTGGCTTTCAATTGTCTGCGCCCTTATCGGTTATGTACACGTTATTGATGTAAATATAGCGATCCTCCAAAAACTCTATTAAGACACTGCATCACTGTCATGGTAGCGACGTGCTTGTATTTAACGGCTCAAAAACAGCCGCGGGAGCTAAGTATGGATAACAAGTGCCCAACACTTGTACAGTAGCTTCTCCATATATCTGCGTTGTTCTTCATGGCTGAGATGATCTAAATCAGTGGTTTTCAACCGGTGGTCCGGTTGAAGTAATAAGTAATGTATTACTTTCCTAAGTAATATTCCCCAACACTGATCGCAATGCTTCCCACAGGTGGAATTGTATGGAAAACTTTAATATATACAGTATGCTGCTGCTTCTAATATAGAACCCAGTTGTCTTCTCCATTCTAAATCCCATTGAACCACTGTGTCAAAAATACTAAATCACGTCATGCTCTGTTAACAAACATTCTTGACCTTCCTTTTATTTCATGACATTTGGTGTTACGGTGAGTTATATTATGAAGTCTATTTCATCGAAATTCTCAGTACTGACACTACACTTTACAGAAGGAAAGAATCCAATCCAAAGAAAAGCTCACAACGCTCCTTTATCCAAGGCACTTTACAATGATGTGTGCATTACATTTACCCATTTACAAATTTACATATGTCACACACCCATGATGGAGGAAACCAAGGCACCAACCTGCTCATTAGGGGTTAAGTGTCTTGCTCAAGGACACTTTGACACTAACTCTTCTCTGGTGTAGCCTGGGATCGAACTGGCAATCCTATCTCCTAATTCACTGACACCCCACTTTGGACAGCAGTAGCAGTCTACCATGAGAAGGTGAGAAGGTGAGAAACAAAAAAAAAACATAGAAAGGCATACAGCTGTTTTTAATTAGTGAATATTATTTCAGTTATGTGAATCGGTTTTCAACTGAATGAGTCCCAGGATGCAGGGAGGGTCTTTTAGATGAGAGGCAGGGACATTTCATGAGTCTCACTTCAGCAAAGTTAAGAGTCATATTTTGTCATTTTTACGAATTGCAGCATTTAATTCCCATTTCATTTTAGATGGTTATAGTCAGGTAGAAATGTAGGCCCATCTGAAAGAAATTAGCACAATTCTGAATCTGAAAACGTTATGTGCAAAGATTTTAGCAAACAGCAGTTCAATTTTAACTGTTAATAAATCTTTACATTGTTTTCATTACACACACATACAAAAGAAATGTAAAATGGGTCTGATTTTGGAGTGTCTTAATGATCTCTGATTACCAGTGTTTCAATATAAAAGAAAGAAAATATATAAAAAATATTGAAATCAATCTGAAAAGCTCTCATTTGATAAATATATTTCTGCCTTTGTATGATCCCTGGCTCTCCATGTGTTAGTTATAAAGTGAGCTTGAGCAAGACAGCGAAGCAATAACCACTCCTTATAGGTCCATTTGGTGTAATACAGAGCATACCTGTACATGACAAGGAGAAACACCAAGCTTAGCAATTTGTGGTAAACTGCTGCCACCTGCTGACCAGGGTCTGTCAGAGCAGGAAGTACCTAACTGACTTTTGGACATGACGTGGTTGATGCCCAAGTTGGTATACATTTGCTGTGTGTGTGTGTGTGTGTGTGTGTGTGTGTGTGTGTGTGTGTGTGTGTGTGTGTGTGTGTGTGTGTGTGTGTGTGTGTGTGTGTGTACGTACACATGCATACAGACTCACCACTCTGCGTCGTCTCTTTTTATATTCGATGTGCAGCTCTTTGTGCTTCTGTAGAGCAGCTTCCAGACACTTCTTCAGGTCTAATGCTTGCCTTAACATCTGCTGCTCCAGACCGGACTTAGTCAGCACCTGCAGGGCATATGGGTTCATTCATTACAATTTAGTCATTATTCCAAAGCGAACAGTAAGCAAGGTAAACATAAGGTAAGACATGAAACCCATAGAAATAGAATATATATATATATATATATATATATATATATATATATATATATATATATATATATATATATATATATATATATATATATATATATATATATATATATATAGAGAGAGAGAGAGAGAGAGAGAGAGAGAGAGAGAGAGAGAGAGAGAGAGAGAGAGAGAGAGAGAGAGAGAGAGAGAGAGAGAGAGAGAGAGACCGCATTTCATGAACACTACTATATTATATACCAGGGGTTTTCAGTGGTCCTTGAGATGGTTCCAGGTGGTCCCCAGACTTAATGATGGAAGGTTGGGTAACCAGATGTAACTCTTGAGAGTGTAAAAATGAAACCAAATGGACCCTTGCGGGTTACACTGTTTTGTTGGCAAAATACAGCCTGGATTTGTGGACAAAATCAAAAGAATTCTTTAATTTTAGATCTTTGGTGGGAAAATGTAATCAAATGGTGGATAAATTGTGGTCCCTGGAGTCAAAAGGTTGAAAACCCCTGCCATACAGTATGTGTGCTGTCAAAACACTTCATTGGCACCACTTATTGAATGATTGGTGTCAATCACCTCTGAGTAGCACCTCACCTGATGGCACTCACTGATTTGGGTGGGTGGAGCTCACAGAAACCAGGAAGTGTTAATGTTTACGCTCAGGAGTTAAAGGCTAAAAAACCTAAAATATCTTTAAGGTCCCATTTGGTCCCAACTTTTAGCTGGGGACCACCTGGTGTCGTTTAGGACCACTTTTGGTCTTGGTCCTTCAACCACTGTTTGAAAACCACTGTTTATGTTCTATTATTTAGTTGAATTTAACAATTCAATTAAGTATTTAAGAGATGAATTTAAGTTTCAATTATGAATTGATTAATGAATTTCAGTTGTTTTATGATTGTTTATGACAGCTTGTATTTTGTCTCTGTTTTCTTTAAGGTTTTCAACCTATAAACGACTATAAGCAACAACAACTATAACTACTTACTTGTACTACTCACCTGAATTCAAATTAAAAGAAATCAAAAGGAAAAGAAGAAGTTGTTTCATTGAGTTGATCACATCCCCCTGTCGGCTAAGCCGTTTTCAAGTTGGGCAAAAGGTTTCAGGAAAAATTCCACATAACTTGACAGTATGGCAGGGGTTTTCAACCTTTTTGACACCAAAGACCTAAAATTAAATAATTCTTTTGATTTTGTCCACAATTACAGGCTGTATTTTGTCAATATGAAACCATTTTGTCAATACCATTTGTCAATATGAAACCAAATGGACCCTTGCGGGTCCATTTGGTTTCATTTTAACACTCTCAAGAGTTACATCTGGTTACCCAACCTTCCATCATTTAGCCTGGGGACCACCTGGAACCATCTCAAGGACCACTGGTGGTCCCCAGACCACCTGTTGAATAGCAGCCGCTTGGTTCCAGGCTTAAAATAAGTGTAGGCTTTGGACATAGGAGTGCCATAGCTTGGGTTGCCTTTTAGGCCACTTTGGTGCAAGTGGTACAGTGCAGCACCACTCAACCATATAATAAAACAGTCAGTTCGAATAACAAAAATAAAGAAAAAAGGAATCCCCCCAAAAAAGCACTGATCACATCCAAGAAATGTGAAATTGTCTGCCCGGCTTTCATATGAACTGTTTTGATTTTGATTTTTATTAAGGATCCCCATTAGCTGGTGCCGTGGCAACCAGCTAATCTTCCTGGGGTCCACATAACTCTTTGGTGACTCTTGACTCTTTGGTGTGATATGAGCAGATATGCACCCTTTGGTCGCAAGCCGGCCCAACCTGACGCATGACGCAAGGAGTTGCATGTCGACGCGTTGGTGTAAAAAGGGCATAATGCACATGGACACGTCCGTGCGAGGGCTTGGACACTAACCTGAACCCAGCTCTGTACAGCTGGTAAGTGCTTGGCTGTGATGAGTCGATGTAGATCTATCACTGTGGAAACCACTGCCTCGTTGTCCTCTGTCTCTTTAACATGGATCTCTAAGAGAGGAGAGGAGAGGAGAGGAGAGGAGAGGAGAGGAGAGGAGAGGAGAGGAGAGGAGAGGAGAGGAGAGGAGAGGAGAGGAGAGGAGAGGAGAGGAGAGGAGAGGAGAGGAGAGGAGAGGAGAGGAGAGGAGAGGAGAGGAGAGGAGAGGAACAGAGGACAAAACAGGATCAGATCAGATTTTAAATGAATAAAGCCTGTTCTCTTACAGCACTGCACCTGGTTGAGCAGTGTGCTGTGTGCACAGATGAGCCACAGATGAGCCAACAAGCTAACAATAATGATGGGACATGAAGTTAAAGGGATATTCCACTTTCAAAAAAACTTTGTCATTCTATGGTCAACTCAGTCTCATCTAAACACACCAGATAGTTTATAAGTTACTCCATTCAGTATTCAGATATTTGATGTTCATTTCCTATCTATACAACCCCATTATAACTTAAAACTCCATTTTAACCATGTCAGATTATTCGAAAACAACCAATATTTTTTCCGGTGACTGATATTGTCTTCCTAATACGTGAGAGAAAACTGATGAAAACTGTGTGTGTGTGTGTGTGTGTGTGTGTGTGTGTTCTACCCACCAGATTGCAGGTTAATGTCCAGGCTGTAACCGTGAGACATGAGCCCAGAGCTGCGAATAAACGACATCTCACTGGCGACCTCCTGCGTCTGCATCGCTCCATCCATCCTCCTTTCTTCCTCCTCCTTTCCCTCCACAGTTGTGTATTTCTCTCCACCTTTTTCCACTTTCTTCCCTTTTTTGCTGTTGTCTCCGCTGTTTCTCCTGTCAGGGCTGTTCACCAGCATGATACAAAACATCATTTAGTTGTCTCTTTGATACTGAACATTGTGTTTACGATTACTAGACTGGTGCCCGGCTGTAGAGCACAGAGTCGGTAAAGATATAAGTTGGACAGGGGTTTTCCGGGGATCACCAGTGGTCCCTGAGAGGATTCCAGGTGGTACACAATTTAAACATCTGAATTTTCAAGAGTCTACACAAAGAATTGTTGTTCTGACCAACGTTTTGCCAGTCTCCTAAATTGTTGACGCAAACTTGAAAATCATTAGTTTTGGGTTCGAGAGACTAAACTCGGCATCAAATGGTGGTCCGTGGGTAAAATGCAGAATAAATAGACAGTGAGCCCTGGTATGAAAAATGTTGAAAACCACTGAAGTTGGAGATCCACGCGTTCTATTTTTGATTTAGTATCCCGAAAGCAGATTTGGCCATATGACGTTTCTTCGACAAGAAACAAATAATTAAAAAAGACATGCCTGTTCCCCTCATCTCTCTTGGTGTTAGGACTGATCGACCGTCTTTCTGAGGTGTCACTGGTGCTGGGCGATCGCTGGTTATTGTCGGGGGTCTGCCGGGGCTGGGGGCTCCCATTGGTCACTTGGAGGTCAGAAGGGTCGAACGAGTCGGCGAGGAGCAGCTTCATGCAAGTGTCCATTTCCGTAAGAGTTTCCTCGATCTCCTGACGTGACTCTGTTGATAAAAGGACACGTCATCATTGTGCAGTAAAATTATATTTCTGCTTAACTCTCAGACCAGCTCCCATTAGGCTCAATAGTAAAACAAATAATGTCAAAATACATTTGTCAAATACATTTTACAAAACAGCCTGTATTTTCACATTTCACCAGGGCTCATTCAGAGATAAATGCATTTAAAGTTATCAGTTATCAATTATCAATTATAGATGTAAAGTGTGTGAGGAGTTAATGAGCTTGTTAATAAGACAAAGCCTAAAACGACTTTTGGAGTGATAAGCAGACAACAGAATAGAGTTACTTAACTAATAAATATAGCTCTAAATTATTATTATACTAATTTCTTTGTCTCATCACTTTTTGACGAAATAAAATTTGTAACCAAACCTGAAAATGTGTTTCATGTTACAATGCTACAAAAAAGCTAAACCTTTTCACACATAACAGTTATTATTCTAACCTTCCATCTCTTTGGCAACCTTCTCCACCCTCTCTCCATAGATCCTCTGCATCTTCTGCTGTCTCTCCTCTTCTCTCCTCCTCTCTGCTAGGGTCCTGGCTTCCACGTCATGGAAGTCCACCTGACACACAGACAAAATAGTGGGGTGATAGCCGATGGATATATACTGTAAGTTTGGTCAATATACAATATATCTCAATCAGAATAATCTTACACTATTATCTAACTCTTAAGGTTGTCCTTTAAGATGTAGAAAACTGTAAAGAGGTGCTCTTTGAAGAGGATTTCAAGACAAGAGTTCTTACAAAAATTACAGTGGAAGGAAAAAATGATGGTGGTGAACTTTAAAGAGAATCCAAGGCAACTCTGTTGTGTTCAGTTCAAGTATAAAAATCCTTTATTGACCCATGCGTTCTGGCCCAAGGACTTCAGACCTACATCCCCAATTCCGTTGAAATTGGGACGTTGTGTAAAATGTAAATAAAAACAGAATGCATTGATTTGCAAATCGTTTTCAACCTCTATTCAGTTGAATACACCACAAAGACAATATATTTAATGTTCAAACTGATAAACTTTATTGTTTTTTGAAATTACACAATCTTTTGTAAATTGATCCCTGCAACACGTACCAAAAGAGTTGGGACGGGGGCAACAAAAGACTGGGAAAGGCCATGAATGCACAAATAACGCCTGTTTGGAACATTCCACAGGTAAACAGGTTAATCTTAAACAGTTTAATATCGTGATTGGGTATAACAGGACCATCCCAGTCGTTCACAATCAAAGATGGGACGAGGTTCACCACTTTGTGAACAATTCTGTGAGAAAATCATCCAACGGTATAAAAACAATGTTTCTCAACATTCAATTGCAAGGAATTTGGTGATTTCATCATCTACAGTCCATAATATAATCAAAACGTTCAAAGAATCTGAAGAACTTGCTATACTAAAGCGACAAGGTTGAAAACCAACACAGAATACTTGTGACCTTTGATCCCTCAGGTGGCTCTGCATTAAAAACTGACGTCATTGTGTAAAGGATATTACTGTGAGGACTCAGGAACACTCAGAAAACCATTGTCAGTTTACATAGTTTGTCGCTACACCTGCAAGTGCAAGTTAAAACTCTACCATGCAAAGCAAAGCCATACTTCAGAAAGGTTGGTTTGAAAAACAACCAGAAAAACAACCAGAAATGCCTTCTCTGGGTCCACTATCATTAGAAATGTGGACTCATCAGACCACAGCACACTTTTCCACTTTGTGTCTAACCATTTCAAATGATATTGTACCCAGAGAAGGCATTTCTGGTTGTTTTTCTGGTTGTTTTTTCAAACCAACCTTTCTGAAGTATGGCTTTGCTTTGCATGGTAGAGTTTTAACTTGCAATCGCAGGTGTAGCGAGAAATTATGTAAACTGACAATGGTTTTCTGAGTGTTCCTGAGTCCTCACAGTAATATCCTTTACACAATGATGTCAGTTTTTAATGCAGAGCCACCTGAGGGATCAAAGGTCACAAGTGTTCGGTGTTGGTTTTCAGCCTTGTCGCTTTAGTATAGCAAGTTCTTCAGATTCTTTGAACGTTTTGATTATATTATGGACTGTAGATGATGAAATCACCAAATTCCTTGCAATTGAATGTTGAGAAACATTGTCTTTAAACCGTTGGATGATTTTCTCACAGAATTGTTCACAAAGTGGTGAACCTCGTCCCATCTTTGATTGTGAACGACTGGGATGGTCCTGTTATACCCAATCACGATATTAAACTGTTTAAGATTAACCTGTTTACCTGTGGAATGTTCCAAATAGGCGTTATTTGTGCATTCATGGCCTTTCCCAGTCTTTTGTTGCCCCCGTCCCAACTCTTTTGGTGCGTGTTGCAGGGATCAATTTACAAAAGATTGTATAATTTCAAAAAACAATAAAGTTTATCAGTTTGAACATTAAATATATTGTCTTTGTGGTGTATTCAACTGAATAGAGGTTGAAAACGATTTGCAAATCAATGCATTCTGTTTTTATTTACATTTTACACAACGTCCCAATTTCAACGGAATTGGGGTTGTACATTCCCTC
The DNA here is from genome assembly GCA_039105355.1 of Benthosema pterotum. Taxonomy (NCBI): domain Eukaryota; kingdom Metazoa; phylum Chordata; class Actinopteri; order Myctophiformes; family Myctophidae; genus Benthosema; species Benthosema pterotum. The sequence goes on along the minus strand of CM076984.1, from coordinate 27,463,952 downwards.
ACCTTTTTGACCTGCTTGAGGAAATGATAGCCCAGTGCTAGCTTCTTGTAGGCTGATCCGTAGGAGGCCTGCCACGACTGGACAGTCTGTACAGCCAATGACTTCAACTTCTTTGCTACCTCTTTAGGAGGAGGGAGGGGCTGGTCGGAGTCTGTCTCCACTGTCAACTCTAAGAACTCCTGGAAGACATGTAAACCGCTTCATAATCCATCTATACAATGGTGCCGCTTGCCTTAATCAGAGATTCTCACTTGAAAAAGAGGTTTAATACTGCAACGCTATTCCAGGTTAAATAAAGGCTACATGTACGTTAACAACTTGAGATTTTTTTCAACTTGACTAGTCAGACAGTGAAGTCGAAGTTGTATCGACTTATCATTTTATCATTCAATACTCAGCAGCCCACACGCAACAGAAGACATACTAGGTCTAACATAGCAGGCACATCATCAGAATACAATCCATTTCCTTGATTTCACATTTACAGCATGTATGTAGTTACATGTATTCCTCCTGTACCGCGAGGGGATGAAGCAAGACAAATCACTATAGTACGAGGGTGGTGGTTCATTAAGTTTGAAGATAAAGTGTGTGATTCTGTATTTCTTTGAGACTGTGCAGTTTGATCCAACTGCAGTCAGTCAGTTAGTGGGACACACTCAGAGCGCAGAGATCAAAGGTGACCACAGCTGCAGTCAGATGGGTTGTTAATTAAGGCTGGACTCCGATACAGTTGCAAAGGAAAGAATTACTTATGTCCGCGACAATAACCAATATTACAGTTGAAGTCTGTACACGCGTGTGGGAGTCAACTTGTGTCAACTTGCGCACATAAGTATGTACATACATACATACATAAATACTCAGGTTTTTGATTTCAAGGTGTTGTTCTTCATCTCTACTTCTAAGGTGACATTTATGAACTCCTGTCATTGTGGAAAAGAACTGTACCTGGAAGTTATCTACCAGTAGTGTTCTGAAATGGTGTGATCTGGAGAAGAGCTCTGTGGTGATCTGGAAGGCAGACAGCCTGATCTCTGCATGCTCCTGGTTGAGCTGGGACATGAGAGATCGGTACGCATGTTCTATGTAGTCGTTGGACACTCTGGGAGAGAGAAGAAAGGGCATGTTTTTCATCTCCTACTACTAGGCATTCTTAAATACATTCCGTTTGTAGACATTAAAGGTAGGGTAAGTGATTTGAAATTCATCATGTAGTACCAGCCTGGTGCACTAGGGGCGCCCAAGAGTAGCTACACTATGTGAACTTGATGCTCGATCCTGATTGGAGGAGAATTCACTCCTCCTCTGCTCCTCTGCTAACGTGGGGGAGGGGGAAACTCCATATATGGTCTGCACACCTTATAATAGAGCATTTTAACAGAATTTTTTTTGGATGATATCTGACAAAAGTGAAATCACTTCCCCTACCTTTAACACCATAGCGGTATAACATATTATATATTATACACAATTGTATGACATATTGTGTCACAGACTTTTAGAGCACTTAATACAAGTTTAAACATTAACAGACCATCTGACAGATTTCCCAAGTAACCTACGGGTGATTACTAGTTGATTTTGAATAGCATCCACTAACAGGTCGGTAGTACACATTCTGGCTGGAGCTACTTCATCCCCTTGCTTAGAAACTTTGTAGGCTCACTCAAACATCCGGTAATGGACAAACCCTCCATAACGATTTACAGCTAGATTTATTTGTGTGCGGCATGGGTGTTGGTGTGGCACATGCGCAGCCTACTTGCAAATCTTCTTGACTTCCTTCATCTTGTCTTGGCTGAGCTGCGGTTCTCCTGATGTGGTCAACTCCTCCACCAGCTCTGACAGTCTGTCTCTCTGCTCCAGATCCATTATCTATGACATGCATGCCATGAACCTACTGTATACAGAAACAACAAACTTTAGATCCACCAACCAACCATTATCTATTCAAAATCACGCCCTATAAACATAACATTAGATACATAACATCCATCACTACCCCCAATTTGCAATCCTAGATTTTTTGTCTAATGGGTTGGGTTGCCATCCATTGACAGCCTGGCAATCTGCTTGTATTTATCAAAGTTGCAGCTGTAGTAAGGCAAGGTTACCGTTGAATTATCCTCTTTCAATCTGCAAAGTGTTCATTTCATATAGTGTCCCTTTCTGCTAAGAACTTTTGCAAACCCATTATTTAAAATAGAAATGCACTCTGTCCACTCAATCTACTCTGTCCACTCAATCTACCAACATATTGCACCTTGCACACAAGTAAGCCATTAAAGGCAAACTCCTTTACACCAAGCAAACCAACCACACAATGGTGATGTATAATATAATATTCTAGTAATATTTTCAAGTGTTATTTGTGGTGAGGAAAAAACAAGTGTCAGTAATAACACAGACATGTTGAGCATAAACACATACAATCCGCAAATCTGTCTTAGCGTCTATCAAGTGACAATGAGGATTGCTCACCTCTGGTCCATAGCTCTAATGTAATGCAATGGCATCAGAGCTATGGACCAGACAACAACTAAGTCTGGTCCATAACATTAGTGTGATGGACCATACATAGCTCTAATGCAATGGCATTAGAGCTATGGACCAGACAACAGGATTGGTATAGGGTATTATTGATTGACGGATTTAAAATATCATAATATGCTAAATGATGGTGCATTTCAAACACAACTCAATGCTAAAACTGTTGACTATGAAACATGAATGGACTGCCACATAAAAGCATTGTACTTGTTTACAATAGGGACAGGGTCCACCATTAATATACCGGTACTTATACAAATAAAAATAGGAAATCATAATAAGATAAAAAGGGGAAGAGAGTACAGAGAGTGAAAGGGGGTTGAGTGGGGGAAGGGGGTTGAGTGGGGGAATCAGATTTTACGGGCTTCCAAAGCCTCATATTGTCTACTACAACTACAGGACAGTACATTGGCCAGTGTTTACATTTTAAGTTACATCTGCAGCACTAGTATGCATCGTATTGCCGATTCAGTTACTAGTATAAAGCACGAATAGCTGAGGAAAAATGCCAGTGAAATGCTAAGCAAGCAAAAAAGGAAGACAGTATGAATACATAGTCCAGCTGAACACAATAATAAACAAACAGGATCTACCATGATCTAGCCATAGTAGCCTGTATGGGGCTACTATGTAAAGCTCTTCGTGTTTTGCACGTCACTTCGTATGTGTAAACTACTTTATGTAGAAGCGTATATGCATTACCATAAGGTTATTTAGATGATTGTCTCATTCCCAGTAGTATTTTTGTCCGCTTGGTTTGGAAACTGAAACCTTTACCTCCTCTCTCCAGTCGCGTCATCAGCGCCATTGTAAGCTACAGCAAAACCGGAAAAAGAAGGTTTCAAAGTAAAGGTCATACAACCATACAGGGCAGAAAAATTCTGAAAATCCTAAGAATGTATTCTTACTTTTTGCTTGGGTCCGTCATTTAACTACTTTTTCTCATAGTGATTTCTCACGCCAAACATCTCATATTCATTGACAATGCATAAAGACAATGCATTTATTTATGTTGTTTTGGCCAAATCAGCCAAATTCCGGTAAAACCTGAGTGGAGTAGTAAGAGGGTGGCGACACAGTTTGATCAAAGATACTCTATCATAGGAGGCATACTCCCATTTGTAAGGCTCTCCAATTAACAGTGTTTATCTATTTAGGTAATTGTAATGTTTTAACTATCACAAATGGTAATAAAATGTAATAAAAGTACACATACACATATTTTGTAATGTTGTGTGTCACATATTTTCGTTGCTTTAATGTGCAAATTAATATTTTTTGTTTAATTTAGCGAATATTTTTATTCTGAAGGATGACGTCACCGGAAAGCTTATCATCCGCGATGGCTAGACACGGGTGGAAGATTTCAAGGTTTTCAAATTGCTCGGCGCGCAGTGGACTGGCGTAGATTTCGTTTAGTAGCCTACTTTGTATCGCAGTGAAACAAACAAGTAAAGCTATTACGGTATGTCTTTTTGTTCTTAACAGTTAATAGTGTTAATAGGGTTTTACACGTCTATACTGTACTAGTGTCACGTATAAATTGTAATGTATCGAGAAGTCTAGCTAGCTGGGCTATACATGTATGCTACTGAGAGCAGCCTACATAAATAAATTCAATAAGGCTCTGGGTACTACACAAGAGTTGGCTGACTTCCAAAACACTGCAAATTGTAAATCAAAATGAAAATAGGGATGCACCGATTTTTTTTTCTCTCCGATCCCTGTCGGGGGAACCTAAAACAAAAATGGGCCTATATGTATATATCCCCATACAGTATATAGGCCCATAGTATATAAATCAAAACGCTGAATATTAACAGTTGTACTAAGGATATTGATTAAACAGTTATATATGTTAAAGTACTTGTTAAATGCATGAATATTCAAAGTACAACATAAATGAGCAAAAGGATTTGCTCATCAATGTATTGCTGTAGACTGACATTTACAGTTTTTATTTCAGTATCCATAAGTATCCATTACGTGAATATAAATACGCAAATAAAAAAACAACACACAGTAGTGACAGTACCGCTAAATGTACTTTCATTACTTCCACCACTGTAGATGAGTGAGTCGACAGAGAATGAGATCCAGCGGTTGAGAAGCCAGCTGAAGGATCAAGATGAGCAACTGCAAACAGCTGCCCGCGCTGGCCTGGACCTCATCGAGCAGCAGACGGCACTGGAGACTCAACTGGAGGAACAGCGAGTAGAGATGACCAATGCCATGGAGGTATGATGACATCATTGCTCTGAAGTGACCAACATACTACTAAATTCATGTTCGCGTAATGCCAATACATTCAGCACAAATGACAAAATTTAGACCAGTAACCAGTTATTACTATACAAACAAATCTCACATGAGCATTGGTTGGAAAAAGTTGTCCTTTAAGTGAGTAATACTTGATGTGTTTTGTAGTTTGTGAAACGCTTGCTTGACCTCAAGTTCTCTTGGATTACAGATATTTTAATCTTGTGTCTTTTAGGCTTTGGAGCAGGATAAATATTCTCTGAAGCGGGAGCTGGAGTTGAAAATCCAGATGCTGGAGTCCTTGCGTTCAGACTATGACTGTATTAAAAGCCAACAGAGTCAACAGCTACAGCAACAAGAAGAGCAGTTGGAAAGGAAACACGGCATTGTGCTGGCTGAACTCAAGGAAAAGGTACTAGTCTGGGCAGCAATTGATTTAGATCATTTAAATAATAAATAAGTTATCTAATTTAATAACCCCAAAATGGGGATAATCAATCCCTACTCTGGGGCTGTCTGTTCCTTGAGATGTAGAAGTTGTGGTCAGTTTGTGCTCTGTATGCTCATTCAGGTGGAGAGGATGCGGTCAGACTTGGAGGAATCGCAGCTGAACGAGAAACAGCTCAGACATAAGCTGGAAGTCCAGACTGTGACTCTGAGCAACAAAATAGAGGAACTACGAGCTTTGAATGAACGCGCCCAGGACACCATGTCCTCCGAGATGATGGAACTGCAGACTAAGAACATGGAGTTGGAAGAATTTAAGGTAAAGAACGCTAGTGTTTGACTAGCACTTCTTTGCGACATTGGTTTCAGTTAAAATATTTAATGAAACATGTCTTTGGTCAACATGTACAGTAAAGGAATATTGCATCACCCTAATCCTGCATTTCCAAAAGACATTTAATTGTTGCTTGTCTTTGTCGTAGATGGAACTGGAGCAATCATTACAGGAAGCTCAGTACAGAGAGCAGCAGATGCTACTGACAAATGGCAATCTGCAGCGTCAACTGCAACGAACTACAGATGACAAAGAGGAGAGGGAAAAAGAGGCAGTTTCCTGGTTCAATGCACTAGAGGTAAACAATGACATCATTACCATCACTGTATTTTATTTCAGTGGTTCAAGGTTCACCCCTCGGGACCTAGCTGGGTTTGTGGGGAATTATGTAATACATCTTCAAAATCTGTTTAAACATTAATCCTGCACTCTACTTAAGCCATTCAGAAATGGCCAGTCTACAAACCCACATTGCAATATGGCACATTCATGGTCAGCTTGTAGAAGCTAAGTGTAATAGTGCATATCAATATGGATAGTCCCATCAACAGTATAGGAATGGTTGCACCATTCAAACACCAACATGCCATTTAGATTTTCCAGCGGAATTCACTTTGGGGAGTGTACAAATGCCGCATCTTCCTATATAGCATTATGGTAAGACAGAAATTAAGTGCTATACAAAACGCAAAGTATAATAAAAAATGTCACACAGAATCTCTAAAGTCATGTGCTCAAGACAGAACTGTGCCATGTTTCATACTTCATCCTGTCTTCATGATAAGATTGTTTTTTTTTGGGGGGGGAAAGCATCAACTCATGAATGCAGCGTGCATTTTATGTGAAATCTTTTATTATCAAATTGCCATCAAAGGCATAAGAAAGAATAGAACCCTTTTCACAATGGACTATAACGCCACCAGGAGGCCACAGCCTGCTGGCCTCCTATTTTTCCTATTTTGTTCCTACATTGGTACTTTAGTTGTCAGGAATGGAATGCTTGTCTTCTATGATGAAGAAAAGTGTCAAGTTATTCCTGTCTTTCACTCTTGTAGAAATCCCGTGAAGCCAACCAAGACTTACAGATTCAGCTGGAACAGCTTCAACAGCAGGCACAAGATCCCAACAGCAAGGGAAATTCTCTCTTCGCTGAGGTAAAATACGTAAAATATATCTGTTGTTCCATCTGCCAGGGGGATTGCTGCTTTTACTATCTCCTTCTGATCGTCGCTATAAGTTGTATGACAATAAAATAGGATTTTAGGTTAACAATCAAACAAACTTTATTCAAGACACAAGGCACACCAATGGTTCCATAGTTTAGAAACAAATCTGACTGCGCTCAATAAAGGGTTAGTCAGAATTTAAACAATGGTGTTGTCAGAATCTGACAAGTTACATCTGTACATGAGGTTCCTCAGCACAGCAGAGCAGGTGGGTACACCAATACAAACAAACATTTCACTTGCACTGTTGCAGCGTGGCAGCAGTCTCAAAGCATCATTATAAGCCACATTGAGTTTCTGCATACTGCTCTTTTTGTAACATTGCCAACATTTCAACTTCACTAACACATCAAAAATGTATATTTCTTTCATCATAGTTGGAGGACAAGCGTGCTGAAATGGAAAAAAGACTTATTAGTATGAAGGTCCAGTACAAGTCTTTACAGACACAGCATGCCTTCACCAAGCAACAGCTACACCGCATGAAGGTAACACACACACGCACACTCGGCTGTGTACTGATCAACTCAACTGTCAGTTCTTCCTTTAAACCAGTGGCCTTCAATCTTTCTGATACCAGGGCCCACTATTTATTCAGTAATTGGGCCATGCACCACCATTCAATGACATTTTTACACCACAGACCCAAAACTAAAGATTTCTTTTGGTTTTGTCCACAATACCAGGCTGGATTTCAAAAACAAAACAAGCAAACCTAGATCAATATGACTATTTTGCATTCTCTCGTTGTGTAGACTTGGGCTAATTCAGATGATGAAGACTATTTTAACTCGATAGCGTAAACATGAAACCAAATGGACCCGCAAGGATCCATACCATAGTGTAAAATGTTGTTGGATTCTTGTATGTTACAGTATGTCCATCGTACAAGTACTGTATGTATCATGTGTTTTAGGTCCAGGTGGCTACTCTGCTGCAGCTACATGGCTCCCGGGCTGATCCGGCCCAGATGGAGAGGCTACAGTCCATGTTGTCTGACAAAAACTCAGAGATCCAGAGCCTCATGGCCAAACTCCAGAAACTGGAGAAAGTAGAGGTAAAATGATGAATTCTTTAGCATACGGTACTTAGCCCTAGAACACTGTACATGGGTGATTTTCAACCCGGACGATTATATTATATTTTTTGCAGTTTTCATAATGCTGGTGATGTCAGTGGGTCTTTCGGTAGCTTCATGATACGCAGTGACGTCATCGAATGTGGATTTGTTTCCCTGCACACAATCCTAGTTTTTTTTTTCTCTCTCCAGAAAGGTTTCAGGTGAATTTCACCCAGGTTTAATGATAGTGTGTGTTAGGAAAAAATCCCTTTCACCCACAATGGACAAGAAAGTTATTGTTGGAAGTTACATAGTTTGTGTGTTTGGTTTGCAGATCATGTTGAAGTCACAGCAGCCAGCGTGTTCTGCTCCAGCAGACAGTGGAAACAGTCAGGATGAAACGTACTACACTGACTTGCTCCTAATGAAGCTAAACAACTCTACGTGAGTTTGACCGTCTATTTGGTCTGGCAGCTGCACATTGTGTGTACTATTTGGTTTGTTAGTTATTATGTAATAATTTAAATAACTTAACATAAGGAGTGTTAAGAGCTGTGTGGCCTGAATTCTATAATGTGTGGCTTAACACAGGGCCACTGTTATGGGTTTTGGGCCCTGTAAAGAAATATGAAGCAAAAAAACATGCCTTTGTAAGCATTGACCTGAGCAAAACATCTAATCCAATAGTTTTATGTAGGGAAGGACGCATGTTGTACATGGTAAGGGTGTTAATGCATGTCTATATCTCCAGCAAGGATGCAGAACGTATGGGGGATGAACTGTCCCGTCAGAGAATGAAGGCTCTGTCAGAGAGCCAGAGATGTCTGGAGCTGGAGAGGAAACTCTTCGCGGCTGAACGAATGCTCAAGCAGGTCAAATCCCTTGTTCCATATGGTTTCATTAAGTCTATATACAGTATAGTATAACATGCTAGCATAAAATACTTCACTTCAATTTATTGTATAAGAAGAATGTTTAACTTGAACCCGTTTAGACCTGAGGCTAATTTTAAAAACTCATTTAAACATTTGACATGACTGAGATACTTTCCTGGTTTAAAGATTAATTTCTTAGTGTTATCACAGCAGGTTTTTGTAATTCATGCATTAATCTTTGCAGCATTGCTTCGTTATCAACAGGGACAAAGTGACAAGCTCAAACTACAGCTCCGGGTTGAGGAACTCCAACACCAATATGAACCCAACGGTATGTGCAGTACACATGACTTACACCCAATAGTCTGTTCCACGAATATGGAGGTTTCTGACAGACAAACTAATATATGACCACATAACATATCTATTTTGATCTACAGAAGTGAACAAGCACGCCATCCAAAGGAGAAGAAAGGAAAAGCTTCCTGTTGACATCCCTCATTCTGCCATTATCAAGGTTGATTTTATGCTATTCCTAGACAATGTTTATGTCATTAATATCATTATGCTTCTGCTATTTTCTGTTTTTCTATATAATGTGTATATATCTGTTACTATATAAGGTGGAGGATGATGCTTGTGAGATGAAGACTGATGAACCAGTTGAAAACAAGCCGGGAGCTCAGTGCCTCACTGACACTCATGTCCTCAAACAAGGTATCTAAATCTCATGGCTCTTTCCACTACCATATCATGCTGTAACGTATTTCACAGGTTTCCTGATCTTAAGCAATTTGGGAGCTGTTCCAATCCGGAGGTGGTACCTCATGTTTTTTCTTTGTTTTTTATTCTAGACCTGGACCAACCACCAACCAAGTGTGTAAGAATATGTGAAGAGCCTCCAAGCACAATTGGCAACATCCTTAGGTCAGTATACAAGCATCACAGTATCTTGTCTCTGATTGGCTATTGTTAAAAGAACTAAACAACTTATCCCAAACAGATTTAGGGCTCCATTTTCGTTACATGCCTTGTCCCTGATGCTGCCTGCAACCCGCAACAAATTCCCTTACTGGTATTTTCGCCACTATTCCTTATGCCGACACAGTTATTTGCGACTGGACGTATGGTCATAGGCGTGTTTGTCATGCAGTCCCTTAAGTTGCTAGTTTCGTCAAATAGATTTGAGAAGTATATAACGGGATTTCAAAGCAATCGCTAGGCAAAGCCACGTGTGTCCGTCTGTGCGCATTGGAGATGTCCACGTGGAAGAGCTGCCGCGTCAGTTCAATTCATCTCCTTATTTGATTGTCCTATAACCAGCTGTAGATTGCCTGCTGTCGGTCACTTACTTGTGTTAAAGTAAGCTACTGTATATAATATAGTTAAAGATATTATTTAACTTGTGACACACTGCTGCTGGTGATTCAGTTCACCAAAATCCTGAAAGTTATATTTCGCTTAATCCCGCTTCGTAGTGAAGGCCGCAGCCTTCACTACGAAGCGGGATCAAGCGAAATGTAACTTTTGCCCTGTTACTTACTTGCCCTGTGTAAGGGGTAAAGGTATTATGTAGTTATTCTCTTGTTTTTATCCAAGCGCTCCTGAGACTGACTCTAAGGTAAAGGAGGAGACAGACACACAAGAGGAAACAAACTGCCAGGAGAACACCACCTGCCGGGACAAGACAGCCTGGGCAGATGAGAGGAGGAGGAGGAAGCAGCACACGGTGGAGGTTATCCATGTAGGCTCTAAGGAGACCATGGAAGACCAGTGTGCCCAGCAGTAATGTACTGAGAAATGATGGACTTATGTCGCTGTTGGGTGGTAAAAATATTTTTGTTTTTAAATGGTAGGCCTTAGGCCTGCTGTACAAATAAAGGCTTTTTTTAAAAGTAAGTTCTTGCTCGTAAGTGTGCTTTAAGTTGATGGGGCTTATTATTGTACAGTATTACGTTTCATTTGTTTTCATTTTTTGAGCACCTCTTCAGTTGGACTGGAATTCCAGTAAGGATCCATTTGGTTTCATTTTACACACAAGAGTTAAAAATCTAGGACATATATAAGGGTCTATTTGGCTACCAACTCCATCATAGCTAGACCACCTGGAACTCCGCCAAGGACCCCTGGTGTAAACGGCTTACTCAAGAGTTAAATCTAGGGCTGCAGTATATAACTGCATTTGGTTACCAACTCCATCATAGCTGGGGACCACCTCGAGCTCCCTCAAGGACCACTGGTTGAAAACCACTGGTGTAAACGGCTTGGAATAATATCCATCCATATCATCCAATATCTTCTATATGCTACTATACTATCATTCAAACATTCTTTTAATGCCTTTGTTTCTCCTGCTGTGGGGGTGGGGTGTCAACTGGCCCTTGAAACTACACGGCCAATATCAACCCCGCCCAGCATTCCTCTGTTCCAACTGCAGTGATGTGCTTCACAGTGCACTGCAGACTGCACTGATGTTCATGGAGTTCCATACAATATGTAACCCTTTTCTTTTCATGAATAAAATATAAATGTAACCGGTATAGGTAGAGTATGTTAATGCAATATAACTTAGACAGTTGTTGGGGTAGTTGATCATTGTCTCCCTATTAAGCTGTTTTATATCTATGGTTTTATTAAGTCAGGCAGGATGTGACACAGGCAGGATGTGACATGAATGATGTCTCCCCTGCCCAAGCAGGCCAAGCAGGTGTTAAAAGCTCTGAACTGGTTTCAAAATGGTAGAAGAGGAAAGTTACTTTGTGGCAGTTTTACAACTGATTGAAACAGTTTGCAGTATTGCAATTCACTTGAGTAAGCCTGCAACTCCATACAAAACTGTAACAGTTACCAGTGTTTGTATTGAGCTGTACTTGAAATGCAAACTGTTTCTTGTTATAGAAAATAAGCATAATTAATTCGAGGTATTTGGCCTTCTGTCTTCCCACGTTTTGATGGAGGCCATATGGATTTGTGGCTCGTGAATTTTCTCGACATTTTTGCGAGATCAGACGAGACGTCTCACCAAGCCATTGCTTTGCATCAACTATTCCTACTTGTTTCAAGTGCTGACATTGATATATAGGTCAGTTGGGCAAAACAGACATGCGTATGGGCCGAATGCGTCATCGCTGGCAAGTTAGTGTGGTGCTAGTACGAGGGGCGTTGTATAACAGAAACAGATCCATGCCTGCCTTGTGCTGTAAATAGACCGTTATCTATTCGAACCCCGCCCGGGTGCTGTCCGTTGGCCTGGAAAATAACAAGGGACTTTGATGATAATGCCAATTATTTTTTAACAACCGGAGTATTCAGAGTTAAGTAGTTTCTTATTTGATGCTCATGCTATTGAACTCAAGACACACATGGAGCTCGATCGACGACTGTTGCTGGCCCACTGCGCAGCCCACACCCTGTCGGTCCTGGCGGGGCTACTGGTGGTCGTTCCGCTGGCTCTCAACGGCTCCGCGTTCAAGGGGCGCTGTGCGCTCTTTGCCACGGGTTTCTGGAGGACCGAGAACCGCACGGAGCTGACGGGGCAGCCGGGGGACATCTCTCATCTGGTGGTCCAGCAGTGGGGTCCGCCGGCGGCGTGCCAGTTCGCTACGTTCGTCGGAATTTTCACAGTGCTATATGGTGCCGCCCAAGGCTGGAGGAGCCTCTTCTATCTCCATGGACGACACGACGAGTAAATTTTATTACACTACATTTTGATAGCACGTGCAATGCACCAGATGAAGTGATTTATTCTATACAGACAGAAGTATATTCAGTCTTGTATCAGAATTCAGAAAGAATAATATTTGGGTTGGGGTCACGTGACTGGTCTACACATTGTGCACGTAGCTGTGGTCCATAGCTCCACTGCAATGGACCACAGCTTCTGTGCTTCTTTCTGGTTCTGCCTTGAAGTTGCGTCGGTGGATCAGAGCTAAGTCAGCACGTATTTTTATTTATTTTGCAGGGGTGACTGCCATTTGACTCTGAGTTGAAACCTCAGTTACCCCTGCAATAAAATAAAATATATACACCACCTGAGTGGCAGGATGGGCACTTCAGCAGAGACACATAGCCTACAATAGGTTCTCCAACCAGTGGTCCTTGAGGGGGTTCCAGGTTGTGTTGAACATCTGCATTACTTACATAATTCTAAAATGGATTAAGTTTAGTAGTGTGTTATACGACATACAGTAGGCCTATCCTATTCCAGACATGTTCATTACAGAGAACTAGTTACATAAATAATATATTGCATTAAAAACATGATTAAATGATATGTATGCTTAAACTGTAGTAAGTCAGTCATAATCTAACCACGTGACTGCACATTTTAGCCAGCCATCTGATAATGAGTCCTCTATTAAAACTATGACATTGTAAAACATTACTTCTAGTATTCCCCACATTTAAAGGCTAAATGAGGTATTTGATTAAATTGTTGGGATTATGTTTCTATCATAATTATCATTTTACAGTATCTTATCATAATAGTCTCAGACTCCATGAGCCTCTCATCATGTAAACAGGGGCCATTTAGCATCTTATCAGATTGAGTGTGGGCAACATTAACAGTAGGTGAAGTGCTTCTTATAGCATTGGATAGAGAGAGTAGGCTTTTTGTAAGATAATGCCAATGTCTTCTGTTTTATCATAGGCCTAAATCAAAATTATTATTTATTCTAATGTGTGTGTGTGTGTGTGTGTGTGTGTGTGTGTGTGTGTGTGTGTGTGTGTGTGTGTGTGTGTGTGTCATTAGCACGCTGTTCTCCTCCTTCCTGACGGTGTTACTGAGTCTGTGTGTGCTCTTCTTGTCTGGAGGAGCCAGCATGACCTTGTCACTGGGATTGGCCTCCTGGTGCGACACAGTCACTGATGACAATACACGTCCTTTCAGGTAATGATATAGTCCTTACAGGTAATAATATAATCCACGGCAGTTAGACAGTGCAGCCAAGGTGAGCTGTAATAGGGCTACATACTGTATATACTATATTCAAAAGTTGCTAGACTGTCCTGAAAGTTGTGCAGCCTTTCCATATCCAAGTGTATCAGCTCTACAAATGTGGCTACTAGTGTACCAAGCATGTGTGCCTGCTATAACAGCTAAATAGTAGTAGTACACTATACTGTATTCTGCTGTACAGTATATTTTATAGTATAGTACAGTAATAATTTGCCAAAACAAAATAATCTTTGGGCTAATACTAATTATTGTCTCGAATAGATGTACCGGTAGATACAAATTTAGTATACAGACAGTATGCCACTCTAGCTATGCCAGTGTTTATTGGCTGATGCAAATAAGTATCGGCTGAGGTTTGCATTGCTGTGGCTTACCTGGCTCTTGTGCAAAAAAGTCAAACTTTTCATTGAATCTAACAATTTAAATTTCAATAGCACTATGTCATAATTACTGCATAATTAAATTGTACTCAAGTGGTAATGATGACTTGTCATTTATGATTGTTTATGCTGTGTTGTGCAGTGCAGCTTCAAGCTTGCTGTGTTTATATACAGCTTAGACTGTCATAACATTTTTCACAAGCATCTATCATGAATTCATGACTCATGTTGTTTTGCGACACTTTGTGAGAGTGCTATTTTGTATATTTGACACCAACACAGAACTAATTATAAATCAGGATTTAGTTCATCTTGGTGCTTTATTTTCACGTGGTTATGTTTTGTTTTGTGTGCAGTTGTGCTGAGTCTGAGTCTGTTCCCCTTTACCTGGACGTGGACACATCCTCCTTTTACACAGAGCTAAATCTTGCACAGGTAGAGATGATTATTTGAATTTTGGTCTACTGTACCTTCAGTGAACTTTCTGATTCTGGTATATGAAATGGTTTGTCCAGGTTGCTTGAATCATAAAATATCAACACGGCTGTTCTCATATTTTTCCCTGACTGTATGCATATCTTACCCCTACCGTACACAACATACATACTGTATGTTTTCTAATGGTAATTGATTAGTGCTCTTGACTCTGACTGGGTCTATGAGCATAAATGTGATCTTGTTTGCCTGTGTGTCCCTTTTTCCTCAGGCATCGTTGTGGTTCGTCACAGCTCTGTGGCTCACCCAATCAATCATAGCCTTCCTGCGTCTGTATCACTCCCACAGCCAACACATGACTGGGCCGTGCATGCCCAGAGAGAAGGAAATGCTCTTAGGACACACGCCATCCGATGGCTCCCCCTCCCCTCCCCTCCATCCCTCAACACCCACCATTTTTGTCTAAATGTCGACATTTCTTGGAGAAGAACCACAGAATGATAAGCTCAACCCAAACAACCCCAGCAGCCCTAAGTATGTTTACTACAACCAGTTGCATTGCCCCTTAATTATAAATAAGTTGTCCCCTTTGTTTACTACAGGTACAATAAAATTAAAGAGGAATGGAAGCATTTAACTGATAGGGAATCAAGTCTGCCTGCATTATGTACTTGAAGGCACAGAAACCGCACATCTAATAATCACTATTCCTATAGATTACCCTAAATGAATGAATGAATTAAATGTTTAGTAACAGCTTGGATAATTACAGTAAAATTCAAGTACAACTACGGCAAAACTGATAACTGAGTGGATAGCACAAGTTAAGCATTACACTTGTTTACAGTAGTGGCCTGGCCCTAGAGCTTACACACCAGGCCACAATATCTTATTATATAATAGTTACTGATTAATATAACATGATTATAATATTCTGACAAAATATGAATGGGGCCAAAACTCCTTACATTTGCATGGTACTGCTACCCTAGTTTTACTTCAGTTTAAAACCTCTTCTACATGTTAAAGGTAATAGAATGTTAAAACATCCAAAACAAAATCTACAAAAGATTAAATAGTTGCATTTATTCATCTAGTGTTACAGTGTTATTTCCAGAAGCCAAAGCGCATTCTAGTCATTTTGATCATTACAGTGACATTGATGTATAGACATCATATTCACAAAATTGATTGCACCACATGATCAACAGTAACCTCCTGTTGCTGCACAGACGGTGACATCATTGTCAGTGTCAGCATTATTTAATATGCATGGATTAAGTTGTTATGCTAGGTATTTGTGGTGTTTTGCAAGTTTGTACACTGCAAGCCTGTCAGGGAAAATACGCATACAGTATTGTTTACTCTTCCACTATTTTGAGATACTGCACTGAGGTAATGTGGAGAGACTATGTGGCTTAGAGCCACTGTATTGTTGAAACAGGCTCACTGTGTGAGTATGATGTGAATGAAATATTCTCTATACTGTAAAACAGAAACCACTGCTCTCTCTTCGCTCTTATAAACTTTTATGAATGATGCCATATATGTTGATGCAACCTGAAGACACTACAATATGAAGCAGTCAGTCCTTCACATTAACTTAACCACAATGATTGTTTGATCCAGTTCTCCAGGAGTTAACCCACATTCTGTGGGAAATTTTGGTAACAGAATGAAAAATGCTTTCATTGTGAGAAGGATTCCTGCTGAGCCAAAAAGGTCTATAGTAGGTTTTGATGAAATCGAAAGAGGGGAGGACCTAATTTAGATATGAACAGCTGTAATGACACACAGATGGCGGAACAGTAAAGTTAAAAAAATAAGACGTGAATCAAGCTGAGACAGTATTGTATTTGTTTGAAATGAACACATTAACTGTTTTGTAATATGTTTGACATTGTTGTTGTTTTTTTTGTTATCATGTATGCCTGTTTGGTGAATATTTATAATAAATATATTGAATATATTTATCTCTGTTTTTGCATTTGTTTGTTTGTTCAATAAAAAACATTTGTGAATTCAAAATGGATTAGAAAGATGTTGTGTTTATTGTTTAGTTGTGAACTTCATTATTATTGAAGCAATTGTATATATATATATATATATATATATATATATATATATATATATATATATATATATATATATATATATATATATATATATATATATATATATATATATATATATATATATATATTTTATTTTTTTTTATTTTTTTTAGAAGAATGTGTATTCTATGTCTAATCTAATACTAGTTATTGGAGTCCCATAAGTGTTAGTATTTCTTCAGAATGTGTAGGCCTATGAAATTGGTCGATAGCCTACCAATTTTGGTCGCTGGCTAATTAGTATGAACCAAATGGGTCTGTCAGTCAGAGAGGTACAATGTGCTTATGGGGGATATTTGGTTTTTAATTTAAGAGTGTATAAATGGGTCCATTTGTACACTCTCGAAGTTAAATTAACATTGATTTTGCAATATGAATGTGTGATCTCTGATCTGTAGCCTGGCCCAGAACCATCGACCTGGCGCAGTACAGCGCCATCTGGCGCTGGTTCAGGAAGCTGAACTCGAGTCTGATAATCAGATCTGTAGACCAAAGGAGTCAAAATTAAAATATTTGAGAACCACTGCTAGATCTGGGGGAAAAAAACTCTATATGGTTGCCCCTGGCACTCATTTCTAATGTGGGCCCACTGCCTGATTATAGTCAATTTGGGCGTCCTTGGTATGATATAGACTACGGTAGTTTGTTCAATTGTTTGGGAACAAACTACATCACAAATCGCACGCCCGCTAGTTCCAACACTGAAGTACCAGTAGATGGCAGATGCGTGCGTGTAGGTGCAAATATCCTCAAAAACAATGAAGAAGAAAGGAGTTAACCAATCAGAAGACAAGGCACCATATTGAATTGGGTTTGTTGTGTTGATGTTGTGGTACTATTTTAGCTCTTCTTGTGGTGGATTTACTACAGTTTTATCTTTTATTTTTTAGACCTTTATTTTATTCTATTTTTTATCGTGATCTACTCTGGTTTGGCACTGCATATAAATAGGAGCAAAGATAGGGCAACGGAAAAATGAAGTTAACGGAAATTAAAAAGCTCAAAGTGCCCGAACTGCGGCTCAAACTTAAAGAATTCGGACTGGACACCAAGGGACTCAAAGCTGAACTCGTGGGTCGACTGTGGTCTGCGGTTGAAGCCGGATTGCAAACGCCATCGAGAGAAAGATGTGACACCGACAGCGAAACTGTTGTTAATAACAGCAGTACAGATGCAGGACAAACACAAAACAACTACTGCCCTACTACCACAGCGATGCCTGGGGAAGTCGTCGCCACATCGCCCGCTCTCCAGGAACCCCATCATGTCGTTGTCACGTCCAACGTCGTATGTTCTGATCCAGTACAGGATGACGTCCCATCGTGCAAACATCTGTTTACAACTAGACTATTCACAGACACTGCCACTCAGACCGAACCTGACACTGACGACACGTCAAGGCAACTGCTCGGTGAGTCGACAATGACGTGCATCTGTTGCACCCTAAGGACTACTATACCAAGTAGACACATTTTTGATTGCACGGCCCAGTGGGACGGGCCCACTATTTATACAGAATTTGAGCCACGGACGGACCACGATTTGATGTCATTTTAGCTCCACAGACCCCAAAACTAAAGATTTATTTAGCTTTTGACCACAATACCAGGCTGAATTTGGGAAACAAAAGCTCTCAGAGAGTTACACCTGGTTAAACAATTTTCCAAAATTTAGCCCAAGGACCATCTGGAACCCTCTCAAGGACCACTGGTGGTCCCCCGAAGACTGGTTGAACCACTAAACTAGACCGCCTGGACCTTTCACAAATCAGAGCTGCTGATAACTGTTTTTCTGGGGATTCCTTCCTTTGTAAACGATGTCACATATGACTAACTTAAATGTCACCATGCTACCACCCTGTAGATCTGCTGTTTTAGGGTGCCATCATGTCTCTGTATTATATGTTGTTTGCCAAAGAACGTATCTGCTTCTCTGACACTGACACATACTGTAGCCTTGCTATGTTGATGCTACTGTTCAGCCATTGTATGAGATTTCTGTCACCAGAGAAGTGTGTGTTAGATGCAAGTAGCCTGGGTCGCTTTGACCGTGAAACTTTCATATTGTTCTTAAGTGAGTCTGGTTTGATTAAAACATGTAATCATGCAACGTGGCATAGCATTGTTTACAAAATGCTGTACCCCCTACAACTGTATTTACTTTATTCAGTTTGTGTTTTTATGCTTTGGCAATGTAAATATTTGTTTTCTCATGCCAATAAAGCTCCTTTGATTTTGTATGCCAGAAACGGAGCTGCCCACCGCATGCCAGACGGGCTTGATCCAACAAGACCGTGCTAAAAGGATCCATGAGCATGATGGAGTTCAAGATCACACAGAACCGCACCAGACAACCCTTGTGTCTATTTCCCTAAGAGCTGATTCAAGCCATGACCCTCTGTCCCAGCCTGAGGAGCCACTGTCCCAGCCAGGCGAGGAGGGGGGAGAGTTGGAGGAAGGACTGACCAATCATCATCACAAAGAGGGAGGCCTAGCTCTCTGTGTGGGGGAGGTCTGCAAAGGCAGGGCTTTCTATGAGTTCAAAGAGGAGATTCGGTATAAAAGGTAAGACAAAGGTGACACACTAGGGTTTGTTTGCATTTGTGCTGGGATTCTAGAATATACTGTATTGAATTTGAATTAAAGTACTGGAACATGTTCAAAATGTTAAATGCATGTTCTCATAAAACTGACATTTTGCAACAATATCTGGCACAATAATAATACTACTAATAATGACAAAAAATATCTGAGAGTGGTGAGACTTTGTTATGTGCTGCAAACTTATATTACTAGAGATAATGTTCCTACTAGGATGAGCTCATTCTCCACCTGTTTCTTTCTCCACTACAACCAGGGCCAAATCACCACAGCCTCCACCAGAGAGAGAGAGTGTAGTCTTGGAAGAAAAAGTCAAACTGGATCGTTGTGAGTTTCTCAAAATGATTACATAAAGTAGAAGAGATGCCATACAAATCTAATTTTAAATTTGTTACGTTAATTTAGTGCCATATGTGAAATTCTAGAGCAAATACACTGTTGCTCACCATTGCCTTTCAGAGCTGTGCCACATCTACAGAAAATTGTCCTCCGTTTGCGTGAATAGTGACTATAGAACAGTGGTGTTCAGACCATGGTGTCCTAGTAAGAGCAGACAGGTCATTTGGCACTATTGGTCTGCATCAGCCATTGATGACGGTATCTGATGTCACTCTTCCCACAGATACTTGTGACCTTCACTTTGAAGTGGGTCCTGATGCTTCCTGTGGTCAGCCACGGTTCTGGAATCGTTTCCCACTATTGTGGTCAGGCTGCAAGCTGAGCCATGGAGCTTGGCTAGGCCATGTGGGATTTGAGGTGAGGCTAGACAGGAAGCTCCTGGTCGCAGGTCCAGAAGATCAGACGTCCTGTCAAGACCCACAGCACTTCGGCCTGAGAGTGGGCTGGTCAGTAGCTGAAAGATCTCTGCTGCTGGGTTAGTATCAGAAACTAGTATGAAGGATGAGCATTAATTTTAGATTTTTTTTCCTTCTTTTTTGCATTACACATTTCAATGTACCAAAAATATTACTCAGTATTTACTACTCTGGCATGTCAACTCACAGGTGAAGAGGACCTATCTTATGCTTATGATAGTCAGGGCAAGAAAGTCTCTGATGGAAAGGAGGTGGCGTTTGGGGAACCCTTCTCGGAAGGTGATGTCATTGGATGTTACGTGGTGAGTAAAACTCTTCATCTATGACTATATTATACTACTGTGGACTTGTCATAATCTAGGATAAATCAATCATATTGGTCTGTGCTATTAGATATCATGAATATCAGCACATCACCTCTGATGTACATGTTTTGTTTGTGTATGCCTGTAGTTTTTCCTCAAAGAGAGCATCCAACTGTCCTACCATAAGAACGGACATGACATGGGGGTTGCATTTCATCTGGAATCCAAGGTGCTGCTGGGGCAAGCCCTTTTCCCACACGTCCTCTGTAAAGGCTGCTCAGTCAGCTTTCACCTGGATTCCACAATGCCTCCCTGGTACCCTGGCCCTCCAGGCTGCACCTCACTTGCATCCCTGCCGACAGAACACAGGATGTGTTCCCCACGGCCCCCTTCCCCCATAGGACAGTGTGAGGTGAGGTTTGGCTGTTGTACTTTTTTATAATAATGTGTCCATCTATGTTTTGTAACATATCCTCCTCAACAACATAGATCAAATCAATTATTAGTATTTTATGATCTCTTACCATTGCTTAAATCACTTTCTCTGTCCCTCTCCAGGTAATAATGTTGGTGGGTCTCCCTGGTTCTGGGAAAACTCACTGGGCCAAGGATTACATTAAGCAGCAGCCAGGGAAACACTTCAAACTGTTGGGTACTGAGGCAGTAGTCGCCTGTATGCTTGTGAGTCTTATGACCTAGACAATCTGCAGTTTAAGTTCAATTTTTGGCCATTCTGTTGTACAAATCAAATGTGATTAATCATCTGAATGTTTGTGTATAGAATGGAGGCAACAAGGAGAGCCAGCTACAGCAGGCTTCTCAGTGTGTGACTGAGTTGATCAAGATTGCTGCTCACACTCCGGGAAACTATATCCTTGACCAGGTAATTCAAATATCCAACACACAGACTACAGTGATCTATAGTGAAGAATATTAAAGTTCAATTTACAATATCCTATGCACTATGTCGTCAGCCCAACGTGCTCTTCTCTGCACGGCGCCACAAGTTGCAGCTGTTCAGTGGCTTCAGGCGGAGGGTGGTAGTGGTCTTCCCTACTGCAGAGGAGTGGCAGAGACGGTTGGAACAGCACCAGAGACAGGAAGGGCAGGAGATCCCAGAGAATGAACTTCTCAAACTACAAGGTCTGACAAATTGTGATTTGATATTGGTAGTACGGATCAGGAGGTTCTGTAAAACAGAGCAATGTGCAACTCCATGCTCTTAAGCAATCACAATGCGCCTAGTCGCAACTGGTATTGAGGATAATGGTTGCACAGAGTTGCATGACCACACTTTGGTGTGGTTTAGCCACCGTCATGGCCCAAAGTATTGGCACCCTTGCACATAAAGACCCAACAACTCCAAAAGTCTGCAAAATAAGTTGAAATTGACGAATGTATTTGGTGTATCAAATTCTTTATTAAACTAATAATAGTACAGAAACTTTATCAGAACCTAATTTTAAATTCTACATGATAGATTACAGATAAAATCCTGTGACAAATATTGACAGCCTTTTTGATTTGCAAAGACTAAAATTCATTTCAAGCAGGTCCTTCACCTTCAACTCACTTTCAGTGAGTTTAGGTGACAGCAATCTAGTAATCAGTCATCCAAACAGGTCTTTATGTGCAAGGATGCCAATACCTTTGGCCATCACGGTAGAGGTCTCTGACACCGAACAGTATAACAAAGCATGATCTTACTGTCCAAGTCTATGAATATGTATGTAGTAATAATATGTTTAAATGTCTTGCTCCTAATTACGTGTCCCCTTTTCTCCAGCAAGTTGCAGTCTGCCAGAACAGCAGGGTGAGATCTTGGAGGAGTTGCAGTATGTTGAGCTGCCCAATGAACAGGCACAAGCTCTCCTACAGAAATATAAAGAGGAGGCACGCAGCATGCTTCCTCCCATTGCCAGACGAGAGAAGAAGAAACCCCGTCACCGACAGAACAGGCCAATCCCATATGGCCCTCCCCTGACTCATAAGAGCCAATGGAATGGGAAGCATGGTCAGTATACACTACAGAGGGTGATGGCAGTATATAAATAAGATATTGCCAAGTTAGCCAGTTCCACACCTTGACACTAATATGAAATAGTACATTTACTCTAATTAAGCGTGGCTCCATGTAAATATCAGATAATGATGAAGACAGACAGGTTTCCAGGCTTATTCAAGGAAAGTTGAATAAGCCTGATACGCCAATCAAGGTTCATGTTTTAGGTTGTTAAGGAAGTTATAAAATTAGGCTCAATTTGTTTTAATTTGCCGCTATCTTTAGTTTTAAGGATTAAAGGTGTTTTGATAGGGGCAGCTATCAAAGTCATTCAAAGTCGAACATGGCCATAAATTGTTTATATTTACAACTTTTTAATTATCATCTACTACACCCCTAATAAACCCTCGGAAATCACTTCTGACTGTAAAAGATTACAGGATCTAGTACTGAATGTGACGAACTGCTATATTGAGCCCATTATGCAGTGTAGAGTGCAGTGCAGTGTGTTGCCTTTTTCACATTTAGCAGTGATCTGTGATCTTTAGCAGCCAGATGTAACTTCCTGTGGTTTGTTAGGACTGTAGTAGATAATAAAAATAAATAAATCGCAAAAATAAATAGCAAATATGTAAAATCCCTAAAACTAAATGAGGCAGGAAATGGAAAACAATTAACCATCTTTTACTTTCTCTAATAACAACCTAGAACATGAACCTTGGTTATAAAAACATAAGTTGTCATTTAAGCCTGAAGTAATTTGTTGTTCTTGTTTTTGTAGTGTGGAATGCCACAAGGATGAACCAACAATCATGGGGACTGCAGCCAAGATATGTGAGTGTTACACCGCTTCTGGGTGGAGTACTTAATACAGCAGCATGAATATACAGCTTATCATACTCATGTTTCACAACGTCTACATTTCAGAGTACCTTGGGTTATCCAGACCGGGGCTGCTACTACAACATCGCTACTGGCTACAACGGCAGCGTTGGAAATGTTGGCTACACCACTTACCAAGGTTACTGGTGAACTAACATGTAAAAGTCTACAAGATGAAAGTGAAGATATGAGCTCTCATTTTAAAAAATGTAATCCTCATGGAATTGTCTAATTGAACAAATTAGAAATTTCTTTTTAGCAACATCAGGGTTATGAAAACTGCACTACAATGAACATTCTATGCTACAAGATTACTAACAGGACAAATCATGCATTTTTATATGGAACTGTGTTTGATGCTGTAAGTAATAACAGTATTGAGAAAAATGTGATCTAAATTGTTTGCACACCCTGCTTTGAGCAATCAACTTTACCAGCCTTGTAGTTTTTAAATTAGACACACAACATATTTTTAATATACATTTTATTATATTTAAAATTCACAGTGTGATATGAGTCTGAGATGGACTGCAGTTGCTGCAGCAGCCTTGTTCTTCATCAGGAATCACTAGTTGATAGAGCAATACTGCTCCCTTGGCTGAAGGACACAGCTCTGACCATAGAGGGTGGTCTCTATTCAGCTGTAAAATGTCCTACAAAATAAAATTTGCAATGTAAAAAAATATCATAGTTCACTAACAATGTTTTTGAATTGTTTGTTTTAAGAGTTATGTTTTTATGGTTACAACCCTGGTTTTAAAATAACTAACATTGGTTCTGCTTGGTATTAATTTTGTTAGCATTGTTACAATGACATCTTTTACCCAAGAGACACAGGAAACATGGAAATGTTTTCCAGTATCTTAAGATTCTTTCAAACAATAAATTGGCTTCTTTGCATTCGCATTACCATTGTCCTGTTGTTTGTTTTATGTCAGTCTTGGTGACAGGATCCTAAATGACTAGATTGACTAGACCCAAGTGGTTAAGGTATAGTACGTGATTTCACCTTTTGAGCTAATAGGTACTATAGTGTGCTGACCGTACGACTTCCTCCCTGTTCCCAGTGAACCCACGGGGTCATGCAACCCTAGTTTCAGTTTGGAGCTTTGGAGAAAAGCCTTTTGCCTATTCCAAGATGAGGGGTCATCCTCCAATCAGGATCGACTGGGGGTGGGCCTTGGTGTATGTGTCATTGGCCTGTTACACTTCCTCCATTGTAGAGTGTGTGCATGTACATGTCTTGCCACCGGGGTAATTCTACATTTCTCTGGTAATTAATGGTGAGTCCTTCCTATACATGTGTCACAGGGATCGGTTTTGGTTTTACAAACCAGGTGTACTTGTGGGTAGTAATGATGATGACATTACTCACCATTCTGCTGAGGAATACAATATCAGTAGACTCATTGGCTTCCAGTCCTCCTCTCCAGTACAACTCCTTTACCTCATCAGATGTTAGCGAACAACTGAGGATGGACAGACACACATTTTGGCATGGATTCTTCTGCATGGTCAAAAAATTCAACTGATTTGGATACTAATTTCTGGCTCAAATCTGTTTGACACTACTTCAGAAAAATGTTTTTTAAATGGACAATCATCAATTAACAAAAGGGACTTGGCAAGAGACTATGGCACACATAGGACAATAGAAAAATGATAAGCAAGATGACAGCAGAAAGGAAAGCTTGTATCCTAAATGTACATGTTTATCAATAATTGCAGCTGGCCTGTGGATGAATAGTGCTATTAAATATGAAATTCACGGATTCCTTGAAACAGAACACTTTCTTCTCCTAGCATTGTATCTCAGGGAAGATCTTATACGCAAGATTTTATGAATGTATCTCTCAATACATGTTTACAGAGGCATTTCACACAAATCACCAGTACTACAAAGGTGCAATTGTCTAGTTTTCAACTCTAGTTCTATGGGCAAGATGGAAAAGTCATACAAAACTGGGTTAGTGTGGATTTATTAGCATGTGATGAGCATTGTCATGCCACAGAGGATGACTAGTGACATTGCTGGTCCGTTGGCCCCTCCTCTAACTTCCTCCTGCACTAGCTGTGCACCTTCCTGCGCATGCTTATCTATCAGCTATTACCCCGGCTCTGCGATTATTTCTGTCCTATTCCACTGGTTTCTCATTTAAAACCCTGAATACTGACAGCATTATTTCCTATAGTGCATCTACTGTTATTCCAGACATCAGCTTGGTGAAGCTAGTTTAATTTTGCACATACAGTACTTTGGCTTCCAGTGATCTACCACACTATTACAGTCCTATTCACCCAGATAGTAATTTGCTCTTGGGTGTTGGGTCCAAAGTTTACCATTAACTAGACAGAATGGAAACTGCCAGGTAGCACGTAAACCCCAGGACTGGAATAAAAACTACTGGTTTGGGATTTGCGATAAATAATCCAAGCATAATCCATGCAAGTACCTGATATAGAACTCTGCACTTGGTCTGCCTGCACTGGTGTGGTTCAGAGCAATGCCCATCAAGACAGGTTCACCCAGGGAACTCAGTGGAACATTGACCTTGAGATAAAGAGAGGAGAAAGGATATGATCGATCTGACAAGACTTGGATTCACACTTTGATAAATTAATGAACACCAGTGCTTGGTTTTTAGTTCACCTCATCACATACAGTATGTTCATGAAAACATTCAGGTTCAACCAAACGAATCTCAGGCCCTTCTGTCTAACACACTACTCTGCAACTCATTAGGTCAAGCATAAAAATGAAAGCACACCTCATCTCTGATCTCAGCACACACGGAAGAGAAAAGCTCAGAGATCACTGCCCCCTGCCTCTGCTGTAGCATGGCGATGTTGATCTGGTCTTCAGACACACCCTGATCCAGACTCTCACATACTGCCTGAGAAAACAGAGAGCACAGTGATGGTACACTATAAAAGCTCAGATGGTCAGTTGGAATGCAACATCATGGTTTTACACTGATAATGATACTTTTAACCGTAAAATAAGCACCCTATAAACGAATTGGCCTTTCTCTTCACCTTAGGTTCTGGGTGCCCTCCAGGGATGTCCAGCAGCCCCCCTGCCTCAGCCACCTTCTGGCTCCTCCTGATCAGCACCACCTGTCCATCACGTGTACACACAACCCCTCCTACACCAAGAGGCTGTGCCAACAGCGCCAGAGGATCCCCGAACTCTGCCTCCCCACGGCAGCGTAGTCCCCCTGCTTGGCTTGACCAATTTGTCCCCAGGAAGTCTTTGTAGCAGGTAAGGCCTAGTCGGAGAGTGAGGAGGACAGAACCTGCATTTCTAAGGTCCATGTTTCTGTAACAACATGGAGACATGTTGGTCGTGACGCCTTCAGATCCAGAGGTGGGGTAAGGCTCGACAGGTGCATTCTCTCTTTTAACATTGTGCCTTTGAAATGCACCTACGGGTCCATGTCCTTTTTCTAAATTCTGTGTGGTTGACTTGGGCAAACACACATCACGCCTTTGATCACAGTGTGCCGGGTGAGCGGAGGAGCGATCTTTGGGAGAAAAGAATGTAGACAGTGAGGGGAGAGGTTCTGGCAGCGCCAGGCTGAAGGAGTGAAGTCTAAATTTGGCTCCATTGAAAAGCCACGGCTCCCTGGATACGCGCTGTGTCCAAACTTCCTCTATATGCCGTTCTAGATCCTCATCTGTCTGTCTGTTAAACCTTCAAGAAGTTTGGAATAAAGAAACAACATAAATGAATGTGGTCGGCAGAAGTAGTAGGTCTCTAAAGCTGCAATCTGGAAATTGTTTCAATGAATACAATTATACTTCAACACAATGCAACTTCCCTATCGTTACACTAAGAAATGAATAGCTAAAATAATTGATAAATTAGTAGGCCCTATGCTATAATTTGTTGAGCCAAGAAATCAATTGTTTTACAGAAACTTAAAAGTCCCAAGCCCATTATATTGAAAGTATAATTCATCTACTGCTCATAAAAATAGCCATTGTTAACATACTACCATCAATGCACTGATGGTGGTATGTTGCCAACTGTGAGAGAGCAGCCCGTTCTCATATGAAAAAGTAAAACTGTGACTTTATTCCAGACCCGCATAAAGTCAACATTTTACTTTCCAAAGTCAAATAGTGACTTCCATAAGGGGGCGCTGTTTTCCCTTTGCCCTGCCAATGCTAAACCAAAATCATATTAAAACAGTTAAAACACGAGTTTAAACGCAACATAAATCACGCCATTACTCACCTCTCAATCCAGGGAATATTGTGATAACGTCATTTGAGATCGAGAGTTTTGATTAATCTTACTGACTCCATGCCTGCTAGCCAACCGTCCGTCGATCCACTTCAATACAATACAGTCTAGTGACTATTATGGTCTTGCGTCCTGCTTCCGGATATCCGGAACAGAACGTAGAGACCGTTTCCGTATCCGCTCTGTTAAATTAACTTGTTAAATTGTTTATGGACCACATAGACAGTTCGTAATTCCTTTATGTACCTAATGTACGTTTAAGGTGTTTCATTTGGTCGAAGTTGGTCAGTCACAATCTTATTATTATTTGCCATTATTATTATTTTGCAATATTCGACAAGGTGTATGACGTCACTACCTGTCTGTGGCTGTCTTGCCTCCCCGCGAATAATTCAAATTCATTGCGACCAGAACCCTTTCCAGGTACCACATCATTATTTTTTCTCTCGCATGTTTTTATAGTTAAATGTTTAATCTGCTGTTTAAACTGCTCCATAACATGACACAACCACTTTGGCAAGTTGGCATTATAACCATCTTGGAATTTGTACATTCCGATGTTTGTTGTAAACTTGTTGTAAAAGTGTGTAAACCTTTTTTAAGACAATGTTATTTTCTGTCGTTTAGCTATGGTCAGCTAACAATTGACAGCTAACAGGCTAACACTTTCAGATGTGGTGGTGGTGTAAGGGCCCATTTGGTTCCATTTACACTCTCAGAGTTACAGACCCGTAAGGGTCCATTTGGTTCCAAATAGGCACAATTTGCAACTACAGATTTTTCATATACTGTGATGGGATGAATCTATATTTGCAATACCCTCTCAATTGACTCTCTACTCAACATTTCATGAGTGATATTGTACAATGTACCCTGTAAATTGTTTCATGAATTATGTTTCTCTTGCAGATAATTCCTCATACCTTTCCCACCCACCTTTCCTCCATAGTCCACAAATATAGCGAACCCAAAGGCACTTTTAAGAGCCACGTTTATTGTCTGTCTGTCTATCCATCTATCCATCTATCTATCTATCTATCTATCTATCTATCTATCTATCTATCTATCTATCTATCTATCTATCTATCTATCTATCTATCTATCTATCTATCTATCTATCTATCTATCTATCTATCTATCTATCTATCTATCTGCTCAGTGTTGTCTGTCTGTCTGTTCGTTTTTCTCTGTCCGTTTTGTCTGTCCGTTTCGTCTGTCTGTCCCGTCTGTCCCTCTGTCAGACTGTCACCATGACTGATCCCTTGGCAGAGTTGGATGAGTTTGTGGATATGCTAGAGCAGGAGGAGGAGAAGAGAGTACTGAAGGATCTGGACGACTTGGTTCCTGACTCGTACATCCCACCACCAGCAAAGAAGGCAAAGAAAAAGAAGGCTCAGCCGGCGGTGAAATGGGCTACCAGGGATGCTGATGGAAACATCATCCGTGCGAGGCCAGGCAGGACATCAGCAAACCAGGGTCAGTACTCGGTATTATTGTTGCATTTAATATATTTGAGAGATCTTACTTATTCAGTGACTCAAATCAGGAGTGCATGTAGTCACTAGTGTTGGAAGATAAAGACTTAAATTAAGAGTAATTATGTTACATATACAGTTTGTTTAAACTAAAACCCAAAGGCCATCTAGTGCTTTGTATTTTATTTTATTTTTTTATGATTAACAGCTGGTCCAAGTCAAAAGGTTGTTTCCGGTCAAAAGACGGTTCCTCCATCTGTTCCTGATATTAACCTTGAAGTGTCATATTCTCCAGATGATGTTGGTGTGTATTTTATTATGACATCAATATTGCTATATTCTTCATAACAATGTTTATAATTGCATGTGGTATTACAAAATCACCACCCTTCTTTCCATTCCCTGCCATTAGTTATTGTACTTTTAATCATGTAAAGTGTTGTTTTTGCTGTAAAAACCTGTACTACCGGTATTTTAACAGAGAGTTTCATACAAGAGCTCCAGCTTTCACTGGGAGAAGAAGAACCAACCACATCAGCACCTCTCCGGGCTTCGACTGATTGGAGTACCAGAAAACGTCTCATGGCAGAGAGATTCAGAGCAGAGAGACCCAGGCTGGTGGACAGTGCAGCAGCAAAAGAAAACACAGCCGCACATGTCTGTCAACAATGCGGCATGAGTCCAGCTGTTGTTCGCTGCCATGACTGCCAACCACGGCCATTCATGTGTGCTGACTGTGATGCAACAACACACTCCAGATATGTGCTCCACAACAGAGATGCCATGATTAACGGCTTCTTCCAGCCATTATCTCCAACCACTTGCATTGTGGATAAGGCTACCTGCCATTGTGGTAAGTTTGTACACTGTAACATATTTAACTGACATATTAAGCTTGTTAGTTTGACCACTTAAGCAGTGCTTTGTTGTTTTATTTCTTGATGTCAAACCAGCTTGTCTTGTGGTCGTTCAGTGATCATGTTGTATTTCCAGTTGAATTAACATTCATGAATTATTTCAGAGCGACTTGTACCTGTGCAGACACCTGATGTCATCTGTGGTTGTCCAAAAGAGGCATTAAGGCTGAAGCCAGGGAAAGAGGTTATTGTCATCACAATGGATGGTAAGGAATCGAAAAGATTAAGGCTAAAAAGCATTGTTAAGTAATGATTCTTAACTCAATTTCAACTGAGTTTGGTCTTCAGCATATGTATAAAATCATTTAAATTCAGAGAAACTGTTGGCTTGAGAAAACAATGCATCAATGTTTTGCCTTTTGGGACAAATGGTGACATTTTCCCTTGAGCGAAAACCACATTTAAGGTCTGTTAACTGTGGCAGTTCTGTTTACATGGCTATTGGCTATAGATCAGTGATTTCAACCTGTCGCACTTGTACCGCTACTGACACTAGAAATTCTCCTGAACATGACAAAGGTCGGCATTGTGTTGGTTTTGGGCCAAGCCCTGCCAAGCGTTTATGGATCATCCCTTCGGAGCAAGATAAAATCGAAGCCACACCGTACCACCCTAACCCTGTTTAATTTGCTTTTTTACTATGTGTGTGTGTGTGTGTGTGTGTGTGTGTGTGTGTTCCCTAGGACGGTATGATTTAATCATGCCTCAACTGAGTTGTGATGCATGCAATGCCAAGTGGACTGCTGGAATTGATGAGCTAATAAAGACGAACTACTGGCCTGCTACGCTCCAGTTCGAAACTGTTTATGCCACTGATGTCTTCCAGTCATTCCAAGACATGAAGATGGCATCACCTGGTTTGTCCTGTCAGGCTTTTATAAAAATGCTTGATCAGCGCACTGTCCACTTTGGTCGTGTAAGTATTGAACTTCTGTGGCCTACAGTACATTTGTTTATTATATCGGTTGAATTGTCTACTAAAGTATTTTATTTATTTTATTTTTTAATAGACTGGGGGGATTGTAAGAGATGGCTTCCAGAGATGTTTTTTTGAGTGGGCAGCGGTGGAATATGAGCTGGAAAAGCTCTGCAAGGAGGAGCCATTCAAGTGTACTGCATGCTCACCAGATATGGTCGCATTATCCGTGGACGGAAATCGCAAACATTACCGTTTCAAGAATGCAGCCAGGTACTTCTAAATAGCTACCAATATATTTTAACACCATTAGTATTATTCAGTAAGGTCTAATAAAGTAAGATATAGTAAGCTCTTTGTGTGCCTTTTTGTCTTCTTCAGATCTGAGGAGCAGGCTATCTTTGAAGGTGACTTCATCGCCAAGGATGAAGATGTGACAAGATTTGTGGAGTACATCCATCAGAAGACAAAGCATGTAAGCATAGATTACATAGAATATTTATATGTGCACGGCGTCGGATATATTACATTCATACAAAGCTTTTCATCTTTCGTCTTCCATAATGTAGCACTCTGGAAAAGGTGTTTGTGGAGGACAGTGGTCAGCAGCCAGAGAGACTTCCAGAAAATCTACTAGCCATATTGATGAAGAGGGGCTGGAGCTTGCAGTGTGTCGGCATGGGCTTCTACTCAGTGCCTTAAATATGTACAGAGGAGAAATCTACGCATATCCACTGTACCTGCAGCAAAAGTTGGCCAGCAGCCACATCGCTTTTTTTTGCATGGATGTAACCTGCAAATATTGGCCCTATTTGCAAAAGGTGTCACAAACATGTCCAGAGCTAAAGCATCTTTTGAACATGAAGCCCTTCCTTTCTGTGTTTCATGCTAAAGCCCACGATTACAAATGTGAGGTACGGAACATTGTCATTGGTTTGAACAACTTCATCTGAACACTAGTACTGTATATGAGTGTCACTGCTTGTCGCCATCATCTGAGCATGGTATTTGTTTTATATTTACCTAGGTGAAATGGAGTGGGCGAAATCAGGATGGAGCTGGTCAAACCTTGGGAGAAGAGGTGGAGCAGTGCAACTCCTTTCTCTCGAGGATTGCAGTTACCACAAAACACATGTCGAAAGCAGGTGGGATGCTCACATACGGTGATAAAAGTGTAGTTGGGATATAACATTTATTGTTGCCACCAGCTGAAAGTCTTGCTGTGTGTTCTTGCATCCGTCTGTGCATGTCAGGGCTCTCCCTAGCTTTTCACTTGGTAATGCCACCACAGATTAGTGAGCACCATCTTTTTCTTGTATAACGTGGTATTAATTGATGACCTTATCACCAAGCCTAGTGATGATTTTTTCGGCTGAAGCATAAACGTCTTAAATTAAGCACATAACATGTAATATTTATCTCCCTGTCATGGTGGTATGATAACGATATTGGCCTGGTTTTTATGTTCATCTGTGTACGGTGAATTTTCCTCCCCAGCTGATGCCAAACTGTGAACACACACTCTCCAACAACAAAACAGCTACAATAGGCCAAGGGCCTATTGTAGCAGCAGTATGAGGCGCTTAGATTTTTTTTGTAATGTTGATATCATTTTTATTTTGGCAGGACGCAACGACATGTTAACCCTAATGGCTATGAACTGGAATCGGCAAAAAAGTGATCATTTTGCCACTGCACTGGCTCGCCGGTATGAGAAGGTGAGAATGATATCAATAACTTTCTTTTACATGTTCACTGTTCCGATGTGCAAGATGCATTTGTTTTATTGGCTATGATTCTTTCTTATCGTAGACCACCAAAGACCTTCAAAGCCATGTAAAGGACCTTGAGTTGATGAAGAACCAATTTGCCGTGACAGAAAGTCAGTTGGACGAGTGGGTCCAAGATGTAAAAGAGTGGGCTGAAGGTAAGGTTGTTCTCATTATATGCCAGCCTCTGCTCCAATCGTCACCTTTTGCCTTCATCCTCTACTGCAATCTTGCATAAAATACTGAATAATTGTCACATAGGGCTCCATTTCTGTTACTCCTAAACCCCTTATTCCTTAACTTCTTTGCCTTTTTAAACTATTAAAAAACATTTCAATAGTTTAAATGGCCAGTCTACAAGCTCACAATGTGTCAGTAGATTGGCATGTTGAACTATTCCAAAAAGCTTTTCAAAATAGTCAAAAAATGATAAGTGGTTTAGAATAATGGGTTGAGATGGTCACGAAAATGGAGCCCTTAATGTGCAACCAACCTTTTTGTCTTTTCAGCACCAACTCCACTTGGGCCCGGTGACCTGGAAGGTACAATTGAGATGCTGGTGGTCAGTCTACGGACGAGGAACCAGCGCCTTTATAAGGATAATGCCTCAAACAAAGGGCGTGCCAGGATCCGCCACAAGATCCGGGCGGAGAAAGCGATGTTGGCTGATGTTGTGGAGCAGTACAACAGCATGGCTCCAAGCAAAGACAAATTGTCCATGGAAACCATACTTTCAGTGGAGGAACCATGGCCATGGCACCAGCAACATACTGGTATGTACATTAGTCTGTTGACTACCAACAACAAATCGGTTGCATAATGACAATGGCTTGTTGAACTAATGAGTGGGCAACTTTGATTCATATGTTTACTCATGGCAATTGACAATCCTACTCATACTATGAATTTGTGTCAAAAATACATTCCAGACACTGTCGATCTCAAAATTAAGAGAAAGGCGTTTGACACCGTCATGGCTGTTAAAAGACATCAGGAGGAAAAGAAGATTCTAGTGAAAGAAATGAAGCAGCACTGGAACTACATTTCAAGTCGTGTTGATGACCTGAAAAAGCTGGACAGCTTTTTCAGGTCTGAGGCAACCGAAGGTATTTATTGCAATATACTGTACTATAATAATTGAACTGAGTGTGTGTGTGTGTGTGTGTGTGTGCATGTTCTAAAAACATTTGATACACACATCACGCCAGCAGGGAGTGCAGTGGCATGGAAATTACACAGGGTAGGGGACTAGTTGCACTGGCAGAGCCTGAGCCGGCGTTTGCGGACACCCAAAACCGTTGTCCAGGATCACAGGCTCGGGCTCTACCCGTAGAACCCCCCCCCATCCCCCCCCCCCCCCCATCTGTGAAATTCCCTGCCTATGTGGGAGACAGACAGCGGTTGCAGAGGCAAACCCTCGTCTGTCTCCCACATAGGCAGACAGACAGAGAGATCCATGTTGGATACAGACACTTAAATTGGGTGCTATGGGTATTGCATACAACCTCCATATCATGCGCAAAAAAGGACACAGACAGACTTAAACGGATGCTATGACTTGGTATTATTAGGTTCCCAACTTGCATCTTCCAAGTAGGCCGGAGGCCAGCGGTCATGTACAGGTCTATACATGATGTGCAACTCTGACAACAAAGTCAATAACACAGCCGTTTTTTTCTTGTGTTCTACATCCTAGAGTCATCCTGGGGCCTAAGTGAAGACGGGTTGAAAGGTCTGCAGAGCATCATCCAGAGAAAGCTGTGGAAGATCCGAGAATTGATGAGCCACTCTCGAGAATGTTACGTGAAGGCTTTGTCTGGGGCAGAGGGTGTCAGCTTTTTGGAATACTGCAGCGATGAAGAAGAATATTGCATGGACTTATCTGGTGACGAACTGTAATTGGCAAAGTCGGATCCTAGAGATTCAGCCACACTGGAACACTTTTGTTTTTGGAACAGTTTTTTATGGACTGCTTTGTCTATCTTGGATACCCCCCATGGGAGTGGATTTGTGTAGACCAGCGCCATCTAGAGACAGAGTTAGAGTTCTGACTGTTCACTTCATAGGGCCAGTCGAATGGGGGCTTCTGCAGCGTCTTGCACCACTGGGAAGGGAGTCGGTGACAAACCCTTTACCACAGTGCATGGATCTAATAGAATCCAGCAGACAGACAACGTTGTCATTGTGTATTAATGACCATTGGCAGACAAATGAAAGATAACATGCCACAGGTTCTTTTCTGTTCTTTTTTTCTTTCTTTCTTTTTTGTTTTAGGGCTGCAACAATTAATTGAATCATAACCAAATTGATAATTTAATTACTTGTCAACTAATTTGGTAATCGATTGATCGAATTGGCAACTAATCACTGGAGTTCTCCCTAGGGTGGTACCCACTTAACCAATGTTTTTATACTGTAGTTTACAGCACGGGTGCCCAAATGGTAGATCGTGATCTACCAGTAGATCACACAGGCCGTGGTGTGCAGGTAGATCACATGACAGTCCCCCCAGCACTTGGACCCTTATAGATCTGACTCGCATTTTGTTTTGTACTTGAATGTGTAGAAGAGAGGGAGAATTTAATGGTCCTTCCACTGGGGGCTCCTTTCAGGAGTGGTCAGTGTATCGCAGTGTTCAGATAGGAGTAAAACCTTGTACAGCAGTCTACAGTACATGCTCAGATGCTATGGCATTCCTGCTCAATGTCCCAAGCTTACTGTTGAGTCCTCTTGGTCAAATTGTGGGCATGAAAAGAGGATTTTATTCCCCTTGTTGCATGAATGTTTCCCATCTTTGTTAAACATTTATTTGGGGAAAAGTGGAGGGAAACCTCTTGCATAATTGCCTCCCCTTCTAACCTGGTGCCCACTTGGAGTCAACTCTTTCTACTTGATGGCTCTAATGTAGACTACACAGGGGTTGACACTAAGGTCTCGGAGGGACTTGCCCATCGGGCAAGTGCAAGTCAGGTTCTACTTGCCCTCAGCTCATGGTCACTTGCCTGCCAAAAATTGTAAATTTTGCAGATGTAACTCTTGAGAACGTAAAAATGAAACCAAATGGACCCTTGCGGGTCATTTGGTTTCATTTTTACACTCTCAAGAGTTAAAATTCCTCATCTTAATTAGCCCAGGTCTACACTGTAGAAGATTAATGGTCATTTTGATGTGTATGTTAATTTGCCTGTTTTGTTTCCCAAATCCAGCCTGGAATTGTGGATAGCGTGCAATGACTGCCTTCAAGACAAATTTATCTTGTGTTGTGTTATAGTGCACTAAGTTGCACACTTGCCCGATCGGGCAACCAGGTAGCAGTCTTCACTTGCCCAACCATTTTTTTTACTTGCCCCGGGCAAGCGGGCAAGTGTAGCCCTGCTACATGTGGCACTATTTACTTGTGAGGTTTTCAGATATCCTATCCTTATTTTGTTGACTGAAATCGGGTGAAACATGGTGTTATGTGCGTATAGTTATTGTAAGTGCCTCCAACCGTGCTGAAATGAGTATCACCTCACAATATGATACGATATCAGTACACGGTACAAAAAAGTTGTATGCTGCGAATTTGTCATTATGTTGTGATTTGATATCAATATATTCCTTTTCCCCCACAAATTACTTTGCTTTTGTTATACTAGAACATGTAATTCTAATAGACAATGAAAACCTGAATTAACACTAAAATGCAGCCAGAAAACCATAAGTCTTTCTGACATGAACAAATTGGTAAATAAAAAAAATGTTTGTGAACCTAGTGATTCGATGTGTAGATATCATGGGAGTAAGAATCGCGATATATATTGAATTTATATATATATATATATATATATATATATATATATATATATATATATATATATATATATATTTATTATTATTAATATTATTTTTTTTTGCCCACCCCTACCGCTATAGTAGAGTGGAATATTCTATGTCAATAATATTGTGGCAATGTGCAGTGTGGGTTGGAGGGATTAGGGACTTGTGTGTGTGTATGCGTGTGTTTTAATTATTTACTTTTATTTATTGTTTTTGTTGCAAAATAAACAATTCTGTAAAAATGTACAGTGTGTTCAATAAAAAAACATATTTTACAAAAAATCTGTTGTGCTGATTAACTTTTAGCAGCAATATTGGCAGGAATGGAACAAAAGGCCCTATATTTAATCACCAGTCATTAGGTGGTACTTCAGTATAAAATGGTTGGAAACCAATGGTGTAGCAGATTTGACTACATTTTTGATTTTGCAATTATACTGGATTGGATTTTACACTATTATAAAGGTGTCTTAATATTATCATCACAATTCAATTTAGCAGATTTTCCAAATGTAAGACACTGATGAATTGAACTCCTGTTAACCTGTGGTTTAACAACGCTGTTTTTAGGATTCATAGAACATTGTTGTAATAAAAATGTAATCTTATGCTTTCATTCACACAACATTGATTTATTGCCTTACTTGCCTGTGGGATTGTATATTCTGTAGGAATAGTTTAGTCATATTTTGTCCTGCTACGGTTTCATGAGAATGTGTATTATTATATTTCTACCTGTAGTCCATGAAGCTGCACCCAGCCTGAACCCTTACAGATTCACATTTAGTTGGACGAGCCTTTTCCTTGAGGTATGTGCTGTCATAATGAACATCTGGGAGCTGGGCTGCTTCAAAGGTTGACTGTGTTGTGTTTATGTATCAGTTGTGTATTAGTCTTTTATAATACTAACAATAGTAATAACAGGGTTACAGTGATGGTCTTACAGGTAGCAATACATGTTTGTATAGGCATCTATTTCATCTAGTTGTAGATAGATAGATGTTCTAGATAGATACTGATATTTATAGATTGATATTTATAGCCTCACCAGTGGTATATTAATCCAAGTTCATAAAAACTCATCATCGGTGCAGTGGGTAGTGGATCTCTAGCAATCAGTAGTAACGGTGTGCTATTAATTACGAACACAGTGAGTCAGATAACTATGTAAGCCATGCTGAACTACATATGGCGTGTATATTGGAAGTGAATGTGCCAAATGTAATATGTGTAACAGAGTAATATCTGTGATAGGGTCAGAGTGTAATAAGTGTGCAATAGTGTAATAAGGTAATAATTGCAGATGCAACCAGGCAGAGATATCTGTGTGTGTGTGTCTGTCTGTGCGCCTGTGTCATACACTCCATAAATGGCCATTTGCTTCCTGCACACCATTAAAACACGCTAGTGTGATAATTTATACTGTTAATAATATAGTTATAGCATAATACTCTGGTAGTATGTAGTGTAGTAACGCTGGGTTCTTAATGTGGTGATACATAGTGTAATAATAGTGTAATAGTGTGATAATAGATACAAAATAACATGCATGTGAAGGTTAGATAATCACACATCAACTCATTCTGACAAATCACAATTTGGGGCCTCACTTTTGGCTTCAATGTTTGTCTAAACACAAAGTTTGTGTTTAGACAAACACTCAAAGCTAGCTCCTCAATAATGCAATGACTTATACATAAGATAACAATATGGATATCATGTATTGACATTACAAGCCTTTACTACTGCATACTTCTGCTTGTCAGACAGATAAGGCATACAATAGGGCAGGGGAGCCCAACCAGTAGATCGGGATCTACCAGTAGATCTTGGCCTGATCATGAGTAGATCTTGGGAGATGTGGGGAGGAAAGAAAAAAAATGAGGTGGAAATGAAAAAAGAGCGATATTTGTGTGTGTGTGTGTGTGTGTGTGTGTGTGTGTGTGTGTGTGTGTGTGTGTGTGTGTGTGTGTGTGTGTGTGTGTCTGCGTGTCTGTCTGTCTACGAAGCGGCTCATTTGGAGGATTGTTGTCTACTGTCTGTGAATTATGCCAACAGTATTGTTCTGCAATGTGTAATGGACTGTTCTGCAACTTATAATGGACTATTCTGGACTGTTCTTATTATGATTGCATTTGCAATGGCCGTGTTTGTCCAAGTCTGTTGTACTTTTGTTGTACTGTTGTAGGCCTATTTATGACAAGTCTGTTGTACTTTATGCTTATATGGACATAAAGTAAAGTGGTAAAACAACGTAGTATTGTGTTGTTGTGAAGTTACTGCAGGCTGGCAACGATGCGTGTGGTTTGAAATGTTGATATTGGACTGGTAGATCCCGGAGGGGTTGGCTGCTGAAAAGTAGATCTTGGGTCAAAAAAGGTTGGGCACCCCTGCAGTAGGGTATGGGTCAGGCTTGTGTCATTATGTGTTGATTATGGGGATAATGTTCCATATAGGAATGGGACATGGAATGTATTGAAATCTATTAAATACCCCTCAAACATTATTTGATTGATTTTATCAGCTTGGTTCAGCGATGCTGTGAGATAATGTATAATGTTGTTTGAGTATTACCTTAGAAGGCTATGAAGATTGTACTTTACAGAGGGAGGAGACTCAGGAGAGGACACTGGAGCAGCATGGACATTTTTTCATGACGTTTTAGGTGTGAGTAGAGTAGACAAAATGACGTTTTGACATAATTCTTCATCATCTGATGAGATTTAATATACTTGTATTCATATGTTAGCTGTTTTAGGCTGAATGGAAGATGATCTCTGCAGCAGGCAGGCCCATGTGGACTTAAAATCTAATTAGCCTATAATAATGAGGAGGAGCTTCCTGGTTCCTAGTTTTTGTAACCACTATGTGCCCATATTTGGGAATCTCATGGACAAATGTGAAAGATGTGATGGCACATGGAGGGTGTGGTGGCATGCACAGACACAGGGTGACGTACAGACCGACAGTCAGTTATCCCTGGCTTACTCACTGTTTTCACAATTAAGATGTTTTGGGTACGAACACTCCATGCATGCATCACCCTAATCAAATTTGATGTTCTGATCTTCTTTGATAACTTCTTCACTCTTCTTTGATAACTTCTTCACATGTATTCTAGAGTCTAGAATACATGTGTATTCTAGACTCTACATACATCATGCATACATTGGCTACCTTGTTGTACAGTTTAGAATCTAGACTGCATGTACAACAAGGTAGCCAGTGTATACATGATGATTTACACAATGGCTTATGTTAACTGCTGTTTCGCTGCTGATAGCTAAAGTTACTATAGTGTACATTATAATCTTCCAGCTGTTCATAGAACTGTAGCTTGACGCTGTACACATATCTACATCAAATCCAGTTAGCAGTTAGTACATATATGCAGGGCTAGACTAGGATACATTAACTTACTGACTATACATTGCGTCATTAAATGTTAATATCCGAGTTACTATTACTCAAAATAGCGGCTACTCTACGGACCTAGGAGCCCACTTTTAAAATTAATGTAGGTGTGCACACACTTTTCTTTTTGTACAGACTACTGTATAACAGTACATGGTTGTTGGCAAGTTATGCAGCATCCAACCAGAAAGGAGACGCTATGCGAGAACTTGAGAAATATTGCTTATTCCATTAGATGTCACACTAATTTAGATCTTAATAATGTGATACTATTCATTGGTACTATTACCACTTGTGGTTCTTTAATCATGCTATCAAACAAACACACATGCAATGTACAATATATCAGACTCTACATACAATGATTGAATGCTTGAAACAAACATTACATTTATTGTGAAAAATATTTTATTCATAAAAATCAAAACAAACAACCTTTTTTTTTACATTTTACAATTGGCACACTGACATTGAAGTCAATTCACAACACACAACTAAAGTCACGACAATAAAAAACATTATTCAGTGACAGGAAAACTGTATCACATAAGAGTAATACCTTTACTTCACTTATGACCCATTAGAAAAGTAGTAATATTACTTATTAATTGAATCAAAGAGTAAAATGTTACATATTACTTTACCCAGTTCCCCCCTCCCACCTGCAAAGAAAGAGATTTACAACACAACTCTGTTTAGAGACAACTTGTAGTGCAAATCATGTGGGCAGAATGCTGGATTAGGATCCACAAAATACTGCACATCTGTTTTCTGTTGATAATTTAGGAACAATAACTTAACAATAACATCTAAAGGCAAAAAGTATGTTTCTGAACATGCACAGTTGCACACATCTCGTGACCTCCCAAGACCGAAACTATACCTGCTGCAGTGTACCGGTAGATCGTCAGACAGTCATGTACTGTATCTTTGCAAATCGAAGAAGAGCAACTAAAAAAACAACTAAAAAAACCAAAACATATGATATGTGTTCTGTAATATTCTTGAAACAATTATATGACACAAGTCTAGTCTCAATGGTTCATAAATAATGTATGTTCCAGCTTACTCCATTGCTTAAAGA
Source organism: Benthosema pterotum (assembly GCA_039105355.1). Classification (NCBI taxonomy): domain Eukaryota; kingdom Metazoa; phylum Chordata; class Actinopteri; order Myctophiformes; family Myctophidae; genus Benthosema; species Benthosema pterotum. The sequence goes on along the minus strand of CM076984.1, from coordinate 27,423,062 downwards.
TACATCGCATAGATGCAACTGGGACGTATCCTCAGTGATGTATCCCAAGGTCATCGGGGTTTCGGGTCTCGCAACATCATACCCCTCACTCAGGCGACCCAGCCGGGGTTGATCAAGTCCCGACTTACGTCCCAGTAGCTACTCTCGGTCAGTCCACCAGGGAAAGGCCCAAGGCCACACAATCCACTGCTCCAGAACTACTCTGCCGGTACTGGGAGACACCATACTCTGGCACATGGAAGGACTAGGCTCTGTGGGTTGACTCCTGTCCAGACCCCTCCTACGTCTCACCAGGTCTGCTCCTGCTCTCACCAAGCACAGGACCTGTGCGTTGCACCAGACTCCCAGCACCAGCATTTCATTCAGGAGCAGTGAATCATAATGGCCCTCCTAACGGCCTCACCAAGGGTTTTGGGCTTCCTCCTCACGGAGGACACAGGCTGGGGCGCTAACCCATACTCCATCCATTCACTGTGCTTATTATTCAACTTCCAGTGGAAGATTTTTGCTCCCATCTATGTGTCATGGCTGAGTCACAGCTCAATCACGTGACGTTTCCGACATGTCATTTCCGTCTGTAAAAAGCACCTTGGCAAAGGCGGGTCAGGTCGATCATAATAATCCATACCAAAGAACAGTCATATATGACATATTTGAAAGGTCCACAAAAGGTGCAAGGGGTAGCTACCAATCAAAAATCCCAGGAGGTAGTAAGGAGGTAGCAACTCATGGTATCTTTAGGCTTATTCTGACTGCATACAGTACATTTGATTGAATATTAACACGTGTCAGTCTAAAGCAGGGGCGGGCAATTATTTTTCACAAGGGGCCAAATAAGATACATAAAATATTGTGGGGCCAGGACTAAAGTATGCGTAATATTAATTTAATTTCAAGATAAAAGTAAGAGTAAGACCAACTATTCTGACACCAGGGCCCTCTATTTATTCAGAATTTGAGCCACAGAGGACCACCATTTGATGACATTTTAGCCCCCAGACCCAAAACTAAAGATTTCTATTGCTTTTGTCCATAATACCAGGCTGATTTCACAAACGAAACAGGCTAACATAGATCAAAAATGACCATTCTTTTACATTCTCTGCTAAGACTTGGGCTAATTCAGATGGACCAAATGGACCCGCAAGGGTCCATTTGGTTTCATTTTTACGCTCTCAAAGAGTTACATCCAGTTAACCAACATTCCATATTTAACTGGAACTCTCTCCCTGGACCACTGATTGAAAACCACAGTACCCTTGCACGGGCCGGTCAGAGTCAGCCAAAGGGCCGCATTTGGCCCCCGGGCCAAATGCGAGATACAGATGTAGTTATAGGAGTTAAGCTCACAATAAGGCCTGATTAAGATGAATCGAATTATGATACTTCTTTCTCCTTAATCATTATTATGTGTCATATTTTACTTTGCAGTTGCTACTGTAAATGTGTAACTATCATGAGATTGTAAGGTAAGAGAGATGGATCATTGATCATTAAATGGTTACACTTACAGTAACACTGGAACAACTATGGTTGGATGAAAAAAGAAAAAACTCCAGCTGAAGATCTGATGAATCTATGACTAAATTAGTCGAGAACTAATAACTAATAGAATTGTCAATTCGATTACGATCCATCGATTAATTGTTGCAGCCCTAGTTCTAATATGTTAAATATAGTTCTAATATACAATGAGTTTCTAAGAATGGAATTAGAGCAATGGGAAAAAGTGAACACAAAATGCCATATATATATGTGATTAATTTGATTAATGTTTTTATATATATATATATATATATATATATATATATATATATATATATATATATATATATATATATATATATATATATATATATATATATATATATATATATAAAAAAGATAGAATCAATGTGAGAAGTTCTGGATCAAGATACAGATGTAGTTATAGGAGTTAAGCTCACAATAAGGCCTGATTAAGATGAATCGAATTATGATACTTCTTTAACTATCTCCTTAAAATATATATATTTTAGATTATTTTAGACATCTTAACACATTCTTACATTAATGAAAGCAACTCATGGTGTCTTTAGGTTTATTCTGACATTTATTATTATATCATATTTATTAAACAATAGTGCATGTGCAACTAGCAGCAGAATGTAAGGGAAGCGCGATGGATCTAGCTGGTTCAGACCTATCAGCCAGGTTCAGACCAAGTCTCTGGCCTTCTATTGTCAACGTCTGATTTCCTACAGTATCAACCATTTTAACCAATGTCTAACGACAAATCCGAACAGACGCAGCTGATTGGCCAGCAGCACAACAGTGCAACAGTTACAGTGTCAAACAACAAACATGGACATTGCAAACATATCAATCTGTCCATTAAACCGACCTATGACACTATGACAACTATGGTAGTTTCTTTAAAGAAATGATGGGTTGTATAAACATCAACATCCAACATATTTTACTGCTTTTGTTCACATCCTATGAGTGCTTGTTGGCGTTTAGGCTAGCCCATAGGCAACACAATTGACAACATCCTCTGGTTTGTTTTTTATGAACCAAACCCCTCCCCCTTGAAATTACTTGGATAGCGGACAGTTTCAGACTCAAGCTTCAGGAAGCTGAACTCGAGTCTGATAATCAGGCTACGATGGATCACTGTTCCTTAGTTTAGTCACACTTAATCCTGGGAAAAGTGGGGAAAAAACCTTGATAACTCCAATGACTCCTCTGCTTTCTTCTTAAAAATAATAGTATGTGTCGTCCTTCTTTTGCTTGCCTTGAGGTCTCCCTCTCTTCCGCGGTGCATCCGCCTCTTGTATGGGACCTTGGAAGTTAAGAGAAAAAGCAAGGGAAGAGATTAAACTGTGAGACAAAGCAGGAGGAGGCACTCTCATTTCTTATTTCAGTGAATGTTGAGTTATCACTTGTCCAGAAATGGGATGTTGTTTATCTACTATTTTAGTCCCTGAGTAATACAAGGGTTATAGTAATCTTGGAATTACAGAAATTGGAAATTACAGAGATCAACACACAAGACAGCAAACAACAATCTAGTACATGTCATTTTCAAAGCAAACATGGGCAAATACTACTACAGCAATGCCACTAAGTGTCGAATGCCCTGAATCTCTTCCTCAAAGAGTAAATCCCTGGAGTCCTTCTTTCTACTGTTATTGTCATTTTTACCTTTTACATTTTACTCTGCCCAGGAATCAGTCAAAATTAAACCCAGTTAAGGTTTGGACACTGTGGGCCAGTGGCCTGGAAATAGTGGGGAAGCACCCAGATGCAGGGAAGCAGGGAAGAGACTAGCCTGATTGTCAGACTCTGAGCCATGGCTCAAGAACAGAACCCAGCAGAGTGGGCGGGGCCCAACGGAGTAGATGGGGTATGTGGGCTGAATCCAGGCTAGGAAGAGACTGTTGTCCATGTGCTATTTGAATGGGGAAAATATCGGCTGGAAAGACCACGGCTTTGTGAGGAGCTGGACAATATGGGGATCCCCATTGTGGAGTATAAGACTTTGTTCAGCCACGGAGAGGAGCATTCTGTCATTTCTCCGCAGCACAGATCTCAATAAGAGTATAGAACTTGAGCGGAGTAACCCCCTGAATAGCGGAGGGCTGTAATACACGCCAACGTCTACACTGCCAGAAACCCCAGAAAAAGACATTTTATGATGATTTTAACTATTGTTATTTTGTCAACTGAACACGAAGGACCTGAATGGAAACAAGACTGCAAGTACTTATGTCCAACTGTCAATTACTTTTCTGCCAATAAACTAATGGCCATTTAGAACAAAACAATTACCCTCTGCTTTTTTTTTGCTGCCTGCTGGCCTCCCTCTCTTCCGGGGAACCATGTCCTGGTGAGCTGAGGCAGTGAAGGCGGAGGCATGAGGTGTGGTGGAGGAGGAGGTGGAGCCAGGCGTGATGGAGGAGGAGGTGGAGCCAGGCGTGATGGAGGAGGAGGTGGAGCCAGGCGTGATGGAGGAGGAGGTGGAGCCAGGCGTGATGGAGGAGGAGGTGGAGCCAGGCGGGATGGAGGAGGAGGTGGAGCCAGGCGTGATGGAGGAGGAGGTGGAGCCAGGCGGGATGGAGGAGGAGGTGGAGCCAGGCGGGATGGAGGAGGAGGTGGAGCCAGGCGGGATGGAGGAGGAGGTGGAGCCAGGCGGGATGGAGGAGGAGGTGGAGCCAGGCGGGATGGAGGAGGAGGTGGAGCCAGGCGGGATGGAGGAGGAGGTGGAGCCAGGCGTGATGGAGGAGGAGGTGGAGCCAGGCGGGATGGAGGAGGAGGTGGAGCCAGGCGGGATGGAGGAGGAGGTGGAGCCAGGCGGGATGGAGGAGGAGGTGGAGCCAGGCGGGATGGAGGAGGAGGTGGAGCCAGGCGTGATGGAGGAGGAGGTGGGGCCAGGCGTGATGGAGGAGGAGGTGGAGCCAGGCGTGATGGAGGAGGAGGTGGGGCCAGGCGTGATGGAGGAGGAGGCGGAGCCAGGTGTGATGGAGGAGGAGGCGGAGCCAGGCGGAACTGTGGCGGTGGAGGGCTCTTCAACCAGCTCAATGGTTAAGATAACGCCCGGGTCTTCTGGTGCCGGTTGGTGTCGAGCTGTGGTGGGAACCTCTTTTTTACCTGTAGTTGTGATTGGTCAATATAACATGTTTACTTTCATTATTAGTGTGTACAAAAAAATCCATTCAAATAATCTCACAAGATTTAAAAAATGTTTTTTTTTTTTCCTTACGGTTCAAGAAAAACTCGTATCCTTGTTTGATTCTATTTATCATGTTCTCCAATTGTGGACAACACTCCATCTCGTGAACAATATGGGCTGTCCACCTCTGCCCCATCTGCTGCCCATACACAAGAATTGGCTGACAGCCCACACCTGCCAGTCTGGCCACCTGAAATGAACAAAACACACATAAGCTAAACACTCTGTAAAAAGGCTATAATTAAGATGATCACACGTGTGTGGAGCATAGCAGCAGCAATAGATGTAAGAAGATGGGTTAAGCCTCAACCTCAACAGTCCACTCATTCACTTCACGCCTGTCTCATAGTTTGCTTATACAATGTTTTTCTCTCAGATGTGAGCAACTCCAGTGGCACCCGCTTGCCAAGTGGTCCAGGTCCATACTAGGCTTTGGCCTGACAACATGTTACGTTTCAAGTCCTGTTTATGATAACCTGTATGTCTCTCCTTTACAATTTCCAGTCTATCAATAAAGGCAAAAGCCCAAAATAAATCTTAAGAAAAATAAATAAATAAAATAAAATCTGAAACAGTGGCGTCACATCACCAAGTACAAGTACTATTGCAATCAGAATAAGAATCACTGTACTTGCGTCCTCCCATCCTTGGAAGAATTGAGTCACGAGGACAACTGGCAAGTCTGAACTCACAAGGAAGCAAGTCTGAATTTGACAACTTGGGAGTATTGAGAACCGGCCATAATATTGTGTTCACAGAGGCAAATGACAAGATGCAGTCAACTGCATACAGCGACCTAAAGCTAGAGGCAGCTATGATGCTGGGATGCGTTTTTACATATTTTCATCTGCCCAGGTGAATGTATGATAAGTGGCCACCAATAGTATGTCCAAAACATAAACATGCATTTTCTACAGTACACTCGATACTTACAGTAGCTCTTGCAAGGGAAAATTCCCTCGACATGTTGTTTTGCTTTTTTACTTTTGCCCGCCATTCCTCCTGCTTGAATTTTGCTAAGCGGGACATATTCTTAAATTTATTTTTGGAGACCAAAGTGGTCCCACACGTACCACAGGCATCCCTCTCCTCTCCTCTCTCCTCTTTACAAGAGGGACACACTTTGACTTTCGTCATTGGGACAGACAGGATAGACGGGACGGACAGACAGACGTAGATAGACAGACAGACAATGAACGTGGCTCTTAAAAGTGCCTTTGGGGTTATATTTGTGGGACTATGGGGGTGGGAAGAAAGGTTTGAGGAAGAATTATCTGCAAGAGAAACAAACGGAGCAAGAGAAACAAACAGATAATTCATGCAACAATCTACAGGGTACATTCAGGGGCGGATCTAGGCATGGGCATGGGGGGGCAATGCCACCCTAATGCCAGTCTGCCCCACCAAACATGATGCCATGCAACACAGCCCAAGATATTTCAAATTAAAGTGCCTATATTTAAAAAAAAAATGATTTGAAACATTACTACTGCTACTAACTAACTACAGCTGTGTCACCACTAAACCAACAGCATTTCATCATTGAAAACAGAAAACTCTCTGAGTCAGAGCTTTATGCATGCTGTGTGTCTGTTGCAACTTCAACAACTGTTATTATTGATGCTTTTCTTGCCTAATGAAAGAAAATGGTATGGGTGCGGCTTCATCGCCCGTGGCGCAAAGCGACAGCGATGTAGTCGCCTCCATACCATTTTCTTTTGCCCCCCCCCCCCCAATTGGGAAATGGTACATCCGCCCCTGGGTACATTGTACATCACTCGTGTAATGTTGAGTAGAGAGTCAATTGAGAGGGTATTGCAAATGTAGATTCATCCCATCATATACAGTGTATGAAAAATCTATTGTTGCAAATTGTGCCTATTTGGAACCAAATGGACCCTTACGGGTCTGTAACTCTGAGAGTGTAAATGGAACCAAATGGGCCCTTACACCACCACCACATCTGAAAGTGTTAGCCTGTTAGCTGTCAATTGTTAGCTGACCATAGCTAAACGACAGAAAATAACATTGTCTTAAAAAAGGTTTACACACTTTTACAACAAGTTTACAACAAACATCGGAATGTACAAATTCCAAGATGGTTATAATGCCAACTTGCCAAAGTGGTTGTGTCATGTTATGGAGCAGTTTAAACAGCAGATTAAACATTTAACTATAAAAACATGCGAGAGAAAAAATAATGATGTGGTACCTGGAAAGGGTTCTGGTCGCAATGAATTTGAATTATTCGCGGGGGGGCAAGACAGCCACAGACAGGTAGTGACGTCATACACCTTGTCGAATATTGCAAAATAATAATAATGGCAAATAATAATAAGATTGTGACTGACCAACTTCGACCAAATGAAACACCTTAAACGTACATTAGGTACATAAAGGAATTACGAACTGTCTATGTGGTCCATAAACAATTTAACAAGTTAATTTAACAGAGCGGATACGGAAACGGTCTCTACGTTCTGTTCCGGATATCCGGAAGCAGGACGCAAGACCATAATAGTCACTAGACTGTATTGTATTGAAGTGGATCGACGGACGGTTGGCTAGCAGGCATGGAGTCAGTAAGATTAATCAAAACTCTCGATCTCAAATGACGTTATCACAATATTCCCTGGATTGAGAGGTGAGTAATGGCGTGATTTATGTTGCGTTTAAACTCGTGTTTTAACTGTTTTAATATGATTTTGGTTTAGCATTGGCAGGGCAAAGGGAAAACAGCGCCCCCTTATGGAAGTCACTATTTGACTTTGGAAAGTAAAATGTTGACTTTATGCGGGTCTGGAATAAAGTCACAGTTTTACTTTGACTGTGAGGACGTGTTGAACTGTGATAGTGAATGAATAAATTTGCACTTGTCTTCATAGGTATAGAAGGGTCTAGTTGGACTATTATTATGGACGGTCTGACTTACGTGTCGTGTATGTTTCATGTAGTGTGGGAGAAAATCACAGTAAACCCAGCCTTACCTGTCAGAGAGTTCCACCTGCAATTGGGATTCCCTCAGCCCACGACAGGCTGCACAGTGAAGAAGTATAGAAATCTCGGGGTCCATTGGCCACTGTAGATTATAATTAAGTTGATAAATTCTTACGCATCAAATCAGCGTGCTTAATCTCCACTGATGACTTGAAAATGGTGGGTCCCAGCTGTAAATAAGTGTATGGGGAAGGCCTGTTGCTTTATCATGGATCGTCCACAAAGTAACATATTTTTTATTCTATTCACTGCTTTCGTTTAAAATGTATACCCTTTCTGCTTGGTGTGAAATAAAATCTTCAATCAATCAATACAATCTGTTATTTAGTGAACTAATTCAGTATTAACTGTGTCATTTTCAGTGTCTATGATAAGTACTGAAATGGGTGTATCGTTTTCTTTAGAAATCACTGCAAACTTCTGTGACGGATGTTTCTCATACATTGGCCCGTATCACATAAATACACAATACAATAATACCGGGTAATAAGTTAACTAAATCTAAGTCACAACATTGGAAATGCCAGACGACTGAGTAACTGAAACGCTGACCTGCTGCGAGTATGAAGACGTTTCTGTTCGAACGAGAGCTCGTAAACTCGTTGCCTACTTGTGCACATATTAGCCTTAGCCACAGCATACGTGTCATTTATATAAATCTAACCTGACATTTAAATGTAGGTCCGACTCGTTTGGTAGGATCATAGTAGGATGAAGGGACTTCCTGGTCTTGTTTTTTTTAGTTGTCCATTAGCGCCACCGCGTGACAGTCACTGGATTGGTCCTAGAGCCATCTAGTAGAAGAGTTGCGACATTGGGTGGTCAGAAACCGAGCGCTATAAGCCTGAATGCTTTGATTTCAACGAGTGCGGCACAAATAACTTAGAGCTATTTTAAGCATATGTGCAACCCGACGCCTGTGTTAAAGGATTATACTATTACTACAAGACGATCTAAAATGAAGGAATTTAAAATCATCTGGACTATTGTTGTCCCCATTCTTATCAAAGCTCTATAAAGAGCCGTCGTGGGACTGGCCCCATGATGTGAACGGAGTTTGCGTGGCTCTGTCTTACTCTATACGTCTAGAGAACTTCCTTGCTCTGGATTGGTCCACAGAAGAGCTCCATTGGTCGGTTTAACAATGGCGTAAACCGTTACTGTTTACAATTCTGTGCTCACATCCGGTCTAGAGCACACGGGCTGATCGATTCCAAAGATACTGGGTTGAGCAGGCAGCTGTTGTTGTTGCTGCCTGTTTTGCAATCTTTAACCTGATTGTGCTGTTATAACTGGATTGAGAAAATGAAGAAAAAGCTTCTTAGATGCGTGTAGCTTCTGAGATTGTATTCTTTCAGAATGATTTTCATTCTTCATTGAGATTTAGTTTGTTTTTTCTCCATTAAAGTTACTCAACAAGATGAACATGATAGGATACTTTAGCTTTATTTATTCAAAATAAAGTTAAAATTAAAGTCATTAAAGTTGAATGTAATGTAGTTCAATTCTTGGATACAGATCTCATAAACAATTTATTTCAAGCTAAATGGCCACAGATGGCCAGACATTATTTCAGTTAAAATGACACAAATACAGAACTCACATACTGTACATACTTTCATTTGAATAAGATAACCACAGGGGGTTATAATTTCAGTTAAAATATAGACAAAATAAACTTCCAACAGTTTACATTGGTCTCTTGTCTAAAATAAATTTAGGCACGAAGAGTTAACAAGGTGAGGTTACTTAAAAGGTGTGTACTACAATGCAGGTTAACCTACATCATCTTATGTTGTGCTTCTTTAAAAAACAAACACCGTATAAGCTCATAGCAGATGAAAGACAGGAAACAGCAGAATCATTGATCATAGTAAGATTCAGTGGTGTGCATCTGTGACAATAGTAATGGTGCATTTACCCTTTAGTTTTACTGAGTTCAAGTGGGTATGCTGGAAAGAATATTATTGTGCATGTATCAGTATTTGGGAAAACCTTTAATACACAGAAGTTAAGGCTAAAGAAAATGTTGGAACTTAAAGAAAGAGAGTGATTTGAAGCTGATCTATTCTGAATTAAACTGAAGAACAGAGCAATTGGTGAACGATAGCGTGCAGCGAGGCAGCACAGCAGCCAGTGACTGACGGAGACTTGGAATGGGATCGTTCTCATCCAGCTTCATGTTGTCATCACCTTCACCAGATCCACCTGCCACTTCTCCTCTATTCCTCTCCTCCTCACCTTCACCCTCACCCACTGACGGACACTGGCGAGGCTGGAAGAAGACGCCAGAAAATTCCAGTGCACGCAGCCCGCGCAGCATCCTGCAACTCCGCACTACTTGCATTTCACTTAGCGTGCAATCCCAGAGGCACAGGCGACGGAGGTCTTTCAGGCGGCTAGCACATAGCAGGCCTGGCCCTACCTCCTTCCCACCCAGGCTCAGCTCTTCCAGCCCGAGCCATCCTGACCCTAGGCCCAGGGAGGCCATCTGTAACTGGTAACCCACCTGTCCAGTGATGCCTAATTCCAGGAACTTGAGGCTAGCCAGCCCTTCTATACCGCAGTTGGTCTCCTTGGCAGCACAGTTCCTAAGGCCATTAGCAGTCACGCGAAAGGTATCCCGCAACTCCAACCGCTCAAGTTTCTTCCACGAGGTCAAACTCTGCAGGTGTTGGTCCGTGAATGAGGGAACACCGTGAAGTACCAGTCTCTCAATGCCAATGCCTGATGGAAGGGCAGGCTTTTTTCCTCCCTTTCCTTGCTGTGGGCCAGCACTTGGCGTAGATCCCTCAGTATTTCCACTTTGGACAAAAAAGTCAGGTGGTAGCTCACAGCCACGCAACTCCAGGACCTTCAAAGTTGGAGGCAAAAGCTGACAATTGGGAAGTCCTCTCAAATCTGCATACAGCAGATATACTTTGCTTAGACGTGGACACTTGGTAGACAAGGCTTTGAGCCATGGCTCTGATAACAAGATGCCCTTTCGAGCAGAGAGGAGTAACCCTCGCAGCCGCAGACATCTTAGTCCACAGCCCAAATACTGGCGCAGGAGGACCCAAAGTATGCGAGATGTCACCTTGATCACCAGGGCAGGGAAATCCAGTTGAAGAATGAACACAGCAGTGGAGGAAGCAGAGACAAATACAATGATACCATCAGTGTTTAATCTGAATTTATCAGCATAGATTTAAACAAATTGTTGTGACTGCACTTGACAAAAGAACTAAGTGCAAATAGAAGAACTTCGACCAGCAACAGATTATCATGTCAGGTTGGCATCTAGCCAAACATTGATAAAGATTTCCACGAGAGGCTTTAACCCACATATACATATATACATTTTTTCTTTTCGTTCTTTTTTTTAAATATTGTACATACTGTACAGAATCTAAAAATCTATTCCCAGTCTGAGAACCACCTGGGGGTCTTGGATCACCCACTTCGGTCTGAGTTTGAATTCTTGCCCTTAGGTTGTCGGTTCAAACTATCCTTGTCCAGGCAGCTATTGAGCTTCTATAAAGCAAATGGCACTTTTTGCCTCTTCGCACAATTGCCACTATTGCACATTTGCTGATGGTGTTACTTTAAACAAAATTAATTTCTTTGTCTCTTGTGAATGTTTTTAGTCCTTTGTAATAAGCATGTTGAATGTTTGTTCACTGTGTGAGTTTTTTCCATGGCTGAAAGCCTGCAAACCAATTTCTCTCAGGAGACAATAAAGTTAACCTTGTTGAGAACCTTGGCATGATGTAGCAATTACAAATGTAATTGTCAGTTTTAGGGTCCTTACTTGGTATAAAAAAGATTTACTGGAATCAAAACATTGAAAAATACGTTACCCCTTTCCATGCTGTGAGATCAACAAGTCTCCAAAGTCTCTGGTCTTTTACAAGACGTCTCCATCTCTTACACACTCTAAAATAGTAAAATGAAAGGCAAAAGCATAATGACATGTGTTACAGTCTTGACCATGGAGGAGGATGGGTCTCGGGACACGCGACAAAGGATTCTGGCTTTATTAATGTGTGGAGGGGAAAAATAACAAAGCTTAAACTCGCCATTACCTTCCAGCTCGGACGAGTTCTCGGACACTAAGGTGTGATAAGATATCAATCAAAATGTTCTCGGGGAAGTAGTCCAGGGTGCAGATTTTGAAATCCTCCATTTTGTAAACAAAATTCTTGTACACGGACTAAATTGCCAGACGCACAGCACGTTGCATTTGAATCAGCGATCCCCAAGAAACAATCGCTAATGGGGAACCAGTACCTAGATAACAGATTCCAGGGGGGAGACGTAGACGTAAAGTACGTGTTTGTCGACGTCCAGTGCTAAGTGTATATACTGTACCACTGTTTCCAATTTTAAGGGAGACAAAATGAAATGCATTACAAGGTAGGCCTACTTGTAAACACACACTACAGAAAGCAAAAGCACCAACATTGCCACCTTGCGTTGAACCCCCAGTCCCCAACCCTTTCTCCCCCATAGCCCGAAGGAATGCGCTGTGATTCGCTGAGTCGAGTTGTCATGTCAACCGAGTTTTTGTCTGTGGGAAAGCATACCACAATCAATTATTGATTTATTTATAATATTATTGTCATTATAATTGCTATTGTTATTGTTGTTATTATTATTATTGTTATTACCGGTATCATCATACAGAGACTTGAACGGCGCTCGAGCGCTCAGTTTCTAACCCGTCAATGCCGCAACTCTTCTAACTAGAGGGCTTTGAATGCAACCAACCTGTGTGATATATATTTTTCTCACACTTTTCTTTGGTTTATTTTTTGTCATTTTATTTATTTATTCTACATATTGCTACATGTTTTTATTTACTTAATATTAATAATTTCTGGGCTTTTGACACTCCATACCAACCAGACACCAGAGCCTTCTAGTAGGAAGGCTCTGATACCAACCAACCGAAATAACAAATCACCGGGCAGCCGGTCCCAGCACTGGGATCTGAACTCTACCATTTTCACTGAACACGTTCGCGCTTGCGCTGTGTCTTGTGTCAAGATGGCGACGAGCAACGGTGGAGGGATGGAGGTGGACGGGGCAGGTGAGTTTCTCCTCCCAAAACATGCAAAGTTTTCGACCGATAGTAGGGTTGAACCTGAATGGAAACGGCACCGTAATGCGTGGGCCTCGGGCGTCCGTTCGTGTAGGTGCACGTTTTGTGACCTTTGACAGGAGTGGCGGGTGTGCGAGTGATACCCTGCTATAAGAGCAATGCTGGCTAGCGCAAGCTAACTGAAAACTGTCAACAAATGTATGGCTCGAGTCTAGTCATCGGGGCACCTCCTCTGTATGGAAACGCCCGCAGGCTGACAGATGTGCTTGTCACGGTGGCAGATGTGTTGTTATTCTAGATTCACTGTGCCTTAGACGTTATTTCTGTTGCCGTGACTTGCCCAACATAGTATTGTACAGTATACTACTTCTGCTAAGGCTGTGGTTCTTCTCAAAGGGGTCCGTCTTCTGGGGGATCTCGAAGGGCCCTTAAGGAGGGCTCATATTCTCGGCAGAACATCTGTTTGACCACTTTAAACCTATACATTGATATCCATCGGCTAAATGAAAACGTAAATAACAGCACAAATCTTGCTATGGGGTCCTTGGCATAGTCTTTTCAGAATAAGTGTGGTCATATACGTGAATGATTGTGAACCACTGTACCAGCTCTATCAAAGCATCTTGTGTCACTGGCTATTATTCAGAATCAGAAATGGCAGATGTACAAGCTCACACCAGGTTTAGATGCTGTGAGAACTGAGAACTATTGATTTGAAAGACATTACAGGATCGGCCTCTGGTCTTAATGGACTAATGTGTGTCTTACAGCCAGCCCCAGTGTTATGGCCTCGGGGGTCACCGGGAGTGTTTCTGTGGCCCTGCACCCTCTCGTCATCCTCAACATATCAGACCACTGGATACGCATCCGCTCTCAGGAGGGTCGGCCAATGCAGGGTATGAGGTTAACTCCTGTGAAAATACCAGTGCATGGAGAAACTGCATAATTATATACAATCTAAAGAACGGTTCACTATGTATTATGTTTGCAAGTTCCTGATGCTTTCCTTCAAGACCTCCAGTACTGATCTCATAACACTGTCTTCATGACATTCCTCAGGGTCTTTTCAAAAATTGTTATATAAAGACGATTACGCTGTGGACAAAGCCAACTCGGGTCAAATCATGACAACAAACACAATATTATCATACAATATCATATCATATATCATACAAAATTGATTGTCCCAAAACATTGTGTATGTTGTCATGATTTGTCATAGATAGATAGATAGATAGATAGATAGATAGATAGATAGATAGATAGATAGATAGATAGATAGATAGATAGATAGATAGATAGATGATGCGGCGGGTGATGTTACCTAAGGGAGGACTGTGTGTGCAGCTCTATTACTGTACTGTGCAAGCCTGGATCTTGTGCACCTTCAGGAACACAACTACTTGCCACACTTAACAGTGTTTTCTCTTTGTGTGTAACCAGTGATTGGAGCCCTTATTGGTAAGCAGGAGGGGAGAAACATCGAGGTGATGAACTCCTTTGAGTTGCTGTCCCACACTGTGGATGACCGAGCACATATTGACAAAGAGTATTACTACACCAAGGAAGAACAATGTAGGTGTTTTGGATTTGTTGTGGACATGTGTGGTGTGGTTGATTATTGTAAACTACTGTATATGGAGCTGACTTATTCTGACATTCCATATATTGATTGATCTGACCTCATCAAATACTGTAATGCAACAATTGTTAATACAGTATTTTCTAATATTGGTGCTTGCATTCAGTCAAACAGGTCTTTAAAGAAATGGAGTTCCTGGGCTGGTATACCACTGGAGGCCCCCCAGACCAGTCAGACATACACATTCACAAGCAGGTATGTAATTAAATTCAAGTCAAGTTAACATTGCATTTTTTCTGTGGCTGTGAGCTTGTCCATATGAATTCAATTGCATATTTCCTCTGCAGGTGTGTGAGATCATTGAGAGCCCTCTATTTCTCAAGCTCAATCCAATGACCAAACACACAGATGTGAGTCCTTCTGCTTCTTCCATTGCAAAGATGCACTTGCAGCGATGCTGTGTAATTGCCCACACTTCATTCAAACTCAAATTCCCCTTCTCTGCTTTCAGCTTCCCGTTAGTGTATTTGAGTCTGTGATCGACATAATCAATGGCGAGGTAGAGTATTTATTGAACGGGCACACATGCCAATGAACTTAACATTTTATTCTTCATGCCCAGTCCTTCGTCTGACATTGTCACTTTGTCTTTTGATGGTAGGCCACCATGTTGTTTGCTGAACTCACCTACACTCTCGCCACAGAGGAGGCAGAAAGAATTGGCGTTGACCACGTAGCTCGCATGACAGCCACTGGCACAGGGGAAAACTCAACAGGTAAGATCTGCTTGCCTTCTATCCTCTTGGCCCTCATGCCTCCCAGTGTCCCAGACATTCATTGCCTTAGAATATCGAAGGCAATACTCTTTGCGATATCGACTAGCAGTTGTAATCATATTCTTTCCTTAAAAAAAAATATATATTCAACAACTGTTCGAAAAAATATATTTTGTAAAACAAATTAGATTTGTACCCAGAAGTAATATTGGAAAACTACATTTGAGATTATATGATGCAATCCATCTTTTTTTTTTTTTTTTACATTTATTACATAACATTCCCCTGTCCAATATTTAACTACCCATATTAAGTTAAGATATGTGTATTTTTTTAATGAACCTACACAAACCACTTACCCAAAGAACGAAATATCCATTCCTCACAAGAACATTTACTAACTTGCCTTGATAGCTAAATTAGTTTAATTGGACTTTGTATGTGATGCTTCCTCTTTTTCCATATTCATTAGTGGCTGAACACCTCATAGCCCAACATAGTGCAATCAAGATGCTTCACAGCAGGGTGAGGATCATTCTGGAATACGTCAAAGCAGTGGAAGCAGGTGAGCTATCTGGCTGGGTGGTGTAATGACATGGACAAATGAAGGAAGTATGTTGAAATGTCCCTGGAAAATGGGTGTTCTGGTAACAGGAGTTGTCCTCACGTTGATGCCATTTATTAAGATCTGAGGTGGAGTCTACAAATGCCTTATGAATGAGTAGTTCTTACCCCTGTTTCGTGCCACCAAATTGACATGTATTTGGTCACAAGCCCATCTGATCTTTTTTGTGAGATACTTGCTCGATAAGGTGACCATGAGTGTTGACTCAGTCGACCAAATTATTTTATTGCACCTTCTCCTGACTGTATTGTATGATTTACCATATCTTATTACATGGCTTGAATGAATGCTCCAATCAGAAGCCAGCATTCTGGTCATGTGAGCGGTGGCATATTACACTATAATCACCGCTCAGCTCTATATTGGACCGCTGCATAATCAAGGCCCCCAACGTGCAGACAGCGGTGTTCATATCAATCCGCGGTGCGCTTCCGCATTTAGTTCCAGCATGCCATTAGCGGGTCCATTTGGCTACGTATTTGGTTGTTTACATGCCGTTGCCGTCACCCTCTCAAGGACCACTGGTGGTCCTCGGACGTTGAAACCCACTGACGTAAGCCATGTAATAAGCGGGATAACACCCTTCGGGATAACACCCTTGTCGGGTGTTATCCCTTACATATTTGTTCATGACTTTAGTCATTTTGCTTTCTCATCCCACTCTATGCAATACAGGTGAGGTGCCATTTAATCACGAGATCCTGCGAGAAGCCAATGCCCTGTGCCATAGACTGCCTGTTCTCAGCACTCTCAAATTCAAGACTGACTTCTATGATGTAAGCTCTCTCCCATTCCCGATATACACACACACACACACTTCTGTTTATATATATAAAATCTTTTATCACAAAGCATTTTACAGTCTGACCATATCAGGCCAGTTTAGACGGATCAGTGACTGTCTAACATTTGCTTCCTCTCTCCCATAGCAATGCAATGATGTGGGCCTCATGGCCTACTTGGGTACCATCACCAAGACCTGCAACAGTATGAACCAGTTTATCAACAAGTTCAACGTCCTGTACGATAGACAGGGCATTGGTCGAAGGATGAGAGGACTTTTCTTTTGAGTTTAATGGGGAATTGAAGGGGGATGAAATGGAAGGCAAAAAGAGGTCACAAACACTGCAAATGTTTATTTGCTTAGAATATTCTTTTCTCTGTTTTGTTTGTTGGGGGGTTGGGGGGGGGGGTATTTTTTATTGACTCAAAATATTTGGAGTTTCTCGGAGAGCACTTGATTTATACCCCTCAGTCAGGAAGGATACAATGTACATGAACCAGAATGTTATTTTATCCCCTTTGCTTTGTTATTTCATGTTTACGTATGTAATAAATGATCTGCTGATTTTTTTTCCTTTGTTCTTGTGGGGCTTGAGATCTCAGATTTCTCACTTTTATAAATGAATGTTGAGTTGATGGTATACACTACAGTAAACTGTATACTATCAAATATTCAACTGGACATGACAAAATGAAGACTACTTTTAAGCAAATCTTTCTTTTGAATGTAATTTAGCACACACATTGTCTTGGTTTAAAAGCTGTTTATTAGACTTTGTTTTTGAAGGGAAAGAATTCTTCCTCTACAAAGCAACAATATAATAAAAATTGACTCCCACGCCTCTCAGTGAGCATAATAGGAGCGCCTGCCGTGTGGACGGAACAGACCTGCAGGTTTATTGGCCAAGGCTGTGTTTACAGTTCGCTTACTGTAGCTTTTGAAGTTGTGGTCCTGCTGTTCATTGCCTTTGGAGGTATAGGTAGGCATACTGTAGGTAGCCGTGTGTGAGACAAGGTTACAGCTTTGGAGTCTCAAGTCTTACCAGACTCAGCATTTTAATACAGCTTTAAAACATACAGCGGAAGTATACATAATGAATCCCTAGCCTGTACATTGGCACTTTTTCCCCTTTCCATTCTGCTAGTTTGCTTTTATTTGCCATGTGGTTGCTGAGCAGACATACCCTATTCCTTGGATGGGCTTATAGCTCTGTTTCCCTTAATCTTTTATTGTTCCTTCAGTCCCAACTTTAGTGTTCCACGCGTGTTGCAGAGTATAGCTTTTTCATATGCAGATTCTACATTACGCACTGCGAATAGATGATTGCATGAAGTGCTATATAAAACCCTCTCAGTCAATGTATTGAAAAACAATTGCAGCAGATCAAATCTTTAGTGCAGCACATGTCATACCTGCTGTCACAACAATATTAATAGCATGTGCAGTTCTACAAAGCTACATATTAAAATCCTAAAAGGTGCAGCTTAAGATGATTTTTGAACGATAACTGTAGTTCAGAAATGTCAGGCTTTCACTCCTACCAGTCCACTACACAAGGTTATTCCACTATTAACTACCGGTATACCTTTTTGGACAATGAATAGCGTTGGTGCCATGTGGGCTTATAGATCGGCTATTTTCTACCAGATTTTTACCTATGGCATAGTACTATAAGGACACCAGGTTTAAAGTTAACAAACCTTTAAGGTGGGAAAACCACAGAGTGAAATCAGCTAGTGTCAGTAGTGGGAATGAAAGCCTGCACACTCCATCCTCTACAGTTCATGTTGGAGACTGTTGCTTTAGTGATTGCAAATAACCATTAATTCTTTTTGCCCAGGTGATGCAGGAAAGGCACATCAGACCGCACCAATGACTCACCATGCAACTGCTTGCAACCACTATCCCCAAAGGCAGTTGCAAGGACTTGCTTTGATGCATTTGACCTTAAAAGTGTTTCACTGCAAGCACTGGTGACTAGTTGCATTGGTGCGGTTTGGGCTTTACTCGCTGCTTTCAGCCGGTTCATCAGCAGCGTCCGCCGGCTGGGGGTACTTGAAGCGGGCTTGGTCATAAAGCTCATCCCTGGGGTCATATGGGTAAGGGTGGTAGTAATAACCGTAGGGGTAGAGACCGACTTTCTTCACAAAGGGAGCGGGTGGTGCGGGCTCATCCACGGAGGCTTCTTTCTCCTCCTCTACCTCCTCCACAGGCGGAGGAGGAGGTGGGGGTGGGGGCACAATAATCTTGCCCTTGACCGGCCTGGGTGGGTTGTCGACCAGGCAGTCGGGGTCCCAGTAAGGGTCACAGTCATACTCCATGCCCTTGAAGGTACGGATGGCGACTGGGGGTGGGGGGGATTTTTTCATGACAATCGGTGGTGGTGGTGGAGGTGGAATATACTTCTTGGGTGGAGGTGGTGGGAGCTTGGGCACAGCGATCGGGATAGGGACTTTGTGGAGCTTGCAGTGTGGATGGTGGCGAGGGTCGCACAACACGGGCACAGCACCGGTAGGGAGATACACAATGTGGGGCTTACAGAGAGGGTCCTTGGTGTTACACAAGTAGAGCACGTCAGCCTGAGCGAGGGCTGGAGAGGAAATGGCCAGGGGTGGAGGATCTGTTGGCTTCGGGGCCCCTTTCATCGGTGCCGGTGGTGGCGGTAGCTTGCAGTTCTTGTCCGTAGTGGGGTCACACATGACAAGCTGCACTCCCAGTTTGCTCTGGAAATCAGGGCCGTAGGTGTGCTCCAATGCTCTCATCTGTTGGTACAGCATTCTCAGCTTGTCGATCTCATAGATCTGTGAATTAGAATGAACAAATTCTATCACATTTTCTTTCTTTTTTTCAAAGTAGGTCAATCAATCAAGCCAATACATAATAGTGTAATAATGCAAGAGAAAATACAGGATTATAACAAGACAATCAAGAGGGTCAAATAACTTCAGAATGTTGGAGCAACTACTGCAAAAGTCCAATCACCCTTCCTTTATCTTTCGCTTAGTCCCAGAAACCTTTAGGAGACCTTTTAGAGGACCTCAGGTGTCTCACATTGTCATTCAAAATAAATTTCATTTGGGTAAATGAACAATCTATTTCTTCACTCACCCCTTCTGTGTGTCCTATGCTGCTGTAGTAGCGGTAGTAGGATTGGAAGTCTGGGTTTCCCATGTACCACCGGGGTTCCACACTACGCTTTGGTCTGGAGTGGCTCAGAAAGTCATTTGCTTTCATGGAGTTGATGTTCACACCACCAGCAGGAACCATCTCTGTTAAAACAAGGTTTAAGATGGTAAGAATAACTACTTCAACATGAATCAAAAACTAACATTCAAAGAGAAATCATATTCTATTCAGAAAACATATATCCCCCTTACAAATTGCAAGAGAGTAAAGGATGCAATACCTATAGTAATAGTAGTCAGTGTTACTTAAATGGATATATATTTTTTTAGTTAAGCTGTATGAAATACTTGCCATTAATATAGTGGTGTCAACTGTATGAATTGATGTCCAGAGTCCTGTGGTGGGAGTTTTGGTGAAATACTAAGTAGTTCTTGTCATTTTTGGGGGGTCACTGGGGCCACGCAGTAAAAATAAATGAATTGAAAAAACAAACGTCATTTGTATTGTTGACCTATTTCTAAAATATTAGCAGGTCCTTTGTTCATTTTTTACCCCTTTATCACAGGGAACTATGTATTTTGTGTCCATATGACTACGCCCCAAAAAGTAGTTCCATGTGATAGGGGGGTCAAAAATGAACGAAGGAGGTTCTAATATTTTAGAAATAATTCAACAAGACAAATTACGCTTTGTGGATACATTTACTTAACTGCGGGGCCCCAGGGACCCCCACAAAATGACCAGAACTACTTAATATTGAACCAGAGCAGACCTCCCACCACAGGACAATGGCAATCAATTAATACAGTTGACACCAGTATATCAATAAGTATTTCATACAACTAAAGTTGCAAAAATCCAAACTATCCCTTATCCCTATCCCTTAACATCTACAATAAACAGTAAATATGCATTTTAACACTCAATTTAATATCTCAATCCTTACCTTCCATCTTGATAGCACTCAGCAAAGATTTTGCTTCAGGCAGACCTAAAGGATTCAAGTCATTTGATGACAATTATTCTCATGAACTTTCATTCTTTATTATACCACAAATGTTCTGTACAAAGTGCTACACAAAAAACAGAATAGTTTGGCCTAATAGTCAACTTTTAAGCATATGAAGCACTGAAAAGTCCTATAGTAAATGTATAATGTAAATTAGAACTGACCTGGGAGCCACACCATGCAGCACAGTGCCCCTGCCAGCCACAGCGGAGACATGTTGATCACCTGAAATCAAGATAGCACCATTTGTATTACAGCACCATTTGTATTACAGCTTATCCATCATTTACTCAAGTATGGATCATCTACATATGGCCAACTCACAATGGCCTGGTTTATTTAATCTACTAACAGGATTTGCCTGAGTAGCGGTAACACATCTCTCACCTGGTCATAGGATGCTGTCCTCAGCAGCAGCAGCAGCAGGAGGTGCCTTAAATACAGGCCCCAGTCGGGGTCCACGTGACTCACCCTCCCATCCAATAGCACTGTTCAACCTCCTGAAACCGTATCATCTGCCCCGCCTCAACTTTTTAATACCATTTAATATAGGGCTTCTGGCGCCAATTAAGAATAAAACGACCTGGACGTGAACAGCACAACCGTAAAGTGCGCAGACTTCAAATGGAAACTCCCTATTAAATCTGAGAAGGAAAGCATCACCTGCTGGGGAGAGGAAAAGAATTGCATCCCAGGGGAAAATGCTGCAGACGCAGGATTTATGCCAGAAAGAGGGCAGAGGATCTATGCCAGAAAAGGAGGGGAGAGGACTCTCAAATAACCTCAACGGCCAAAACTTCCATGTGTATTATCAAATGTACTGTATATAAATTCTGAGTTGAAGTGGTAATTTTTTTACTCACACCGAACACCTGCTTCATTGCTCAATCCCGCCTATGCAGGACAGTCTTATAAATATTATACAGCAACCCCCAGGAATGGCATATATGCCCTGGCATGTTTGCTATAAATTTCTGGAACGCGAAAAATTATACACCATCTATTCACCTGGACATGGTTCTCATTTTATAACCATATTAAAATGTCTTTATGGCCCTGCGTTTTAAGGTGTAATTTTGTTAGTCCACAAAGGATAAGTACAAGGCTTCAGTGTTGTCCAATACCGTGACATAGTATTAAAGGAGAATTCCACACCAAAACACATTTGGCATCAATCTACCTTGATTCCTGTGACATGATTCATATTTAATGTCCTTGATTTGTCACAGATGCCCCATTTTCTACATTTCACTATGAGGTCCCACTCCCTCGATTGCAGTTTGCATGGCCGCAGGTTGTCTTTATTCTAATGTGTGTATTTTTGTAACAAAACAACCCCCCACCCACACACACACACACATCACATTTTAATAGTACCGATACTCGCGCTTGAATTTTACGTCACTCTGGGCAGCTTTTACATGTAATCCCAGAGATGAGCTATTCCTGCACCTTTCGCCACTCTCCTCTCCAATCACTCCAGTACAAACTCCTGAGTTTTTAAAATTCACATATTGGTCCAATTATCTTGCAGTATGTGGTTTGATGTGAAGTATGGAAAAAATATATATGCTACTAAAATACCCGCATTAGAATAAAGACAACCTGCAGCCATGCAAACTGCATTGGAGGGGGGCCTCAGAGTGAAATGTAGATATGCATGACATGGACATGGGCATTATGTATCATGTCAAAGGAATCAAGGTAGATTGATGCCCAATGTGTTGGTGTGGAATTCTCCTTTAAAGGAGAATTGCACACCAAACGTTTATATTTATTTGCACTTAGTTTAGAAAAAAAAAGTGGTCCAGGTGTTTTGTGAAAACACTCCTTAATGGCTGTTTTCCCTATCCCAAAATAAGCTTATAATGGGGCTAATGGGTCTTTGCAAGTTCACCTATATACACATCGCTCCAAAATGAAGGTTTTTGCTATATATGTCTCAGTATGTGTTCACTAATAAACTAGAGTGACACTCACTTTCACTTTTGTTTCAGGACTGGTTCAGCCATAAACCATGTGCCACGCCCCCACCTTTTGAGACAGCTGAATCACTGCTGTACCAAAAGTGAAAGTGTGAGTGTTAACACACTACTGACATGGTGGGGAGACAATATATAGCAGAAAATTGCATTTTGGGGGATGTATATAGGTGAACTTGCATTAGACCCCTTCGCCCCATTATAAGCCTATTTTGGGAGAGCGGGAAACCGGCATTAAGGAGTTTTCACAAAACACCTGGAGTGGACCACTTTTTTTTTTTCTAACTTTAAGTGCAAATAAAGACAACTAACTTTAAGTGCAAATAAAGATTAAAAAAAACTTTGTGCAATTCTCCTTTAATACAGAGACCTAGAAAACTTTTCAGTCTACCATGTTTGAGTTGAAAAACATCTCTCCACTAGTTGACCAACGTCAGCATGATTTACAAGACATGAAGATGCAAAGCAGCAATTACTGTCTGCACAGTCAGGCCATTAACAAACCAGGTGTTAACATGATCCCATCCAGCTTCCTCCAAAACCAACACCATCCTGAACTAGATTTATGTAATTACATTAACCCCCCCCCCCCCCCAATAGTGGAGATAGCGTTAGTAGCATATACAATCACACTTCAATATATTATATATCATTGACAGGTCTACCTTTAGGCCAATATTATTGGGCAACACAACTACAGTATACAACAGGAAATGCATTTTGGAAATATTTAGGTCTTTATTGGAATTTGGAAACATGTTTCCTTGGCAGTACGGGGATCCATTAATGTCCAACTTTGAGCAATTGCAGTAATATTTTAATTCCAGACTAATCTAGGCATAACAAATCAAGTCATACAAATCAAGCCATACATCACACCATACAAACTATAGTGATAAGCCATGCATTACACTAAAAAAAATGAGTACTTACAGAATCACCATTTCAACACGGCAATGCAGATGGCCGAATAGACAAATACTCCTTTATAAAATACATATTTACAATAGTAATTTCTATGAACCTGGCCTAAAACACCTAATTGGGAATCCAACGCAAAATGGGCAACAAAAAAAAAGCCCATACACTGCTGACAACTTTTACTTGCATTTCTGTCCCAACCAATTTGGATGATGAAGGACAGTTCCATTCATTTCCGTGAAACGAATGTAACTACATAGCATTCATAAGGTAAGAGTCTGCTGGATGTACAGAGCACAGTTTTGACGGTCTTTAGACAAAGGTGATGCGGGATCTGGCCTGGTTGATCTGCCACACGTTGAGCTCTTCATATTCCTCCAGCGCCTCCTGGAACTGGGCAGGGGTGAATCCACGGGTCACACACCTCTGTTCTGCATCAGCCATGCGCACGGTTCCTCCAGCTTTGGCACCACCGCGACCCTCAGAGGCCAGTTCTCGCAGCAGAGAGAAGATCACATCGGCTGGCCGTTGAGCTCTGGGGTAGGGTGTAGAAAGCCCGGTAATTTAGTTTTGCATTTTATTTTGAGCAAATTTTGGTTTCGGTTGTCATTTGTTCTTAAAGTGAGTTTTCTAGTAAGTTTTAGTCGTAATTATAGCAAAGAACAAAGTCAAAATCTGCAGATCTCCATTTAGACATTTTGTAGCATGGCATTTTGAAAAAGTTCGAATGGGTAATATGGTTAACATGCCATAACACGTTCCCTGGCGCCTGCTTCAATGAGCATGCTACTGCCGTGTGAAAATGGCACCATTAAAACACAGAGGACCTTTATAGCTTCCTCCAAGGAATGCACGCACTTCCATTATAGAGCCCTGAGACGCTCATAAAAAAAGACCATGGGTCAGACCCTCACACCTCTTCATAGTATAAACCCTCAATATACACATGCATCCGGTCAACAATGTCATTTAGAGCCTGGCCCAACACCTTAACAAAAGATGTTTAATGGTCGGCTGTAACATAATCTCCTTCCTATGCCCCTACCGAGAGAGACATGGCAAATTCATGTTACAAATTTGAATGATTGGGGTGGAATGGTGCCTTGTTGCTGCAAAGAAGTCATTTTGAGACTAATTTTGAATGCACTGACCTGGTGTTGTTTGACTTATCCGCTTGTAGTGAATCCTTTGACATCTCCATCAGTCTCATAGCCTCGTTCACATCTTCCTTCTCCACCGACTCCATCATGCGAAGACGAGCCTACAGATGGGATAGAAGGGTTGATGTAGAGGAAAGGTCCATCTCAGTTCAGATGCGCAACAAAAAGCAGTTATTCACTCAAATATATCCAACATTGTGTGCCAACACTGTAGGCTGCGTTGTGCCGGCACTGTCAGACCGAGACAAGTGCAATGCCTTCTGGGAAGGTCGGCAATTGCCCAGGTCTCCGCCTCCCAACACCAGCTAGTCTCTCCATTATTCAAATACATGGCCCTTGCATGCGTAATATCAAGGCACGTTGACACAGGGTGGCAAGTTTTGATACATTCCCACACAGAACATTGTGATCGATCCAGACATGGTCAGTTTTGCATGGGTTTGCACAGCTGCTCCTACGCACACAGGCTGACTGCTAACCCTGCAAAGCTGGCCAGGACCAGAAAAGTCTCCATAACATCAGGATACATATCTTGTTCAGGCTGCTTAATAGACAACCTAATGTGTAAACCTTTCGTACCACGGAGAGTGCATGATGAGGTATAGGTTTTTGCAAATCACAGAGAGAATTTTGTAACCCATTTTAATCACCCAGTGCCAATTTCTAATGTGGTCCTGGGCTCTACACACAGGGATTAAAGCAAAAAAAAAAATAGCAGAAGTTGAAAATTTATCGTTGAAATTTGGGTTGTTTTGCATGCCATCATGTTTGGTGGAGCAGTCTGGGCATTTGGGTGGCGTTGACCCCCCATGCCTAGATCCGGTCCTGCACAAACTGCGATTGAGATACATGTAAAATGACTGATTTCTCTAATACAGTAAATCAATCATTTCAGTATCACGCTTCTAAATCAGTTCAACCAGACAGAGGTGACTACGCACTGGAAAATGTGCAAGACGACAACTGTCAACTTTACAACGACTGTCCGTTCGACTGAGTTTTGCGATACTTTTTAAGACCACTGATTAGTATTGCCATTACCTGGGGTGAGTAACCCTTCCGAGTCCCGACAGTAATATAAGCTGGATGTGTTCACAGCACAGCCATGCAACAACTTTACACGCGGCGCCCCGCCACCCACACACGGCGCACGACGTTTTGTTGGAGAGAGAGTGTAATTACGCGGCGCCTTTTTTTCCTTTCCTTCTCTTTCGACCATTTTTTTAAGGGTCCAGACAGTGCGACGGTCCGGTCGTGGACCGCCAGTTGATGGGCCATATAATAGCTTCGTGAGCACAGCGTGCAGAAGAGCAAGCACGTGGCTCGATCGCTTAGCTTCCTGCACCAACTGCAAAATGCCTTCCCATCCCGCCCAGTCTTTTGTTTCTTGTCTGTCTTTCGTTTTTGCTGGTGAGTTGGGTTGAAAACCACTGCTCAGGCTCCTCCTTCTAGTGCATTTTCGAAGTGCCACTGCATTTTGGATTTTGGCAGTTGGCAACATTGGTCTCGTTTTTTTTTTTTTTTTTTCCCCGCAAGTCGGACTTCCGGCACTGTGCCGGAGAACTTTAATCCCTGTACACATCCTCCACCAACCCAGGAGGCAGCCGTCTATCATCAGGCTTCCTCTAATACATGAGTTGGGCCACCTTCTTTTCACTTGACATGTTTCCCTGGTTAGACATGGCATGTGGAAGGAACACGCTCTCAGGAAATGGTTCAGTCTGTCCCCTAGTGGTCGTTTCTTGTAGCACACCGCCTGCCTGTGTGGCTGAAGTGCTGGCTTTGCAGTAGGTCTTATGACTGCTACCTGCACAAACAGCACTTTTAGCACCCAGGGGCTAGGAAGAGGTGGGGTCCTGACCACTTCACATGCACTTACCCTTACTCATTTCCTTGAAAAACCTGAAAACTACCACCTATGAGCTTGTAGATGCCCCCCAGAATAGATATGCTAGGGTCGCTGTTAAGTTGTGCACCAACAAATCATTTCACAAGCATCATTAGTTTCATGAAATGCAGATCCAGGATCTATACTAAGGTGTACTGAGAGGCTTGCATCAAGCGTGTGAGAGAAGTGCTCACACTGCGGGTAGGCTGGGCATCGTAACTACCTGCACTGTAAGCACTTTAACACACACTTGACAACTGTAGAAACAGGCACACAAAACACCCAACCAAGACACGAGCCTTTAACTACATTTCGCAGTTATTCTAGTATAATGGTTTCATACCAATATGAACCCATTAGTCTAGGAGCATAGTCTGGAAGCAACTCTCACCAGAGCTGTTGAGAGGCGCAGAATAGAGAGCAGGGTTCGGGCCGAGGTGAAGGTTGTGTCCTTGCTGACACGTGCCTCCTTCCTCATCTCTACGTAGGCAGCCGTGATGTAGTCAGCCAGCGCCTCTGGTACCCCCGGGTTCTTCTTCTTGCACAGGGAGATGTAACGCCTGTAGGGCCAAGAGGGTACAATTGCATCAGATGATGTTGGACTACAAATAAAAACAATGAATACCATACAAATGCCCTACTGACCTCATCACTTTCATATCTATGGGGGTGAAGTGTGTGGGCGGCTGACGGCAGTGCTGGTGCACGTAGGTGATGTGCTGCGCCAACCGAAGGTCTGCCTCGGCGTCTGGTTTATCCTGGATCAGCCACAGCAGGTCAAAACGGGACAGCAGGGCCGCCGGCAGCTGGATGTTCTGCTCAAGACTCTTGCGTGGGTTGTAGCGGCCGTAGGCAGGGTTGGCTGCTGCCAGGATGGAGCAGCGGGCATTGAGGGAGGTCATGATGCCAGCCTGAAGAGGGGAGAAATGAGTTGACAACATGCCATGTTAAGAAACCATTAAAAAAAATTAGGCATTGTCATCAATGGCATGTAGGACCAATATAGGGCTAGCCCTTTGGTTCCCAAATGTGGGTGATGGGGCGCAAATGCACGCTTACAGGTATCTTCAACCACTGGCTTAGGAGTTTCAGATTCTGCATTTTACGTTAGGTTAATCAAAAAGTCAGCGCTGCCATTTTTGCAGTCCAAACCTTGGCAATGGAGATGGTCTGCTGCTCCATGACTTCATGAATGGCTGTGCGGTCAGCGTCCGCCATCTTGTCAAACTCGTCAATGCAGCACACCCCCAGGTCGGCCAACACCAGGGCGCCACCCTCCAGGGTCATCTCTCCGGTCACAGGGTCACGCATCACCGCTGCCGTCAGACCGACACCGGAAGAGCCACGACCCGTTGTGTACTGGCCTTGACGGAAACGCAGGACATGAAAATTTAGGATGGAGAGCCAACATGCAAATATAGTAATCATTGCCAAATTGTGATTATGACTAATGACCCATGCATTACATTCTAATGTAATTCTCTGTGGCAGAAATCACTCAATTACTCAAAGTAGGTACTATGAGGGTCTCAAAAGCAAACGTGGACTCTTGGAGATCAGTGTGAACACTAGTCAGTGCACAGCTCCACATTTTTGGGTGAAAAATCTTTGGTTGTTGCATTATGGTGTTTTAGCAAGCCGTCTTAAAACACTTACAATTCAGTAACCACATAACTCTTTGGCAGATTGATACTAGTCCTGTTGTGAATTTGTGCATGCAACTGATATCCAATGACAGCTTAAGAAAGTCTCTAAAGAAAATAAACTGACTTGATGATACATTTTGTCATGCTAAATCTTTTGAGATAAGTTTGATTTATACTTTGCTGTGCAACACCATCAAAAGGCAATGTACAGTCACAACACAGCTTCTAGGTCTTCCTGTTAAAAGAAAGCATGTCACTTACTTCGGGGAGCCAGTCGGTCAATGTAGGACAGTAGCTGAGACTTCGCTACCCCAGGATCACCCATCAGACATATGTTGATTGTTCCTAAAAGAAAAAACACTTCAGTTTCTCAACCACTACCAACACATTGTACATTTAACCTGTGGATTACATACTATATCAAATAAAGTCACTGCCAGCTCCGTTGGTAAGGCCACTATTTGAGAGGGTAAAGGTATGGGAAATACAGAATGACAGTATCATAATATCATTAGAGGGTGGCATGGATGCATAACCACTACACCCTGGATAATAAGAGGCATTTAGCGCTCACCTCTAATCTTCATTCCTTTAGGTGTCTGCTTTACTCCTCCCACCAACAGCAATAGTAATGCCTTCTTCACATCCTCGTGGCCAAAGATCTCTGGAGCAATGGACCCCGCAAGCTTATCATAAAAGTTCTCCTCTGTGTTGAGAAAAGACAAAAAAACAAATGTGGTTAGACACAGATATGGCTGGTATCGACTAGTTTTCTGAAACCAGCTACCAACTTTTATACAATATATACACACAAGCACAGTTTTAACACTCTTTCAGCAGCCTTAGCATCAAAATGCGCTGGCAATCATCAAGTCCCTTCAGTAAGCCTATGGGCACACTTGCAGTACATGAAGTTCGCGCTCTGTGTCACATGTTTGTTTTTTTGGCTGGTAGTAGGCAGGAATAAAGCTCCACCCAAGTAAGAGTACAACTCAGCCAAGCTTGGCATGTCAGATTGGCCAGTCCCAAAAAAAAAAAAAAAAAAAAAACTTTCACACAGAGTGTGAACTTTTATTCCCAGTCCATGTGTGCCGGCTGTATTAAGCAGACACTTGCCTCTGATCTGAGCCAGCTCGTCCTCTGTGAGGTCTTCGGTTCCCAACTCATCATCCTCAGTCTTATTCATGAGGGTTATGCTGTGGGCCTCTAGGTATGTCTCTGAAAGAAGACCCTGGAGAGGAAACAGACAACTTTAAAACACCCTCACCCGCTTTTGTCATGACCCTTCCGATTTTTAAATTGACATCTAAATACATACTGTGAGCAGCAAAGGACTGAGTCTAGCATCTCAGGCTATGGCTCCATCATTAAAGATGACCATATTTTGTAGTCAATCTCATTTGTTAAATTATATTATTGTATTGTCCCAAATATAAGCCGGCTCTGATTATAAGACGACCCCCCCATTTCCCAAGGCTCATTTGTGGGAAAAAAACATTTAATACAATTATTTCCATGTGACCTTGTATCACAATACAGTGTGAATAAGATAAAATGGAGGCTCTTGGTATATGTTATTCCAGTAACAATCAAGTTTCCTTGTGTTTACATAATATACATAGAACTAATATTCTATGCATAGTTCCTAGGAACTAACATTACATGGCAGTGTTGTGAGTGCTCCATACAGCTCCATTCATAAATTAGAGGGAATGCTGCCATCTAATGGCTAAAGCTGCAATTGTAGGGCGAGGGGCATTTCTGAGACCATGCCTGATTTCAAACGTCGATTTATATTCGGGACAATATGGTGACTAAAAATCACACGCACACACAATGTGTAGACTATTTACCTGGGTGGCCTGCTTGAAGCCTGTTTTTAGCAGAGGAAGGAAAACTCCAGCGATGCTGACATGGTCACCAGGTTGGGTCAGTCTTGTGTTTTCGCCTCGCACGTATACCGTCATGCTCCTCGGAATGTTCCCAATGGGCACCTGGTCACTCTGCACACAACACATGGAAAGAAGGGTGGGGAGGTTAGGATTTAAGAAAACTATTTCGACTGTCACACG
The DNA here is from genome assembly GCA_039105355.1 of Benthosema pterotum. Classification (NCBI taxonomy): domain Eukaryota; kingdom Metazoa; phylum Chordata; class Actinopteri; order Myctophiformes; family Myctophidae; genus Benthosema; species Benthosema pterotum. Next base: position 27,392,694 of record CM076984.1, on the reverse strand, counting down.
ACAAAAGAACAAGTACATTTTGGGCCATGATTTTAATAGTATTACAAGACCTCTTATTAACCGAACAAGGTGCACAGTTATTGGCATTTGGTAAATCACATTCCTGAAGGACAGGGCTGCTATGGATGTTTTCAGACGGTGTTAAAACCACTACTTATGCACCATGTTAAAGCAGATTTGTGCATAGAGCATCCTTAACAGGTTAAAGGAGAATTCCGGCCCAAAAGTTTTTTTTTATCTTTATTTGCAGTTATTTTTTTGGAAAAAAGTGGTCCAGGTGTTATTTTGTGAAAATGCTCCTTCATGGCCGTTTCCCCTACCCAAAAATAAGCTTATAATGGGGCCAATGGGCGTTGTGCAAGTTCACCTATATACATCGCTCCAAAATGCAATTTTTTGCTATATATTGTGTCTCCACCATGTCAGTAGTGTATTAACACTCACACTTTCACTTTCACTTTTGTTTCAGCAGTGGTTCAGCCATAAACCATGTGCCACGCCCCCAGCTTTTGAGACAGCTGGATCACTGCTGAACCAAAGGTGAAAGTGAAAGTGTGAATGTTAACTCACTACTGACATGGTGTAGACACAATATATAGCAAAACATTGCATTTTGGAGCGATGTACAGTATGTCACAAAAGTAAGTACACCCCTTGCATTTTTTCAAATATCTATTGATATATATTCCTGGGAAAACTTTGACGAAATGACACTTCAGTACAATATAAAGTAGCCACTGTACAGCTTGGAAAATGCTGTAAATTTCATTTTTTCATCAAAATAACTGAAACACAGCCATTAATGTCTAAACTGATGGCAACAAAACTAAGTACACCCTTCAGTGAAAGTGTCCAAATTGGGCCTAAGTCACCCAAGTAGACATTTTTCCTCCCCAGTTCCATGTGACTTGTTAATGTTAACACAGTCTCAGGTGTGAGAGGTGAGCAGGTGTGTTAAATTTGGTAATATCGCCCCCTACATCTCATAATGGTCACTGGAAGTTCAACATGGCACCTCATGGCAAAAAAAACTCTCTGAGGATCCGAAAAAATGATTGTTGCTCTAGATAACATGGGCCTCAGCTATAAGAACATTGCCATCATCCTGAATTTAAGCTGCAGCACCATGGCCAAGGGCATACAGCATTTTTAGAGGACAGGGTCCACTCAGAACAGGCTTCAAGATGGTTGACCAAAGAAGTTGAGTGCACATTCTCAGCATAAAATCAACAGGGAGACGTCCGGAAATGGTCGTAGAAGTTCTGTAAACATTGCTGCAGAGGTTGGAAGGGTGGGGGGTCACCCCGTCAGTGCTCAGACAATACGCCATATGCTGCATCAACTTGGTCTCTATGGCTGTCATCCCAGAAGAAAGGCTCTTCTCATAATGATGCACAAGAAAGCCCTCAAACAGTTTGCTGAGGACAAGGAGACTAAGCATATGGATTACTGGAACCAAGTCCTATGGTCTGATGAGGCTAACAAACATTTTGATGGCTTTCTTGTGCATCATCATGAAAAGAAGCTTTCTTCTGGGATGACAGCCATAGAGGCCAAGTTGATGCAACATGTGGCGTATTGTCTGAGCACTGACAGGGTGACCCCCCACCCTTCCAACCTCTGTAGCAATGCTGACAGAACTTTGACGAATATTTCCCTACGTCTCCCGGTGGATTTGATGCTGAGAACGTGCACTCAACTTCTTTGGTCAACCATCTTGAAGCCTGTTCTGAGTGGACCCTGTCCTCTTAAACTGCTGTATGCCCTTGGCCATGGTGCTGCAGCTTAAATTCAGGATGATGGCAATGTTCTTATAGCTGAGGCCCATGTTATCTAGAGCAACAATCATTTTTTCGGATCCTCAGAGAGCTTTTTTGCCATGAGGTGCCATGTTGAACTTCCAGTGACCATTATGAGATGTAGGGGGCGATATTACCAAATTTAACACACCTGCTCACCTCTCACACCTGAGACTGTGTTAACATTAACAAGTCACATGGAACTGGGGAGGAAAAATGTCTAATTGGGCAACTTAGGGCCAATTTGGACACTTTTACTGAAGGGTGTACTTAGTTTTGTTGCCATCAGTTTAGACATTAATGGCTGTGTTTCAGTTATTTTGATGAAAAAATGAAATTTACAGCATTTTCCAAGCTGTACAGTGGCTACTTTATATTGTACTGAAGTGTCATTTCGTCAAAGTTTCCCAGGAAGATATATCAATAAATATTTGAAAAAATGCAAGGGGTGTACTTACTTTTGTGACATACTGTATATAGGTGAACTTGCACAACGCCCATTGCCCCCATTATAAGCTTATTTTGGGGTAGGGGAAACAGCCATAAAGGAGTATTTTCACAAAATAACACCTGGACCACTTTTTTCAAAAGAATTTACCGCAAATAAAGATACAAAAAAACTTTTGGGCCGGAATTCTCCTTTAATGGCCATGGGCGTAAAGACGAGACCCATTGACTTGACTTTGCACGCAAACAAAGTGCCTACCATTGACAATGTTGGGTCGTTTTCATCCAATAAATATGGGGGTGTGAGTGGCCCATATTTGCTCATAATGTGATAAGCAGACAATGTGAATGGTGAATTCCCTTAGTAATGATGATGATTTGGATGATCAGACCACATTAACACCACATTCGCTGTTGCAGAAGTGCGAAGTTGTTGCCGATCAGACCGTAAGCGACAACCTCCATTACCCATCTTTGACTGAAATTCCAGTGGGGGGGATTTAAAGTCAGTCGCAAATTACTTTTTAATAAGTATACAAACAGGATGTTTGCTGTGCCTGATTTTTTTTTCTTCAGACTAAAACGAATTAATATCATGCATATCAACAGAACTGCAGAGTAAATAGGCTACCAAGGAGTTGATATCCTTACATGCTCTTGTATGCGAACTTCCTGGAACTTGATGAACTTTGAGCCACGGGTCTGGATATAGAGGCGACCTCCTGACTTGTTGGTGACGCACTCCTGGCTGGGACACATGATCAGCGGCATGAAGGTAGGTGACTGGATCTGATGGACAGGAAGGCATCATTAACCAGCGGTTAAGCAGAGGGGACAGTGGTTCTCAAGCAGTTATGACTTCAGTCACAGAAAACGAGTACAATAACAGTGGTTTAGTAAATTAACCAAACTTACTGGCTGGTAAGTCTCAGCACCGCACTGATCACAGGTGTAGGTTGCAACAGCCATCATGGGTTTGACCTCGGAGGCTCGGGTCACAATTCCCCTCACGGTCACCAGCTGGCCGATGCTGTCAGCACGGACATCACGTACCACCTTGGGCTTGGCTGTGCTGGGGGGTTTGAAGTACAGCTCGCTGTGGAGGTAGGGGACAGTGTCTATTAAGAAAACCATTCTGGATTCAGATAAGCGAGCCATTCCATCAGTAAAGACCAAAATGGCCAAAAAGTATAATTCTGAACAAGTGGCAGTTGCGATCACTACTGTGTCTTAATGGAGCGACATACTAGTTGTTACAATAAAACGTTGTAACATTTTGGCTTGAATTCTTCCCATCGGGATTTTTGTTGCGTCTTTAGGCAATATCTCACAAATGATTCTGATGCAACTTACAATCTCCTCATAAGCTCAGGTGGGTACTGGTTGCGAGGATCACGTGTATCTGCAGGGTCACGGCCTCTCTGTTCCATCATGAGCCGATGTTCAATGTAGACATCCAGTGAATCCTTCGCCACAACCTGGAGCAGAGGATACAAGTGTTCATCTCAGACAACAAATATCTCAGGAATTGGAAATTGTGCCTGCCCTCGTGTCTCATTATCACAAATAAAATAAGGATCCTAGGAAATACATGGCAGACCGGTTCAGTATTAAGCATAATATAATAAAAACATAAGCTATGATGACTAAATATATTCTGACAATTGTCAAATAAAAACTAGAATAAAATGTCATGCTGGGACTAGGGGAGAGGAAATACAGTAGAACTAAAAGACCAAACTGAAAGTGGTAATTTAGGCATTATCAGGGATTTCAACAGGTGATGTGTGGAAGTATTGCATGTGGTTCACCATTCATTAAATAAAATGAAAACGTTTCACAAGTTAAAAAAAAGGGTAATGAGCTGTGACCTATGATGACTGCTCATTTCGTCATTTACGGACATCTTTTTCGAAAACATAAGTGGCTTAATCTCAAGGGGAACTGGGTTCAGTTTGTCTGATTGGGTCATTATCATCATCATATCACATACACCGGTATGTGTACACATTAGTGCACAAACAGCGTTACCAAAACAGTAATATTAGCCCCCAACACAATAGTGGACCACAGGTCAATGTTATGAGCGTCCAGATTAATAATAAAGGAAACAGCCTGCCTGTAGTTTGAGGGGCTTAGGATCAGCTGATTAATTGTGTGGGTACAATTTTGCAATTAAACATACAGGCACGTCTTGTGTTCCAACTAGGTGTTTAGTAATGTTAGGCTGTACTGGGTTCAGTGGAGCTGAACAAAACATTGTTCTAAAACCAGGTGTTACCTGAAAATGTACTCAACATGCAATATATGGCTTACATCTTTCTCACGGTACTCCGGCAGTAGTTCGTGAATGGCATCTCCGAAAAGGCCAACATAGCGTGTGGCATTCTCACATATGCTCATCACCAGCTCTGGGTCATCCACGTCAACATCGTCAAGATCAATGTGTAGGGCCACTTGCTCCCTGTGGGCCAAAGCCACCTGAACAAACACACGGGACAATAGACCATTACATATTAGATACTTACACACTGTAAACCCTCAATCATGCGCCCAGGATTAACTGAAACATTTGTTCCAATAAATGTTTACAGTGTTTTATTGAAATGGTCAGTGCGCGGGATGTCATGAGGTTGGAGCATCTCTGCTGGATGACACCGTTTTGATGAGTCCACGTTGTCTTAGTATTCTATCCTACAACTAAGTGCCAACTGCCCTTGGGACTTACACAACCCCCACTTTCCTCATTGACTTCAGGCCAAAGTAGTCATCTAGTCCCGGTACTAGAAGGGAGTGCACAAGCACAGGTGTTCTCACCATGGTGATGATTGCTTCAGAATGGATTGGAATAACAAACCTGTGCTGTTGCTGAAGTGAGCCAATAGGCAACAGTTATGGCAACTAAGCAGTGTACAGTACGTAGCAGCTGGGTTATCATCGCGTCCATATACATTTCTAGGTATTCAAATCACTCTTCCGATTCTTCCAGTTCCACCCACTGATTGCCTGTTTGTTACTATAGTGCTGTTACAATTGTATCAGTTACTGGACATAGGGTAGGTGAAACATGGTCATTACAGAGTAAACTGTGATGCTGGCCTTCAAAGGTATGGCAATCCACAATGTACATCCTAAGTCTGACAGCACCCAACAAACCCTCCCAGATCAGCAAATGCAGGGAAGCTAAAAGAACATTCACCAAAACCACAGGGGACAGCAGTGCATGTCCAAGCTCTTCTTCCTTCAGGCTCCATAACTATGGTATGCACTCACCAGTGCAATCTGTACTGCAGACCCACACCCAATCTTCTGAAATGCCCACCCTTTCAGATTCCATCTTTGACCGTAGCACTAGCTCTAGACTCAACATTACAGGTGTATGCAAATTGTAAATGCTCGTGTAATTTAAATGGCATCTTATAAAGACATAGCACTCCAACTGTTACTACTGTTGTATACAGTTTCATATATACCATAGATATTCCGCTGTTAAGACAGATGTTCTTAGCTTGTGTATGATTCTTCTTAACGCTCCGAATTAAGAGCATCTGCTAAATGACTAAACTGTAACATGATTTACCATCAGCTGCAACAATGCACTACAGCCACATGGTTCACCCCTGTAAACTCAACCAAGATCTGTATAAATATACACTTTAATTTCACAGTTAGCATCAGAAAGCAAATATTCCAACCAAAGCATCCCAAATATAGTAGGCGTTTTTGAATTCCAGACATTTATGATATATCTAGGCCGACACTGAACCAAGTACATAAAGTAGGCTACACAAGAGTGTAAAAGTGAAACTTTCCAGTTCCATTTTGCTACCTGTACAGTGACTGTATCAGCAGGTGTATTTTGCCATAATCTTTATTTAGTGTTTATATAGTACAATTATACCCACCAGCTGAGCTCCATATTTGAACACTTTCTTCCCAGAGTCATCCTCAGAATAAAACTCCTGCAGGAATGTCTTGCACTTTTCTGAAAGAAAGACACAGCATAAAAAAAATAGTACAGATAGATTCATAGTCTACGTTAGGAACTAAGGTCTCAGTATATTATAATTATTTTGCCACCATTTTTCTTTCACCGTTTATTATTATCCACGTTAATTTAATATTTTAGATGCCCCACGTTTGAAATCATTTCAAGCAAAACAAATCAAGAAACAAAGAAAAACAACCACGTCGCTCATGGGCCTACAACACACTGCAGGGAGCTCGTTTGTTGTCCTACGACGACCCCCTTTGTTGAGTAACATGGCATCCTGTAATCTCGATGAGTCACTATTCCGTACTCAGTAAAAACTAACATAAGCTGACACTGTCTGGGAGCGCCAAGATCTCATCTGTGTAACATATTTTACTACTGAAAACATGGACACGCTGATTATCAACAGATGTGTATAGTTTGGTATCGCCACGGGGCACAAAAATGTAAACATCACAACAGGCGCGCTCAGTTCAGTGTCCATTTTTAGGGAGGAAAAAAAATAATAACATCTCCTCCCCACACACACTTCTCGGAAGAACCAATACCAAACTAGCACCAATAATGAATCCAGAAACCAAATCGAACCGCGCGTGCGACGATGAAACGCACTAAACTTACTTGGACACGACGGAAAAAAGAAGCATCCATCTGCGGTGGATTGTTTCTACGATCTATGATGTTTTTGTAAACAAAGCAGCACATGGCTTTTTGTGCCTCGTCACTCACTCCGTGAAAACCCTCCGCGATCCCTGCGCTCGTAAAAGGAAAAATAGTCCGTGATTGTTATCTCCATGCCCACACGCACCACCCATACAGATATAGTTCAACCTGAGCTTTTTTTTATTTTAAAGGGGAACTCCACCAATTTAACATTTTAATATACCTTAGAAATGTTGTGTGGACAAGAAAAAAGGAAATTATGCATTTCCTAAAAATGGAGGTCTGAAAAATCATTAATGATGAAATACATCTGGCGACATCAAGATGTATTTCTTTCAGACCCCCTTTTTCCTGAGACGGTACACATTTTGTGTCTTCTCAGGATTTTTTGAAAATGGGCGGAATTCCCCTTAACTGTTTTACCTAGCAAGGCCCATAATTTATTCCCCTTTTGGTCCACCATTTCTGAGATACTGATTTCAGGACCCAAATTAAAGAACATCTTGTTGTCGTTGGAGATCACTATCAATCTAATGCTTATGGCAAATCAAAACAATTCTGACACGTGTATACTTCTTGTAAAACGAGCAATTCAGATGTGTAACATACAACTCTCGAGAGTTAAAGCTACATAAGGGTCCATTTGGTTTGCGACTAGCTGGGCCATCTGGAACTGCATCAAGGACCATTGGTGGTGCCATTTCAACTACTGGTTGAAACGAAAACCCAACGAATTGAAGCAACGCGCATTTAAATGACATGAATGTATAATGAATGTATAAAAAGATAGTGTGTCTGTAGTTCAAGTTATAAACACAAGATGAAATGATTAAAGAATCCCTGGACAACACCTTGCAGGAGGGACATGTTTACTTCACTGGTAGGCTCAGGGTCATTGAGATGTTAAAGGGGAATTCCACCCAATTTCAATGTCATTAATATATCTTAGACTTAGAGGCTTAGACATGTTGTGTGGACATGATAAAAGTTCCCCCAATTCTGTATTTCCTAAAACTGGAGGTCTGAAAGACATTAACATGGTGAAATACATCTGATGACATCAAGGTGTATTTCAACATGTTAATGGTTTTACTTCCAGAGTTCAGACCCCCTTTCCTGAGAGGATACAAATGTGAACCAACTCCATTTGGTTCACATTTGTATCCTCAGGAATGTTTAGAAAAGGGTGGACTTCCCCTTTAAACAATCTCTAGCGGATATTTCCTATTCCTACTTATAAATGCAGATTATGTTAACACTCGTTGTCATCTAGATTACATACAACAAAATGTTAAAACCTTCGTTTTAGACAGACGTTTACCCTGGTTTCTTACATGCAATAAGTTAGTTGTATTTGCACTTGACTTGGGTGGATTTATTTATCTTGTTATATCAAAATGTTCATTTTAGGGGAAGTTCTCGATAAGTTTCAAGGGTTCCAACTTCTCCTGCACATTATAGTTAACTTCTATCCATCTTACTTGTGTTTTCACATATTATATATGTGCAAATAAACTCAACTAAGGCAAGTTTCTCGTTTATTTTCAGCCACCAGTTTAAGCAACGGACGGACCCCCATTTGACGGCACATCTACCGGTACTGGTCAATTTGGTCCCATTTGTGTACGCTCTCAGGTCTGTAAGGGTGCATTTGATTCCAAACCATCATATCCTGGGTACCAACTGGAAAAGGACCCCTGGGGGTCCCCAGAACTCATTTTGGGACTGACCGGCTTAACTCCCGATTTGCGGACTCCCAGACCAGAGTGAAGCTAACAGCTAACGAGCCTAACATAGAACCAGTGCGGGTACTAGTACTACTATCTATGGACCATGTGCACACTGGCGCCTTCTCCTTTGTTTGACGAGATCCATCCGGGTCACTCGTCACTCACAGAGCCCACACAGCATGCACTGCATGGCGACTAATACAGCGAGCCACAGCCAAACTATAAAAGAGCGTTTACGGGTGCTGTGGCATCGTTTATCACTCTTGTACTGTGTCGAAGTAAACTTCTACACAATTAAAAGAAAGTTAAAGAAAAGGACAGCATCAATGCATAATTTTCACACACACGCATGCATAGCAAGTCACGCACACGGGCAGCTATTGTTTCTTTAGGCTCATGTTACATGTAAAACCCAGACCTCTTTGAACGTTATAACGTTTAAACTTTAACGGCATTTGTTCATACGTTGATGGTCATCTAAAGGCAAGGTTAATGCTAGTGGCATACATTTTTGCTAGTAGTCCGGCCACAAGCTCCAGCCTGTTGCTTCCCAAGTTGCCATGCAGGAGCAACGGCGGCTAAGTCATGGAATTTAAAGTATATGCTCGACATTACCCTTTTCTGCGAGATAATCCTTGGGAGCCATGCTGCGTGCAGAATGCAGATGTTGACGTTGACACACAACAACGGTTCAGATTAATCCCGACTGAATCTTTGCCAAGAGATCTAAAAAATACTCGTCTTTTGTCACTTTCAAACACTGCTGAATAGTATTGTTCTTGTCTCTCTCAGTCCAAACTTTAAGGTCTCCCGGACGTCGTGCAAAAACTGGCGCGAGTCTGACGTTCTGCGCCGCCAATCAGAGCGAGTCTTTTCGCTCGTGCGGGCGTGGCTTTGGTATGGCGCGAATGTTGCGTCAAGAGCACAGTCACGTGACTCAACAAACTTCTGCCTTGTTTATGAGGAGTGGCGCGAAATGGAGGATAGTAGCAGGGGATTGGGGTTTATTATATCACACTTATCAATCAGTGCACTAGTAGGCAGTGCTGACTGCTGAGTATATGTATAATGCATATACACCAGAGGTTCGTGTCAAGGAAGGACCCCTCAAAATATGAATGTATCTAATATGTATCTGATTGTATGTAGACCCCATCTGAAATTCCACTGCATTGTTCTATTTATATTATTACTATTATTCATCTCAATGTGAATTGAAAATTAATCAATCCAGGGTGCTTGTGATTGTGAATGGGATAGGCTACTGCTGGCCATCCATTGGAGGACTGTGTTCTTGGGGATAAAATGTAAATCCAATGACTCATAATTTGAATACTTATTATGATTATCATATAAGAACCCTTCATGTGGAGGCTGTCATGTAGCCATGCTACATTCTGACAAATAACCAGGAGAGGGCAGCGTTGGGTATAACAAAAGCAGGGGAGGATAGGTGATTTTGCAAAGTGGAATTAAAAGGGAGTTTGAGCAATTTGTGTAAATGTGCATTTTAGCGTGGACTTTATTTATAATCCTCCATTATTACCCACTTATCTACAAACTGCATTTTACAGAGTCGACTTCATTTGTAATCCTTAATTATTAATTATTTACAAACTGTATATACACAGTGGAATGAAATAGTATTCCTCCAGGAACATAGTGGAGAACGATGCAGATTGGACTGCAGAATGAAACTAATCCCTTGGCTTGATATGATATGCCTAAACATATGCCTCCAGGATGGAATATCTAATGTCACCCACTCCAACCAGTAAGACATCAGCCTTGCTGAGGTTACCATTTGATCCAGAAAGAATGGGTACAGGTTTTCCTGTGTGTGTGTGTGTGTGTGTGTGTGTGTGTGTGTGTGTGTGTGTGTGTGTGTGTGTGTGTGTGTGTGTGTGTGTGTGTGTGTGTGTGTGTGAAAAATAATTATCCATCTCTGAGCTATACTGTATTTGACATAGGCCTACCCATATTGAAAATGCTATTACTGTGATGAGATATGCACACCAAAATAACACACGTCCTTTCCAAAACCACCTGCTTTCGACTCTCTCTCTCTCACACACACATACACACACACACGCACACACGCACACACACACACACACACACACACACACACACACACACACACACACACACACACACACACACACACACACACACACACACACACACACACAGCTCAGTGGCCCTCTTGTCAGCAAGGTGCTGCCAGACCTGTGTGATTAATCCTCTGGAGGTGTCCATCTCCCAGTGTGTTGGCATCCCTCTTTCGCATTTCCGTGGCCCTACCTACGTGTCTTATTTACCAACTCACCAGCTGCACAGACAGCAGGCAATTAACATAGCAATCTGCTTGAGTGGCTCCCAAACCCACAGCCACACGCACACACTCAAGCTACAGTATATCCTTCTCTCTCACATTTTCTATTGCTCTCCAAACTTATTCCATGTCTTTCTCAACTCATTCCATTTTTGGACACACACACACGCACACACAGGCAAAACCAGGTATTACTCATACAGCCATTTGTGTGTTTATCTAATGCGGAACTCTTCCAAGACAACCACACACAAATTGCTGTTTCTAATGCTTGGTTATTTATGACTGTTCTCACTGTTCACATCAGCCAAGGGCTGTCATTCTGTATACACCATAGTGCTGATGTCACAAGGTGTGTGATAATACAGTATATGGAGGTGTGATGTCGCGAGGCACCATATATGGAGCCATATATATATGGAGCACCATATATCAGTCCATCAGCTTAGCTGATCGACTGATGATATGCGGAAGATCACACTGGATAACCCTGGATAACCATACATGGAGAAGAATGGATCACCTCAAACACAATAGAAAATAAAAATGAATATACCGGTACTTCCTCATGAATTCATATAGGGGCAGCAGTCATATCCAGTTAGCAGAGGGCTCCAAGTAATGTCTAATACAACTCCCATTATAAATAATTTAAACCCATTACCAACCTTGAAACATACCTTAGTTACGTCACCAATAATGGTGATCCCTTATTGGCCAAGGGTGACGAGACTCCACAGAAATTCCAGCTTCTACAGCCAATTTGCAATACTCAGGGAGATATGAGTATGCCATGTATGCCATTCATTGTCAATGGCATTTTAATGTTTGTGTTCAGATAAAGCTCAAATGTTTAACACAAAGGTCTAACACATCTTCCACCATCAGTGATGGTGGAAGATGGGTTGCTAATTCTGACCTGCCCACAGCCCTCCCATGAGACACAGACCGAGGAAGATAGCTAGGTTAAAAGGTGGTGAAGTCTTCTTTAAGCCTGTTAGGGCTCTGGCAAGATCTGTCAGTGTCAATGATAAGATTCATAAATTAGATACCCTCAAGCAAACCACTGCCAAAAATGTGGAAGGCACACAATTGTCTAGAATGCGGCATTATTTGGACCATCATATAGCATGCATACAGTACACATGAATAAATGCCCATGCAGACATATCCACAATGGGATACACACAAAAGCCAGACGGATGAGAGGAAGCTAAGCTGTGGCTATTGACACGTTTATCTGCTGCAGCACATGGGGCTTAGCAGAGGTTTTCATTTGCTTGACAAGAGATTATTAGCCATCAGCCACTGGCCGATAAACACACACACACACACACACACACACACACACACACACACACACACACACACACACACACACACACACACACACACACACACACACACACACACACACACACACACACACAGTGATGAACACAAATAACACATAGATAGCACAGACAAAACAGAAAGACAGAGTGACTATAGCAGACAAAACGGAAAGGCAGACTGACTACAGTACAGTTACAGACCAGGCAGTAGCCAGTGTGTGTGTGTGTGTGTGTGTGTGTGTGTGTGTGTGTGTGTGTGTGTGTGTGTGTGTGTGTGTGTGTGTGTGTGCGTGCGTGCGTGCATGTGCACAAGTGTGCAAGTGAGCGAGCACGCATGCGTATGTGCCTTAGTAATACAGAGAAAGGTATATAAAGCCAGTCCATCGAGGGTTGCAGACTTTGAATCTGCTGGTGAAGAGCTTCAGGCATCCAATGAAATCCTTCTCCTGGTATATGAAACTGTAGGACACACTGCAGACACACCAAAACCTGCTGGAGGGACAAACACGCGCACGCACGCACGCATGCACGCACACACACACACACACACACACACACACACACACACACACACACACACACACACACACACACACAGAGTGTGAGATCCATGTGTTGGGGAGGCTACGATGTTTGTGTGCTTGTTAAGGTAATTGGATGGCTGGGGAATATTCTTTCGTTCTACATGGGATGAGAGAGAGCAAAAAACAAAACAAATGATAGAGTAAGTAAATAATGTAAACAAAGAAGTGTGTGTGTGTGTGTGTGTGTGTGTGTGTGTGTGTGTGTGTGTGTGTGTGTGTGTGTGTGTGTGTGTGTGTGTGTGTGGATGCATTTCTAGATAACCCCAGGACAGAAACTCAACACATGAGCTGTTCCGATTGTAAATTGAGTATTTAAACCCCAAAAGTAAGCCTAGCTGTAAATGAAGTTGTGTTCTCTCTCTCTTACTCTGTCTCTATCTTACCTGTTTGTTACATGCTGCCCCCCCCCCCCCCCCCCGATCTCCTCAAATAACCCCCTTCATTTTCAGCCTTGCCCCAGGCACTTCCCTCCACACACCTCTCTCTTCTTCTCATATAGGCCCCCAGGGGGACAGCGTCTGAGCTGAGGCGACTGGCCACTCGGTCATCAGGCTCCTGAGACTATATGCCCCCATCAACTGCTGCAAGTTGTGCACAGGCAAGCTACTGTATATTAATGACTATGTTATATCAGTGCATTAAGAACAATTTTCAAAGTATTGAATACAATTCTGTGCATATCTTGGCATAGGGTAACCTTTTGAAAGCATGTTTTAATTTCTAATAGCCTAATAAATACTTATTTTTTAGAACAAAGTAAAATGTCCCGCAGCCTACAGTATAGCTATACATAGTTCTTTCTATTACTAATAGGAGCAATTAGCCTCCACCAGGGGAAACAGTGCAAAACAAGTCAATCATCAACTGTGTGACCCATTGGAAGTGGTCCAATCCTTTTCATGCAAGTCCACCGGGTCACATCAGTCAGCAACTGACAGTGCCTTATAAACACACTCATTGTCTCATCTAAGGACCTTGTTTACACTCTCATTAGCCTACTCAACCATGTCTCCCTCTCTCCTTAACTCAATTCTCCCAAATTCACTTCTATATCTTCTGTAATATATCTCTCTCTCTCTCTCTCTCTCTCTCTCTCTCTCTCTCTCTCTCTCTCTCTCTCTCTCTCTCTCTCTCTCTCTCTCTCTCTCTCTCTCTCTCTCTCCCTCTGTGTGTGTGTGTGTGTGTGTGTGTGTGTGTGTGTGTGTGTGTGTGTGTGTGTGTGTGTGTGTGTGTGTGTGTGTGTGTGTGTGTGTGTGTGTGTGTGTGTAGATAAGTCATCCAATCCAAGCCAAATTATGCTCCTACCTGATAACATGTATGAGATAGGCGTATGAGATAGTCATACAGTCTACCATACCTCAACAAAAACATGCAAAGAGGATAGCTATTTCTAAAATATGTCTATGGCACAACTCACAATATTCCTCACCACCTTCTAATGATGCCTTAGTCACCACCTCTGGTGTGATGCCCAGTCTCTGCTCCCCAGGACGTCCATTCTTGGACGTCCCCAGGGTAGATTTGTAGGCTACAACTTGACAAGCTGTCTAGAAGGGCGGGTGCTGGGCATGGTGACAGATTCATTCTCTGTTGATGAAACATTGCTTCAGTGATGAAAGTTAATTAAATCTCATCAATTCAGTTGGTTGTGATAAATGTTTGAAATGCAATCTAGGAAGCAGCTGAACAAGATAAGGTTGCTTAATTTGAACATTCTTGTTATATTGTTGTTGTTAGTTACATACATTTGGCTGTTTTTGTTACATACATGACCAAGTACCAACAAAACAAAAAATATTTCATTAATACATATTTCACCATACTGACATAGAGTACAAACTTGCAGTATTTTCTTTTGACATTAAAACCAATGGCCATTGGTGGCCATTTCATTAAACAGTCACTTTAAGAAGAATAAACTATATCCACTATACAGAGAGGCCAGCAAGTATAAATATATTTTTACAAGGATGTGAAAAGAAAAATCTGCCCAAATAATCTGGGCATGATGAAAGACATTTAGTGAGGGGGAAGGTGCACACTGCAAATTGTGAAATTGACAAATATTGCATTTTGCATTGACAACGCTTAGTTCAGTCACCTAGTTCGATGGTTCAGGCACCTTTAACAAATAGGCCTAAATACAAGGATGGATAAGTGTTTCTAGACTTGTAACCGGATGAAGTATAGGGAATCAGATGACTTGGATGTCTTGCTGTTAATCCATTTAGCTAAAATTCTCCTCATGTTTTGTAGTAAATGTTTGTTTTTTGCTCTTGTGCTCTTGTAAAATAGATCTGGCTTCAAGACACCTCAACTGATTTCTTACCTTAAATGGCGGTTGCTTGGCAACCAATTCTAGCAAGTCGTGGCTATGGGATAGATTCTGCTGCCCCATGTCTGCAACAGCCGCCACCAACTGAACCAACCCACACCGCCCCGTGAATTGATGCTGCCCCCTCCTCCCCTCCACCGCAGGAAGGCACTAGGCAGGGCAGGCACCTCATCCTCCCTCCCTGTTGGTCCATTGTGCTGCTGCGAGTGATAGGCTGCAAACTACAGAAATGCTGGGAGGACCCCATTCATTCATGCTCCCACTACTAAACCTGTCTGGTCCAGCATCCTCGTAGAGAGCAGGACTGAAAATAGGCACAGAAGCTGGAAAAAAGAAAACACATGTCAGTGCTCAAGCCGGAGGTGGATATATCTTAAAGAATGATTTACTGAGGATATATGGACAGACTTAGAGTTGGTATACAAACTAGTACTACAGGGCTACAACTGACGCTAATTTTGTGTACTTTTCCTTTTTATTATTTCGCGAGGGAGCGTCTCATTTAGACTGATAAAACAGCCGCTGGATTTAAAGTGGTGACATTAAAGATGGAGCCCCGGTTTTCCTTTGGCCGGTACCCGCTGGTCCTGCCCTGCATGCTGGCCGTCCTGTCACACACGCTGGGCTCCGCGGCAGCAGCAGCGGGGAGAAGCTGCGCCGAGACCCGGCAGGTGTACTCGGAGAAAGGCTACAGCACGAACACCGCTCCGCTGACTCTAATCTCCGGTAAGGAAGGAAGGCGGCTTAAATTTCGAAATGATCGTCCTGATTAACACGGGGAACACTATCCGTCCTACACACACAGGCTATGTGGGGCTATAACAGATTGTCCCCCTGCTCCAGTTGTTTGAACTGGACTCTAAAGAGGATGAGCAAATTGTCAACACCGGTGCAACAAAGAGCCTCGCCCCTAATTAGTCCTTTAGGCTGGTGGCTGGTATTATTTATTAAGTCATGGCTGCCTGGGCTTAGTGGATAATAATCAGAATTAGGAACATACATGGGGATTAATAATATTTGGATTAAGCATTTCATATTTGTATAATGCCTGTATGCTAAGTTGAACTTGTGTGTGTGTGTGTGTGTGTGTGTGTGTGTGTGTGTGTGTGTGTGTGTGTGTGTGTGTGTGTGTGTGTGCGTGCGTGCGTGCGTGCGTGCGTGCGAGGGCTGAGGGGTGGGAGATGGAGGGAGCTGATGCCCTAAAGCCCCAAAGGGTAAGGCAGCAGTATAAAGGTTTAAAGGGCTTGGCATTATAATGAGCCAGTGAGATAATTGCATTATTGATTGCATGTGTCATTCACACAAATACACAGGGAGAGAGAGACATAAGCCTTTATTGCAGGTGGTATTTTTCATCAATTGTATGTTTTCAGTGAAAGTCTGACCAATGCAGCGTACAGTGTGTGTGTGTGTGTGTGTGTGTGTGTGTGTGTGTGTGTGTGTGTGTGTGTGTGTGTGTGTGTGTGTGTGTGTGTGTGTGTGTGATGATTATATTGTGGAAGGATTTGGGTCTGTATGTTACTGAGAGCATGAAATATTGATTGATCGTGTGTGTGTGTGTGTGTGTGTGTGTGTGTGTGTGTGTGTGTGTGTGTGTGTGTGTGTGTGTGTGTGTGTGTGTGTGTGTGTGTGTGTTGGGCTATCTCTAAGTCTTGGCTGACTGTCCCGTGGGCGAGGGGAGCAGATGGCCAGGAGAACGAGAGATGAGGAGAGGGAGTTTTTAGAAATGGAAATGGAGGGATGAGAGAGGGCTAATAGCTTGACACACACAGAGAACAAAAGATGCAGAGAAATGGGAAAAACAGAGGGTGGAGTAGTTACAATTACAATTCAGACAGTGTTTTAAATACAAAACTCATGTCTGGTTTGCATTTTATGAGGAATTTTATATAGCAATACTTTCTCCTGAACCAGATTGCTGTCTTTATTGGCTGACATTTACTTGGTTGTCATTTACATATCATTACCTCAGACATATCAAAGGCCCAACCTGCAGTAGACAAAGAAAGACAGATTGCATCTGAATTATTCATGCAGGGAAATTACACATTTCTATTACTTCCTTATCTTTGACACGCGTTGATGAATAAGAGAACTAATGGACCTCACTCTCCCTGTAATACATCTGTTTTGAGCTGATAGTTGTAATGATAGTCTTATTCTATCAGTAATAGAATAAGTTAAGCTCTATCTAATTGTGAAAGCAATACTATACAACTACGTGGAATCTTAGAAAGTGACATCCTCAAGTTTAAATGAGTATCAAAATGTTGAATCCTATATTAATATTGGCTTAAGGGCCAGTGGACCTCTGACGTTAGGCTATACTCTGACTCAGACATAACAAACCTTGTATTCCTCTATATATATATAGGTCTAGGCATGACATCACGATGACTCAGACATATTGGCTGGATTGGCACTGCAATGTAAGCTCTATTAATAAAAAAGTACACTTGTGTAAAGTGAGAAACGCCACAGTATTTATATTGGCCACATGATGTATAGCGTATGTACGTCAACAAAGGGCTCTAAATGGTGCCATATGACCTAATCTTCAAAAGCCTTGCATTGAAGGGTCTAACTCAAAAAATAGCCTGCACAAACACAATAAGATCAGCTGTACCTGAATTCACTGTCATTACTTGTGTAGTATTACGCAGAAGCGGGGATCGAACCCGGGACTCCCACTCGCCAGTCCAACGCACAACAAGTCGTGCCAATAGGGCTGAGCCCGATTGGCGGGGCTGTTGTGGCTGGCTCATGGCTGGGTGCTACATTCACCCCCTTGATCTTTTTGGAGCGCGTCCTCGCGCTTCACACCGCGGACCGCCGTACACGATGTCCCTCATGTGGACCCGCAAGGACGTAGACGGGTATATTGGGAATAACACCCGCACTCCAAATCCTGCCGACTACGCCAGATTGTAGTATTATGCAGAAGCGGGGATCGAACCCGGGACTCCCACTTGCCAGTCCAACGCACAATAAGTCGCGCCAAATCCGCCAATAGGGCTGAGCCCGATTGGCGGGGCTGTTGTGGCTGGCTCATGGCTGGGTGCTACACTTGCGTGAGCGGAGCAGGCGCAAGTTAAATGATCGGTGCATGGCCGGCTGTCCCATTTAGGTGATGGTGTAATGGTGATGTAATTAAGAGACCTTTATAACGAATGTCAAATATATTAGCTCGCTCCACTCACCAGTAGACCATGGCCTATTTGTGCGCAGCACGCAAGTTTGCACTCTGCCAAGTGCTGATCTAGTTATCTAAGCTAGGTTTCTTGTCCTATTGACCATTTTCACCCATCTTTGCCACCAGAGCTTGGAAATGCTCATTTTCAGTAAATGCTCATTTTCAGTTAATTTGCACATAATGCCTCCTACATTATGTGCAAATTAAAAACAGAAAACAGGCTTTTGGTACAGTTGCAACAGTTGACATTATGTAATACAATCAGATTACAATCAGACCTTTCTGTTTGGTTGAATTGGCTATAATGGGAAGTTGCACCTTGTTAGCAGTTAGCACCATGCCATTTACTTACATGGTTAGATGGCCGCTGTGTGGATATGTCCATGGGCTGTGCTCTAATGTTTTCCCGTTTTACCAGGTGAGCACCTGCGGTTGTGTCCCCAGGATTACACCTGCTGCTCCAGCCAGATGGAGGAAACGCTGGCTCTGCAAAGCGAGAGAGACTTCCACAAAGCCATGGAGGACACCAGCCAGTTCCTTCTGACCACTTTCACTCAGAGACACCGCAAGTTTGACGGTGAGACCCGACTGACCCAACTTCACATTAAAACTGTGAAAGGCAGCACTACAGCTGGCAGTGCTGTCACCTCACAGCTAGAAGGTGGCTTGGTGGCGTGTTTCTTCTTCCGCATCATCAATGCCTACAGTATATCTGAGGTCGGGTTTGGCAAAAGGGCCTTGTGTGGCGTTTGCATGTTCTCCCCATGTCCCTTAGGGTAGGTAGCTCACAAAAACAAGCAGTCAGCTGAAGCAGAGACAAAAGGTTCTTCTCTGCACTGAAGCATAGAAGTGAGCTATTGGATATCTTGTGTTCACAGCTAGTTTATACATTGTAAACAATATAATTGCATGAGATGTTTGTCATTAATCTGCACACAAAGATAATTTCAGTAATAATAAGAAACTACATCAGATTTTATTTTTAAGTATTTGTACATGATCTGAATACAGTGTTAAAAATTACAGTGTGACCACAATGTTAAAAAAAACTACACAGTGACCATGTTTATTAATATCATGCCACCCACAATTCTACTTCCTTCTCCTTTTTTGTGTATTGATCTCAACTTTTTTTCGTGAGCTCCCTCCCCCATCTGCTTATGTAACGGAACTGATGATGATTCATTAAAATACCATATATAACGCTGAGCATGTGTGGGAGATTTACAAGTCTACCCCGTATCACGTAACCATCCCCTGTGCTGTTGAGCTAAGGTCAACACAACAGAAATGGAGATACTTGGCATGGATGTTAGTGAGGAAATTGAGCGGAGTGGGTGGGAGATAGTCTCAGTTCTCCTTGTCTTCTTTCTGTTAGAGTTCTTCAGGGAGCTCATTGACTTGTCGGAGAAGTCGATGAACCAGATGTTTACCAAGACCTATGGACGCCTCTTCACACAGAACGCTCACGTCTTCCAGGAGCTGTTTGTGGAACTGCGTCGCTACTATTCTGGTTAGTTAATCAGTTGGCATATTGACATCTTTATGTGACTTTGTGTGTGCAGCACTCCTGATGCGGTAGTAGTCCACAGTACACATGTTCATCAAGACATCTCCATCATCATATACCACATTACATTGTGTATCACAATCAGAATCAGAGGTGCTGTGACAAATACTGTAGCAAACACGAATCACGAAATCAAGCCGGGTGAGACTTCCACTTTCCTTGAGCAAGATTGGAATTTACTGTATTTTAATTTAGCCAATAGCAAATTAATTACCACGACAGAGCTTTTGACAGAGCTCTATTCTATTTAAACATTTACCAAAGACTGTTAGTTGTATGGTCATAAGCTCACAGCTAGATCTCTAGGGTTGCCTAGCCTTGCTCCAAATCGAGGTAATGGGAATGTCCAATATTGTCAAAGTAGCAGAGTGCCTTTCAAGTAGAAGGCCATGGAGAATTAGAACACCATGGAAAAATATAGATTTGGAAAGCCATGGGTGCCAGATTGTTTCTATTTCAGTTCTGGGTTGCGTTGTTTTGGCATGGTAGACGCTTACTGGCGAGCTTAGTCACAGGCTGTTCCTGCTAGTCAACCTGTTACTGTCTGCCAAACAGCATGTGTAGGCTAATTGTGGAGCCCACACTGTAAACTTCACAATGGAGAGGTACCAAATGGAGGAGCTGGCTACCAGTTGAATTGCTATCCCCAACATCATCCATTATTCATTTGGATTTGCTTATAACTAAATTATCACAATTAATATACAATCGACGGATCTAGAAATTTAATAAAAAGCTGAAATGAGCCCCTGGTCCAGCCCAGGGGCTGAGCTTGAGCCTCCTTGCGATCATGCGGACAGTCAGCCACAGACCTGAATTTGTCCTGGGGATCTATGCCATGTCATGAACAAAGCGTTTTTTTGTCAATAATTGACCTTTTCAATTATTTATTTATACTATGTATGCTAAGAATTGCATTGCTGACTGAGACTGAGTTTACAAAGTGTTAATTAAGAACACCTTTTAATGCTATATTTAAAAGAACATATTTCTTGCGTCTCAGACCCCGAATTTGTCTTGGGGATCTATGCCATGACATGAACACAGCCTTTTTTGTCAGTAATGGACCTTTTCAAATATTGATTTATACTATGTATGCTAAGAATTGCATTGCTGACTGACTGAGACTGAGTTTACAAAGTGTTAATTTTCATGCTGTCTATACACTAGGGGGCAGTGTAAGTCTGGGTGAGGTTCTGGCTGAGTTCTGGTCCAGACTAGTGGAGCGGGTCTTCTCTCTGGTCAACCCTCAGTACCAGTTCAGCGAAGACTACCTTGAGTGTGTAAACAAACATGCTGAACAGCTGCAGCCTTTTGGAGATGTGCCACGGAAACTACGCATACAGGTTTGTGTGTGTGCGTGTGTGCGTGTGTGTGTGTGTGTGTGTGTGTGTGTGTGTGTGTGTGTGTGTGTGTGTGTGTGTGTGTGTGTGACTGTCTGATGCTAATGAAAACTGATGAACTAATGAAAACTGTTTCTGTTTGGCAGTTCATTGTTCACAATTCTACATGTTTTTGATTTTCCTCTGTTATGCTCTTTTTCTCAGTTTGTTGTCATGTTTGAATGTCTTTGTTCTTGGCTTTGTTTATTTGTATCCAGGTGTCCAGGGCCTTTATTGCAGCCAGAGCTTTGTCTCAAGCCTTAGCCACTGGTCGAGACATTGTGAACAAAGCAACAAAGGTACGTCAATCCACAAGTTGTCTCCAGTAATCTATAATGGATCTTGGGTAAATCTCACCCTTTAGAAGTCCCCTCCACAGTTTTATACTTTCTGAATTCTGAAGGTATTTTTATAATGGAAGTCAAAGGGTCTTGAATCAAGCAGAAATCTTGCCCAAATTTAGAATCAGACATCTCAACCTGGCCACAAATTTGGAGCCACGCTGATCCCTTGTGGAAGCAGAGTTCTACAACGTACCATCCATATGATTTTCCTACCCCTGCTGCCAAGGGAATGTTGGTGGTTTTCAAACCTTTTAATGTCAAGGTATTATGTAATTAACCCCCACGCCACCTTAATTAACAAATATCATGTTTCACGTGTATATTCTGAATGTCTCCTCCTGACATTTGCTTCCAAAATAACACCAGCGGTAGGGCCCTGGAGGATTCATATTAAAGCAGTATGTCATACGTCCTCTGTTTTTAATTTTAGTTTAGTCATCTCTTCATTCTTTCACACATGTCTCCGTACTTCCAGTTGACTGCAGGCTCAGAGTGCGTGCGTGCACTGATGCGGCAGTGGTACTGTCCGCTGTGCCGGGGCATGCCCACCTTGCGCCCCTGTCACGGCCTCTGCCTCAACGTCATGAAGGGCTGCCTAGCCAATCTGGCGGACCTTGACACTGAATGGAATAACTTCATTGGTAAGTGACCAGGCTGTCTTGACACACTGTTGCTAGAGTTGTTTATATGTTCCGTCATGAGTTTTCCTAAAGCAGAACTGTCCTTGAGCAATAGCAATCATAAGATGCTTTTTGAAATAATGTATTGTAAATGTGTCTGAATAATCTCATGAGGGATGGGCAGCGAAAGGCAGCCAGACACAAAAATAAAATCATTAATTCCTTCATTCATATAGTACAAGGTGATAACGCTGAGTAATAATCTATAGAGGCAGGCAAGTTAGGTTTGTTTCTGTAAATGAAATCATAGGCGCCATGAAAATAAAAGTTGGATATGCAATAATTGCAACCTATTTTTATATTGTTTATTTGCATCACTCCTAGTGTATAATGACATTTCCAGCAGGTGAAGTCTTACCTGGAGGCAGAGAACAGGTGGTAAGCATTAAAGTCAGTCATCCATGTAGGCATTGATTTCAGAGAGGTGTGTGCTGCGACTCCCCCTTTAAAAGATAGATACACAGACAGTGTTATTGACTGGGTGTTACAGAACAGTCTCTCAATAGCCTGAGCGAACATGTTAGGTTCCTGGTCTAGAGGGGCGGGTCTTGGCTGAGATTTGCGCATGTCCTGATTGGATCTCAATGATCTGTCCATCAGCCTCGCCACACCTAGCTGTTAATAGAAGATTTGAGAACGGATTAACCATCAATCATAACTGAAATATCACCAGTTGCACTGATTAGTGATTAGACAGAGCTTTGTCAGCATCAGCCTGATTGCTTAGGAATGAAACAAAAAGGTCAGGTACACATTCCTGTATTTAACACATATTATGGTCTTAATTGGAGAGTCAAATATCGTCTGTGATAACATGATAATTTGGTATAAAAAGGTTAACTTGGGAACCAATGCTTTAAAGGACTTCAATAGGTCACGGTGGTTACAAGAAAAGGCATTTATTGTTGTAAAGGACTTCCAAGCATATCTCCCCAGAAATAACTAAATAATAATGATAATTAATTAACTTAAATCATTTGTGGACGGATTACATTTCCTTTTGGACAGTGTTGAAAAAGTTAGTCTGGAGCCCTGCTACACATGGATCTAGCATCCCTCTCTTTCATTCTCTGTGCTCCGTTTGGTGTCAAGTCCTCCTTCCCCTAATGATTTGGCCGTTCATTAAACATTCATGCCTCCCTCCTCCTCCTACAATTGATCCGTCTTCCTGCGTTTGCTCCGCTCTTTCATCAAACAGCTCAGCCTTCCTCCATGTCCTCTCTGCCTCCACAATGCTCCCTCCTCCTCCTCATACATCACTGGCTTCATTTCCAATGAGCCTCCCTCCCTCTCTCTCCACCCATCCTGTTTTCATTCTGATCTCCACCTCTTCCTATATTTCTCTCTTTCTCTCACTAGTGTTCCATTCTTATTCTTTTTTTTTTTTTTTTTTTTTTTGAATAGAATGTTATTTTCACTCATCTGTATGGTAGAGGAGTATAATGTAACACAATGGTGGTGGTTAGAGGTTGTCTCCCTGCTCTTACATTGAGAAATTGTGGTTATTTGGCTGTGTATGGACCTCCTCTACTTATTGACAAAATGTACTGCATGAAGCTCAAAAAAACCTTTCTTTATTACTTCAGCGCAAACAAACTACCGTAGAGAGACGTCTCTCTTTCTACTCCTTCTCTGCCTCCTCTTCTCCTCACCCCGCAAGCATGTTCTTCTCTCTCTCCCTCAGATGCATTATACCAGGTGTCAGAGAAGCTGGAGGGGCCCTTCAACATAGAGCTGGCTGCAGACTCCATCTCTGTCAAGGTGTCCGAAGCTATCATGCACATGCAGGAGAACAGCGTCACCATCTCTACAAAGGCAAGGATCAATAGATGAATGGTTGGAGTGAGACAAAAAAACAGAGGGGGGTGGGGGGTGTCATGGGAAGGAGAGATATAGGGTACGGGAGGTGCATGGCGAAACAGAGGGATGGACAGATGGGAAACAGACAAAATGGATGCATGTTTAACTGTAATAAATATAGATATTATATCAGTATTTCATTTTTACTGCACTCAGCTACATTAGAACACTGGTTAGAATAATGTCTTGAATTAGCCATTGAAATTCACATGGGAATCCACGTCCCTCCATAATCACGGTCCATGTTAACAATTAAGCAAAACATCCCCTACATTTTATTATAGAAAGGAACATGCTTTCCTTACCCAGCCAATTCTGTTTGTTTGAATACACATCAGATTCACCATGGAGGATTCGCGTCCCTCAGTTTTGATGGCCATTATTTTCCACTATTGTTGCTCCCTCCAGGTGTTCCAAGGCTGTGGAAGCCCCCGGCCAGCTCTGGGGCGGTCAAAGCGGTCCCCGAAAGAGCCTGGCACCAGCAGGAGACCCTTCCACACCTACAGCCCAGAGGAAAAACCCACCACAGCTGCTGGAACTAACCTGGATCGACTGGTGCGTGGAAGAGAGAGTCAATTTCTCTCTACATCCTTGGCACAAATGCATACATACTCTTGCAAACAAAGCAAGAGAGTGATTTAATAAGGCTCTGTGAGTCATAAGCAGCAGTTCATCCTTCCTCCATTCCCGCCTCCATTCTGCAGGTCACAGAGCTGAAGGAACGACTGCGGCCTATGCGAGGCTTCTGGGTGTCCCTCCCACACACCATCTGTAATGACGACAAGATGGCCGCCGACATCACCAACGAGGAGCGCTGCTGGAATGGCCAGACACGTGGGAGGTTTGTGTGCATGCATGTGTGGTGAATGTGTGAGAGAATATTAGGAGGAGAATGCAATAAGGGTCGGTGAGGACAAGTATAAGTTTGAGGATATAAATGGGCAGAGAGCAATGGAGTTTATTTGAAATTCACCCTAAGGAGAGAGCGAGTGAGAGAGCTCTTGGGTAACAGCATTTCACATGGACGTGTTTGAGGATGTTTGCTTGTGTGGGTGTGAGAGTGTGAAAAAACAGCAGGGCTGCATGAATAATTCAGTTTGTACATTTTGCATTCATTTGCATGTGCCTTTATTTTAACAAACCTTGTAATGAACTTCACTATTGTCTGCTTGTTTTGCAAACTGCCAAAATAAAGTATTCAATCAATCTGAGTGAAAGATGGAGCATGATTAAATATTGTTGTATTAAATTTACAAATGTACATCATGCATGCTACTGTTTTTCAACATTGGGTCCAGGGACCATCAGAGATAAAACGGACCCCATTTGGGCCTGTAACCAAGTCTCATCTTAAACGAACACTTGTGATTTTGCAGTGTAGATTGCGGTCCCCAAGATTTAAAAACAAAATCGTATCAAATCAAACTCTGTGGGTTAATGCTTATCAAAGCAGGATCCTTGAAATGAAAAAATAGAATCACTCATGTATGCATTTAATAAGCCTATTTGTGTCTGCGTCTCCAGGTACCTCCCTGATGTGACGGGTGACGGGCTGGTGAGTCAGATCAACAACCCGGAGGTGGAGGTGGACATCGCCCGACCAGACGTCAAGACCAGGCAGCTCATCATGGAGCTGAGGGTGGTCACCAACAAACTGAGACATGCACAGGCCGGCCAGGACACCGACTTTATAGACAGTTAGTAGCTCTTCTTCTACCCGACTCTTTCACACGAATGTGAACCCTCATTACACGGTCATCAACTGTGTCTTGCCAGCTGGCTGACAAGTCTCCTCACCAATTCAAGTTTTATATTTTTATATGGCTCTTAGAGTAAGATTTGCCATATCTGTGTGGTGCAACTATAGCTTCTATTTTGAAAGAAATCCCGGCACTGAATGAATTAATCGGCTTCTTTTCTTCACATTCCAGGTGAGGAAGGCAGCGGCTCAGGGGGTCTAGACCAAGGTGAGCGCTACAACGATGATTGGCCAGGCTACGGGCCCTACTCCCCACCTTACAACAGCAAACCCCCAAGAACACCAGCCGTCAACCCTGGCAAGCCCCCTCGTGTGAGAGAAAGAAACAGCTCCAAATGGAACAGAAACAATGGCCATGGACGAGCTAAATCGTCCAGCAGCCGCTTGGCATTGTCTCTACTTCCCATGCTGTTGCCTTCATCCGTCCTAGTCATTGCTGCCCCTGTGTGGAGATAGCCCTTTACTGCAACTTGGAGATGAGGGGAGTTGATTCAAGGTGAAGAGATGGAAGGGGGATTTGGGTATTTCTAAATATAAGCACATGATTTCTAAAAAGAAGTCTTTTTGGTCACGCCAGCACATGAAAGTCAAAATATTGACAAGCTAATTAAAGCCACACTTAGGGTTTTATGGGTTAGCAATAACTGAAGACAACCAGCTCACTCACTGCATAAAATATTCAAATAGAATAGTTTTCTGCATGAGTACATTTTCCCTTCCTTTACAAGCCACAGGGGGTAATACTGCCATCCATTAAATTAAACTATTAATAATAATAATAATAATTAATTAATTGATATGTAATATGAATGCTCAGGAGGAATAATAATTGGAGATTAATTTCATACTTTAGAGTGTAGGACAAGGAGTTCATAAGGCTCCAAGGAGACTACATAAAAAGAGTCAAGGATGTGGCTATTGTCATTGTTGACAGAGTAAAGTGCAACCTATCTATATAAACACGGATTATTTGATTAATCAAAATAAGTAATCTATAGAAAAATCACTGAGAAAAACGATCAAAGTTACTTGTAAAGGTTAATTAGTTACTAGAAATCTGTATATATGGTGTACACTGACAAAGCTTGGGCTGTTTTGTAGGTGAGATTCAGAACAGCACCAGGACATGATGAAATAGCAGTCTCTTATGAGCAATTGTCATATTATTTATAAACAAAAACATGCATTGTAACCGGATGTTCCAATCACAATTTTCATGGAAAATGGCTGTGCATGTCTGTCTGTTGGTGTCATTGCAGACCGGTTCGGTTCAGTGGGTCGCCAACAGTGACACCTCTGAAACCACATGGAAGCCTTATGGGCTGTCCACACACTAAGCATGATAACGAAACAATAACCATATTGTTTAAAAACTAACATTCTAAAGCAAGTGGACGACAGAGACCCACTAAAAAGGCAGCTTAGTCTCCCTGTAACATCATTCTGTCTTTGACTATCCACAAAATTTGAATCGGCAGCTACGAGTGTGCATCTATTTATACTCCTCAGTCCACTGGTGTGATGAGCACCTTTTGATAAGAGTGAGAATAAACACCAGACACATAAAGACAACATATTTATTTATGAGTTATTGTGCTTGGTGTGGGACGGCCCTTTATTTGGAATGTACATAAAGGATGCCCTCTCTTGGACTGTCCATGTCTGACATCTGACTGATCCATGCGATATATTGACAAAGCCTTTACTTTATTTATATTTCTGTGAAGTTTTAATGTATTTGTATTTATTTTTAAGGTTTTTAAGACAAGGTTTGATGAAAGTGTTCTTATCCTCTGAATGGAGTACATGACCAAACCCAGCTATGAAGTGTTTCTGCTGGTTAGTTTTAAATGATTTTGAATGACTCAATCACATGAAAATTAGTTATAACATCAGGCCACAAAACCTATATTTTTATTCCACTGGTATTTTGAATAATTGTATACCATGGGTTGTTCATTGTGTGTGTGTATGTGTGTGTGTGCTGTGTGGGTGTGCAAACTGTGCATGCACGCGCATGCGTGCGTGTGCATGTTTGCGTGCATACGTGTCTGGGTGAGTGTGCAAGTGTTTGACGGTTTTGTATTTGTCTATGTTGTCTGCAACTGTTCGGGTGACTTTTGTAATTGTGCACAACTTCAACTTTTCTACTATCATGCAGAGACAGCTCTGGTCGAGGCTTAGCCTCATCCTTCTTCCCAACAAACCTCCCCCATAGTCCCCCACTCACAATGTTCTGGAGCCGTTGCTGGGCTCATGGGTTGTGGTGAAAGCCAAGGATGGGTTGAATGACATGAATATAGCAAGCAGGAAAGCTCTTAATTTTTCATTTGTGTTGTAATGACAACATGCTAAAGAATAAAGACGTGGAAAAGAAAAACCTCAGAAAGCAAGAACACAAAGTTGTTGGAAAGGGGACTGACACAGTTTTACAGTAAGAGGTTTGAATGAGCAAGACACAAATCCACTGAGAATCCACCGAAAATGTATAAATCTGAAGCAAGGACATTTGTTGTTGAATGAGCATTCTTAGATCTACTTTACATGTCTTGTGCAAAGTAGAATAGCTGGTGGAAATTTTCATTCTAAATCACTACTAGCCTATCCATTTCCATGGTGGAAAACGTGAAAGAAGGCATCAACGGATCCTAGTTGTTACATATGTAAAATACACAAAATAATGTCTGAGAATGAATTTTGTATTTTAATCGCTTATGATGGCTGAGCCAGAACGAATTTTTAAATGATGGATGGTAAAATTTGGAATGAAAGTGTAAATAATCATGAATGTATGAGATGTCATACCATGGTGTCATGCATTGAAAATAGATCATCTCTGCCATCTCTGCCCAACATCGTTGTATGCCAGCACATAAATCAATTGAGCAATATTCTGCTGTGTTTCTCACTGGGTGTGAATTAGTGATGCGCGGGTCAGGGTTTTTTATGACCCGCGGGGCCCGCCTGTTATAATAATTCTGACTCGGTCCAGCCCGCCCCGCAGCATTAGATTTATTTTCATGACTCGACTCGGCCCGCAGCCCGCCGACATTAAATACACGCCAAATATGCCTAAGAACGCGGCTTTTATGTGATAAAAAAAGCTCTTCTTGTGTCTTATAACACTGACAAGCATGGACATCATCACATCACAACACAACATGCGAGGACATAAACGTGTGCGAAGAGAGGACGAAAACAGAGACGCGCCCACCACTCTCTCTCTCACACACACACACACACACACACACACACACACACACACACACACACACACACACACACACACACACACACACACACACACACACACACACACACACACACACACACACACACACACAGAGTTCCAACGATGCGAGGACTTAATTTTTTACACACGTGTGCGACACAGAGAAACAAGACAGCAGCGATGCGTCCGTGCATCGCTGATATAGCCTACATTATATAACACAACAACAGGTCTGGAGTCTGAAGACACAATGCTCAAACGCTAGTAAAAACCAGAAGAAAACTCACCGCTGTTGTCGCGCAGGGAAAAGAAAGTTTGGAAGTAAAATCCAGTACGTGCAGAGAGTGTTGGAAAGGGGCAGGGGCTGACAAACCAAAGGGCATCTGGACATAAATAGCTCTCAGAACGTCGCGCTGTCGCGCACTGAGAGCTTGTAGATTCTAGTAGATTCTTGTAGACTATATTTGGGGCTGCAGCCCAGCACCCTTTATCTAAAGATGGAGTTGTGTAACAACATGCAGAGCATTTGTTTAGTAAAGGGCAGGGGCGGAAGCCCCTCTTTTCTGTCTGTGCACGTCCCTGATGGTGATCGATTGTAGGCTAAAGCCAGCTACTGCTACGTTACGTTACTGACTGCTTTGTTGAGAGCGATCTGTAAGTAGGCTTCTAAAGTAGCTGTTTGTGGATTTATTGGTCACACTGGAGGATATACCAACCACCACGGCAACATGCAACAATCAGGTAGGATGCGCAAATGTTCTCCCAGGACTTGTGTTTAAGACAGTCATTTTGAAAACTCCCATTACACATTATTTGACCCGCCCCAACCCAGCCCGCGAATAAAGTGAACATTTCTTGACTCGACCCAACCCAGCCCGCGGGTAACCCGCGGGACCCGCGGGTCACGGGTCGACCCGCGCAGTTTCTCACTAGGTGTGAATGTATCACAGCAGGTTGCCAGAAGACCTGATAAAGAGATCAAGATAAAGAGAAACTTTGAATGACAAATGTTACTTTGAACTGACTACATGTCGGCCTATCCTTCTAAGAAGAGCAGTAGAGCAGGGGTTTTCAACCTTTTTGATGCCAGGGCCCACCAATTATTCAGCATTTGAGCCACGGACCACCATTTGAGGACTTTTTAGCCCCACAGATCCCAAAACTAAAGATTTATTTTGCTTTTGTCCATCTTCTAGTTGTGTAGACTTGGGTGAATTCAGATGATGAATATTTTAACTCTTGAGAGTGTAAAAATGAAACCAAATGGACCCGCAAGGGTCCATTTGGTTTCATTTTTACGTTCTCGAGAGTTACATCTGGTTAACCAACTTAGCTGGGGACCACCTGGAATCCTCTCAGGGACCACTGGTGGTCCCCGGACCACCTGTTGAAAACCCCTGCAGTAGAGAATCAACTCTTCAGTAAAACCACATTTATCTCTCCAAATCCCACTATAAGCACATTGTATTATGGTAATGAAAAGCACAATTCTTTTTTGAAATTGTAACAGTCTTGGTATAAAATCATCAGACGATCTACCTAAAAATAAAGGTTGTGGTTCAGCAGATTTAATGAGATGGTTATGTGTGTTGCCTTTGTAAATTATGCACATTTCTGCTGTCAAATTTGTAAATTTTCAACTGATTAAAAAAAAACACAGGAGCAACCGAGGTGTATACCAAAACATTTTTACCATGTCAAAAATGTTTAGTTCACGCTCAATGACCTAAATTATGATTCTGAAAGACCATTAACAGACAACATGGAGAACACACACACGCACGCACGCACGCACGCACGCGCGCACACACACACACACACACACACACAAACACTTAAAAAGTACTGGGAATGTTTTTACTTCCCACTATTAATATACCTTAGAGATGTTGGAAATAATAAAAAAAAAGTTCCCCACCTCAGTTCCTCACAACTTGATGACATCATCAAGTTGTGTTTCACCATGTTAATGGTGATTTTTTTAATGGTGAATTTTTTTCCCCCTTCATTCTAGGAAACACAAAAATGGGGACGTTTTTATAATTTGGAGAAAACATCTCTAACCTATATTAATTACATAGTAAAATGTAGAAAATGGGTGGAATTCTTCTTTAATGATGCAACCCTAACACCACAGAGCAATCTATGAAAGAATATAAATCACACAAAACAAAACTCAAAAGGACAATATGACATTAACCATGCATGGCATTCGCCACATGCAGCCCACTGCACCACCAGATGTCCAGTGACATTTCTCACCCAATTTCTTACACTGGAGACACTTCAAGCACTGGAGAAACTGTTGCGCCTTTCTTGGTTCTTTCTTCAAGTTTGGCTACAGCTGGTGGTCTCAAAAACATTCCGTCAGCCTTCCTCAATTACAGTTCTCGTCCTGCCTTATTGTGCCTGTGCGCTTACATTTTCATCATGCTTCTTGACATGTCCTGGGCAGTTGATGCAGCCACCCTGGGGAGAACATGGGCAGGAAACAGACACCATCACAGTTGGAGATTTGAATGTATGTGCTGAGATAGTTTACATGGCGCCATAGTCCAGACTCCAGACCATTTCAAATCAAATCAAATACTGCTCTTATTTTAGTGAAAGATGATGATGGTTCATTGATGTTTAATAATTATCTGCTTTGTGGCATGATTGGATACCTTCCAAAGCAGGAAGCCAAGTGCAACCAGTAGCAGGAGTGAGGCGATGACCGTGAGGAAAATGATCCACCAGGCTACTTTGGTGAAGTATACTTGCTTCTTTTCAGGAAACACAGTGAGCCTTACCTAGAAATATATATCAGTGATAATGTGGGATGGAGCAGTAGCTTTCAACTAAAATCCCTAATTGTGTGTTTGATTATTACATAAGTATGTTTATTATCAGTAAACAGATACATACATAGAGTACAGACATACATACTTGGGTAATTAAAATATTAATTATTAAATACCAGATCAGCACAGTAGTGTGCACAATAATATGGCCTACTTGTGCGTGACCAGAGTGGGAGACCGAAAAACAAAAACAAACACTTATCCATGAAAAACAACTATTATTCTCTTGGGGAACAACCGATTTAGTAGGATTCAAATGAAGACAAAATACATAAATAAAGAATTAAATAAAAATGAAAACTTGCGCTTGCTCTGCTCACGCAAGTAATAACTAGATCTGTGCCCTGAAGGGGCAGAGGTCTCCACCAGCTCTGGTGGTACGTCAACCTGCGGGTGACGTAACAGTTGCACGGACAGACTTAGGGACGGACAGACATGCACGGACAGACGTAGGGGAGGACAGGGGGTAAAACATAGTCACCACTGCTGGTGGAGACAACAATAAATCTTTAGTATTAGGAAGACATTGAATGGTACCGTGCATGTACAGGTTCTCTGGCCACGATATGAACAAAACCTTGTGCCTCACCTGAGTTTCTGGTTTCTGTGGTTTCAGTCCAATGTTACGTGGGGAGTCAGTGAGGCTAAGGCTGGCCTCCACTACAATGTCTAGATAGTTCAGTGAACTGTAGTCCTGTCCAGAGAAGAGACTCTTAAGCCATCTTGTTATGCTTACAGTAGAAACTAGAACTGCACTCTCTCGAGTGCCAACACGTGCATTGCACACAAGTAGGCCATGCAAGGGCCTACTTGTGCACGAGCACAAGTAGGTACCCCCAACACCTCCAGGAGAGAATACCAAGTAGGCCGAGTACTTGTAACATGTGCCCACACTGATACTTGTGAAATACACCGTCACATGTAACCACTCAAATTATATATTTGTAACAATGAGCAGTCAATTTTATGATTTTATGATATGACATATGACATGATTTCAGTTGAATTACAGACCAATGTTGAAAATGGGATCACTGTTGAATGATGATAAAAAAAACGCAAGCTGTGGAAATTCAAGGGAATATTGGGAGTAGAGTTTTCAAAAAAAGAAGTTAGACTTAGGCCTACCTCTGTCAGTGTGCTGTTCCAGAGGCGAGAGCGGAGATATACAACTGCAGTACTGTCCAAGCCCTGTAGAGGGCAACTTATCTCCACACATTTCACTTCATCTGAGCATGTCTGAGAGAGAATCATAAAGCCTTGATTGATTTGATTTGATTGATTAATTGATTGATTGATTGATTGATTGACATCTTGGAGATGTACAGAATATTGTATTAAGCACAACTCAATACAATAATGATAACTGTGAGTTGACGACACCATGGAGCATTTGTAAGCTCATACAGTAGCAGGGCGGATCTAGGCATGGGGGGCAATGCCCCCCTAAATGCCCAGACTGCCCCACCAAACATGATGGCATGCAAAACAAACCAAGATATTTCAAATTAAAGCACTTATATTTAAAATGATTTGAAACACTAGCCTACTACTGCTAATAACTAACTACAGTTGTGGCCCCACTAAGCCAACACCATTTCTCTCTGAGTTAGACCTTTAGACCGTTGCAACTTATGGATGCTTACTTGCCTAATCTAAGTCCTGAAACTGTAAATTATATGAAATCATCGTCCCGTTGCACGAAGTGACACTGGCGATGAAGCCGCCCCATACCCCCCCCCCCCAATTGGGAAATGTTACATCCGCCCCTGTACAGTAGGGGCCACCATGTTCATTTCATTAAGACATTTAGAGACACACAAATATGAAGTCAATCACAGTGGAGGTAGAAGGGAGTGTGTGTGTGTGTGTGTGTGTGTGTGTGTGTGTGTGTGTGTGTGTGTGTGTGTGTGTGTGTGTGTGTGCGTGTGCGTGTGCGTGTGTGTGTGTGTGTGCGTGTGTGTGTTGTAACCTTCAGGTTATACAAACATAAAAGTAACAAATATCACTCACCAATATTTTGTATGTCCTTTTTTTGGGAAGGAATGGGATGCCATCAGAAGAGAAAGCTTCAAGTTCCGCTTCACGCTTTCTCCTCAATGTCTCATGCCATCCCTTGATAGAGAAAATGCATAAAAAAAGGTTTCATGTTACATGTTTCAAGTTATGAGGGGAAAAATGCTTCAATTACAGTTTTAAGTAAAATGAGAGCTTAGCACCTTTATGTCTTTTAATGGATTGATTTCTTTCATAGGTGCGCAGGACACAGGCTGGATTCCCTTGCTGCTGATCTGAAGCAGGTAGAGCAGCCACTTGCCTGAGGAGGTCTCTTTGGGCCAGAGGATGTTAAGTGACGCATTGGCAAAAGATTTCAATGGCCGGCCCAAATTTGTTATCTGGTTGGAAAGTGGTGATCGAGGCAGCATTAATTAATGTTGTACATCATTGCTAATGTTGTACACAAGTGCTTCACAAACCTTTTCATTTCAAGCACCGCTATATCACTGATAAAACAGTGTGGCGGTGTACAAATGCAGGTTCATTTCTACACTTGCACACAGAGCAGAGGTTTACAGCAGAGGACCCCCCTAAGGAACCCTGAAGGGCACTGGTGGACACAATTTGAGAAAAATGTGGTTTGTGGTTGGCCTGTGTGAAATAAGTGATATGTCATCTATGTTTGTGTTGATGGTGACGTAATTAAGTTAGTTTACCGATCCTATGCATACTGTAGTGTACATACATATATTTTATCCACCAACACTCAAACATGTCATAATAACGTCACCTGCAAATGATCACAGTACAGTATCAGTACACCACTGATCATGGGGTACAACAGTGACGTCACAGCTTGTACATATATACTCTTGCAGCAGGATGCTCTCTGCCAGATTATCTTGGAGTCCAAAGGTATTTCTTCTAAACAATTGGCAATCATCTGACAGTTGAGCTTTAAAAAAGATAATAAGTTTGACTTCAATTAAGTTAACCACTGCCCGCCTGAGCCAGAATGACCAGTTTAAAGCCCCAGCAAGTCTCATTTGAAAAGACATGGAACGGGTTACTACCAACAATCAAGGATATTCTGGTAATGAACAATGTGTCCAAAGACACATGGAGGGATTCCTTCAACGCCATTTATAATCTATGCTCTGCAACCCCTGCTCCCTTGGGGGCAAGACTATACAGGGAAACCAAGGTGCATTTGGAACAGCATGTCAGGAACTTGTTCAAGGATGCAATGGAGGGAAATGACATGTTACTGGCCTACCACAAACACTGGGGGGAGTACAGCAAGGGCATTAACGCCTTGCACCACCTTTACCACTTTCACAGTGTGACAAAGGTAACCGAGGATGACGAAAAGGGGGAGCCGATGAAGGATATTGGAGAGCTGGGGCTAGACATCTGGAAGAGTGACCTAATCGATCCTTTGGGAGGAAACCTGATAAAGACTTTGCTCAGTACAATCAAAAATGACAATTTGACTGAGGAGGCCAACCAGAATGTAATCTCCAGCATTGTGAACTCATTTGTTGATGTCGAAAAGTACAAGAGGTTCCCCCTGAAGTATTATCAGGAAAAATTTGAGGGACCATTTCTGACAAGGACAGGGATTTCCAAAGGTACTTACCAACAGGAAGCTTGGAGCCTACGCCAAGAGTGCACCAACTCACAGTACATGGAGAAGATTGTCCATCGGCTGAGAGAAGAGAAGGCCAGATGCCGTAAATACCTGCATGAGAGCTCCCATGAGAAAGTTATGCAGGAATGCCGGCAGAAGATGGTGGCTGAGCACCAGGACTTCATCCTTGAGGAATGTCACAACATCATCTGGCAAGAAAGGAGAGATGACATTGCCAACATGTACATCCTACTGACGGCTATAAACCATGGTGTACATTACATGGTCCATGAGATGCAGGGCCATATCAAAGAAGAGGGCCTCCGTGCCATCAGTAACCTCTCTCAGGACAATACGACCATCGAATTTGTCGAGACTCTGCTGCAGGTTTACGATAAATTTGAAATGCTCTTTAACACGATTCTGAACAGTGATCGTTCATTCTTCGGAGCACTTGATAAGGCCTTGACGCTTGTGGTAAACCACAAGGAAGACAATACCATGTCCAAGGCTCCTGAACTGCTGGCCAAGTACAGTGACATTCTGCTGAAGAAGTCCGCAAAGGGAACATCAGAGAGCGAGGTGGATGAAAAACTGAACCGCTTAATCACAGTGTTCAAGTATGTTGAGGACAAGGATGTCTTTCAAAAGTTTTACACCAGGCAGCTAGCAAAGCGGTTAATTCATGACCTGTCATTGTCGATGGACTCCGAAGAATCCATGATCAGCAAACTGAAGGCAGTGTGTGGCCACGAGTACACCAGCAAGCTCCACAGAATGTACACAGATATGACTGTCAGTGCTGACCACAACACCAATTTCAATGATTATAGAAACAAAAGGGGAGAACACCTGGGCATTAGCTTCCAAATCTACGTGTTACAGGCAGGAGCCTGGCCCCTTACGCATGTTCCCTCCAAACTCGCTGTTCCTCAAGAACTAGAGAAGACTGTGCAGATGTTTGAGATGTTCTATAGTGAGAGGCACAGCGGCAGAAAGTTGACCTGGATGCATAATCTGTGCTCAGGTGATGTCAAGATTAACTACCTCTCCAAGCCATATGTGGCCTCAGTGACAACATATCAAATGGCCGTGTTGCTTGCCTTCAACAACAGCAAAACGGTCACCTTCAGGGAGCTTCTTGCCAACACCGAGATGATGGAGAAGGAGCTACAGAAGACCATTGCATCCCTGACGCAAATCAAGCTGCTCAATCATCACTCTCAAATGGAGGAAATAGAGGCCGATTCCACCTTTTCATTAAACATGGACTTCTCCAGTAAAAGGACAAAGTTCAAGATCACAATATCGATGCAAAAGGACACACCACAGGAGGTGGAGCAGACTAGGAATGCCATAGACGAAGACCGCAAAATGTATTTGCAGGCTGCCATAGTGAGAATCATGAAGACGCGCAAGGTTCTGCGACACAACGCCCTCATTCAGGAGGTCATTAACCAGGCCAAAGCCAGATTCAACCCAAATGTCAGCATGATCAAGAAGTGCATTGAGATTCTCATTGACAGGGACTACCTTGAGCGCAGCCAGAACTCGTCAGATGAGTACAGCTATGTGGCGTAAAAATGAAGGCCTCCCATACCACCCATAATTGACTGATTGATCCAAGAGGTGGGTTTGCTACCAATGTCATGGCAGTGCTACCATGAAAATATAAAATGCCTAGTCACTGAAGGGGAAAGAGCAGATAAATGCATTTGTCTCAGAGGTAACGGAGACGACACACAAGGCCTGCCTCTGCTCAATCACGATTCGCCTTCATCCTGATAGGATGAAGGCTTTATCACCCATCACCAGAATCAAAACTAGGGTTTTTTGACAACATGGGCTCTCTGAGGACAGGGAGGAACTCTTTGTATATGGGAGGATTATCAAAAGAAAAAATAAATAAAAATAGGTTTGAATTGTGTGGATTCACTGAATATACCTTTAACCCCCCAAAAATCCCCAAAAAAGAAGCAGAGGGGTGAGTGACCCCTTAGTTTGTCAAAATGTTTGACAAACAATAATTGTAAAACATTTGACATCATTGTCAATGGTGTTTTTAAAACAAAAAAATATAAATATAGACGATATAAAACATAACCACTTCTTGAATCTAAGCTCATCCTTCATTCAACACTTCAGGAACACTAAAGAATAAAGATTTTTTTTTAAACACCATGTCTTCCAAGAGTCTAGCCCAAACATGATCCCAAAATGCCCTGAGGGTGGGTTCTGTGTAAACCAATGCTCTATCCTGATCCGCTCACGAAGGTGAACAGGTCTGTTTTATTCAATAGTGTGTCTAGGACAGTGGTTAAACTGAAGGGATAGCTTGATGAATCGCAAATGAAGTGTGTGGCACACCTAGACATGCGTTACGGCACCCACGTTGAGGAGGTCCAAACTATTGGAATATAATTGATGTGGATCCTCCATTTGCACTGCACCAGGGTTTCAAACTCACCCTGAATTCATACTGCACCAGTGTTCCAATCTCATCCTCTGTCTTTATGGCACTCTCACCGATGATATCCTCCCCAAAAGACACCTGAGAGGGGGAAGCAAGCCTGACACGCACACCCACCCACACACACACCTTTTTAGCAGCACTTTATTGAACTGAAACAACTGTTTTAACTTTTTTTTTCCTAAGTTGCCCTCAGTATATCCCCTCAATATATCCAGCACCCGGCCCAAATACAGGTACTGGTATATTAGATTAACAATCTATACCATACCGATTGGTTTCAGTAACATTGTTAATTCAATTACAGTAAGCCCCAGATTGTTTCCAGACTTTCAAGCCATGATGGTGTTTACTTACCCAAATACTTGAAGTTGTAGATCAAATACAACTTTAGCAAATGCCTCAACTGGTTTTATACTCTGTACACTTGTCCTGCATCACATGAAATAAGACTTACAATTATTACAAACCCCCAGGTCAATATGTTAAATTTCAACTCTTGTCAGTTATTAATTACTTACGTTTTAAGTTCTAGGGTAACATTGACATGTGTTGTACTCAGTGAGATGCGGGTTGTGGATAGTATCACATAAAAGGTGACCTAAATGGAAGCAAATAACAATAATACATTGCATATAGTGACACACACACACACACACACACACACACACACACACACACACACACACACACACACACACACACACACACACACACACACACACACACACACACACACACTAAAAAATACTTACTTCAGCATTCCTTTTGAACGGGTTTCCCAATTCACACTCTACTAATGTTCCCTTTTCATTAGCTGTACATCTAACTTCTGTTTCCTGTTGGCACAACAAATACAATGAACACTGACAGTAGCCGATCTACAAGCTTGTGCAGCATGTGTGGCTGTATGTACTTTGCCAACAATGCACAACAAAGTATTAAATGAGGCTTCAGGGAGGTGTGATCCCAGGTCAGCAGGGTAGCTGCAGTGAAGCCGAAAAGGTCAAATGCTATTATGGATGAGACCATCTACACTGTTGAGTGAGTGCTGCTTTTATATAAACGATAATCAAAATATGGACCACCCTAAAGACATTGGAGGCTGTCACACACAGTAGTAGTTTTTTATTTTTTATGTTGAATGTATTTACTTTTTTATCATATTTGTTTGTTGGCTTCCATGGATTAATACACAGTTTTACTTGTATGTTTCTATGTTTTAATACTATTTTAATGCAATTGCAACAGTACTTTCCGCCTTTGTCCCAAGTCCCACATACTGTATACCGGTATCTGTTGTTATAAGATAATTTAAGAAGGGCCTATTACTTACAGATGCCTTGCTGTAAATAAAGGAAGAATATAGCAGTGAGTCGGGCAGTGAGATGATGAGTTTGCTCTGGTGAGCGTCATCTCCCTCTGCGTTGGTCACAGTGATCTCCAAGGCAATGTCCTCCTCAGAGGGGGTAATGACAGCCATGCCATCCTCACTGCACACAGTAACATACGCAGTGAAAAATGGATGAAAAATCAACAAAATCTCACCCCAAGTTGTATAAATAACACAGAGCCACATTCCGTAGGTAGCCTACAAAGTAGAACCAAAATTCCGAAATAAGTCCTGAAATAAGTCTCTACCGAATTTGCAAAAGACCAAGTTTGAACTTCACAACGCTTGCTGTGCTGAGTGAATACCTTTTTTGTAGTTTTCTTTTGGGGGGGTCAATTTATTAATTTTTGATAGTCATGTTATAAGTAGGATAATTTATGTCTTATGGTTTATTCATCGATGACAATGACCACTCTCTGTTACACAACATTAATATATGAACGGACATATCAGTAGGATATCAATTTCAATGTTTGGGACTTTAGTTGGATATGAACGGACTTAGGGACAGGATACCTACTCCTACTCTACGAACAGAACCACTGTGTGTCCGTCCGTTTTATTTTACATAACTGAACTACAGTACATGAACTGAATTATAACAATTTATAATGCAATTTAGGGCAACACATATAAATAACACATTAAATCCCAATTTAAAGGTAGGGGAAGAGATTTCACTTTTGTCAGATATCGCCCAATTTTTTTTTTCTGTTAAAATGCTCTATTATAAGGTGTGCAGATCATATATGGAGTTTCCCCCTCCCCCACGTTAGCAGAGGAGCTAATAAAAGTTCCCCAGGTGGAGGGTGAATTCTCCTCCAATCAGGATGGAGCAGCAGGTTCACATAGTGTAGCTACTCTTGGGCGCCCCTAGTGCACCAGGCTGGTACTACACAATGAATTTCAAATCACTTACCATACCTTTAATGTACAGTAGATGCTTATATGCATCCATTCAGTGAGAACACAGTTTTTTCATCTGACCTGTGCAACGACTTGAAAACCTCTTGCTGGTGTGGTGTCTGTCTAGAGCAGAACTTGTACTGCAGCTCTAAGTTGCTCTGACAGATATCGTCACTGCCACAGCCTTTGTTTATGAACACTATCTGAAAATGAAACCAGTAAATATAGTTTGTAGTACTTGTATAGTACATGCATGCACACACACATCAAATATAGAGAGACAGCAAGATCATTTTGCGATCACAGTCTTTTTTCCAAACTGTCACGACTGTTTTACAAACGGTCACTAACTAACACTAACCTTAGACCCCATTTAAAAAGGTTGCAACCATTTTAAAGAGGTTGCGACCATTTCAGAAATCTTCCCACAGAAACAATTCCCACAGGGGAACTCGGTCGCAACCAAGAGTTGCGGCAGCGGTTGCGGTCAAGAAATGATTTCGCCCTTCTAGCATAGATATTATAACTATTCAATGTGTCCCAAACAGAAAACATACACACACGTAAGATGTATGAGATAACACCCAACGAACCAGTTCGAAGGGTGTTATCCCACTTATTACATGGCACTGAAGTTGTGTAGGCTACGTTTGTCCGGGTTAGGAGGTCTCTTGTTGAGTGGAGTGGCCCGTTGTTGTGACATGAGACCACTCATGCACATGACCAGAACACTGGCTTCTCATTGGGGCATTCATTCAATGTAATAAGAACACACATTACACACCTCAGATATCTTCTTATTCAGCTGTAAGTGGTTGAGGACAGGGGTGATGTGGGGTAGGTCAACAGTCTGATGACTGGAACCAGTGTGACTGGAACTCAACAAGGACACAGAGATGGAGACAGGAATGCTGTGTAGTCTGTCCTGGATCTCCCTCTACAGGCACAGTACAGTTAACAGTATTTGAAGTTAATGAAAACTGTGTGTGTGTGTGTGTGTGTGTGTGTGTGTGTGTGTGTGTGTGTGTGTGTGTGTGTGTGTGTGTGTGTGTGTGTGTGTGTGTGTGTGTGTGTGTGTGTGTGTGAGAGAGAGAGAGAGAGAGAGAGAGAAAGAGAGAGGGGGGGTACAGTGTACTGAAAATATTTTTTGGATACGCTGGTGCCCCCTATTGGCTCACACTTTCAAAACTCTACTACAACAAGGTAAAAGGGACCTAAATAACCAGTACCTGGAGCCTGAGATTAACCTCAGCGCAGTTTATTTTGCTCTGCCCTGATAGATCTACAAGTCCCCTGGATGGGCCGGTGATATCCAGCCTAGAAGGAAGTCTCTGTTTCCTCCTCTCAGTGTCCGACTCAAAGGTAAAGTTGAGAGCTAGAGAGGAAGCATACATTATTATTATTACTGCTAATGTGGAGCTGTCTAGTTAATGGAGCTCTGGATTGAGTTTGCAAAAATAATTTGTTTGAAAAGGTTAACAAATTTCACAAGGCTGGTGTACAGGGAAAAATCTTGATATTAAGAGACAAGGTTATAAAACGTATCGGAAAGAAAATAAGTGTTTCAGAGGCAGTGCCAACATACAATTGAAATGAAGGGGGTTATGAACCAAGAAAAAAGGATAGTGTGAGAAACTTACTCAGTTTAGGATTGAAGGATGCTGGATGTGTGGTGTATGCAAAGCATGCCCGTGCTGTGAAATGACTGTATGAATGCACACCAAAACATCATGCAGTATTAATACACTTTTAGGAAGTGACTTTCACCTGACGTTTGTCTCATTCTAGGTGTCTAAACCTGGACCAGAAAAGCTAGATGAATGTGTATCATGTGCTGGGGTTATTTTTGTGTGAAATAAGCTGATTTGTTATGTTAATGTACATCTCACCAATTTCGTTTATCACAGTTATCCTTACTGAGGTCAACTTGACTTGGAGTTATCGTCAGGTCGGTGGTGACACTGACCACTGGCCGTGCCCTGCAGGAGAGAAAGAGCAGTTATAACCTACAGCAGGCTCAAGTCACAGCCATCCTGAAAGGAATAGAATCGATTTTGTCATCCATGTTCCCCTTTTGAGGAGACAATTGATCACAATTGACACAATTTACAACTTTTTTCATATTATATATATTTTTCAAGAAAATGGTAAAACAGT
The DNA here is from genome assembly GCA_039105355.1 of Benthosema pterotum. NCBI lineage: Eukaryota > Metazoa > Chordata > Actinopteri > Myctophiformes > Myctophidae > Benthosema > Benthosema pterotum. The sequence goes on along the minus strand of CM076984.1, from coordinate 27,350,056 downwards.
GCATTTATTTAGCTCCTTTGTCCAAGGACTTTACAGTGTGTAGCACCCAGCCATGAGCCAGCCACAACAGCCCCGCCAATCGGGCTCAGCCCTAATGGCACTGGTTGTGTGTTGGACTGGCGAGTGGGAGTCCCGGGTTCAATCCCTGCTTCCGCGTAATACTACTGGCGTAGTCGGCAGGATTTGGAGTGCAGGTGTTATCTGCAATATACCTGTCTATGTCCTTGCAGGTCCACATAAAGGACATTGTGTACAGCGGGCCGCGGTGTGAAGTGTGAAGCGCGAGGACGCGCTCCAAAAGATCAAGGGGGTGAATATCCCAGCCATGAGCCAGCTACAACAGCCCCGCCAATCGGGCTCAGCCCAATTTGTGCGGCTGGTTGTGTGTTGGACTGGTTCGATCCCTGCTTCCGCGTAATACTACAAGTGCATCACATTCACACACCTGTGGTGGCGGAAACCATACAAGGTATCAACCAGCACATCAGGAGCAGTTTGGGGCTCAATGTCTTGCCTAAGGACACTTCCCGACAGGTAGACAGGAAGAGCCAGGATTCAAAACACAGACTCATGGATCATTGGACGACCTGCTCTACCTGAGCCACAGTCTCCCCATCTGGTAAAGCTGATGTAAGTTATGAATAGAACGGATTTTGCAACATTGTCACTGCTGACAGTGAAGTTTAACCCATTAAGGATGGGAATCCATATTTGGATCCTGTACACAGTATGTACAGTATTCAAATATTCAATTTGTTTTCATGCTGATATGTAAATATTTAAAGTTTTTCATGACCAAAACCTTTGGGAAATGTAGATTAGCTTTGGTAATGTAATGGTTACATACAATACCAAAATGCAGTCTTCACTTCAGTAAATATTTATAGTGAAAACAGAATTTATTCTCTCAAATCGTCTGTATTGTGGAAGGATTGTGCAGTGCATGACACAGTGATATATTAAGTGAAATGAGAAACACATACAGTATATGGCTCTTAACTAGAACAACTTGAGATAATTCAACCAGCGTAAAATTACCTGTAAACAAAGACTGAATCTGAGAGTGACCCAACAGCCAGATCTGGGTAGTGATTGTCATCCACGTCCAGGTTTCCAGACAGAGAATAACCAAATAGAGCTAATCCATTAGAATCTGGGCCTGGGGAGAGGACCTATACAGTACATACAACAAAGAAGACTTCAATGGAGTTTTGTAGCTGGAAGTTTAGACAAGGCCATATTCATTTTTCTCCTTTCATTTTGGTCATTCTCAGTCATCACACAAATCTTATTATTGAAATTTGTGGGTGGTGGATGTAGGCAAAATGTTTGTATTGTGTCCCAGACACCCATCGACTGGGGCATAATTATAGATATTGTAGACCCCATTTTCTAACAAATTCACTCTCACAACCAGGGAAGTGCCTGGTGTGTGTTATTGATAGATTAATTTAATGAATTAAATTTGTACATTTTCCAACCCAGGTTGGACATTCAAAGTGGTCAGCCTTTCTCAATGGGCATCCTGACACGTCATCATCCTCACCTGTGCTTCCTTTTTATTGATGCCCCCTGAAGAGCCATAATAAAGGTATACTCGACCAGAACCCTCATACGGTGCTCCCACAGCAATATCTGTTAAGGGATATTATTAATATCCAAGCTCACATGACATGACATGACATGACATGCAATGCACGCACGCACGCACGCACGCACGCACGCACACATACACACACACACGCACACGCACACGCACACACACACACACACACACACACACAGGGTGTTTAATACTGATTTATGAAAAAATAAATTATTATTAATATTATTAATACAACAAAAATGTAGTCATGAGGTTTCCTTTGGACAGTAACGAATAGCATATCTACAAGTTCTTAACAGCTACTTTCAAATACTCAATACCCAATGTACTGTAAAAATATACTGTATACAGTCTAGAACCACTGATTTGTTTCTAGATAGGTGTGAATGTATATAGCAATAATGAAATGTGACCACCTTGGTAACCATCTTGGTTGGCATCTCCTATGTTTTCCACTGCATGGCCAAACATGGAGTATTTTTTTCCAGTGAGCTGTATGGGCTGGAGCTTGTCCCAGTCTTTCCCTTTGTTGTTAATATAGACGTAGACGGCCCCTCCAACATCACCATCTTTGACAAAGAACTCAGGTGCTCCCACAGCCAGGTCCTCCCACCTGCAGAGCGAAGCACAGAGGAACAAACAGCGGTAACATCCAATGGGACGTAGTAGGTAATATTATCGTTGTATACTCTCATTCTCTGTGGCAAAAATATCCACTACACCGTCCAGCATGGCAATAACCCCTGGATAACATAAGTCTAACAGTGAGTGACTAAATATTTACCACATATCCAAGGACATACAGTATGTTACACAGTAATAATGGATTGCATTTTCATAGTGCTTTTCCAAGTGCTCAAAGTGCTTTACAATGGTCCATTCATTCATACATTGGGAAGTAGAGCGGCGAACAGTCGACGCCAGCGTCCCCACTTCCCACATTCACACACCAATGGTGGCCAGCTCACCCCGACCAACTCATTGGAGGCAATTTGGGCTTCAGTGTCTTGCCCAAGGACACTTCGACACGTAGACAGGAGGATCCGGGATTCTAAACGCCGTCACACGGGTCATTGGACGACTTGCTCTACCTCCTGAGCCACAGCCGCCCCGACTAGTACAAAGACTCATATGGAGAGATCATACTGATTTATTTCTACCGCAGCAACCAAATATTATGAAAAGGGTGACAATTCTGTCTGAAAGGATCTTGCCAGGCAAAGATGTTTTAAGAAATAAATCTTCACATATTTGCCATTAACTGTGACCAAACCAAAACCTTTACAAATTTGCAAATCCATATTTTTTTCAGGAACAAATCAAATTTTTATTTCTTCAGAGGTAATATAGGCAAGTCAAAAATCAAAATAGATATATAGCTATTTTGGGTTGTGTGGGGTGAGGCAGCATTTTAGTCATACACAGCACTGCAATCTCCCATAGTGAGCCGATAGAGTGGAGGTGAGGTGGAGATAGATTCTGTTTTTAAACAAATCCGGTTACAAACACAGTGTTTGTAGACACTAAAGAAGCCTATATTACGCTTAATGAAATATATCTTTACATACGTCAACATCATAGTGAGAAGCAGCTCATACCCATCTCCGTTGAGATCCACCACTGCTATGTCATATCCAAAGGAGGAGGCTAGACCTGGACCAGACAGAACCAGCTCCACGGACAGACTTCTCTCAGCCAGAGGGTCCGTCTTCAAAAAGGTCACCTGGCCACTGTATCCTCCACGAGGAGCTCCGGATACTATGGTGAGCTCCCCCTGCTTAATGAGAGCCATCCCAGAGTCTGTGGAGAATCCTGGGGGGAAGGATGTAAACAATAAGAAGATTGCTAATCTATTTCCAGTGCACAGTATCAGCATGCAACTACTGTATGTGTAAAAGTTTATAGCATTTGAAGTTGTACAATGTATGGGTTATGTTTTCTTTGTAAGGCTGATTGCAAACAGATTTGTGTGAGTAGGGAATTAAACTGACCCAGATAGCTGTTGTTCTGCAGAGGGATGAGTCTGGGATCAAATCTGTCCATATCACCAGTCTCTCGAGGTTCTTCATTGGAGACCACCAGGTTGTCCAGAAGTTCCATTCTTACAATTCCTGTTTTGAGGGTAAAACAAGATCACTGGATATTACTACATCAGTCACCTGTATTAACCTAATTTTCAAAGGCTCCGAAATACGCCTGTCTCTAGGGAAATTTATCTAAATATTATATCTTTGGAATCACATAATCATCACATAAACATCACATAACCTCAGCAAAGGGTGACAACCGTGGCATAGCTATACAAAACAATATTAAATACTGATATACAGTAACTGTAAATGTAACTGCCTGTTGACCCTCTTTGCTGGTCTGGGGGCAGTGTAGAGTATATACAACCTTCTACTTAAAACATGAAGGTACACACTAGAAGATTACATACAGACCAAGATCAAGTGTTCTTTTTTCTCAAAAATGCTAGCCAAAAAACCCAGATGCTCCTGTTAAGTTTCCCACAACTGTACCTTTCCACTGATAAGCCCCTGGCGCGCCAAACAACACTGTTTTATTGTCCTTGGCAAAGGATGCCCCGTGACCCTGCTGGCAGAATGCAAACCACTCGTGATCCTTCCTGTTGAGGTCCGGCCTGTTGAGATGTTCAGCATCACACACCACCCTCCTCCATGTTCGCTCTGCCTGTCCTACACGGAGGTCCTCTCCTAAGATGTAGCACTGGCCAGTCAGCAGATGGGGTATGTAAAGGGTTGGGCTGGGACTCCACTGCTGGTATCGATGTCCACATGTCTGTGGGGGGAGAACAATAAAATACCCTGTAAAGCCTGTTACTGAAAATAGCTAAACAATATTTGTGAATCTACCATTTATGTTTGCACAAACTCGTGTGCAAACAGGTATGAATCAGGCTTAATATCTAAATGGAGTATCGTTCTAATCGCTCTCTTATCTACAGATAAGATCTAAATCGACATCCAAATGCAACTTGGTCAAGAGTACGGATTAAAATTCAGTTATATGTTTATGCGACAGATCATGCAGGAGGCATTTAGGAAAATACAGAACAAACGGTGTTCCGTATTGATTCCACGCCTCAATGGAACTCATCATTTAATGCTCAAATAAAGAATTAATGAATAATAATGACTTCACAAAACTGCTACTTACCATTACACTTTTCCCAGGGCCTTGACTGGTCACCCTAACTCCCATCCACTGATCATTTATGGATTTACTGTCCAGAAACTCTTGAGGGAGAAACACATATAATTAATAATTATATACCCAAGTCGGCAATGCCTGATCACAGTTACACAGTAGCACCACGGTGATTTAAATTAAACATGCTTTTGATAATTTATATATTATGCGAACAGACCATCATTATTAAACTCAATGGGTTGACAGTGTTCTGTTTGTGTGTTCAGTCCACACTGGTAGACAACCCCAGTGACATTTCCTTGGTTTTGATGCCTTGCCCTTGGGGCCCCAACCAGCAACCTGCAGAGAAGTCAAACGTGGGTTGGTGGGATGTTGGCATAGTTTAAAGAACAACTTTTAAATTTCTCCAACCAAAAAGTCACAAGGCAGAGTATGTAACCAGATTTTAATAGCCTTTATTTTACTTATTGAATGACATTGGCAATAGCAGAGCAAGCAGAGAAAAGGGAGTGTTTGTTTAATATGATGATTATTATTACTACTATTCACTTCAAAGAGGTACAACTCACATTTTCTTGTTGACTGGGTTTAGCTGCTGATGCAGGGCAAGAGAAAATCCAAACCGACTGCCTGGATCCCCATTCCTCTTCAGCACATTCTGGGTTTCTGTGTCCATGTTGAAAGCTCTAACATGACTCCTCTGGATCTCGCAAACACACCACAGACACACAAGTACCTTATGCCAGTGTATTACCATGCTGTAACAACTTAAAATAGGCACTCTTTAATTTGAATCTGTGGTGTACTGTACGTGTGGTGGTGTTTGTGTGGTGGTGCTTGTTCTCTAAGTAGCATAGAGGGAGTGTCCAGAGCAGGTGCCTGCTATAATAGAAGCACACAAACAGGGTGTGGTGGTGTAGAAATTTATCTCTTGAGTGACTACATGCAGCACAGTTCAACTTTATGATTTAATATATCCCTAGTTAATATTTACCTCCCCTCCCTTTCAGGAGAAGGAGGTGTGCCTCAGTCAGACAGGCCTCCAAGGTCTGTTAACAGACATTTGATTGGAGTGCACTGGCTGAATCATGGTTATTCAAAGCAACCGGTTCAAAGTAGATGGCTGTGAACACGGAAATGGGACGTTTATGAACTCTGTACATTTGGAAACTCCATGAGATTGTCAGGAAAGATAGGCAATAATAAGTGTGAATACTCTTTCTCTTCCCAGTGTTTCCAAGGATGGTCGGGGTCAGGTGTGCCAGCTAGAAATGGCAGGCATGAAAAAAGTATAAGAATGATAGAATGATGTAATAATAATATAATGATAGTATGTGTGTGGCACATGTGCATGTGTGTGGAAATAGTATTCCTTGTTTATTGAATGCAACCCTTGGTCGGTTTTAGACAAAATTTAGGAGGAGATGGTTATGCACGCAACCACGTGGATTGTGCATGCATACCTACAGTGCACACAGCAAGTACAATATTTGTGTGGTATGTGCTTACGCCCACAGTCTGTGAGGCACAAACAGTTATGTGTGGGGGAGGGTCTATTTTACTGATCTGGGAACCAAAACTAATGCTGTGAGACAGTATAACCACTACTGACTAAAGTCTTCCTATCCTGGGTCTCTCCACCCAAGCTACACATCCTTCCTGTCCATCACAACCTTAAGGTGTATGCTTGGTTGTTAACCGCCTCAGTGGTTTTGTCTGTCATCTACAGTACGTGGCTTTTCTTCCTTTCTTGACATAGAAACTATACCGCGTATACGCCGTATAGGATGAATACAAGAGTAACTCCACCCAAAACCCAAAAACTAACAGTATCAGAAGGTAGACAGGAGAAACAGATAAATGTAAAATGTTCTATATAAAATGTATTTAGAAAGGCAAGCTGGGAAATACAAGATCCCCGGTTCGTGTCCCAGCTCTGGCCTGCAGCTCGCGAGGTGCTGTTCCCCCGTAGCATCCCCCTCTCTCATATAGTCAGGTACCCGACAGGTTTCTTATGTTTAAAGTGGGAACATTTGTACAGTATATAGTCCTTTTATTGTCCCAAACTAGTGTCTATACACATTTGTGATTCCACTTGCTGACTGGCTATTAAGGAGATCTTTAGCTATAAGAAAAACATAATTTCCCATCTCAGGAATTCTATACCGGTATATTTATTTAATATATCTTTTAACATGGCAATTGATAACGGCGTTGAGCCAATTAAGTTAATAACAGAGTTGTAATTTTTGTACTAAACATAGAGACTACTCTTAACTGAGTTCAGTAAGAGGAGAAGACTTGGAATGCCTGAGGTTACGGAATCAGATATATTGTTGGAATAACAAACATAAACTTTATAACTAATTGTTTTATATCATTATTTCATATAACGGAGTTGAGCTGTTATGATTTACGACCACACATGGTTTTAATTTGCCACTTTCTGTAGCATGTTGGTCAGAAGAGTTGTAGAATACTACTTCCTATAGGTGATGTCACTAAAGGGCCAGTTAATTGTTGTTATGGAGTGAAGAATGACTTGTGTAACGGAGTTGAGTGCAACTGAGGGACACGGCTATATAATGCCATTTAAATGATTAATCATCTATTTATTCAAAAACTAAACATGTCCAGCAATAAAGTACAGATAGATATATATGCTCATGTCATAATTTTGGGATTTTTGTTGATGTTTAATAGTCATATGTCAAGTCCACTTTCATCGAAGGCCACTGGGGACATGAAAAAATGGACAAAATAGGGGGTGTCTACTGAAAGAAAGCAAGATAATTTCTGATATGAAGATAACATCCATGTAATGTTTACACAATATTAAAGGGAACATTTCAATTGATTAAAACTCTTTTAAAAATATATTTTAATAATATATATATATATTTTCAGTGATTCAATCAATAAAATACAGCTAAAACGGTCAGAGGGACTGCAAATTGTACCGTTTCCGTGGAATGACTCAAATATATAGGCCGATAAAAATGCGTACCAAATTCCAGGAAAAAAGGTTGAAATCAAATTGCAACCACAGCTGATAGTCGCAGCTTAAAGTAAATGAGTTGCGACTGATAGTAAATGAGCCCTGACCGATAAATAGCGGTTGCGACCATTGGTTATCGTTTGGCAAACCCAGTGACCGTTTGCAGTCGCGGCAGGTATCCTATCGGTCGGGGGGGCAAGTTTAGGTTTAGGTATAGGTTTCACTGAGGTTGTATTTAGGGTTAGGTTTAGTAGTGACCAGTAAAGAACGGTCGATCGGCCATGGCTGATAGTAAAGGTCGGGACTCATTTACCACCAGCTGTGACCGATGGAAATTGAAATCAATTAATTCAATGAAATATGAACTGGGCTGGCCAAGTCTCACAGGAAATACACCTTTCATGTTCCAACCATTTGCATGCATCTTCTCAAACCTTGATCATGAGATAAAACTTTTCACTCAATAGCAGCTTCAGTCTGAACATAATGACTGAAATATTATTTGTTCTCCTCCTTCTCAGAACAGTGTGTAAGTAGTACTTTGGCTATTAGATAATATCAGCTTTGTAACATATATAGAGTACATGTAGCGTACATGCATATTTTAAAACTAATACTATCTATTATTATCTAATCTCTATCCTTTATGTGTAAAAGCATAGAAGAAAGATTTTCTATAGAGATGTTATTGACATCAGATCATTTAATTATTTATCTGTGTTTTGTGTTTGCTTTACCTCTATTAATAATAATTCTCCTATCTTTGTGTTTTGTTTTGTTATGTATGTATGTTTGTCATGTAGGCTATATTATTAAAATAGAAGATGTTCTACAAAGATAAGTTGTTGACATCAGTCAACATTAAAACAGATACATTATTAATTATCTGTTTCTTTGATGGATACTATACAGGGCAATTCAATAAAAATAACACAGGCCTAATACTACTATGTCCTGTCTAGTTCCTGTCTGAGAGACAGCGAGTGCAAAACCCGACGTCGGCGGGCGCCTCGGCTGCGCCGGGACTTGCCTCCTTAGTCGCTTCCTTAATGAGTGGCGGACCGGCAGCGCGGCGTTTTTATGAGCTCTGGCGGCAGTGCTGCCGCTGCCGTTGCATTCTGGATGGTTCTGCCAGTTCGTGCGGCAGTTCTGCCGGTTCGTGCGACAGTGTAGCGGCAGAAGCCTCCCCATGCCGCCCCAGACCGGCGCTTTTGCCGATGATTTTGGCAACTGCCTCTGCTTTTGCACTGCCTGCTGCTGCTGTCAGTCCAATTAATGCATGCTTGCAGAACGATTATAAATATTGCAAACAAATATGAACTAAATATTTATTGAATTCATTATATTATTAATTGTTTTATCATTACTATAAGCTCTATCATTAATATAAGCTTTTTGGGCGGCTATGCCGGTTCGCCGCCGGGCCCTCCGCCTCGCCGCCGTGCACTCCGCCGGCGCCGCTGCTCGTGGACCGGCGGTTCCCCGCCGCCGGTGGCGGCCAACGCCGCTTCTATCGACGCTTCACCGACCCTCGCCTGTTGACTGATTCTCTTCATGCTCTCTCTCTCTCTCTCTCTCTCTCTCTCTCTCTCTCTCTCTCTCTCTCTCTCTCTCTCTCTCTCTCTCTCTCTCTAATAAAGATGTTCGTCTGCCTCGACTGTTTTACCCCCCCTCCAAACTGGGGTTTGTAGGCCATATCATTGAGTATATATAAGGAAATCCCACCCATTGTCCATTGCCATCTACTAGAAGAGTTGCGATATTGAAGGGTCAGAAACTGAGCCCACGAGCGCTATTGATACAGCCTGATGAGGGACATTGGGACAAACAAACTGACATGATTTGAAACAACTTGTTTACAGTGAATGAATGGATTAACGCATCCATCCATCCATCCATCCATCCATCCATCCATCCATCCATTCAAGCTGGGCTGTTGCCTGAATTCAACGCATGAATGTGTACTTCTGGTCCAGGCCTTGTCCCTATTTGCTGTCCCCATTACCAATAGAAGTCTATGTAGAGCCTCCATGCCAGCTCAGTCTAAATCCAGGCCGCGTACGCATGCAGTAAAGCTTGATTATACTCAATTGACCGCTGTGCTGCATTATACATGTGATCGATATACAAACTCACCGCCTGTCGCAGCACAACTAGTTGTGAGCTTGTAGATTGAACGAAACCTAACCTTGTTTCGCGCGCATGCATGCAGAAGACGACCAAGAACTGAATTACAAAAGTAGCCTAATTGTAGTCGATACTTGCCTTTAGTTTTTGGATTGGAAACAAATCAAACAGGGGAGACGCAGCGCTGTGTGCCTCTGTCCATGGCCATGCGCCTGGTCTCGCGTATGTAGAGATGGCTCTACTCTACATGCATTTTCAACTTCAATTGACACGAATAAGCCCACGAAACGGACCCCGGAATATGCCAGACCGATAAGATTTTATATTATGGCTCTATAGTAATTCATTCAATGATAGAGCTTTACAACAGAAAGCCTCACTGATTCCTGATAGTCACAATGTGTGACCGTGTCTCTATTTGAAATGTACTGTCCCAAGCTGGACTGAATATGATATTGCATATAGCCTAACTTGCCTAAGTGATTACATATAGTCTATTACGCTCACGTAGGCCTACAATAAACCTAGGCCTGCAGATATACAACACGCAGAACGAGAGGGACGGAGGTGTCCCGCGCGCGCGCACGCACACACACACACACACACACACACACACACACACGCACGCACGCGCGCGCGCGCGCGCGAATAGCCTATAACCTCAATGATATGGATTAGCCCTAGACAGACCCCAGTTGGGGGGGGGGGGGGGGGGGTGGAGGCAGACGAACATCTTTATTAGAGAGAGAGAGAGAGAGAGAGAGAGAGAGAGAGAGAGAGAGAGAGAGAGAGAGAGAGAGAGAGAGAGAGAGAGAGAGAGAGAGCATGAAGAGAATCAGTCAACAGGCGAGGGTCGGTGAAGCGTCGATAGAAGCGGCGTTGGCCGCCACCGGCGGCGGGGAACCGCCGGTCCACGAGCAGCGGCGCCGGCGGCGGCGGTTGAGCGCCCGGCGGCGGGGGAACCGCCGGTCCATGAGCAGCGGCGCCGGCGGAGTGCACGGCGGCGAGGCGGAGGGGCCCGGCGGCGAACCGGCATAGCCGCCCAAAAAGCTTATATTAATGATAGAGCTTATAGTAATGATAAAAAAACAATTAATAATATAATAAATTCAATAAATATTTAGTTCATATTTGTTTGCATACATACATTCATAATCGTTCTGCAAGCATGCATTAATTGGACTGACAGCAGCAGCAGGCAGTGCAAAAGCAGAGGCAAAAGCGCCGGTCTGGGGCGGCATGGGGAGGCTTCTGCCGCTACACTGTCGCACGAACCGGCAGAACTGCCGCACGAACTGGCAGAACCATCCAGAATGCAACGGCAGCGGCAGCACTGCCGCCAGAGCTCATAAAAACGCCGCGCTGCCGGTCCGCCACTCATTAAGGAAGCGACTAAGGAGGCAAGTCCCGGCGCAGCCGAGGCGCCCGCCGACGTCGGGTTTTGCACTCGCTCTTACTCTCCTGTCTAGCTGTCTGTTTAACTTTCACTACTTGCCACTTTATAATTATACCTGGTTGTAGCTTAGCACCTTCACCCCACTTTATGCTGCTACAGTTGCACTTTACTGCTCTAGTCTGTTGCACTACGTCACTTACTGTTTCTTGTATTGTTTGTATTTGTCCTTTTTCTTATTGCACTGTCTATTGTCTTATTGCACTGGGGAACAATGGAAACATTATTTCATCCCTGTATATGTCCTGACATACACTGGAGTGACAAATAAAGAACCTTGAACCTTGAACCTACTAGTACTAATGATGACTATTTATTTATTTATTTACTTACTTAACTGACATCTGTTTTTCAGGCATATCGGCTCATGCGGTTCCCCAGGATATCCCTTTGGAAATTGTCAAAATCAGAGAAACCATCACTTTACGATGCCCACGGGATACAAGAAGAGATGTTATTTGCTGGTATAAGCAACGCTCTGGACGTATGCCCCAACTGGTTTCTAGAGGCTATTCACAAGCAGAACTACAGGGAGAGTTTAACGACTCACGTTTCACCTCAAACTTGAGCAATGCTGAAGCCAAATTAACCATCAGGAATATCAACCAAGACGATGAAGCAACATATTTCTGTGTAGTAGGATCAACATTTGGTATGACATTTGTAAATGTCACATATCTGGTTGTAAACGGTACAGTATGTTACATTCAGTATGGGTTCTTCTGACATCTTTACTTTAATGTCTCATCAATATACTGTTGTATTGTATAATATGAACTGGGGTGTAATATTGTATTGATTGGTATTACCTTATATCCACAGACTATGAGAGGACAGTCCACCAGACCTTGGTACCAGTGTCAGTGCCTCTGGGAGACCCAGTGACACTGCAGTGCAGCTGGCTTCTCCCAGGAAGAGACAGCGGTTCCCTGTGTTCTGCAGGACGCAAGGTCTTCTGGTTCCGATCTAATGATTCCCATCCTGGCATGGTTTCAGCCGCCTGGAATAGGAGCAGGACATGTGAAAATAGAACCGTGGCAGGTTCAGCTCCACAGAGATGCATCTACAGTCTCCACAAGGACAGTGTCCACCACTCTGATGCTGGGATGTACTACTGTGCTGTGGCTGCATGTGGGGAGATTCTCTTTGGCAACGGAACCAAGCTGGATATAAGTAGGCCATGCATTTGTTATCAACAAAATGATGTATTTATTTATAAGTGATCAAATAGCCTAATATGACATGATTTTTGAGCGGTGCCTAACTGTTCCATTACATATGTATCCATTCGAAAAGCTGAAACACTGCCGTGCTACACCTTCCACAGTTGTTTCCGCACGTACATGAGCCATGCTATCATTATTTTTTGATGAGAGATCTGTCGTATAGTTTAATTAACTTGTGTATTAAATTTCCCCTTTCACTCGAGAGGGAACTATTTCATCCTCTGAGTTCTTAAAGGCAAAATTAACTTTTCATTTAGTAATATATATTTTTTCTGTCTCTGATTCCAGGGCAGACGGATCCACGACCACTTGTCATTCTACTGGGGTTACTATTACTATTGGCTTGCTCAGGGATAGTGAATGTCGTTCTTATTTGCAGAAATCAAAAGTGTGTTTGCCATTGCCAAGGTAAAATAGATATTCCTGTCCTATAATCATCAATGTCATAAACATTGTTGTTGATGGGTAGAAACCTGTTTCAATTCGTCAACAAATCCCATATAGTCACAAGACTAATAGTTGATTTTCATTAAATGTTTTAAAAATAGCAAAAATAGCTGATAGTATTCTATAGAGATGGCTGAGATGCAGCGATGACTTGGGCTAGTTTCTGAAGCCCAATTAATAAATTTGGTTTAAATTACAATTCAAAAGCAAGCCACACCAAATGTATGGCCACATTTGGATGAAGGAAATGTTGGCCACACAGCACCAAACAGGAAAAATCTCTCTTTTGCAACCGCTGTGGATATTTATTATTACATTCCCTCCTGGCCTGCATCCACATCCTTTGACTATTGCAGCATATCCCTGTACTTTGAACAAATTAGTTGACAGTAATAGTTACAGTAATAGTTCCTTTTCCAAGATATATCAGTATCACTCTGGAATGGATTAAGAGTTTCTGCTAAGTACCTAAACCATAAACACTTTTGGGTGAAATTCACAGTTTCAGAAACACACTTTGGAAACTTAGTTCATGTTCTTGATTTTAATTCCAAGCATTTTTTTACTTGTAGTAAAACCGAACAGTTCATCTCATCTTAAACACGACCAGTCAGCTGTCCATCTGTCAAATGATCTGGTAATTATTTATTCCAGCAACAACTTCCACTATAGTTTTACACACTTTAACTGATATCTAAGCATTTATGGATCAAACATGTACTGTATATGCTTTCTGAACTGTCACTATGTTTCCTATCAGATTGTCCTCTGTTGTGTTTTAAAACCAGAATGGAGATATTTCTCTTTAGGCTGAAAATAATGAGTTAATGACATTAATTAATTTTGTTGATTAGTCTGATTAAAAATTTTAACACAACTAACGCATGTGCACACTAACACCTCATCCTCACTGCCATGAGCAAGTGAGTGGCAGCGTTTCGACAAAGTCATTGCAGGAAAAATTGTCCTAGCGTGTAAAAAATACAAAGTGTTTGGGGCCACAAAATTGTGCTCAAAGGGAGACTCTCTATAGGCACCAACCCAATGTATGGGTGAGACATGCATGCATGTTGTGAAATTCCACACACAACAAATGATGCAACAGTTTATGTGATATCCACACTTTTGTTGTTTTCATTCCACAGCCGCCAGACTCTGGAGCAGGCATCTACGAGGTGAGACTCTACATTCTATGCTTAAAAATCACTGTACTGTACTGTATAGAAATTACGGCACATGATGGAATGTTCGAAGGCGTATAAGGCACGCACACTATCTTTAGGCAAAGGAATTACTTCTTAGTAGGGCATTTTAAATTCACATGATCTTCATGAGATCAACCATATAACTGAAGACCCTGTGATAAAGAATCCATTCTACAAAAAGTAAATTCTTGGCCTAAAGTTGTTGTGTGGGTACTATACCTCCTCCTTCTTTCCCCCAAATTACCGGCATACAAAATCTATGACACTAAAAGCATACAAATAATGTACAGGCATGTCACTCCCAAAACAGAAAAAGAAAAAGAAAAAAAAAATCTTCCATTTATCTTGTTACTTATTATCCTAATTATGAAAGGTTAATTATGATTCTAAGATATGATCACTATATGTTAGCAATTATCATCACTATTAAATTAAATTAAATTATTATTGTTAAAATATATACTGTATGTAGGAACATTGGTTCCTTCCTACATACATTATAACATTTGTCCCACTCTCTCTTTCTGATAGGGACTGGCTCCTCATCACGAGGACACCTACGAGACCATTTAAGTGAAAGCAGTGGTCAAAGGCAGTGCATTCTTAGGGCAGACTGAACGGATGGCAAACCCTAGTTCCCAAAAGTGTCCTTGAGCAAAATAATGATCTGCTAATTGCTCCCGATGTGCAGGTTGGTGCCTTGCATGGTTTCCTCCGGCATAGGTGTATGCATGGGTGTGTGAATGAGTGACTGTAATGTGCAATGTTTGTGCCTTACATAAGGCACATTATGCATGCACCATTTACCATTTATGTGCACAAATGTATGCTAAAGAACAACAAAAACCCAATAAAGTTATGTTTAGACTAACACTTAACCACATAACCTGCTTACATTTGCATCTCTGCTCTCCTGTTTTGCCGACAGCTCACATTTTATTTCAACACATTATGTACAATTATCCATTTGATGTGCATTCTTACCCTGTATTTGCTGTAAAATAATACAAGTGTAGAATTGAACAGTATGTCTGGTGTTGTTATTGCAACAGCATATAGTTTCTGTTTCAGAGTGGATATCATTGTTTCATTGGCAACAGAATAAAAGTTAAATAGGCTATAACCAGTGATGGGCAGTAGCTTGTTACAAGTAGCTAAGCTACATAGCTTAACTACATTTTCCCGAACTTGTAGTGTAGCTTACTACATTTGTTCTGGGAATAGCTTGTAGTGAAGCTACACTACTTGTTTCGAGTAGCTTGTAGTGAAGCTACACTACTTGTTTCGAGTAACAAGGATTGTAGCTTACTACATTTTCCCACACACATTTTCAAATTCCACCCATTTTTAATGGGTAGAAAACCACTAATATACATCCCAAAACTTAAACATGCCACCATCCTATGTTCAAACCCTCCGCTAAATTATTATCATTATGATTTTTACCCATATTGTTTTATCATTATGATTAGTATTTAGAAAGTTGTACATTAAGATGAGATATATATTTATATTATGTAGTGATGATGTAGCAAGCTACATCAAGCTACTTTTGTCATGTAGCTTGTAGTGTTGCTTGCTACAATTTTCTGGCGATAGCTTGTAGAGTAGCTGAGCTGCATTTTTTCGAGAGTAACACGTAGTGTAGGTTACTACATTTTCCCAGTAACTTGCCCATCACTGGCTATAACATTAATTGATGAATAACTGAGTTGTGTCTAAACATTTTATATTACACAAAATAGAATTTTGAAATTATACTATATATGACATAGAACTTTGCTTTTGGTGTCTTTATTCATCCTGTGGGGAATTCTGGTGTCAACCAATGTGTGTTGTTCAGTCTGGGCACAGTCATGTTTGGGGCATTTCTGGACTACTGTGGGGCAGACCGATTCTACAGCGCCGGGCACTGTAGCGCTCAGTTTTACTTATAAATGTATGTATGTATGTATAGAACATACATACATAGAGAGTATGTATACTCTCTATTACTCTGGGATTAGAATTTAAGTGAGTAAATTGCTTCAACAGGGTCAGATCAGATCATTGGTATAGGCCTAAATTTCAGATTAGATAGATGGCACATTGATATGAAAACACAATTACAATATTTCAATAATTGTGAAAGTAGATCACAAATTCACAATGTAACCTTAATAATCTTACAAACATTGTTTTTATGATTTTCCAACAACTTCCAAAGTAGCAGGTGTGCAGCAGATGTGCTGTGAGCATGTACAGCTGCATTTTTTCATAGATAAAGTATATAGTGTCACAGTCCCACCCCAACTTGAGGTTCCCATTCATTTTTTCTAGTAGACATTTCAGTTTTTATTTAAAGATCTGTAAGCCTAGGATAAAGCCATATTGGATGGTGACAACTCATGACAATAAACAATTATTGGTATTTGGGGCAAACAATTAATTAGAAAGGAAAAAAATGCAAGGTATAGCATTTTTTTGTTTTTATTTCTAATTATTAGCATGGCTCAATATTCAGATTTGCCACTGTCCGGATTGGCTATATCCGACTGTATGAGCCTTGCATTCTTTAGTCTTTAGTTTAAATAAGGGGTCGGCAGCACCCATCAAACCCATAATGATGCAAATACGAGACTCCCGAGAATAGCAGATCTACAGGCACACAGTGCATCTCATTGTTGTTTCATAGATTTTAATATCTTACTTACTGTAGAAACTAGAGCTATGACTGGCATATTAGCAGGAAGTGAATACTGGATTTGACATCTACTTGCATACATTTTGATTTTGCCCAGATGAGGGCGACAATGTCTGCTGAAAAACAAATCTTTACTGCTGTAAAGATGAACACAGATGTATTTATGACACCATAGTGAGTGAGGGATCAAATAAGAGTGATTAATGTTTCCCCCGCTTCTGTAGGGGACTCTTCTTCAAGAAAGATGGCCAATGCAAACATTCTCTGGATTGTACTCATACATAATGTTGTATGATACAAAACACTGAAAAAATCCCCAAATCTTTATGTGTTTTGTAACATGATATGATCTGCTTAATTCATTTCCAAAGGGAGTCACATGACTTGATGAGATAATCTTGTCTCATGTGACAGAAAACATAAATCTCATAAGATTATGTTGGTTTATCAAACTTAAAGGTGTGACTGGGGCCAAACAGAGATAGAGCCATGTTGTATGTTGGTAAAAAGTGTCCTATAGCACAGTTGAACAAGTGATCCCTTTGAACGTCCTGCCCCCCTTTCTCTCTGTCTCTCACAAAATGTTTAACTGTTAGACACTTGTAGACAATTAAGTACATTTTTAATACTGAATAATTATTAATTCTTCAGCTCAAGTAGCAAGCCCTAATGAGGAGATGGAGGTGTGTCTCAATCAGGCCTCAAACATCTGTTAACAGACATTTGGTTGTAGTGTGCTGACTCATGGTTATTCAAAGCAACCGGTTCACCTGACAATGTAGATGGCTCTGTTTAAAAGTTTAATTTAGGAGATGGTTATCTAATCCATGTGTATTGTGCATGCATGTACAGTATACCTGCACATAGTACATAATACTTGTCTGAATACTGCACAGGTACTTGCTTAAAGTGCACTGTCTGTGAGGCACAAACAGTTGCGTGTTGGTCTTTTCCTGACTTGGGAACTGAAACTAATGCTGTCAGGCAGTATAACCACGACTGACTAAAATCTGCCTATTCTGGGCCTCTCCACCCGAGCTACACATCCTGTTATACTGTACATCTCAACCTTCAGGTGTATGCATAGTTGTTAACCGCCTTAGTGGTTATGTTTGTGATCTGCAGTATATGGCTTTTTCTTCCCTTTCTTGACACAGAAACTATACCATGAAGTGCAACAATACAAGAGAACGCAATACACAAGAGAACAAAGGCTATATTATGTCAAATTGTAGAAGAAACGTTTTACAGTATCTCTGTCTTACAGTAATCTTTTGTGTTTGTTTGTAATGCCCTAATTGGTCATACTATGTCACACAAGTATAAAAATAGGCAATCTCAAAACACTCTGTGAAGTGACTTGTTTTTAACTTGTAGATCTGTTTTTGGAGTATTTTTTGGCTGCAATTCCTGTACATGTAGGTGTAGGGAGAGTAATGATAGTGTCTTGTAGTGCAGACAAATCAAATTGAAGGTCTACTTTAAAGTGCATGAATGAATGAATAAAACAATTCTCAGTATGCTGAAATGGAAAGGAGTGGCATTTCCATTTCTTTCACCATAGTAAATGCTGTGTTCATGGTCCGATTGTTTTACACACAGGTCAACTCCCCTTTAATGTCTATGCACATCCATGTGTGCATGTCCCTGATAGGGTATGTAAGTAGAAATCCAATCTATACAGAGGACATATTTTGTCCTGTGTTAATCTCATTATCTAGATCTCTTCCACAACAAGTCAAGTGGAATATTACTAGAAGCAGAGTGGCTTATTGTCAGTCTCAGTAACACGTTGGAGACTGTTATCCGCTACAATATGCCAAAGTTTGCCTGTTATCTCTCTGCCACATGCAATTGTGGACAAAATCTAATCCCCTTGTCTTCTAGGGAGGGTGCATTGCAATGTGTCATGCAGATCGGTGCATTTATAGGTAAGAATGTGAAAATCTTCCTCAAGACGGCGTATAACAGGTCGTTCTAGAAAACCACCTAGCCGAACATCCACCTAGACGCCCACCTAGACGAACGTAACCTGTACAACTCGGCTGTGCCTCGGTCTGTTATTAGGAAACAACTCACCGGTTCGCCAGGTGTTATCCCTTACTTAGCTGGTAACAGATGGACGGTCACGCGGGCACACGGACGGAGTGCAAAACATACGCTACACCATGTCTTCGGCCTGGTGGAGACAAAAAGTTACACAATAATTTACAATAGAGTTGAGTCATTAAGACATACTGTAGAGCAGGGGTCAGGAACCTTTTTGGCTGAGAGAGCCATGAACACCACATATTTTTAAATTAAATTCGGTGAGAGCCATGCAATTTTTTTCAGCTTTAAACTAAGTAGAAATTAGTTAATGAGTTAATAAGTTAAGTTTAATAACATTCTTATGCTGTTGCTATTTTATTATTGCATCTTCTCAAAAGGGTTTTTTTTTTAGATTATTGTATGGAACTTCTTGCACATGTGCACATGGGCCGCTATTATTGACAGCAGAGCAAAATACGTCAACCAGTGTCTGAGTCTGCCTTATCTGCGGTGCCTATGCGTTTAATACTATAGATAAATATTGGATACACAACAAGTGTATGTTTGCCACTTACCAACTGAAATGTCTATATAATTAAAGATTTGTCTGTGAGCCAGATGCAGCCATCAAAAGAGCCACATCTGGCTCCCGAGCCATAGGTTCCTTACCCCTGCTGTAGAGTGATCAGAAAGGGTCACAAAAAGAAGCAAATGTCTATTTCCTCACTGCAGGTCTTTGTTGATGCTATCAGTTGTATGGTTCTTCTTAGCCACTTACTAAAGTGCATTTACACACTGTTCCATGTAATGCCATTACACATTGCATGCAACCCATATGAAAACAATATTACAAAATAATATATTTCAAATATCACAAATATCACAATATATCACAAAAAATACCATGGATATTTGTTTTGCATGTAATATATCATTCTTATAAATTACAAATTTATAATTATATATCATATATGTTTCACTTTACAAAAATACTATGGATCTTATATTAACTTTATTCTCTTACATGAGGATTGTATGAAAGGTGCCACTTTAAAGAGTTTGCATATATAACATTTTCCATGTGGGAATATTAATATTGTATAAAAACATATACAGAGTCCTGATTTACTGTTGATTCTATAGCATTCGGTGTAACAACAGAATGTAACCCCAAAAACGTGGTTATTTTGCAGATAAATGTAAAATGTTCGATATAATATCTGTGTAGAAAGAGTCCCTGGGAAATAAAAGATCCCAGTTCGTGTCCTGGCCCTGGCCTACGTGACTAGCTGCTCCCAAGGCAGTGCTCCTGTAGCACTGAATACCAGAGAACTGAACTGACTGATAATGGCTGATATGCATGTCTATTGATAATTATTTGTGACTGGGTTTGGCCGCCTTAGCCAAACATTCCACAAGTCAGGTTTCCTCAGGCCTGGTCCGGGATCTCTTCCCGATTGGTCCAAGTTCTCTTCCCGATTGGTCCAGGTTCCCCTCACTTTTTTTGGTCCAGGTTTCCCCCGGGCTGGGTTCTCCTGTTACAGTACTCACTTATATGCCACATTTCACTGTATGTAAATCTCTAGTTAAATGGCTGCAGAAGTATAAAATGTGTAGTGGAAGTGAAGTTGTTTCACAAACATATCCTACTGCCATCATTCTGGAAAACCGTACCGGTACTTATAGATGTTAAAAAGATGCATGCTCACATGCACTGCACACAAATATACTGTACATGCATGTACTGTATGTTTGTTATTGCCGTTGTTGTTGTTGGTAGTGGTGGTGGTGGTGGTGGTGGTGGTAGTGCTTTGCTTTAAGCCAATATTACTTACTTTTCTCTCCCATTCAATTGAATCAATTTTATCAGTATACTGTATGTATATTTCTTCATATGTATAAATGTGTAAATAATTAAAACAATTCATTCCTTCCGTGGAATCTATGCTGGGCTGGCCAAGTCTCACAGGAAATACCCCTTTCATGTTCCTACCATTTGCAAGCATCTTCTTAAACCTTGATCATGAGAGAAAACCTTTCACTCCATGTCAGCTTCCGTCTAAACACAATGACTGAAATATTCTTTGTTCTCCTTCTTCTTAGAACAGCGTGTAAGTATTACTTCTGCTATTCTCCTCCGCTGTCAAATTTAAATACTAGCTTCATAAAATATCTTATACAGTACTTGTACATCTATTTATGTAGGCTATATTATTAAAATATTATTAAAAATATTATGTTCTACAAAGATAAGTTATTAAACAGATTATTATTATTATTTATCTGTTTCTTTGGTGGATACTATACAAGGCAATTCGATAAAAATAACATAGGCCTATTACTACTACTACTACTAATGATGCTTATTTATTTATTTATTTATTTACTTAGCTGACCTCTGTTTTTCAGGCATATCGGCTCATGCGGTTCCCCAGGATATCCCTTTGGAAATTGTCAAAATCAGAGAAACCATCACTTTACGATGCCCACGGAATACAGGAAGAGATGTTGTTTGCTGGTATAAGCAACGCTCTGGACGTATGCCCCAACTGGTTTCTAGAGGCTATTCACAAGCAGAACTACAGGGAGAGTTTAACGACTCACGTTTCACCTCGAACTTGAGCGATGCTGAAGCCAAATTAACCATCAGAGATATCAACCAAGACGATGAAGCAACATATTTCTGTGTAGTAGGATCAACATTTAGTATGACATTTGTAAATGTCACATATCTGGTTGTAAACGGTACAGTCACATTCAGTATGGGTTCTTCTGATATCTTTACTTTTATGTCTCATCAATATACTGTTGTATTGCCACATAACATGAACTGGGGTGTAATATTGTATTGATTTGTATTACCTTCTAACCGTAGACTATGACCATGAGAGGACAGTCCACCAGACCTTGGTACCAGTGTCAGTGCCTCTGGGAGACCCAGTGACACTGCAGTGCAGCTGGCTTCTCCCCGGAAGAGACAGAGGTTCCCTGTGTTCTGCAGGACGCAAGGTCTTCTGGTTCCGATCTAATGATTCCCATCCTGGCATGGTTTCAGACCCCTGGAATAGGAGCAGGACATGTGAAAATAGAACCGTGGCAGGTTCAGCTCCACAGAGATGCATCTACAGAATCCACAAGGACAGTGTCCACCACTCTGATGCTGGGATGTATTATTGTGCTGTGGCTGCATGTGGGGAGATTCTCTTTGGCAACGGAACTAAGCTGGATATAAGTAGGCCATGCATTTGTTGCATTACAAAATTATGTATTTGTTTATTCTTTAATTAGATAAGTGATTTTACTAAGTGATTATACTACTATACTATTTTACTATTTTAGTAATACCCCAATAAAACATAGAAGAATGCTAGTTCCTGGCGACAGTGGATTAAGTAATGCTGGTGTTAGGCATCACATTTCATCTTGTGTATAGTATAGTAGTCATTGGTATTTCTTTCATTCTTTCTTCCTTTGATTCCAGAACAGGATTCCAGGAACGTGGATCCACTTGTCATTGTACTGGGGTCACTATTGGCTTGCTCTGGAATCGTGATTGTCGTTCTTATTTGCACCAGAAATCAAAAGCGTGTTTGTGAACATTGCCAAGGTAAAATAAATACTCATGTACAATAAACGTCAACGTCATAAATATTGTTGTCCATGTGTAGAAACCTACTTTACAGAAGGAAAATGTGTTTCACAAGCTAATAGTGCATTGTTATTATTATTATTATTATTATTATTAGTATTATTTTATTTTTCAAATTTTGTTTAACAATATTAAACAAAATGTTTTCAAAAATAGCAATTTATACTTTTAGTTTATTTTTTAGACTCTTTTAGATTTCTTTTGGGGCTTTTATGGTAAGAATTTAGTTAGCCATAAGCTAGTTTCCTTTTTAAAACAACTTTGAGTCCAACTATTTAACTATTAACTATAACTATTTTGCTTGATATTCATTCTATTTTAATTCCATGGTTCTTTTTCTTGTAGTCAAAACAAACAGTTCGTCTCATCTGGAACACGAACAGTCAGCTGTCTCTCTTAATGCTCTGGTAATTATGAATTACTTTCTTGCAACCACTTCCACTATACACACACAATTTGATTTTAACTGATGTATGTCTGCATTTATAGGTCAAACATTTATATTCATGCTTCATTTTGACATCTTAAACCTGATCAGTCTCTGTTCTGTGTTTTAATAGAATTAATGGGGACTTTCCCCTTTACTTTCTTGAAAGTATAAGAATGTCTCAATACTTAATATTAAAATAGCCTGTGTTATTTTGGAGAAGTTGATACGTACGTATAACTGACAACTTGTACACACAGCATGCCTCCACTGCCATCGTAGATCCAACCAAATCAGCCTTCCTCAACCATTCTTACCAGCCGTCTGACATGTAATTTATCCACACCAAAGCCTCGAGGCTTTGGTGTGGATAAATTAATAATGTAATGCAACCCCACAACAAAGCAAAATAAGCAACTGTGAGCTTCCAATTGGCTATGCTTGCATGTAACAGTGGAATGCAACTTCTAGTTTAAATAATATCTATAGTAGTTCTTTAAACTTTGTTGCATCAGGATTACACTCCTCTGACAGTTCCTACATTACAGTAGGTATACACACTTGATCTAACAGCTACCACCCAGTGACCCTATAACCTCATCAGAACACTGATGGAAAGGCTCAGAGTTCAGAACTTCTATAACAGTCAAAATATTGTTTGGCATCATACATGACGAGGTAGTCTTGGTATGAGAACTGCGCTCTCAGTTGTTTCAATAATGTTTTACTTTCTGTTTTGTTTTTCCTCCTGGCCAGTGTGTTTTGTCTTGAAATTGACATAGACAATGAAAGTAGATAAGTAGATTAGATGTAGATGTCCTTCAAATATGATGTAAATTGGCTAAACAATCACACAAATTCAGTTGTTCATGAGATACTGTACATGATGTGTAATGATAAGAGCAACCCTCAGTTCACACAGGGGTGACTTTGTTGGTCCAAAATTAACTGTGTGATTCATTTTTACCACCAGCCCCTGCTTCATTCATTAATGTAAATTTTTGTCTTACAGAAACATTTAATGTGCATGGAAAATTTTATGTCTGAGCGTTATGTCATGTTTTACCATGACGTTATGTCATGATGTACGACAATCAGAGCACCCCTCACTTATTTTTTTTCTTCAAAAAGGAGAATGGGGTGGTTCCTTTACACTTTTTACTTCTTGATTTAAAAAGGAAGTTCAGAAAATCTCAGAATGGCAGGTACAGGAAGGCTCAGAGGTTGAGGATAGGCCTGAACTACAACCTTCAACGGTCTTACTATTTAATATAAACCTTCTTCTTGGAAGCCACTTAAATTGAAATAGACTGGGAACGTTGGCAGATGTGTACAGACGAGATTTGTGGTGGATTCACATAAACAAGGGAGTATACGGTACACTAGATAGACACAGACAACACAGACCCTGCAAGCCAATCCAAAGGAGATGTGCCACCCATACTCAGTTTTGATCTCTGCTATGATGATTCTTTTCTCTAGGATGGTAATGATGCTGATGAAGAATTGAACTATGCAGCGCTGGATTTCCCTGCAAGGAAAGCTGAAGCTAAGAAAAAGATGACAAGAGACTTGCACTCTGAGAGCATATACTCTGCTGTGGCATTGGAATGCTTGTGAACTGCATCAACAGGGTCAGATCATTGGTATAGATTTCAGATTAGATTAGATGCACATTTGTCTGAACAAAATTGGAATATTTTAAGCAAGCAGAGGGAAAGTACCCCCAACAATATTTGTGAGTCATAATTCATGACAATTCTTCAACTAAATCAACAACAATACATCAATACATCAACAATACATCAACTAAACCAGCCAATCGAAGTTTTAAAAAGCTGCCCACCAACTAACAGACAAACCATGAACCAAAAAGAATATTGTGCTCTTCTCACACAAGTAATAATTGTGAAAGAAAGTAGATCTTACATACTACATACAGTACATACCACTTTGGTCCAGCCGACCACAATAATTGTATGCTCTGCGCAAGCAGAGAATACAATTATTGTGGTCAGCTAATGTAATGAAAGATAAAGTAATGAAAAGATATTTGTACTATGCTGACATTATTGTAATATGTATAGTATAAACTGATTATAAAATACCTTCATAGATGCCCACAGTATGCATTTTTGCAACTGCAATGCAAATATTTTTGAGCAGTGCTAGCCAATCTATGTAATGTACAGCTTCGAGTGTGATGTATGATGCTGTATATGATAGACACTCCACACAAGTGAACACATTTTTCATTTGCTAAGAGATGGGGCATGTTATATGTTGTAAATTGATGTAGATTTAGCACCTACATCATATATAAGCAGGGGTCACATTCTGACCCCTGCTTCTTGTTAAAAAAAAACGATATTTAAATAAAGGCTTTTTAATTAGCTGCAGTATGTTACATGCTTTACTGTAGGAAAATGTTGCGTGCCAGGGACCTCAGAAGAAAAGATATGCGTGAAAAAAAGAAAATAACCTCCTCCAAACATTTTTAAGATTGTTAATTTTGCAAAATAGAATATGTACAAGTCAGCAGCATGGCACAAAGTGGCTTGCTGTGAGCATGTCACTGCAGTAGGCTACGGTACGCTAAAGGCTAAAGCAGGCTACTAGAATGTCGCAGTCCCACCTCGACCCCCAAGCTTCTCATTCATTCTTCCCACAGATGTTTTATTTAATAACCTGTAAGCCTGAACCTCCATGCCTACCTACAACTCATAACAATATACACAAATATTTTGGCTGAAAAAATAATTTGGGG
This sequence comes from Benthosema pterotum, assembly GCA_039105355.1. Lineage (NCBI taxonomy): Eukaryota > Metazoa > Chordata > Actinopteri > Myctophiformes > Myctophidae > Benthosema > Benthosema pterotum. The sequence goes on along the minus strand of CM076984.1, from coordinate 27,324,263 downwards.
GGTAAAGAAGAGCAGGATATAGACACTTGTCTCTTTTTTTTTTCATCCTAATTGTTATTTTTCTTTTCACAAAAATTACAGCCATGTTTTGTATAATTCAAATGAAGTGAATACTGGATTTTTAAATTATTCTTATCCCACAATTGTGTAACCCATTCTTTCACCCAGTGTCAATACCTAATGTGATCTTGGGCTCTACACACCCTCTGCCAACCTGGGGAGGCAGCAGACCTGCCTTCAATGCATGAGGTGTTCAAGCTGCCTTCTTTTCACCTGACAGGGGGAGTTTCCCTGGTTGGACGTAGTGTGTGGAAGGAACATGTTATTCCAACCAGTTCCTGTCCCCTCCATCAGGCGCCCACCCACAGCAGCATCTAGTGGAAATCGAACCGAGGACCTTCTAGCTGTGAGGCGAAAGCACTAACCACTATTCCACCATGCCCCCTGTGAATACTGGATTTGGCATTTTCATATACATTTTGTCCACATGAGGGCGACAATGTCTGCTGAGAAACAAGTCAAAGGAGTCAGCACTTTACTGCTGTAAACATGTAGACAAATGTAAGACTACACATTTAGATTTATGACACTAGGATCATTGCCATTGAAATTTTGTACAAGCATTCCCACAAGGCCGAAATACCACCCTTTTAACATTGGCCTGTAATAGCACCACCAGCAGAAGAAATTTTGCAAAACACACTTATCAAATCACTTATCAATGAACTGCCAATGGAGACCTGTGCTCTTAAACAGGCACACATGCACGGTGCGTGCACACACAAACATCAAAGGGAGCTAGAGCCCCTAGCTGCCCTTTTGCCTGTTAATTGGTAAAAAAAAGTGCCCTCTCCATTTAAGTTCGGCAGGAGATAATAGATCCCTTTGAACTTCAATGCCCCCCACCTTCTCCTTCTGTCTCTCTCGTCTCACTGTCTCTCCTGTAATTTCACAATTTGCCAATTGAATTTTGATAGATCACAAAATAACTGACTGAGAGACACTTCTAGATAATTAAGAAAATGCCCCCCGCCCTCCCCATCCATAAGGCTCCCTGGTCTTACGGACAGGGAGCGATAAACGCACGCGTTAACGCCAGGAACGGCACCAGCACTGTTCCAGGTCTGCTCTAGAGGGGTGTGATAACACAAGTGTGAAAAAAGGCTAAACAGAATACAAGTAGGGTGAATCGCGGACCATTCTATCTCTTTCCCCCCAAATATCTGCCACTGGCAGATATTTTCCAAGTTTTTAGACAGCTGGTGGATGGAAAATAAGCTCCACCCACGCGGCTGAATGGCGTATCAGATTGCTGGAAACTCTTGCCCCTGCGGCAATGTGCCACGAGGGTTGGGCTTCATTTCCATGCACCAGCTGTAAAAAAAAAAAAAAACAGTGGATTTTGTCCACATATGGAAAAGCTTTTGTCCAACTCCAAATTATGGGAGAGTTAGAATATTGATAGGTCGAAATTATGGGAAGACAGCTGAGCTGCTGTCTACTGCACTGCACTGCTGAGCTACGTCACATCATTTGGAGCAAGACCCACCCCGAAAGGTTGACTCTCACTTCTAGGCCACATGGCTAAAAATTAGTTTTCGTGCAACGTGGATGAAAATGAAAGCCTGGATGTCGAGGCTAGTCATCCAATGACCTGTTGGTTGTATCCAATCTCCTCCCGCCTACATGTTGAAGTGTCCTTAGGCATGACATTGAACAGCAAATTTCCACCTTGGCATGGCTTCTGCTGCAACCGGTGTGAATGGGTGGGTGAATGAACCAGTATCGTGGTAAACGGTAATACCGGTATATTGCCTAAGACTACTTCCAATGCCACATGTCAACCTCCTTGTTTCTCTTCCTGTCTCCTGTCAGCAGACTGTACACTATCCAATAAGACATAAAGGCGGAGCCATCAGAGCTCCATCCAGGTCCGGTCCTGTTCACAATTTATATTAACAATATTATTTCTAATTTAAATGACTGTCATGGCCATCTTTACGCTGATAACACTGTTTTATATTGTGTTGCTGACACTTCTCAGATTGCCATCACTCCATCAGTAAGCTGCAGCATGCTTTTACTACGGGGACATTATTTTCAAGATTGCTGATCCATCCACCTTTTTTAATATTTGTTTTTGACTTTTGTGCCTTTATTAATGATTACAGTGAAGATAGACAGGGAAAAGGGACAGAGAGAAGGGGAGAGACATGCAGCAAAGCTAATCGTGAACGGGACTCGAGCATGTGACACGCCGTCAGGCGAGAGTCTATATTATGTGGCATGTGCATGGACCACTAGATCAGTGGGCGCCTGCCTGCTCCATCCACCTTAAAGCACTTAGATACTGTCTATCATTCTATTCTATCATTCTGGTTAGCTCATCCATCCGGTTGCCTAGGCTGCTATAAGCCAGCTTGACTGTATGCCGCAGGTTGGATTCCTGATTTAAAGTTGTCAAACTAAAACTAGTAACGAACTCTGTCAAGATGCCAACTGCAACTTGCGCGTCTATGTAAGCAGAGCTTGCGATGAGGTGCGCTCACCACAGTCTGGGTATGATTGCTGCTATAAACTGCTGTATAGTCCCTATAGAGCAGCCTGAGTAGCACTGCTGCTCTGAGTCGCTATAGAGCAGTCTTGGAGCTCTTTGATGTCTGGATACGACATCAGATACGATTGCTGCACTGTAAATACCTTTAGTTTATATTGTCTACAAAAACGATTGTGTGCAAGCGCTGTTTTCAGATTTAATTTCCATTGTTAAGCAGCAGTGTTTGCTAGGCGTGAAGCAAGAAGCTGGCCATCACTATTTGAGGCCGACATTTACTTTGTGGCTACTTGACGTTCATAATGAAGGAACTAACGATCCTTATTACCAACACACCTGAGGGTGAGCTCAGCCCTCAGGTTGTTACATGCAGAGTAATGTTAAAAGGCTGTTAACAAAGCCAGCGCTGTGTTGATCGGCCTTCACAATGTATATGAACTGACACTTCAAAGAGAAGTGGGTTGTTGTCATGGCTGAGCTGCTGCCGCCGTGCTGGACTAAAGAATTGCATCTAGATCAACATCCATCTATGGTGGACAATGCTCATTAGCTCATTTTAATTAGATTACATGTCATTGAAGATTTTTAATTAAAAATATGGTCAGAGCTTGGCATAAAACGATTCACGGTTTGCCGTAGCCTACTATGCACGCAGGCTCGACTCCACAAGGTTGTATCGAATTCGACTGAATTAATGAGCTCATCATTCATGGACTGGATGCTAATTTAGGTATCACGATGCGTCGGCAGTGCTGCTGTCGATTTCTTTGCATTACTCTGTTTTATGTATCTGTATATCACTGTGGGAAAGTAGCTGTTTATCTCGAAGCCAGTCAAAACAGTGCCTGAGTCAGGGACTTCAGACACCTAAGCAATTTCAATATGGCGCAAGAGCTAGTAGGATGGTTCACAGAAACTATACTTTCTATGCTCTGTGTTATTTTCATTCATTTGAAAATCATTTATTTTGAGAGACACATTTAGACAAGACTACAACAGATGCTACCTCTATATATTCCCAATAAGGGTGGTAATAATAATAATAATAACTAGAGCGATGAAATTTACAACTGCAGAGCGTGGTTGCCCTCGATGATGTAGGAAAAAAAACTACTGGGTTACTCTAAAACAAACTATTGGGTTACTCTAAAACAAACTACTAGGTTACTCAGTAGTTTGTTTTCGAGGACTCTATTGGTCTACTCTAGAGTCTAGAGTCTAGACCAATAATAAACTCCCAGGATTACAATAGTGTGCTTGCCTATGGCAACCACACTACCACATTTTAATAATAAAATGGAATGCACTGAAAGGGAAATTATTAGCTGAAACAGAATACCAAATATAGGAAACAGTTTGGCAGAAAAAAGAAAAGTCGGTATATGATTAATACAGCAAGTGAAGGCCACACGCCCCTGAAGCCTGCCATCATGCCAGAATTCTCTGCCCACCTCACCGGGCACAAGTCTTATGTCCAATAGCGTGCAAGTGGGCATCACCACCCCATGACGAAACCACCAGAAGGCACGGGGCATCCCCGCCACCTCACACATCAGAACAGTGAGACAGTATACACAATGGGAGGTCACTCATTGGGGGTGCATAACATAATGCGGCCCACATGTTAACATGAGAATGCTGATATACTGTACTTCAGCTGTTGCAATTACAAACATGCAAACATGATCTGATTTAATCTATAATTTAGAAATATAGCATAAAATAGCTGATGTGTCAATACAGTGGTCCTCTGGACTGGAAAGCGTGTGGAAATATAGTGGTCCTCTCGATCCTCAACGCTGCCCATCCATCATCATAATAATGCAGCCTAGACAGTTAGAATCAGTTACACTAGGCCTACTCTCTTTCATGAAGTCCCAAAATGGAGATACCAAACCACCGGAATTTATCTCTGCCCTTCATGTTATTTAGGCCCCTCTACATATGGACGTATGCTCTGCATTGTTAAGACATATACTTACAGGTGAGGAGGTTCTCATGAAGCATGGGTGCGTTTCCAAGCAGGTGATTCCATTTCAGCATGCTGCCGTGACGGATATCTGTCTTCAAGGAGAGACGTTCTGCGATTGTGAGAAAGTCATTATTATTGAGCAAAGGGGGAGATGAGGCAGAGGATTTTTTTGCATTTCATCAATCATCAGACAACCTTACCAAACACCTCTCAACAGAAAGCTGCTTCTGTGAAGTAGTGATCTATTTGTATTTGTAGCAGTTGATGTTCCCAGTAGTGTGATGTGACCGTTCAGTAATCCCACTGTTTGGTTCATATACCTTAGTTTTTGGGTCACGGATTCTTTTTTGCAGCACTTTGGTAACCCTCTGTACTAGTGTGTTATGGCTATGTGTGTTACGGCTATGTATAGTCTCTACTTTGTTGGGTGGAAACCTTATATGAAATGTTACTTTTCAGGATTCAAATTGAAAAACAGTAAAAGCAGCAGATCTCCAGAGCTTGCAAAATGCGTTTGTGTGTCGTACTATGGCCAAGTAGGGCATTCATTTACATAAAGTAGTTTCTAACAATTTTGTTTCATTTTATATGTTGGCAGGTCCGACCCCTACACATTACCCTCTGAGCATTTTTTGGTCTAAAACACGTTGATAACACGTGTTTTTGTGGCTATACAACACGTCTAAAAATCGGTAAAAATGGTGTAAAAGTGAAAGTTTAAAACACGTCTAGCCCAACACACGTGATAAACACCAAGCTTATTTACCCACTAACAACCCTTAAATGTGTTTAGGCTGCATGCAGAGATCAGGTATGCAACGTACGGTTGTTATATTTTATCAATATGTCTGCAAAACCGGATTAAATAAACTGGTCTAAAAAAAACACCCCATCTAGCCGGTGTAAATCACGTGTTACATTTAGACCATACGTGTTTTAACCGTGTTGTGCTCAGTGGGTAGAGTACTTTCTCCCTGCTCTTAAATGATCAGGGATCAATTAAGGGGGAAAAATGCACCAGAACCATATAATAATAATTTTGTCCAATCTCTTTATGAGTTATCTAACTGAACTACAAATAACATTATCATTGTGCATTGTTGTGCAAAGAATTGTTTATTCATCAACGCATTGTAATATTTAACGGTATGGAAAAACATTTTTGCACACACACCAAAAGCAGGGCATAGGAGGGGAACCAGGAGTCAAGAACAGCCTTTGAAAACCTAGTTTGATCTTGATCGTGGGGGGAAAAAAGAGAGAAAAAAAATCCAAAGATCGGAGCTCTCATTTTTCAGATTATTAATAGTAATAATAAATAAATAAAACACCCTACATGGGCCTCTTTCAGACTGGATATTTCCAATGGCAGCTATGGTCCTCGGGCAGATGCATGAAAAGAGAAACATCTCATAACTAATTCTTTAACTTCCTTCCTTCTTGTTGTGTCTGTAGGGTGAAAATAACTCACAAGCCTCCACTCTCTGGCCAAGTAGTAACCTGGAACCTCCACAAAGTTTGTAGAGCGTTGGTTGGTTTTACTCAATTTTTGTGAGAAAAATCTTTAAACCAGAAAGGAGTAGTTCTATCTCAACCATCTCTCAGCCCTGTCCACAGGAAATAATCAGGGGGGCTTCATTTCTTTCCAAAGGGGGCAGCAAGTTCTCCACCCATATATAGCAAGCAAATGTGCACATCCCAGTATACAATAAGCAACAACAGAAAAGCCTTTTCTGCCAGCATAAATTGCCTACTTAAATTGTAGGTACAAGAATAGGCTCCAATTACAAGAGAACAACAAATAACATTATTCTAGCCTAGAGAACAAACCAAGACATGCAATCATGTTTCCACATCACATATCATGATTGCATGGACCAACAACAAAATTATCAAAAAACCTTACAATTATGCTGAGCATTTCCACGGCAATGAAGGGAAGAAAAAAGGGCTTTAAGCTGCAGTGTGCACTACCATTCACCAACAACAAATATAGTTGGGCATTCATTTATAGGCTTCGTGTTAGCAGCAATGCAACTCTAGATTCTTTTATAATTGGAATTGAATCTAGCGTTGCAATTCCGTCCATTGACTCCCCCATTACATTTTTTTTCTGAAATTTCATCTGCGATCTGCTTGTATTAAACAACGTTACACTCACCAACTTTCAATCCGCAAAGCTTTTGTGCCATAAAAATCCACCGTAGACATGTTATGAGTTACTTTCTGTCCGAAATATTCCTCAACAAACATCACAAACTGCCATTTTGAAAATAAGAGCTGAGGGGTAGTGCTTGTTTTATATACTGACACACACCTGGTGCACACCTATTCGGTGCACACGCAGTAGCGCCACCTGCTGTTTGAAAAGAGAACAGGCTTACCAGTAAAGTATGACATCTGTTCAGTTACAGGTGTTTTAAACTTAAAGTAGTATGTCACATGGTTACATTCCCACCCCATCTGTAAATCCCACCCCATCAACAATGTGCCTACCATTGTAAAATTCACAGTTATCAGTCTTGTATTTAGTTAGTAGGTTACATCTCCAAGTTGTTAATAAACATTTCAATCAAAAGCAGCTCCGCTCCACCATTACGTTTCCTAGCATTTATTAAGCCTGTTGTGTGTGCACAACAGGCAAAGCAAGGGATTATGGGAAGGGAAAGGATTCATGTACGAGCGCTGTCGAGAATGAGCACAGGAAAGAAAAAACTAAACAGCATCAAAAAACAAGCTTGTGGGTTTGCTGTGAGCTTATTATCTGTCATATAATACATCAGTTATGTTTTGAGAGGTAGTATATGACGTGAGGACTGGTGGTTCATCCAGAAAACAACTTAAACACAAACTGTCCTGTCTGCGTGCACAAAGCAAACCAGCGTGCGCGCTCTCTGGGCGCTCATGCATGAATTCCACCGGCCTGTAGTAGTACCAAACTTTATTCAAGCCTGGAGGCCCCGTCGGTGGATGTGGGAATAGTTAGGATATTCGTGTACCCGGAAGCAGAGCGGAGCAGCCAGTCGTCACGTGACTACACAGAGCCTCTCTGAGTCCTAGCTGCAGTTGGGAATACATCGTTTTCAATGAGAACGGCGCAAATAAGAGCTATTTTAGGTACGCCTGCAAAATAAATGACGACTTTTTAAAAGTATCATTAAGTCATGACTACCGTCTGTGTAATGTTTATGTTGTACTATTATTAAAGAACAAGGTTTTAAAGTCATTAAAGCTGGATTAAATATCTGTGTCCAACGCATTTCTGCATACTCCTATATGAGTCCTACTGCTACTCCTACCTGCAATAGGACTCAGCTGCAGCCTCGCAGACAGTCTCGCGAGAATGTCAGTTGTTAACAGTTGTGTGAATGGGGTGCTGTTGCCTCTATGATCCTCCAGCAGAGCGAGCGGCCGGGCGCATTTGAGTGAACGGGAATATCCTAACTCTCCCACTATAAGGCTCTGGTTGTTGTCAACAAATCATGTGAACAAAACATTCGTCAGGCTCAGGAAATGCAGTGCTAATTTTTGAGGGGAGGGGGGTTGTGTGGGGTTAGGTAGCGTTTTAGCCAATTCACAGCACAGCAGTCTCCAGCAGATTCTAAATGAGCCAATAGTGGAGGTGAGCTGGAGTTAGATTCTGTTTTTAAACAAATCTGTTTACAAACACAGCCTAAAAATGCCCCTATTACCTTTGATTTTACCGACGGCACGGGTGTGCGGCCGCGGGCCCCTCACACATTCACGTTATCTGCGTCACGGTAGTTGTAGCTCCTTTACCCCCTCACAGCTCAGGAATCCTTGACGTGAAACCTGTTGAAGACCCCAGCTGCTGAGTTTTATCGTATGCTACTGCACTTCTTTGCAGAGCAGGCAGCATTCTTTTCACAATTAACAAACAATGAAATGCATAGATGCTAGTCATTTCATTGTTTATTGCTGGAATACATAAACATTTCACAGAACCACAAAAATCCATGCTATAATTTGGCTTTTAAAATGTAATCTGCCACTGGTGGCAACTTTACACAGAAACAAACTCACCAGAGTCTGGACTCTGGAGAGAGCCAAAGGCATGTGTGTTTATGATTGACAGATGTTGTTGGCACGGAGACAGGCCAGGCAGACAAACTGAGCGGAGAAGCTTTCTGGTTTTAGCTGCCTGATTAGCTCCAACCAGCCAGACAAGCTTCTGCTTAATACCACCGAAATGGAGAACAACAAATACCAAAACAGGTGACCTATTTTGGCCAGGATAATGGGATTAAACCCATATCTCTCAGTGGCAGCTATTTCATGGTAAACTACTATTCACATTTATGTACTTCATTTTCAATATTTATTTATTTTTTCCTTTTGGCTAAAAACCTACACTGCCACCAATGACAACCTCCACATCAGTCAAACAGCCTTACAGCACTTTCTCCCAGAGTAAAATACAAAAAAGTAAAAAAGATCTTGCTAATTCCCATGCAGCAAAGTAATTAAAATCACCAGAACTGTGACTGTTGCGTACCAGCGTACTTTGGGACAATGCAAGTTGGGAACCAAGTATTTTAACCGTTTGTGTCCCATGGAGATCTCTGGTTCAACTGTCTGTCTGCCTGTGTCTGAAGAGTGCAAACTGGTTATGAAAAGTGGACTGGTTAAGAAATGAAATCCCTCAAGGACAGACACTACACTCCCTGTGGTGGTGTGGAACATGTCAATTCTGAAGTCATTGGGACAAACGTCTCTCGATTTACGCGGAATACGTACAATCGTATAGAGACATGCTCTGGGTTTGTTGAAATATGAAGTAGTTCATGTCATTTTGTGAGGGTCACTGGGGCCACACATTAAAAGTAAATTAATAAAAAAAAAAAACGAATATCAGTTCTATTGTTGAATTAGTTATGAAAATATTAGCACAGGTTTTGTTTGACCCTTCTATCACAGGGAACTGTGTTTTTTATATCCATATCACTACATCCAAAAAGTCCAGAAATTTACAAAATGATACTTGCAAATGATTATGGCATCATCATGAATCACAAAGACATCATAAGACATCATCGCCTATAAAACTTGTATAAAATACAGTATATAAGTAAGTAATTTCACATGCACACCTCACATTCCCACACTTGCACGCACACACGGACGCACGCACAGACACACAGACACACAGACACACACACACACACACACACACACACACACACACACACACACACACACACACACACACACACACACACACACACACACACACACACACACACACACACACACACACACACACACACACACACACATTATAAACTTGCGTTCGCAATGACTACTGTGTTGGGCTGCAATTCTGGTGGATTGTGATGACTGTGTTCAGAGTAGCGTTCACCGCGATGGACGTCCAGGTAGGGATGCCAGTCATCAGACGGAGAGCACAAATACTTCACCCGCTGTGGGAGCAGGAGGTCAGAGGTCAGGGAACACTGGCACACATACAGGTATCTCAAAAATAGCAGCCCTACAAGCTCAAAGTGCAGCATGGAGTATGGTTGAAGTGGCAAAGTGCATGAGGTTAACGCTTAATGCAATTTATTTCAGATAGGGCGTTTTGGTTGGCTGTAAAGGCCAAGAAGTATTTTTGTCACTCAGTAGGCATTCCTGCAGTGCTTTTCAGGTGATGATGATGTCACATGCATACCATGCAGATTATAAGACATTTTGCTGCAAGAACCGACTGGTACAACTCCAAGGACCCCATGAGGGTCAGTGGACAAGACATTCACTTTGAGAACCACTGCAGTACAGCACATTGCTTTTGTATACTGGCAATTATGCCCTGAAACAATCGCCGACAGCATAGCTCACCTTCCACAGGCTGCCCTCTGCTTTGAGCAGTTTGTACACAGCGACAATTGGAATCCAGATGATGCAGAACAGAGCCATGCACCAGCCTAGCGCCAGGCCCCAGGCTGGGAACTCCACGTCTCCATAGGTAGGAGGAACGAACGGCGACAGAGACCAAATCAGGATGGCCTGTGGACAGATCAGAAATAAAGTGTCATGCTAATGACCATCATGCTCTTAGAGACTCCCGTCAGGAAAGACAAATGTGCTACAGCACCACGACACTTAAATAAGGGATAATGCACTATGATACGGTATTCTGAGGTGCTGAGTTATAGTAGAATGTAAAAAACAAGTTATCTCTGTCCAGTGGAAACCTCATGTATTCAAAACCTCATACAGTACACTGTGGGGGAACAAACAAAAAGCTTTTGCCCAACAATCACACAGTAAAATAAGTGTACTGTGTTCTAGAGTAGAGTCATAGCCTACATTATGTACTCACCAGGATGATGCAGGGGGTGATGACAAACCAGCAAGCTCTCCACCACAGCCAGAACCAGAAGCTCTTCTTCCCTATCATCATTTCTATGTCTTCAATGAAACGGTTACCACCTAGACAGCACAAACACACACACACACACACACACACACACACACACACACACACACACACACACACACACACACACACACACACACACACACACACACACACACACACACACACACACACACACACACACACACAGTCCATTTGAGTCCAGCCTCCACTCACCTTTTTATTATACGTTATTGTACATCTCTGCAAACTCTGTTCACATGTACAGTACCATATATGTAGAAGAAGCCAATGACCTCCAAGAGGCCAGCTACTAGAAGAACCCAGGTAGCAATAAAAGTGTCCATGATCGTCACCCAGTATATTCCTGCCTGTCACATGAATACATGCACGCGTGTACACACACACACACACACACACACACACACACACACACACACACACACACACACACACACACACACACACACACACACACACACACACACACACACACACACACACACACACACACACGGTAAAGGTCAATGCAATTTATATGCTATTAACACTTCACAATATGGGGGGGAAATAAAATGGCACTTATACATGTATGTAAGCTGACTAACCCTTGTGACACATGGCAGGCCAAGAAAGAAGAGAACGGTACAGGTCACGGCAGTCACTAGTGGGCGTCTGGATCTGAGGAATTCCGGGTAGGCATCTTGCAGGCAGGTTCCGATGACCTCTGATGACAGGAAGCAATTCATAATGACTCAAGTTATATATATTATAAACCTAGAGAGTGGACAGGGCCGCTTCCCAGCTATTCATTTCAATGGTAGCTGAAAGAACGCTCTACTTCCGTATTTTTCTTGATTTACAAATCAAGAATGGGAAACTGCTAACTTCATGAATGCACCTGAATCGATATTCTTGCGCTCTGTGTTAAATTCCAGGTGCATGCTCTTTTGCTTGTGCATGTACTTTTCCCGCTTACAGCTACAGTTTGGCTGGAACAGCTGCACCGTTTCCCAGAGCTTCTGGCCACCAATTTCCACACAGTGGGTATTAGGGACTATTGACTTTTGGGTCCCAAGCTAAAAACTCGTCTAGACACTCAGACATGGATTGATGCCGTCTCAGTGCTGAATGTTCACCGCGGACACCATGCATTAGTGTGAAACTCACCAATGCCAGCAAACTGGGAGTCCAGACCAAGAGTCAACATCATGAAGAAGAAGAGAAAGGACCACAGGGGAGAGATGGGTAACTGGACCAGAGCCTCTGGATAGGCAATGAATGTCAGACCAAATCCTGCACACAAATACAGCTGGAATGAGGACATCATTTTAACCCATTATACACCTGAGGCTGATTCTACAAAATGCTTTTGAAATTAGTTAAAATGTTTTCGTACCAAGGACTCCCAAAATTATATGCGTTTGGCATGTGTAAACAGCCATCTGGAAGTGATCTTGTGCCAGGGACCCCCCCAGAGGATACAATTTCATCCCCCCCACCTGTTCTTTTTCTCCTCACCTGCTTGGGCAACCTCAGAAACATGCTTCCCAGAGACGTGAGCCATATGGCCCAAAATAGAAAAGATGGCAAAGCCTGCAAAGACACTGGTTCCTTGGAGGAGATGAAACACAAAAACGTCATTATCATTTATTATCATCATATCGCTTGACCAACATTCTTTACTAACAAAGCATGAATGAACCTTGGATAACTTCTCTGCTATGTTCTATAGGTTATTTATTACCTCCTTACAAAAGACCATTTTGGGAGGCTGCAGAGGGTAGCCTTGCTATAGACAACGCAGGGGTCTTCAACAGGGGGTCCGGGACCCCCTGTAGAGTTACTACTGGGGTGCCACCAAATATTGTTTTTTTTTTACATTCACCATATGAGAATTGATGTATGTATCAATGTTTGTAAATGCATATTAAAATAACTGATGCTGCCCAAAACGTCTATGTAGCAGTTGATAGAAAACATAAAAAAAAGTTTCACAGTTTGGTACAGTGGGGGCCTAGCTTCATCTCTCTCTTAACTGCTACATAGGCTACTGTAGGTGTGCTCTATATTTAGGTGTATACTTGCCACAGTTGATGATGGTTACAACCAGAGTGTCCTGAAACACGTTATTATGGAATTTATTGTAGGAGGACAGGGCTGTGACTCCACCCCATGCAATGGACAGAGAGTAGAAGATCTGGGTCGCTGCATCTTTCCACACCTTCAATACAATTAGAAAATAGGTGGCAGGAGTTTTATACTCAATTTTCATGGTGACAACTTTTGAACAAGCTGCTATTTGCAGCAAACCTCTGCTTCCTTAAGTTTCACCTCTGCTTCCCAAAGTTTGCTCATGTTGGACTGAGAACCAATGTAGTACTCGATCCCATTTCTTGCGCCCTCTAGTGTCACACCTCTGATCAGCAAGATGAGCAGCACCACATAAGGAAACGTGGCTGTGAAGTACACCACCTGGTGGTGGAGAGGAGAGAGAGCCATACAATTTCTCACAATACAATACAAGGGCCAGAGTGATGAGGTCAATTTGTGAGGTCATGGTGCCATCAAATTGTATTTCAAACTGTTACCAAACATGTAGCTAGCTACATATTGTTTTTCCACAGAGGAGCAGAGCAAAATGAGTTCCATCTTGTTTTCAATGTGTAACTTTGCTTATTTGTTCTTTCTAAATATCTAGAACAAAAATGGCAGATCTCCAAGCGGTGTGCTCTGAGCATGTAGATTGGCTATAGTTTCAACTTTCAATTAGCTGATGTATAAAAGTGTTCATAGTCACTTGTTTCTGGCCTATTTTCACAGCACCTGTATATTTCTCAGATAGAAAGTAGGTGTTCTGTATACTTTTCCTGATGACTTGATGCCTTTGAACAGGCTTGCTGCGATCAGGATCCAACTCAGTAGCAGACAGAGGGCCAGGTGCCAGACTATGGGCCCGGTGTCATCAAGACCACTGGATCGTTGCAGGGTTACACGACTAGGTGAGAGAGAGAGAGAGAGAGAGAGAGAGAGAGAGAGAGAGAGAGAGAGAGAGAGAGAGAGAGAGAGAGAGAGAGAGATGACTGTTATTGTCATAAGGGGTCACAATCGTGTCAGTCAGTCAGTGTTCAGTTAGAGCCTGATATTCCTGATATGTGTTGGTCATTTCCTTCTGAGAGCAGTTTTTCTTTAACTACCTTGACTGAGGACACTAGGTGACTTTCACTGACGCTTGATAACATTGTGATCAGGGTCAGGATGTCATTATAACTAGTCTTCTGACTCTACCCCCTAAGTCAGGGGTCGGGAACCTTTTTGGCTGAGAGAGCGATGAACACCACATATAAATTCTGTGAGAGCCTTACATTTTTTAAAACCTAAAATACAAGTAAATTTGTGCATTCTATGTAATTTCAACACTATTAAAGTACAATAAGTCTGAGTTATTGTGATGATTTTGCTATTTTATCATTGCATATTAGACACTACAGAACCTGCTCTCTCCACAAATGCAAATTACTCTGTCCATTCCTGTGGAATACACAATACTCCTCATCCTTTTCTCCTTTAGCGCAATTAGCTTGCTGTACGGAACCTCTTGCACATGTGCACATCAGCCGCTATTTTTGACAGCAGAGCAAAATACGTCAAACAGTGTCTGAGTTTGTCTCATCTACGCCGCCAAAGCGATTGATACTTTCCCACTGAAAATACTGCAAACCGGCTTTCTTTCTTTCGTTTCACATATGCACAAACAAGTATAATGATGCTTTTTTATATAATTAAAAAAATCTGTGAGCCAGATGCAGCCATCAAAAGAGCCACATCTGGCTCCCGAGCCATAGGTTCCCTACCCCTGCCCTAAGTGCACCCTCATGTTTTGGGGGTACACCCAACAGTCATCAAAATTACAGCTTATTTTTCCTGGTTTTAAGACCAACTCTTGTGTGCGAATACCACAATGACAGGTGGTAACGGTACATTTGGTTACATTGTACACTCCCAGATTTACAAATGGATAATTTGACAATATTCAGTCAATATAAGCGCACTGTTTGTATGTACTCTTTCTTGCATGTAATGAACAGTTGTTTCTTACTCCCAGTATTGCTCGCTGGGACTCTGAGCTGCAATGCTAACAATGTTCTCTGCTGGACAGGTGCTATTTTCCAGAGTGCTGTTGGTCACCACCTGGCCGGTTATATTGCACACCTCTAAAAGAAAAAATATAGAAAAATCCAAGATTACAGAAGATTCTGATTAAGTACACAAAACACCCACACAAACACACAAAGCCAAGAATTTAAAACATTTGTGTGAAGGTATAATTTCAGCAGGAAAATATCAGACCGTGCTAGAATTATACACCTTAAAGTTTATCGTCAAAGTTGCAAACTACCGTAGTGGGTTCTAAATGATAAGAATTGAGTCAAACCTATAGGTGCGA
Source organism: Benthosema pterotum (assembly GCA_039105355.1). Lineage (NCBI taxonomy): Eukaryota > Metazoa > Chordata > Actinopteri > Myctophiformes > Myctophidae > Benthosema > Benthosema pterotum. Next base: position 27,308,893 of record CM076984.1, on the reverse strand, counting down.
GAGCACAGAAGTCATCAGCCCAGGAGCTGAAGCACTCACTCCATGGAAGAGGATACTGGAAGGAAGCAAACATGTAGTACAGGCTGTAGGCCATGATCACATTGTAATAAATGGCCACTAATGCGGTCACCAGAACCTCTGCAACTCCAACACCTATAGAGCATGCAGAGAAAGATAAGGAAAGTGGTGGAAAGAGTCACACACATATAGTAAAAGTACTAATTATCCAATGTAGAAATAATCTCTTAGCAAAAGTAGCCATATGTAAGGATTCATTACTCGTTTCAAAAGTTTTCAAATGTATAAAATGTTACATAGAACTTCTAAACTTGTAGATTGGCTATGTAAAATTACATTTTCAAAAAATTGTAGTAACACCATGGCAGGATGCCATGTTGTTAGTATATACAGTAAATCCCCTTCCATCTTCTCCATGGTTTTCCCATTCCTGTTCCCGCTGGAGAATGCGCTTGCTCTTTCTGGTCTGGTGTGTGTGTGTGTGTGTGTGTGTGTGTGTGTGTGTGTGTGTGTGTGTGTGTGTGTGTGTGTGTGTGTGTGTGTGTGTGTGTGTGTGTGTGTGTGTGTGTGTGTGTGTGTGTGTGTGTGTGTGTGTGTGTGTGTGTGCACGCGCCCACCTTGCAATAATGGCACCGCACACCACATGTTGACAGGGCCTTGACTGCAGAACTGTCCAATGGCACTCTCCAGGAAGTATAGGGGAATGCCAGCCACCATCAACATCACAGTATAGGGGATGAGAAAGGCACCTGCCAGTCACAATGAGGTTTGAAAGGGGTGCAGGGAAGGAATCAGGTTCAGGTTCCTACAAAAAAATGTACCAACACATTTCTTCCACCTAAGCCTTACCCTATAACCCTAAGGTAAGTGGGGAACATAGAACCTAGGGAATATAGAACCTGGGGAATATAATGAACACTCACCCCCGCCATTCTTGTACGCCAGATAGGGGAAACGCCAGACATTGCCAATGCCAACAGCATATCCTATCATAGAGAGAATGTACTCCCTTTTATTGGTCCAGGATTCACGTTGGTTATCGTCATCCTTATCATCAACATTGGGGTCCTGAGGGAATGGGTGACACATACTGTATGTTTAGGTTTGGACTGCTGAAATGAAATGCATGTCATGCCTGTCACTTGTATATTTTTAGTTCCATATTCTGCTGTGACTCTTTATTAAAGACACTCTTTAGAGTTATCTTTAATTATCTTCTTATCAGCATCTGCACAGGAAGATCTGTACTTCTTGTGTAGTTATAATAAATCTTTATTTTCCCCAAAGGGAATCTCTACAGTCTGTTCAAAAACAATAATAAAAACATGACACATAAGACATAACCAAAGAGCACAAAACGGCATTGCACAACATCACCAAGCCAATACATGACATCTCCACTAAGTTTTTCTGTGTTCCTTTGCCCAGACGGCATGAGTTTGACGTAGCGATACAAGAGGATGATCAGTGTCATTTCTCTTTGAAAGTGCTAAGTGCCTTATTGTTATTGTTCATATCCGAGACTGTGGGTGTGGGAAGTCCGATAAATTGTTGGCTGACTGGTGTCTGGAGATTTGATTGAGGAGTGCCTGTTAATCCGGTGAGTTAGGTGATTGATTGGAACATGCAATGCATTCTTTGTGGATTTCAGGCACTGTCTGAGATCCTCTGCAGGGTACATCCCAGTATACACAAGCGATGGGGACTAAACAATTATGTTCCACCAGGCAGTGTGAGAAAAACTAAACAATTGTCTTTAATGAATGAAATCACTTCAGACTGGACAGTTTAACAATGGAGGCAGGGTGTGATGCATGTGATGACATTGTTTTGGTAGTACAATCTTTGCATTGGACATAATGATGTTTTCAGCCAGCAGAGACACGCCCCCATGCAAAGATGCTACTTTACATCTGCAGTCCCCATACATTACACAAAAACAAAAGAGGCAGACAGTCAGACATGACAATGTACAAAGGTGTATTGTAGTAGCATTATTATAGGGCAATACACCGGTTAGATTAGACTTTTGTAAATGTACAACATTTCTTGACATTGAAGTTAAGAGTTTAACAAACCCAAAGACCCAAGAATTACCTCACACATAATTACCTCACCCTTAACAGACGGCCATAAATAGTTGGCAGGGCATATAAAGTCTGACCTTGTTTTCGAGGCTGGACTTTGGAAATGTACTAGTGTGTGTGTGTGTGTGTGTGTGTGTGTGTGTGTGTGTGTGTGTGTGTGTGTGTGTGTGTGTGTGTGTGTGTGTGTGTGTGTGTGTGTGTGTGTGCAGGTCATCTGTACATCCCAAACCTACCACTCTTCCAGAATCCCCACTTGTTTTATTCTCCCATATTTACATTTTTGTCAAAAGCTGTATGCATTTAAGATGTGAAATGAAAAATATGCTTTATTTTCACTAGAGCACGTCCGTGGTCATCATATTGTACTGTATGTGCATAATGCCTAACAATAAATGCCAAGACAAAACATTTTTGTATTACTTCCTTTGAATGAAAACGTGCTGCATGAAAAAAAAAAAATACGAATCTTGAATTCATTCACCCATTTGATTCACATCTCAATCAAGATGACATCCAGACAGTATATTACTCACTTGCACACTAAATTATGTATTTTAAAGCATTGTATAGTATTGTACAGCTAATATAAAATGCCTTATTCACACACAGTTCAGCCACCTCTTTTGCACATTAAGACACACTTATGCTAATACACAGGCCACGGATTTCTGAATCCCAGGCTAGAGCCTGCAGCCAGTCAAGCCCTAGTAGATATAAGATATCCATCATCCATCTTCCACCAGAGAGCTCACTTCTCAGCGGAAGTGTATATCTATCTCCCTGCCCTTAATGTTTAATGATGGTGTTTAATTGTGCCAAGCAGAGCCGAACTGTAATTGAATTACACTTGCAAATATAGCCAGGCAATTGTATAACAGACCTAATCTATATACATAATAGTAAAAAACCTGTCAATGGGGGAAAAAGGTTAAAATAAGGAAAAATAGTAAGAGGTTTCTGTCTGACAGCAATCATACTGTGTATGTCTTACCTGCTCAACAATGGCGGAATTCCTGATAATAATATCTGTAGATTTCTTCATTTTGTTGGGATAGCATTAAGTTGCTCAGGTAAAGGTTTATAGGGATTGACAACTGAATGACTTTCTCAGACAGCGCAAACCTCCTGTGTCTGGCTGGCTCCATTTATATAAGCTTTTTAGGCTAACGATGGGTGGGTGTGTGCTGGCTCGTGGGCCCTCATCCTGAATGACAATGAATGTCAATTTGTTTTCCAAAGATCTTATAGTAGCCTATACTGTATGTGCTTCCATATTCTGAGGATAACACTATTTATTCAGAATTTGAGCCACGGACCACCATTTGATGACATCTTAGCCCCACAGACCCGAAATGTTTTTTGCTTTTGTCCCCAATTCCATGCTGGATTTGGGAAACAAACCAGACAAACGTACAGATGAAAATGACCATTAATCTCCTACATTCTCTGGTTGTGTAGACTTAGGCCAATTCAGATGATGAATATTTAAACTCTTTAGTGTTAAATCTGGTTAACCGACTTTCCATCATTTAGCTGGGGACCACCTGGAACCACTGGTGGTCCCCAGACCACTAGTTGAAAACCACTGATTTAGAGGAACACAAGGAAGTAGAAGCCTTAAGTTGTTTGCCTCAATCATAGGTAAACATTACATTTAACATGAGGTGTTACGACCTTAAGGTCAGAATGTTGGAGTTGCTTTCATCTCATGCTCCCTCCTATAGGCTGGGTCGTAAACCCCAACATGCTGTAAAAACTACCACCAATACAACATATACCTTTGACAGCATGCAGACAGAGTTAAGGCAGGTAAACAGTCCTTAAGATTACAACAGAAAATTGGGAGTCTGCAGTTCAAATTGCAAAGTTATCAAGGATAAATAGGAACACCAGTGGAAAATATGAGCTCAGGACACAGAGAGGAGCATCTGAAGAGACCATCAGAGACAGGCTGTCTCTATAGAGCTCAGTCTCACCGGCTGCTTTAGTTTAGTTTATTTACTATAGTTTGTAGTGGTTAATGTGTGCAAAACATACATTAACCACTACAGCCTTTTATAGACAATGTTTATAGATTGTTTACTTTTGGGACATAAACCGCTGTCAATAGTTTTGTATGTTACTTGAGTAAATGATTGCACTGCACAGAATATTCCTGCATGGTTCAGAAAACAGGCTGATTGTCTCACTCTCTACCAATAAAGGACAGGCTTTCTTTTTGATTATTTCTTTCTTTCCATCCCATAGTCCACAAGAAAAATCAAATTATGCTAAATATCTGTTTCAAGGATTGAATAAAGCTAAGCTGGCGTCTATTTCTGCCATCATCAGTTTTCTCTTATTACCTGCGTTTTCACATGTAACTCTATTCCATTGCAGTCCTGACAGTTTTATCTAGGCTAATTATATCTCTATCTCCGTCTCTCTCAAACCAGATTATGCATCTTATAATGCATTGTGATTCTCAAACCTTTTCATGTCAAGGACCCCCAAAATGATGTATTTTGCTACAGACCCCCCCATCAAACATTATTGTACATTATTATATCAGCAACCTCCAGAAGCACAGATTTTAATTAAAGTTTTCAAATCATTAGATTTGTACAGATGAGAAACAGATCTACGTGAACCACAGTTAAAGTAAACCTACATGAATAAACAAAATTTGTTTATTAATTTATGTTTATTTTTAAAGGAGCTGATTGTCGACTTCATACGGGGCAGAAGGGGGAAGCATGCTCCTATCCTCCTCATCAATGGTGTGGAGGTGGAGCAGGTCATCAGCTACAAGTTTCTGGGGGTCCACATATCTATAGACCTTATCTGGACCATAAATACATCCTCCCTTTGGCAGCGGGGCTGTTTGAGTATGGGGCTGTTATTTAGTATTCTACGGTATACATTTTATGCCTGTTTGCCTGTTTGATGTCAAGTCTGCTGTCGTCAAGTGTCTCTCTCCAGAGTGTCGGCCTCCTGCACAGAGAATCATGTCACCTAAAACCCTACAAGTTTATAGAGCCCCAGGGGGCGGCCCTTCCCCACAGCACCGCCATCTGTACACCATGAAATCATAAGCATGATACTTCCAAACCGAGGCGTGCTGAACAGATGGGAGGACCCTGTAAGCATCATTTAAATGCATTAAATTGATCGGTAGTGAGGGTTTTGTTTGAGGATGGCACTCCGTAATACATGACAACAATTTGTTTATGTGTAGTCAGAGAGTAAGTATCATCACACACACAGTATCCATTTCACAGGTGTTTAAATGTGCAGTGCTGGTTCACACCCAGGGATGTGCGCAGCCAGACTGTGCACACTGGAGACTCGTACAGACACGAAATAAATGTTTTGCATTTCAGTAAAGCAAATGAGTGCCAATGAGTGCCATTCATTAATTGTGCAGATCAATATACCAACCAACGGAGAGGGAAAATATATTTAACAACTCTATAAATGTCCTATTGTCCCAGTTTGCTAGTTAATTGTGCAGTATATGTTAACTGCTTATGTGTGTTGAGCGCTACGTTCAAATGATTTTCCCTCATAGAATATATTATTGTGATTTCACAGATATCTCTCACCTCCTATTTGCATTTTAATCTGATTCGTGGGTATCATTGTGGCACTGAGAATAACCACTTTCTATGTAAATAATTATTTTCAATGTATTCAAAGTTTTAATCCCTCCTACCAAATGACTAACAGAGGAACTTGTCTTAACACATGGCACATGCTGAGCCTATGTGAGATTTCAGTGGTCAAAATATAGACGCCAATGAATTTTATGAAGAGTTCCACGGAAAGCGGTCTTGCTTTTCTTTTGAAATGCTATACTGATCATGTATCACTTCCCTGTAAATGCTGACTGCTTTCCATTGTTCAAGGAGAGGAAAAAAGGCAACTAAACAGATTCTGGACAACAAAATTTGCTGAACACACACATGTGTTGCCATGTTTGCTTATTATATGTAACTTTGGGCTTGTTTTCCTGTAATGTCATTTGTAAATATTCCAGATTACACCAGATGGCAGTGTTAAATGTTTTGAAAATATTCAGAATGAAAAAGGATCTGCAAACTCACTTGGGAGCTTGTAGATCTGGTTCTTTCCTATATCTGTATGGCTTTTATACACCAGGTTTATTCTTTCTCTGGTTACTTGTGTGAGTGGACCGGGCGCAAGTCAAGTGTTCGGTGCTCAGTGGTCGGCTGTGGCCATTATGGCAATAGTAAGTAATTCATCACCCACATTTGAATAATCCTGCCTTAACAGTTTATCCTTTCAGGCATTACAACACCCAAAGTACAGAATGATATACCGTAGCTGTGTGTACAGTGCAACTGTGTCTTCATAAGAGACACTGCAGCCTTGTTTTAAACAAGGCTTTGCAAATGGATAGTGGAGTGTTATGCCCTATAGCTGCTAGGAACCTCAAACAGCAGCATTTGATAATCGGCTATATTTGTACTGAGTCAGATTAAATACCTGTGAAATCCTGTTTCTGTCAATGGAGTGTTAAACTGGGTCACCACCAGACCTATTTCAACAACAACCTACAGTTTACTTCTGCCAGTGATCAGTGGATGAAGCAGTCCTTTTATCTCTCAACATACGGTAGTCCTGCATGTTGTCCTCAAGCTGGTCCATGCAATAGTTGTATATTGGTATACCTGTATATTGGTCTTCGTGGTTATACAGAAACATATAGTCGAAGAGGCTTTTGGAGTCCATGTTTGCACCAGAACAGCAGTCATAAATAATATAAAATGGTCTCCAGGCCGAATTCAATTACTTCTGTCACCCAAAAGAAATGAATAAAAGCCAGTATGTGCTCTTATTCAATTTTGTATCCCCGGGAAGTTATGTTTGAATTTCTCCAATTTTCAGATACGTTTTTCTCCCAGTAGCTTTAAGTCAAAACAAAATGATTTAATCAAATGCCAATTAGAAGCATGGCTTTTTGGACCATAGTGCGCAGCAACAACAACACTCACCTTCAACTAAATTAAGGCAGCATATGATTTTCCTCTTTCACCCTGGATTTATTTTGAACTCGGCGTCTTGCTGAAATGTTTTACCATTGACCTAATAGAGTTTGCCTGCTTGCTCAGGGGATTTTGGACTCTTGATCAGGTCATTTGTTTTGGTCAGATCCTGTGTGTTTCAGTGAGTCACATTTGTCACAATCTATACTAAATGTCTTGATAGAAGAGCAGAGAGACAAAATGCAACCAACAACAACAATTCTGAAGCAATCGCATGTGTTTTGGGCATAACATGAATTAGACCAATCAGAGTGTAAATGGTCAAGACTGAATAAAGGGTATAATGATCAAGAGAGGCAGGCAAGGGACTAAGTAAGGCACAGACCTATTAGTCAGGAGCAGTTAGGGTTTCAAGGACACTTTGACATCAGCTTGGCTGTCAATCTGATGCTGAGGTTCCTTTTCTCATTTTTCAGTGTGAGTCTGGGGCAATGAATGCATTCTAAGAATTAGATTGAATCTAAACGGAGGCCGCTGCATATTGATGATAGCTTTCATACAGAGCATATAATAAAGGCTCTATTCTACAGTATATCTGAAAACCTGTCACCAGAAAGGGCTTTTCACCATCGTTCACATCCACAAGGCCAATTGACTCAAACCAGATACAATATAGATACAATACAGTCACAAGGATAATGGCTTCTAATAAATACTTTTTTGGGGATGCTATAATGGGTGAACATTTGGCAAAAACTGCACATTAACAAGCTCCTAGAAGTTTGGGTCCCTGTACAATCTACAGTACACATAAATTATACCTAGGATATATTATTAATACATAATTGTCCCTTCCTTATGATCTTATAAGAAATTGCAAGATCTAAAAAAGGTCTAACAAAGCCCAAAACATGTTTTTATTATAGTTTTATTTCATGTTATTTCAATTTACTAGCAGAGACATTGTATTTAATTTAGCAGGAAGTGTACTGTAAACTGAACACAACTCCAGCTTCATACATGTGTTCATTTTCCATGAGAGAAATCCAGTCATGTTCCATCATTACTACACTTACATGCACACGTGGGGTAATATGAAATAACATAGCCTATTGTAAGACCTTTTAGAACTAATGTGTTATTTATTAAGCATAGTTAATTATACTTCAAGATACATTGGGTCTAATTACATGTAATATGCTGTAATTAAGGACAAATTTGTGCAGAAGTGTAAATTGTACATCAGGTATGTTTGGTGTAGTCTACAGCCTATAAGGTAAGACTTGTTACTGTTTGCTTTCAATTTGGTTCAATTTGGTTTCGTTTGGTTCAATGGAAAGCATGCGGATATGCAAAAAAAAAAATTAAGTAGGATGCAAAATAGCTGATGAACAATCTACAGTGCACTTTTGTGCAAATGTGTCCTCAATTACAGCATGTTATTTGGAATTAGACAAAATGTGACTTGAAGTAAAATTAATTAGGGTTAAAAAAAAAGTCTTACAGTAGGCTACAGTATGTTATTTCATATTACCCCACATGTGTAAGTGTAGTAATGATGGAACATGACTGGATTTCTTTCATGGAAAATTAACACATGTCTGAAGCTGGAGTTATGTTCAGTTTACAGTACACTTCCTGCCAAATTACACATAATGTCTCTTCAAGTAAACAAAAATAACATGAAATATAACCATAACAAAAACATATTATTAGGCTTTGGTAGGTCTTACGATTTCTTATAAGACCATAATGAAGGGATAAGTATGTATTATTAGCATTGGTATAACTTCTGTCTAATAACAACACATTATTTCTAATTATGCCTTATTAGGCCTAATTAGGTGTACCGTAAATTGTGCAGGGACCGAAGTTTGTTGATTGGTAATTATTAATTACACAGGAAAAGGCAAGTGGAAACTATAGACACTTGGGGACTAGGTCAAGGGTTTAAAGATGCAGTAAAATGAGACCATCCGTGGTCATCTCATCATATGGACATACGTGTTGTGGGCATAGCTGTTGTGCAGAATGTCCCATTTCACAAGTTCAAAGTCTATCAACAACCGTTACCTAAGTAAATGTAGTTACTTCCCACCAGCACAGGGTTTAACCCTGAATTCTGAGAGACAGCCAAATCAACTGATTTCACCCCTCCTGCAATTCTGCACACTCTGTGTCATGCATCAGAAACACTGCAGATTCATTAGCATCACTTCGCCTCGCACTGAAACATTCACAACTTGAGAGGAAAGTGTTATGGAGATGGTATCAATCCATCCAGCCCAGCACTTTTTGTCCCATGTAGGCTACCCATCGCTTCACATGCTCACCAATTAATGAGTGTACGGTCAGAAGCACTGAACTTTACACTTTCTCCTTTCCTCTATTTTAATTCAGTCAGAACCTGAAACGCCATAATCCTCATCCAGGTCCAATTAGTCGACAGAAAGAGAGAGGGGGGGGGGGGGGCAGACTAGCCAGAATCTCATCTCAAAGAACCAAAGGCCACAGAGTAGTAAAAGGGCAGATCTGTCTGGCCGGCTCATGATCTGGAAACTTGTGCTTACTCTGCCTATTGCGATCTTGCACTGCATATGTCTGCTATGCCTGATGGGCAGAAACAGTGCTTGTCCTAAGCTGTTAGCGATGTGCTCCATTGGATTCAACGTACTTCCCTCACAAAACATAATACTATATTTGTTACCAGAAGATACGTAGTTGAAACAAAAAACCTCTCTCTCCCTCTCCCTCTCTCCCTCTCCCCCTCTCTCTCTCTCTCTCTCTCTCCAACGCCTACAAACCTGTTATTAATCCAAAGCATTTGTCGACCTTTTACGTTTGAGTGAAATGCCAGGTCTCGTAACACTGTCATTTCACAGTGCCACTCACCTTTGTAAGTGTAGGGCTGGTGTATACACTCACAGTCTGCACTCTCTTTTCACTAGCTTTTCAGGGTACTATGTACTCAAATTCACTTTACATGAATTACAAATGAGTGTTTCGATTCATCCATAAAATGAGTGCATTTCCGTGCAGTGGACTGGGTTAAAGCATTTCCCTGGGTCCCCAGTCAAAAACATTGAGAACCCCTGTCTTAAGTAGTATGGAAGAATATTAGTATTGTATATTTTCTTCCAATGTATTTGTATCTGTCTCTTAGGTCATCCTCAGACGACGAATTGGAAAATACAGTCTATTCTCATTTATGTATTTTTTATGTGTCACTCACATCACAACACAATGTTTTGAAAATAATAATAAAAAATAACTTTTCCACTCAGCAATGATATGCCTCGATTTTGCAAACTTACACGATAATGCACACACATGGACACTGACATTCAAAAAGCAGTATTTTATCTCCCTCTGGGTGGGTGCAGTATCACTCTCTCTCTCTCTTTCTCTCTCTTTTACATGCACAACATGCACAGATTACACACACATGCATGCACACACTCACACACACAGAGACACACATGCACGCACGCACGCGCACACACACACACACACACACACACACACACACGCACGCGCGTACGCGCACACACACACACACACACACACACACACACACACACACACACACACACACACACACACACACACACACACACTATTCAGCTGATATGAGACCTAATAAACAACCCAGGGACCCCTAGCAAAGTAGTCTCAAGGACACTGAGGGCAACTGAGTAATAAGAGAGCTTTGTCTTAACCAAAGGAAGAAGGAGAATGTAATTTATCCACAATTTGGCCATGGAGAGATCTTGACCTTTAACAAAGCCTTTATTTAATCTTTTGTATACACTCAGCTATTCTTCAAAAGACAATTACATACTCTTCAAAAACATATATATATATTTTTACTTACTTTTTATAGAGATAATACGAAGAAGTGCTCTTGCTCAATATTACATAAAACGTGTTTGTGTTCCCACATTTCTACAAACTCCTCTCAACAGGAGATCAGGAGAGAGAGAGAGAGAGAGAGAGAGAGACAGACAGACAGACAGATAGACACAGAGTTCTGCTGTTTTTTGATTGCAGCATTAACATTCAATGAGGAGAAATAAGGAAAAAGTAAAAATCACTAGAGGTACAAGACAGTACGTTATAAAGCTTTGTGTTGATTAGACTAATTGATCCCCTCCAATGCTGCAATTTGGCTGACCCACTTACAACATTTGTGTTGTTAAAATGCACATTTATTACATTTTCTATTTATTTTTATTACAGATTTACAAGCTCACAATATGTCATTACACAAGCTTGTATTGGCCTGGTCTAACTGGTTTAACTAATATCGCCGATCCCACAGTGAGAATCTCTGGGTGTAATTGAACCTCTGTAGTTGTGATTATCTGCATTAGCAATGTGATGTTTTGTTGAATGTTGTATCTTAATAAATTGTCACTAATTTCTTACTTAAGTATTTTCAATATATGTACTTTCGAAAGTATATTGCATGGTTGATACTTTTTAAAAAAGTATAAAAAAAAATCTGCTCCTTGTGAATAGGCTTCTATCAAATAACCTCTAGCTAAACCCACTATGAGAGCGTTACATTCCACCTCGTTGCATAGTGGAAGCTGCCTCTTCAAGTTCAGTGCTTGAATAGGATTGACATCTCATCAGAAATGAGTTTTTTGGCCTTGAGTAAAAGTCAAATTCAGTGTGCAAGGAAATGTCAACCATAAATCACACAGACCTCAACCAACAAAGACACTGGCATGTGATTGACAAGTGACATTTAACTTTTCAACTCATGCTCATGTGCATTTTACATCTTTAAACCTCATCACTGTCCATTTTAGAAGACACTGAACACTTTGCATCTTTGATAGCGATAGAGTTTTTCTTTATGGTCTTTATGGCGGGCCACAATCGTTTTTGTAATGTTTCCTTAACTGATTGTCCTAGGCCTACCGGTATATGGTTGTCCAAGACACACTTGAATCCATCGTTAGCCCTGTGGAGTGTTTGTGTCGGATGATCTGGATGGTCCTTTGTTTACATGCCACTCATGGCATTTTTGTTGGACAATGAAACGGTGACACATTCAGTTAATGAGTCTACAATGGCACATTGATGCTATGACAGCCTGTGTCAGGCTATCACTCAACGCTAGGAAGTACTAGCAGCACTGCACTGTGCCAGATGTCTCACTGAATTATATACTGTACACAGACACCCAACTGTATAACCACATATAACAAAATGCGTTATGCATTACTTGCGTGTGCCCAGTAGCATCCAGGAAGTCATGATGCTTTGTTTTAACAGTCACACTCATAACCACATGCTCCCCAAATGAGCAAGATGAGCAAATCATTTCAATCATTCCCTTTCCTCATTCCTCATTCCTTCCTCCACACACTTTGAATTCCTAGAAAAGAATGCAGTTAGGTAAAACCTAGAAAACGCTACAAAAGGGATCCCACAATGTCAGCTTGCTTGCCACCAATTTCCAGTCGGCTGACCTTGTCTGTGACCCTTGGAAGTTCCCTAGGACTGCATTTCTGATGTGGTATGCCATACCCTACAGAGGTTCCCACACAATTTTCACTTGTAGAATTACTTTTCATTTTTAATTCTTTATGTATTGCAGAATATGATATGAATGGCATTACTAGGGCTTAGTGGTTCCATTCATAGTGGTAAGGTGGCAGCATTGTGCATTAGCTTGATATTAATTCCGATCCTTCATTATGCCAGGAATGGGAACATGAATTCATAAATAGCATGATTTATGTCCAATAATTTAAAATGGCTTCAAGAAATCCACCCTTGAGAATGAAATTGGCTGAGAATGAAGAAAAAACATATGGGTCACAGTCAAGAGTGGCAACCAAGCCTATATGAACTTTTAATGGATGGGCGGACTGAAATGATGTATGATGATGATGATAAGAGCACCATCACTTCACACAGAAGGTGTATTATTAATCAATAACCACTCTTAAATACTTTTCAGCCAAACAAACTACAAAGTCACAATCTGTGACGCAGTCACAGATTCTGATCTTCTATTTCCATCTAACAATACTTTTCCTATTCAAAAAATACAAGCTCAAAATTTGTGAAATTGGACAGTCTGTATATTATAGAGTAATAAGTACTTTTACAAATATACTTTATATTTTGATGCCAATATGTTTATGTACATTTTAAATACAGAATATTTTACTGCAGTAAGTCCCCTCCACAGCAAGCCCAGCAGTGGCTTAAAGCAGGGCATGAATAATTCATCTGCCAAGCAGACACCAGGAATACTAATTCAGCACTATATAGCCTATAGAATGCTAAAATGGCAATTTGAGTGTGAAAATGAAAATGTGATTCCACAATAGCATTATAATTGCCCACATATAATATGCTATTTGAGTAAAAGTTTTAATTAAAATTGAATAAACTCAAAGCAGTGCTTCCCAAACCAAAAGTGGGGTGCGGGGACCCCCAGGGGTCCTTGTGGGAGTTCCAGGGGGTCCCCAGAAAATTATAATTGGGAACCGAATAGATGCTTATGGGTCTGTACTCTGGGAGTGTATTTTACAATATCAATTGGGGGTTCGAGAGATAAAATGACATACAAATTTATGTAAAACCGGGGTCCTTAAAATTAAACAGTTTGAGAATATCTGCTACAGCCATAAAAAATATTCTCTTATGGGGTCCCTGACATATCCTTTCAAAATGGATTCCGCAAGGTAATGAGTGTAATTTTGCTGTGTTTGGGAAAAACTGTCTCCAAGGACAAAGGCAAAGCAGCACCATTATGATAACTAACTACCAAATGCAGAAATCATAGCTGGACTGTACCAATGTGCCCTGATGCATTTGTTGCTCTCCTGGAAGAAGTCATGTGGTTGTGTGACCAGTAACCAGTGATGGAAAAATATCTACTCAAATGATACTGCAATAGAAGTACTGGCTCCCATTGTGTCCTGTCTAGATTTCTAGTTTCTGAATAACATAATATTCAAAGATTTTCACGATTTTTCAAAAATAGCAGAGATACAAGCTCATAGCGTGCCACTCGGTGGCGCGCTATGAGCTTGTAGATCTGCTATTTTTCAATAGTTAAAACATAATGCTTAGAACACCAAAACGCGTTCAGTACACTAAGGGTTAAAGTACCCAGAGTAAAAGTAGACTACTCCTACCCCTACCAACAAGCAAAGACATGCAAATATCTTGACTCCTTCAAACAGGAAGGGCGATGTCATTTTGTGACTGAGCTGATAGCAGCTGATAGCATATCAGTCGTGGCTGATGGGATATCAGTGTTTATCATATAATATCTTTGATTGTTTTCCATTTTATTCAACTTTACAATTGGCCATCCCTGGTAGATTACATGTTGATAACTTTTGTACTAGGCAAAAGGAAAATGTCACAAAACATCTCGCAACATCTGTCACATCTGACAGATGTTGCCATTGAAAGGCCTGTACGAATGCTGTTGTTCACAGTGCCATAGTCCTCTCTCCTGCTTCCATGCATAGACTGGTTCTGGTAGAGAGCTGTCTGCTCATTTGTTGGGTCCAATTGACTGATGGCTTTCCAAACTCTGCATCCACCAAAGCTATTAACTGGCCTGCTGGAGCGAAATGACTTTACTGTTCCCAGAGTGCTGTAGTTGGCTCAGCAATTCTTCCCCACTATTGTCTAGGACCATGACCAAGTAAACTCCTTCCACACCAGCACAAACACAACTCACAATGCGTATTGTGCAGGATGCAGCCAGGCATAGTCACATGGTAGTGTCAAAGAACAATTTTATTTACCTCAGTGATGTTATGTTGTTTGCTCTCGTGTAATGTTTTCAAGCTCAAAATGTTCCGCCAAATGTTCCGTCAGAGAATTCGAAAGCAGTTTTGTTACTGTTCTCCATGGACATCATAGCAAAGATACTGAATTTGTTATGGATGTACCATGGATGCAATCTATAATATAACAGTAAAGTCAAGCCAGTGGCATAGGAAATACAACATTTACAATGCCGCTGCAATACTGTTTGTAACAGCTGTTTCTACATTATTCCTGGCTGAACCTGAGTCCCATATGAGAAATACTGTCTACTGAATGCAGTGTCAGTGACAGGCTGAACATTACAGATGCCTTCTGGTCCTCTGTGATTCTCCAGTCCAACACACTGCTAGATATTTCCCCTGGAAATATCTAGGAGGCCCTGTAGACAGTAGACACGCAAGAGACCTTGAGCAACAGTGATGCATGACAAAACAAAAGAAGAACCAAGAAGGAAAGGAGGAAGTTCTTGATGTGAAGGGACTTCTTCACATCAAGAAATTCAGAAATACCTGTGCTGCAGACTACAGTATTTGAAGACGTGTTCACACGCAAAAATGCCCATTATGCAATGGAGCACTGTTTTTCATAACCCTTGTCACAGATATTGAATCGCCTATATGCCTGTTATATCGCTTTGTCTATGCTTCATTGTCTCATTTTCTCAGTGGACACTTTGATGTCCTTTTGTACGGTCATACTAATTAGACTAATTAGATTTTTCTGGGCCTGTTGGGAACGTGCGCCACAGATTCACCAGTGGTAAAGGATATAAGAGAGTACAAACTATTGTGAGTGCGAGCATCTGCAGGCGCATACACGTAAAAAGGGATTTTCTCTGTCTTGGATAATAACATTTTCTGTACTTGAAGTAAGGTCAGTGTTATCCTATTCCCAGATATGGAAACTCTCTTGCAGATGCACACACACTTCTGTTCAAGGATACGATTTTTTTCTCACAGCAAACAGGCGGCCTGCTGGTCTGTGGCCAGTCCCCAGCAGGCCGCCTGTTGCCATGTTTATCTGGGGAGACAGGCTTTGCCTCCACCACCATGCCAATAGAGACAGCAGCACAGAGCTCCATGGTTCACAGCCAGATAATACCTGCAGAAACAGCCATGCTGCAGCTTCACTTCTCTCACCACAAGGTAGATCTGTGATTAGTTTTATTTTATACTCTGTGCTGATGTGTTATCTATGCCAGGCACAAATGGCCACAGCCTAGCGAGGCATTATGTTTTCACTCCGGTGAGTCAGTTTGTTTTTGGCAAGCAATTCTCGAAGGGTCATATAAAAACAATAAAATGCTCTGGATTACTTGGATCATGACATAATGTGGCTACTTCCCATTTACTGACATTTTGCTTTCTTTGTTTACTATTTACCTAAATTGTATAGAAATCGTACAGAATCTCTAGAATCCGTAGTCATGTGAACCGTCTGATCAAGATGAACAGTATTGGTCAGATTGTTCAGATTACCCTCAAATTAGCTATATGATTGGCTTCCATTTTTGTGTGAAGGATCCGCTTTGTATGAAGAAGTAACTGCTCAGCCAATCCGCATAAAATCCGCATAAAACGCCTCCTGCACACTGAAGTTTTCATATTGGCCTCCGCTCATGGTGGTGCTACAACAGGATGTTTCACCTTCTGGCTTCAGGCTGTTTCACCTGGCCCTGAATTCCTTTGATCGTGACACAACTCCCTGCACAGAGGATTCCACGGTGGGGTGCCCTGGGTGCAGCCTATTGTATGATGCCCCTTGGTTGCCTAACTCTGTCTATAGGATTAGGTTGTGACACTCCCTCTCCCTGCTGCGACTGGAAATGTCCTGTTTCTGCTTTCCAGAGGCTGACGTACAGCACTGCAATGTATTGTTCCCTTTCATGTTCTACTGGACATTCAAATCAAAGGGTTCAGGCAATTGCAGAGCAAACAGACAAAACAGAGATAGGTCTCTGAAATGTGCAAATTTGGTCCCATTCTGGGATTTCTTTTCCAATTGGTGTCTGATAGTAGTAAATATGAATGAATCCTCTTAAACACTTCAACACTATTGCCTGTAGTAAGCCCATAATTTGACTAAACAATTAAGATGCTGAAATAAATTTCTTGTTCTAGAGTAGTTTTTAGAATTGTTATTGATTGACCTGTGTCTCACAATTTAGTTGTTATGAAATTTAACTACACTACTGGCTCACCTCTGCCAGTGAGCAGAGAGAGAACATACAATAGTACCTCCGTCCTACACACCCCACTGACAGGCGTCATCCCAGACCGTTTTTTGGCACAGCAACAAAGATCAATTTCCTCCCTTCCACCCAACACGGCCAATTGCGTTCACTTATATTGATTGGCTGAGCTGGATCCACCTCTGTGGTTTCAATCTCAGATCCTGCGGTTTTGGGCAGACTTTATCTCTGCGCCTGTGCACGAGTGTGGCTCACCCGCTCAGTCACTCACTCAGTCACTCATGCACGCACACGCACGCACACACACACACACTCACACACACACACACACACACACACACACACACACACACACACACACACACACACACACACACACACACACACACACACACACACACACACACACACACACACACACACACACACACACACACACTATGGTGGGTTTTTTACAAAGAGAAGCTAGAGGGCACTCCAATACAAAAAGTGACACCTACTAGGTGCCACAGTTAAGGAGTTTTGTGTGTGTGTGTGCGTGCGTGCGTGCGTGCGTGCGTGCGTGTGTGTGTGTGTGCGCGTGAATGAGACAACTAGGAATAGATTATGGTTTGATTATGTAGTCATGAGGGAACATATTTTGTGCCAGCGATCACAAGAGTAGAATCTTTGTGTTATAAAATAATGCAAACATGTTTTCAGATTTATTCATTGCATTGTATCTGCTATTTTTCTTAATAGCCGGAGAATAAAACATGGTTAAAGTGGTTCAAATGTTTGTGAAATATCCTCAAGGACCCCTGGGGGTCCCACAGAAAGGAATGTATAGTTAAGAATCTGCCAGTGAGCAGGTTAGGTTCACATAGTCTGTTACCATGGTAACTGACTAATAATTCACCTCTCTTTGAGCTAAAGAAAAAAAACCTCAAACTCAGTTTTAACTGAATGCACTTTCATGCACTCCACATGGATTTGAACATTTAAAAAAGAAAAATAAATCTGTGAAAAGGATCAGTGTATTTTTTATTTTTTGTAAATATTTATCAAAATAGGTGATCTACAAGCCCCCAACGTGTGTAGATCCCTCGGGCTCTGGTTACAGGGAGACAGCTATATGTCTCCGTAAAGCCGTGCTGTATCGATTTATTTCAATGAGAAAATATTGTGTGTATATATATATATATATATATATATATATATATATATATATATATATATATATATATATATATATATATATACACACAATATTTTCTCATTGAAATATTGAAAATATATATATATATATTATTTGGTGTCGGTAAAAAATAAATTTTACCTACAATTAGATCAAATTGTTATAGTCATGCTCAGTCAGAACACAATAAACATGGAATAGACATATGACACATGTTACACACATGTTACGTCATAATGTGGGACTCAATGTGCTAGTGTTACATGGGGTTTGATGTGTGATAGTAATAGTTCAGGTGCCTTGAAGAGAGTGGTCATGTGGGCTGCTTACTTTACATGGAGAGCAGAGCACACACTGATACAAGGAAGAACAGGTTCCGTACTGAGAGAGACTGAAATAAAGCAGTGTTTGTTCCCATATTGAAACGTCTGTGTGCGTGTCAGTCAGGTTTGTTGTGTGTGTGCATCACATGCACACACACACAACAAACCAAAGTGTTTTCCAATATCTTCCACAACAGGCCAAAAGCACAAAGGTGATGAACACATTTATCAGCATCCTAGCGCGACAGAGACTGAATTATTCATGTATTGATGTGTGAAACTATTTGTAATGTGCCATTGTGTGAGATCGAGTACACATGCAGTGGAGCCAATAACAACAACTTAGCATAGTGGTAAATTAAAAACACTATGCCCCACCTCTGAGGTGAAAAATTGAAACTAGTGATACTCTTGGCACAAAATCTGTTCACACAAATAGTACAGAATTTGAAGTGTTTGTGGGGGTCATGAAAGGTACTAAAGTAGGGTACTTTTGGCACACAAACAGCACTAGGAGAGTGGTTCCCAGGCACCAGGAAATTTGTGGGAATGCTGCACACTGCCTCAGGTTTCAGCAGGGGCAAAATCAATTTGCGACTGTGACATACGTTGTGACATACATACATCGTGACATAGCCTACTCTGCAACGGGTGAGAAACAGTCGCAACCGATGGCCAAAACATTTGTGGGATAAATCTGCCACCTCATTTAATAAATATATAAATGAATATATGTGACAATACATATATAAATGCATAAATAAATCCATGAATGCTTCATTTTATAAATAAATAAATGAATGTATGCGATAATAGATAAATAAATCAATAAACCAATCAATGAATATGGAAATCAATAAATAAATCAATAAATAAATGTATAAATAAATACATAAATAAATAAATAATTAAATAAAGATTTAAATGCATAAATAAATAAATACATAAATAAATATCATTAATTGAAATGTGCATTGAAGTGTGCCTTTAAAAACACTATTTCAATAATCTTTTCTGTATATCAATAATCTTTTCTGTATATCATTAATCTTTGTAATGTGTATATCAGTACGCATTTCAGTACACATTTCAATACACATTTCAGTGAACCTATGTTAATGAGGGGGCGTGTTTTTCCAGTTGAGGGCGTGTCTTTCCCATTCAGCCACTAGCAATCGAACCCAGAGCAAGGGAAAAAAATCCTCTGGAGATTTTCTTTTATTTAGTGGTATTTGTGGTGTTTTCTTATGCAGAATTTAATTTAAAGTTTCCAGATATATTTAGAAAATAACGTACCATTCATCAATCTCACTTCGTTTCTCACAAATTAATGCTTGTCTACAAGTAAGTTGTAATTGTGAACAGCAGTGTCCAGACTATAGTGGGGGGGGGGGGGGGCATAGACCATGTGAGACCCGTCTGTATCAGTGTTGCCAACTTGGCGCATTTGGCGTTAAAGGCCTTTCTCAGTCCCATACTAAAACTACTACTACTAGCAGTACTACGACTAGCACCACTCCTCCTCCTCCTCCTCCTACTACCACTATTACTACTACTACTACTAGTAGTACTACTACTACTGGCAGAACTACTAGTGGCAGTAGTACTACTACAAGCCCCACTACTACTGGCAGTACTACTACTACTAGCAGTACTACCACTACTAGCAGTACTACTACTGGCAGTACTACCACTACTACTGGCAGTACTACTACTGGCAGTACTACTACTACTACTAGCAGTACGACTACTGGCAGTACTACTACTACTAATAGCAGTACTACTACTGGCAGTACTACCACTACTAGCAGTACTACTACTGGCAGTACTACTACTACTACTAGCAGTACTACTACTGGCAGTACTACTACTACTAGCAGTACTACTACTAGCATCACTCCTACTACTACTACTAATGGCAATACTACTAGCAGTACTACTACTACTAGCAGTACTGCTACTACTACTACTACTACTACTACTACTACTACTAGCAGTACTACTACTACTAGCACTACTACTACTACTACTATTACTAGCAGTACTACTACTACTACATGCTAACAATAGCATGATAATGCTAATATGCTAATGATAGCATGCTAATGTCAACATGCTAATGCTAGTATTAGCATGTTAGCATTAGCATGTTAGCATTAGCATGTTGGCATGTTAGCATTGACATGTTAGCATTAGCATGTTGGCATGTTAGCATTGACATGTTAGCATTAGCATGTTAGCATTAGCATGTTAGCATTAGCATGTTAGCATTAGTATTTTAGCATTAGCATGTTAGCATGTTAGCATTAGCATGTTCGGGTTAGAATGTTAGCATTAGCATGTTAGCATGTTGCTAGCATTAGCATTGGTAGCAGTAGTAGTAGTAGTAGTAGTAGTAGTAGTAGTGTAGTGCTAGTAGTATAGTAGTACTGCTAGTAGTACTAGGTCTGCTAGTAGTAGTAGTAGTAGTATTGCTATTAGTAGTGGTACTAGTACTGCTAGTAGTAGTAGTAGTTGTTGTCATTGTAGTAGTAGGAGTGGTGCTAGTAGTAGCTCCTCTCCACCTGTCATCACATCCATTGCTGGTGTGTGTAGTTATTGCTATTAGTACTAGTATTAGTACTAGAAGTATTACTGCTAGTAGTAGTAGGAGTGGTAGTAGTATTGCTAGTAGTATTGCTAGTAGTATTGCTAGTAGTAGTTGTTGTTGTTGTTGCGCCGCTGGTGTGGAAGTGCATACGGCTACTTGACAGCACGACAGCACCCCAACACATCCGGGGTGGCCTGGAAGTCCGGTTGTGTTGGGGCGCTGTCGTGTGGGGGAGGAGCTTCTTCTTTGTAGCTAGCATAACACGACAAACTAAACTAAAATAAACGTAAACCAAACGGGACTCTCACGGGTCCGTTTGGTTTCATCTGTGCACAGTGCACTGTCAGAGTTAAGGGGGGAGTGGGAGACGTTTTGTCGTGTTGTGCTGGCTGTTCTGGCTAAACTTCTGGCTGGCGTGGCGTTGCTTGCCTTCGCTTTAACGGTGGGGGCTCTTCACTTTCTACACAGGTGGCTGTCTGCTTTTGTGCCGGCGCCTTCGTGGCGGTGTGGTGTGGGGACGGATTCCAGGTAGTCCCCGCCAAAGTTGTTTAGCCAAATGTAGCTCCTGAGAGTATAAAATGAAACCAAATGGACCCACAAGGGTCCATATCGCATGATATCCATCAGCGAATTAGTCCAAATCTACAAAACTAGAAGATTAATCGTCATGGACAGAAGCAAAAGAAATCTTTAGTTTTGGGGTTGGTGGGTCTAAAAAATATCATCGATTGGTGGTCCCTGGCTCAAATGCTGAATAAATGGTGGGCTCTGGGATGAATGCATGATGATGCATGTTGTGGGTGCCACCACCCACAACATGCGATTCAAATTTGGGGAGGTTTGGACATTTGAATGTTTTGTGGCACTTATTTGTGAAATAGGCCCCTCCCACTAACTTTGGAAGCCAATTTTGTAAGATTTGACTAAAATATGTAGGAATAGGGACAAAAAGTGTTTTCAACAACATACAAAATGGCAGAAAAACTTTAATTGCGGAAATGGGCGTGGCTATATATGGAGAGGTGCATCATGACCCAAGGAATGCTGGGAAAAAGGAATTTTAAATTTACGACTTACAGTTCAAGACTTATGGGCCAAAACGTAACTGGCTGTTTGGTGGGCTGTTATAGCGCCACCATGAGGCCGACCGATACAATTTTAAAATCAAATAATTTTTAAAAATATGTCCACCCACCTCCCCAAGTTTTGTAAACATAGCCCTTATGGTTTCAGAGGGGAAAATCGTTGAACTTTACATTTTGTTCTTTTAAAAAGGGCATGTTGGTCCAGAGAGGGCCACTTGGGGGTGCTCAAGCACCCCTTAGCGTCTTACTGTGCACGCCCCTGAAAACAGACAAGTATAGTCGATCTGTGATCTCCTGCATAGATTATCCAATGGTTGCTTACTGACATCATCAAGGTCCGCCTCATCAGTGAGTGACATCATCAAATCCTGCCCCCTCATTAACATAGGTTCACTGAAATGTGTATTGAAATGTGTACTGAAATGCGTACTGATATACACATTACAAAGATTAATGATATACAGAAAAGATTATTGATATACAGAAAAGATTATTGAAATAGTGTTTTTAAAGGCACACTTCAATTAATGATATTTATTTATGTATTTATTTATTTATGCATTTAAATCTTTATTTAATTATTTATTTATTTATGTATTTATTTATACATTTATTTATTGATTTATTTATTGATTTCCATATTCATTGATTGATTTATTGATTTATTTATCTATTATCGCATACATTCATTTATTTATTTATAAAATGAAGCATTCATGGATTTATTTATGCATTTATATATGTATTGTCACATATATTCATTTATTTATTAATAGAATGAGGTGGCAGATTTAGCCCTCCATAGCCAAAACATTTGTGCCGATTCAACCGTCACATACGCCACGTCACGTAACCGTGACGTACGCCACAGTCGCAAATTGATCTCGTTGTCACTCATTGGAATGAAATGAAGGCATAATATATAACTGCCATAGATGCAATGACCAGGAACAATTCACTGTGGTGATTTCCTGCTACTGTATATAACAGATTACTGATTCCATAGTCATTGCCATTATGTCAGGACTTCCAGCATTATAAGGACTTCTAGTGGATCAAGGAAGTACCTGTAAGTGAGAGAGCCACAGTTAATGCTGTATGTAATAGATACTTGCATCATTATCTCACATTAAGTGAGATAATGTGAGCAATTATACCCAGTTCGCACGCCAACCTTCCTTGAGGACAGCCTTGCCCAGACTGTCCGATGACATTGTAATATCATTGCTTGATGACCTTTATTACGTAATACACAGTGATGTGAGGTCCGCTACTTGAGGTCCGCTTACTGGTATGTGACCAGAAGGTTCCTGTTAGTCCAAATGTTGGGCGGGCCGGGGCCACTTAGTCCCTTGGAGACATTCATTCCAAAACTGCTCCAGTTTGAGTTGCTCAGTGGCCAACAGTAAAAGATTGAAATGACGTTATAAGGCCTTTTGGTGTCTTTTTAAATCACTTTTATCAAACAGTGGTAGCCGCAGTGCACCATTTTGGCATTCTGAAATAGAAGCCATAACCTGTTCTCACATTAAAATACAAATAAAAACTAGCTTGGATATCTGCAGATTTTTGTACCTTTGAGAACTCATTAAATGGGACACTGCAGGTATGACTGAGGTAGAGAATCCAGCAGGCCATAACAAAGAACATTCTCAAACCTTTTTGTGGATCAGGGCCCACTTGAAATAAAGCGTCTGTGGACCACCCAACTGACTACTAGGCCTACCCACGGCATCCAAAGAAAGTGTTCAGATGGATGGCCCTGCGGACATTTCTCCAGAGTGAGCGTGTTCAGTTTTGTTTAGTGTTGTTTATAAACAAATTTGTTTAAAAACAGAATCTAACTCCACCTCACCTCCAATCTATTGGTTTATTATGAACCCGCTGGAGAGTGCTGTGCTGTGATTAGCTAAAATAATGCCTCACCCCAAACAAATCCCCCCCCCTCACAAATCAGCACCGCCTTTCCTGAGCCCGACGACTGTTTTTTTTTTTTCATGATTTGTTGACAACAACGAAGTTCTGGGAAAAGGCAAAAAATATAGCTATATATCTAATTGGGAAAAAGTTGCTTATATTACCTTTAAATTACCAATTACCGGGAGTCGCATTTCCAATACTCAGTCTAACGTGGGCTCCACAGGGCCAACAGTGCATCCTTATTCAAGTGCAGCAACTGAAGAACGACACAACTCTCCAATAACCATTTTCTGCGCTCTCTAGTGCTCACTAATTACAGCCACAAGGTGGAATATAAATCTCAGCTCTGCAGTCCCATTAAAATATGCAGAGCTATTTATTACCATTATGGGAGAGGAACAGCATTTTACAAAACACTGTGAGGGAGAATAATTTCAGTTGCTTCAAAGGAGGCTGTTACCCGTTAAAATGTAATTTTAGTAAGCAGATCACATATCTCTAGAGGGGTGCTTTGGGATTTGTTTGGATAATCCTGCATATTATACAAATCTAAACTGCTTTCTCAGATTTGTATGATCGACATGGTCTCAGTTAAGTGGCTCAGCGTTAGGCAGCCATTTTAGGCTGGACATGGTTTCGTTCCACCGGATAATGAAGTGACTTGTCACTTCAGTGACAACTTGCTGTTTACTCTGACAATTTAGACCACCTGTTTTAAGTCCACTGAGAGGGTTCGAAACATCCTGATCCACTCAATGTCTTGCTCTCCACCATGAACTGAAGCCTTGGAATCATTAAAGTTGAAGAAAATCAATGATGGTGGTTCAAGTATTGTCAGTCTAGCAGAAGCAGCCCTGTTCTCTTTATTGGCTGCACTGGCTGCAAATAGCAGATCATTGATCAGAAGCTCAGAATCCAGCTCTATATTGTCAATGCTACAATTACCTCACCTTCTAACCAAGGTCAGCATCCACAGGCTAAGGCTCACTGCCAGTCTGAGTTGGAAGCTGGGATGCTCATCACTCACGTATGAAGTACATTTACTAAAATGCAGTACAATTTTAACATTATTTTCTTCTTCTTTTAATTTTACATTGGAGTATTTACAGTTTTGTAATTGTTACTTTGTGATTTTGTAGGTTTAGTTTGTTTGGCTATAAAAAACATACAGTAACAACTTCAGCCCAATACATTTCAAGTTCCTTTGTACATGTATGCTTAAAATCATATCGTGTTTTTGTAATCATTTGAGAACTTTCCCACAACTGCTCATGTACAATACACACATGTTCGCAGGTAGAATACCAAAAGCGTAATATCTAGTCCCCTGGACAGGGGGGAATCCCTTAGGTTCAGGGATGAGTTATGGCCATGTGGCCATTATGGAATTGTGGCAAATGTGCATGTGTACAGGGGCCCTGAGCTAAAGGGGGGCCCTTAGATTCAAAAAGTCCTCAAAGTCATGCTTCCAACTCTCTTTGAACTGTACAGAATTCTGTCCCCAGAAATAATAATGATGCCTTTGATGAAGGTGCCATATAAATGCACCATTTACCATTTCTTCGGTTAGTGGTGGTTAGTTGGCCATTTTTGGTGTGTTGGGGGGTGTGCTTGCCTCTGAGGGCAGGCAGCAGCAGCATGTTTTAGTTTCTGTCAGGGGGAAACCTCAAAAACCTACTTTTCAGGATTCAAATTCAAATTCATGCCAGCAATGTGAAGTGAGCAGTGCCTGGAGTCAAGCACAGCACATGAATGGCAGTCATCTATAATGTTAGTCGCCTGTGGCTTACAGGCAACGTGCACAAGAAATTTGACATTGATCAAATATGAGGTTTACAAAATTATAGCTCTGAACATACGGAGAGACACGCATACAGTACATAGACCATTTTATAGACTGCATGGCCTCCTGAAAGGGCATTAAGTGGAAAGAGAAATAAATACTAACATTTGAAAATGTTACTGCCACAGCTTGAGAAAATCTGAAATGAAATGGGATCATTTGTGTGTCTGGTTGATGTTTATGATACATGTTGCTATGAGGCATTTTGAGTAACATAATACAGTTTTTGAATATTATTATACAGTACATATACAGGATATGCTGTATATACCTTGAACTACTTGTGCGCAACGTGCACCTACCAAGTGCTGATGTAGTTTCACTGCATCGCAGTAAGCTATGTGTCAACTTGTAATGCTGTATTTACAGTAAAGCCGTGGTAAGTGATTAGAAATGTATCGTGTAGTACTGTATCGTGTAGAAATGTATCGTGTAGAAATGTATTGTGTAGTACAGCAGCTTTTTTTCTGGCATTTTGATTCTTTTTGCTTGTTTTTCGGCTGAAATCGGAACTTTCCCTGGTTGCTGTAACAGCTCTGCCATTGTTCTGATGTTAAATGTGGATTTTACTAGCCTACATTATGAAAAAAGGAATTAAATTTACTTTTACTCACTGTACTTAAGTACATTTAAAAGCAACTACTTTTTCACTTTTTACTTTTACTCTTACTTTTTACTTACTGAAGTAACCTTCTCATTATCAGTACTTTTTACTTGTACTTGCGTAAAGTTGAACAAGTTGTACTTTTACTATACCTCAAATACTGGAGTCGAGTACTCTGTCCACCTCTGGTTCCTGGTGAATCATGACCACAAAATCTTTCATTCTGTGCAAAAATAATAAAATATAATCGGTTTGCAGCCGTTGGCTGTCGGTCGACCCTCGAAGTATTTTGATTGGCCGGTATTGGTGATGATGATGTAATGGTGACATTATTTAGAGACCTTTATAACTAATGTCACAACACAAGTATTATCTCCTGGAGATTCTGCAAAAATATATATTAATTGTTTTCTGAGAGAATATTAAAAACTGGACCTGTGCCCCTGTGCCAGTGTCTTCACCCTGGGTCAGGGTGAAGACACTGGTGGTGACTATGTTTCACCCCTGCAGGCAACTGACCCTGCACGGACGGACGCGCGCACGGACAGACGCGTGGACAGATGGACTGTGGACGGACAGGAGCGAAATATAGTCATCACCTCACGGTGGAGACAACAAGTCTTGGTTTTGGATCGCTCGCTATGTTCATACAAAAGTAAGCCATGGCCTACTTGTGCGCAACACGCAAGTTGGCAAGTGTGACTGTGCAGAACAGAGGACTTACATAGCGTCTGCCAGCCAGCCAGTGGGCCACAAACATTATCATAGTGTTGCTATCAGGCAGGAACCATCTGTCTCCATATTGGTATCAATCTCCATATACTGTATACTGATCATATACAGCATCATTTCAATATGAGGTTCCCCCCTCGACAGAGACAAATCAGACCGTATTGATTGGTGGAATGAAACTCATTTCACCAGTGCCCTTGAGGGTCAACAGAGTGTCTTTGGTAATGAGAAATGCAGGGGCATCCTTGCTGTGAAGGACAAAAACAATTTTGGCCAGGATGGGCAATAAATGTCCCACTAACTAATGTCTTCACTGTTGAGATGGCTCCTGTAGGAGGAGAAATGTGTGTGGTCGTGGCAGTGGAAATATTACCCTACTGAGCACATCTTTAACAAAACTCACAGCCTTCAAGAAAGGGGAAGAGAGGGGAAATATTCTCCCCAGTTTTCCTTGTGGCTTACTGCATCTTTGGGGTAAAGGTTTTTAAAAGAGGCAACCTTTTGTAACTCTGAGCAGCCACATGTGCTAACAATAGGCATAATGGCATGCAAATTAAAGTGTTTTTTCCCTATCAGCAGCACCTCCTTGCTTTTGTCTCTCTGTCATGGTGTACTTGAAGAACTCGTAGACGGACCAGCAGATAGCCGTGGAGGGCATATGGTATATGATCCTGGCCTGGACACCCCTGAAGAAGGCCGGTACTCCACCCGTCTTGTAAACTGTCCGAAAGGCTTCACCCAGGCCCGAGATGTACCGGGAGGAGGTGGCAGTGGCTGCCTCTACGGCTCCAACCCCTCCTGAAGCCGCCTGGATCACAGGAACACCACCAAGGGCTTCCTGGGTATTGATCAGGGTCTTGCACACGTCCAGGGGCATGGTGACTGAGGCGGCCACGGCACCAGCCAACGCCCCGGACACGAAGTGGCAGATTGGGTTGTATTGCCTGCAGGGGTTGAGCAGCTCCTGCAGGTACTCGTAGGTCATGAAGTGAAGCGCCTGGAACGGCATGTTCATAGTGAGCTGGGTGGTGTAGCTGCGGTAGAAGGAGGCTGGACCCTCGTGCTTGAGCATGGTGCGGATGCAGTGCATCGCACTGCGGTATGGCGACTTGTACATCTGCATGCGCTGTTTCACCACGTCTGCAGGGGTCATGACAGCATCATGCAGCAACGTAGCCGTACAGCCCGCTACGCCATTTACGAAGTGACTGTTGGCTCCTGGGTAGACCGTGTTGTTGTTCAAGGATAATTTAATCTTTTCGTAACATGCAAAGTACATGGCATGGGCCGGCACCACACCAGCGGCCATTACGTTCAAGCCCCTGACGGGTCTTAACACCCCTTCAGTACGTACGATCTGCCGCAGAGCTTCCAGCACGTTGTGGTAGCGTGCTGCAGGCTCAGGCTTCAAGCTCTGCATGCGTGTCTTCACACAGTCAATGGGGTACATGAGGCAGTGCTCCATGATGCCAGCCACAGAGCCTGCCAACATGTGGGTGCTGGTGGGCACCCCTTCCGGAAGCCCCTCATAGTGTGTTTCATTGGGCTGCACCACAGAGTGCTCACTGCTCTGTGCTGGGACAGGAAAACAACCGCCGAGCCATCGGATGTTTGCCAAAGCAACGCTGGGTACCGTACTGCTTACTGTGCTGGCAGAAATCTCTTCGCCCGGAAAAGGAACCATGGGGACAGACAGACATCGGGAAACATTATATCTGCCAGCCCTTGAGACTACCACTTTTTATATTATTATTATATGCTCACATGGTTTTATAGTGATGACATCAGGGTGACGGACAGATTCAGAGATCTCCATGTATGAACATAAAAGGATGAAGTTGCTTTGTATTTATCCTAAAAATGCTGCTAATGATGATAATGCGTGTGTGTCTCCTGGTTAAGACCACACCCTATATGGGCATATAGGACAAATTGTTGGCGTGACATAGCTGCAAGAACCCTAGAGCCAGATTCACAATGGTAAATTTACTACCAGGTGTAAATGTGCGTAATGTGGGAGAGAGAGAGAGAGAGAGAGAGAGAGAGAGAGAGAGAGAGAGAGAGAGAGAGAGAGAGAGAGCGTGTGTGTGTGTTTAGCATTGTGAAGTTATACTGATTCTTTAGTCTAAAGGTTTGTTGATTGATCGTTTTTCATTTTCATTCCATTTCGAGGTTTTGCAAAAAAGTGTTTGTGCATTCAAGTGCCAACTTGAGCAATGCTCAAGTTGGCATTCGACAGAGTGCATTTCTTGTTAATTTATTAGAAACTCTGCCAATAATATTAAAATGATTCACAGGATTTGGTGTTAATTGTTACTTGGCATAATGGAAGTTTCGTGCTGAGGTATGACGTAGTTCATGATGAGATCAATGAAGTTACCTCTGTTCACGTACAACGGTATATACCCTTCTAGCTAACTTGGAAATGAGCAGATAGGTCACAACCAAATAAGTCACGGCCATGTTTAAATGATGAATTACTGACATGGAGATGATCATACAATGTAAATGTCTGGCCCTGGCTGCAAGGACGCAAGAACAATGTTAGTCTAAGGGTTTTGCTGAGTTTTGCGCTGAAAAGAAAAAAAAAGTTTGCAGACCAATGAGAGACTGTTGTCTGATATGGTTTATGTTGTAAAACATAAAGCTTACCATGACAGATGTCATGGTTGCTATAAAACTACATACTGTATATGTGGCATAAGACAAGGAAAGACATACACATACTGTATATTATATACATAACAGCTGCCCCATGGAAATAGAGCAGCCTTGCCTTTGAGCCACTGTGGAGAGATTTGGTAGTGGTAGGATGCTTTACATCATTTCCCACATTATGAACGTACATACGTACGTTGGATGAGTGGGGAACTTAATGAGGAAAACAGAACAGACTGGAAATGCAGACAGCAGCTTGGAAGGAGATTGAATGCCTGCAGGAGGGATGATATTGACTGCTCTCACTTACATTGCAGATTTCCTGTCGTCAACACCAAGTTACATTTTGTACTGTGGGACCTACACTGAAGGTCATCTTTTTTGTTGTCTATCCTCCTGGGTTGTTTCACTCTCAAAGACCCTGTAGCTGACAAACTCATTATTACAATAAATGGTTTAAAGCTGTTAGAAAGAGTGCATGAGTTCACAACTTCCATTGTATGCTGCACAAATAATTGATTCATCATCTCTCAAGACAACC
Source organism: Benthosema pterotum (assembly GCA_039105355.1). Classification (NCBI taxonomy): domain Eukaryota; kingdom Metazoa; phylum Chordata; class Actinopteri; order Myctophiformes; family Myctophidae; genus Benthosema; species Benthosema pterotum. The sequence continues at coordinate 27,278,321 of CM076984.1, read as the reverse complement.
TTGGCAGGAAAAAGAGGAGGACAAAATGATTTCTGCTGTTATGTGAGACATTCCTATAGAGGTGGGCACACAAACATATTTCAGTGCAAGGTTTTTAAAATATTTTCAACTTTTTAATAACATAACACAGCACAAATAGCTGACGTACGACCTCACACTGCCTCACAGTGTTTTGAAGTATACAGTATGGGTTTGAGGGGTTGGGAACGAGTGTTAAAGCATTTCCGCAAGCATTCACATCCACGTTATCTGTATAACCAGTAAGACTGAGCTTGATTTTAGATGTCACAGCCTAAGAAGAAATGTGAGATTATGTTAAGGTTCTTATGAATTCAAAAATTAATTTGAGCTTTGGGAACAGCTGTTTGCTGCGTGTTAAGTTGATGCTGTGATCTGAGTGCTTAATTGAAGCAACCTGCTGTGAACCACTGCTGTGAGTATGTTACAGAGATATTAATGGGTATATTCACCCATTTGGAAATATGAATGGCCAGACATTATAATACTCACAGACCAGTATCTGTACCAGTAATTTGAGTCAAGTTTAGTGCGTGCAATGCATGCTGTATCGATTTTATATCATTACATCAAAACGAATTGCATCATACCGATTCAGTGTGTGTCAGACATACACAATCTGAAGGGGTAAACACCCAAAATGGATTCCCTCCTAGAATAGGTTGTACCATTTCACAAGTTTTCAAATGTAATGTAATTAAAATGTTAAATGATCTTTTGAAAATAGCACTCAATGTCTTACATCGAAGCATTGTGTATAACGGTCATGTCAGCAGGTTGGGCTTCATTAATCGGTCTGATTGATTCAACAACCAGGTGGTTCTGACCTTGCTTTACACAAATAAGAACTGCATCCATAACCATGTCATCTGATCTACTGCCTCTGTTGGGGTTCTGCTGTCAATATAACAGGTACTATACCTGTTATATCGAAACACTGAACATGGCTGTAGATGTGGACATTAATGCTCTGGTGACTGATGTGATCTTCATGCATCATGTATCGCATTTCCAGAAATTTCATGGTGCTTTAACTCAATTTGTGGCCACAGTATTAAAACATTATGGACTATTGCCTTCTCATTACAGAGATAGGGAAGGATTAAGCTGGTGCATTTTAAAGAGGATTACAAATTTATAATAGGCTATTTGGTGAGCTGGTCTCACCAAATGCTGACATCTTTTTATTTGAAGTAGCCCATAATGACCCCTGTTGGTTTACTGCTTAATGTGTGGGTGTTGGTCACACAGTGACCTTTTGCCAAAAGGGAAAAAAGTTACAAAGTTTGAATGAAGTTGCATTTTGAATGAAAAACCTTGGACCAGCATTCTGGGATCAGGCGAACTGTATACATCATGGCAGAAGTGCTTAGTGTGTTTTGTATCCTATTATAACCAAGCAAAAGAAAGTGTCAGTCAGTCAGTGTCCTCTGCTCCTCACTGCCTTGCCCAGTTGATCTGCAATGCGCACACAGACATCGACCAATCCATTATGCATGAACTCTCAAAGTCCTTTTCTCAATTTTAGCACTTTAACATGATTTATTAACTATACCAGCTAATATTTAAAATCCTTAATCACGTGACGCGCAAGTCACAGAGCAAAGCTGCGAAGGGCTCGATACGTTGACAGCTTACGATTGTTTGACTTCCACCGCACTGCCCTGCCCAACCCCATTTCTGAATATCACTGTGGTCGCTGTTCCCTGGCAGCCAGGCATGTCTGTAGAGCAACAGCGGAGCAGCATGATCACACTCACAGAATTATGGGTCATAGAGTTTGTGGCTGTGCACTGCGTTTTATACAATATATTGTACCAGTCCTCATTCGCAATCTGGACAGCAAATCTAGTTTTGCCACTTCTCTTTAAGATGTGAGGTATAACAGTCCCAAGGTATAATATAGGCCCAATTAAAATTATGTTTTGTTTTATGTTGTACACTTGTATTACAACCCCAATTCCGTTGAAATTGGGACGTTGTGAAAAATGTCAATAAAAACAGAATGCATTGATTTGCAAATCGTTTTCAACCTATATTCAGTTGAATACACCACAAAGACAATATATTTAATGTTCAAACTGATAAACCTTATTGTTTTTTGAAATTATACAATCTTTTGTAAATTGATCCCTGCAACACGTACCAAAACAGTTGGGACAGGGGCAACAAAAGACTGGGAAAGGTCATGAATGCACAAATAACGCCTGTTTGGAACATTCCACTGGTAAACAGGTTAATCTTAAACAGTTTAATATCGTGATTGGGTATAACAGGACCATCCCAGTCGTTCACAATCAAAGATGGGGCGAGCTTCACCACTTTGTGAATAATTCTGGGAGAAAATCATCCAACTGTTTAAAAACAATGTTTCTCAACATTCAATTGCAAGGAATTTGGTGATTTCATCATCTACAGTCCATAATATAATCAAAACATTCAAAGAATCTGAAGAACTTGCTATACTAAAGCGACAAGGCCGAAAACCAACACCGAATACTTATGACCTTTGATCCCTCACGTGGCTCTGCATTAAAAACTGACATCATTGTGTAAAGGATATTACTGTGTGGACTCAGGAACACTCAGAAAACCATTGTCAGTTTACATAATTTGTCGCTACACCTGCGAGTGCAAGTTAAAACTCTACCATGGAAAGCAAAGCGATACATAAGAAAGGTTGATTTGAAAAACAACCAGAAATGCCTTCTCTGGGTCCACTATCATTAGAAATGTGGACTCATCAGACCACAGCACACTTTTCCACTTTGTGTCTAACCATTTCAAATGATATTGTACCCAGAGAAGGCATTTCTGGTTGTTTTTCTGGTTGTTTTTCAAACCAACCTTTTTTTTGCTTTGCATGGTAGAGTTTTGACTTGCACTCGCAGGTGTAGCGACAGGTGTATGTAAACTGACAATGGTTTTCTGAGTGTTCCTGAGTCCACACAGTAATATCCTTTACACAATGATGTCAGTTTTTAATGCAGAGCCACCTGAGGGATCAAAGGTCACAAGTATTCGGTGTTGGTTTTCGGCCTTGTCGCTTTAGTATAGCAAGTTCTTCAGATTCTTTGAATGTTTTGATTATATTATGGACTGTAGATGATGAAATCACCAAATTCCTTGCAATTGAATGTTGAGAAACATTGTTTTTAAACAGTTTGATGATTTTCTCCCAGAATTATTCACAAAGTGGTGAAGCTCGCCCCATCTTTGATTGTGAACGACTGGGATGGTCCTGTTATACCCAATCACGATATTAAACTGTTTAAGATTAACCTGTTTACCAGTGGAATGTTCCAAACAGGCATTATTTGTGCATTCATGACCTTTCCCAGTCTTTTGTTGCCCCCGTCCCAACTTTTTTGGTACGCGTTGCAGGGATCAATTTACAAAAGATTGTATAATTTCCAAAAACAATAAAGTTTATCAGTTTGAACATTAAATATATTGTCTTTGTGGTGTATTCAACTGAATATAGGTTGAAAACGATTTGCAAATCAATGCATTCTGTTTTTATTGACATTTTTCACAACGTCCCAATTTCAACGGAATTGGGGTTGTACACTTGTATTATCTAATCTGCCATGTGTGGCTATTTGCCAGATGAATGAATGAACTGTCATGTTGGTACATATTTTCTAAGTCAAATGAAATGCAAGTGTCTGGTAAACTGCACATTTTCATGTACCCCTCTCTTGCTAAAGGAATAGCAAGAGAGGGGAGAGCAATAGCATGAGAAAGCAATAGCATGAGAAACACACAACATGATAATTTTGCAAGGTAAATAATTAAAGTGGGGGTGCCGTGATTTTTGTATTTTTTCCAATTTTGTACATGTTTGAGAGGTGACAGTATATAAATATACCCCTTGGTGTCTTTTTTACGTGCAATGATGTCTTCCCTTTGTAATTAGGGTTTCTTCCTGAGGGCTGAACCTGTCCAGGCAAACATGCCAATGAAAAAAACTCCATTACAGTGACATCACATTTTCAGCCCCCTTTATCATGCAAGTAAAGCTGTAGGTGTGTCTTCAGTTCAGCTGGATCTCCACCCATCACCACCCACCAGGCAAACCAGGCATACTTAATGAACTGGCTGGGTGGAATCATAAAAATGACAGTTTAACAAACACTGTACACTTTTTTGAAAAACTTCTTACTCTTCATATAACAAAAATATCTGATGATCATGTTTTAGGGTAGAAAAAAGCAACCAGGTTTATGAACGCAAGACCAAAAGAAAATAGTATATGGCCACGCTTCAAATCTATAAATATATTTTGAAATAGACAACCTATATGCTGTGTTGCAACGTTTTGTGAGCTTGTATTCTTGCAGAGATCTTGAAGAAAAAACGGGTTTTGTTGAGTCCTACTCAACAAAGGAAAGGATACAAGGGACAGAGAGAGTATTGGAGTGAATAACTGGCTGTGTAAACCATATTGACCCTTTTACAGTAAACTTATGGCCTTCAGAAACAGCAATGTCAAACAGTAATGATTTTCTTTTTCTCTCACAGCAAGAAGGGATAAATTCCATTTTCACGTCAGGATGGGAGGATGATACTGGATGCTGTTGAGCAGAAATGTAACCTCTTATGTCGATATTGTTATCGTTTTGTCTTTTGAAATTTAATTCCGTAAACTACAGCATCACATAGAAGCATCAAAAGCACATATGATCAAAGATCAAAGCGTAGTGTGGATCAATGTATTTTGATCCTGCTACCTTTGATTTTTTTAAATTGAATACTGAAAGTAACAGTTTTGGACAAATGAGGTTCCCACATGATGATACACACAGTCACGCTCATGCACTACAGCACAGGTTTGTTTTTTAGAGAAAAATAAATGAGGAAATAAATATGGAAACAGCTTGTGAAGGAACACATTAAGTACTTCCACAGCAGCATAGCATTAAATTGAAGGGGATTATAATGATTGAATTAGTGATTAACCAATCCAATCCAGCATATAAGCACATTGCTTCAGCAAGTCTTAAATGTGTAGAATTAACCTTGTACTAAACTGGAGAAAAGAATATCCATAGTGGGAAGATACACCGACTTCAATTTAGAGCATCTAATTCCACTCATTCTGGAATGACCTGTAAAGTCATTATAATTTAATATTTTTGATTCTGTTGTCATAGTGCCACCATGTGCTGTGGTAGGCCGACAAATAAGATGCACTCTGGTGCTGTGATTTCACAATGTCAGGTGACAGACAGGCAAGGCAAACGACGCAGAAAAGCTCAAAGAGAATACACAGAGGACTGAGGAGTTGAAATAATCAGTGGTGGACGAAGTAGTCTACCTACATTTTGTACTTGAGTAAAATGTACGAATGTCACAAAAAACAATACATAATACAATGTAGTCAAGTAAAAAGCCTGCCATTAAAAAGTATAAAAGTGTTAGCATTAACCACTGGTTAGTCTATTAATAATAGCTTGCCTAATTGTATACAGTATGGCTGATGTGGTTAATGCATGTTATTGTAATTATATTAATAATAAATACAATTCTTCAAAGTAGCTATAAAATGTTGAAACAGTAGAGTACAATGTTTAGAGTAGAAGTAAATGTATTTTACAGAACAGTAAAGTAAAAAAACAGTACTTGAGTAAGTAAATACACAACTGAAAATAATGACCTAAACAGCAGCAAAACAGTTCTTCATTTAAAGCCCCTTTCACAGTCTCAAACTAATGCTATAGTATTTGAGCCCTATAGAGCCTAAGAGAAGAATGCAACACACACATGCACACGAACAACCCAACATGCCCTCATCACCAGGCTCAACAGTAATGACAATGGATGGGGGTGCTAAAAGTGTTGGCGCTGCAGTCGAGTAACTGCTTCTCTTATTGTGTTTATGGGTCTGCATGGCGAAGGAAAGTACTTGGTCATCAGTCTGCTAGCTAGATAGGGGTGCATTGGCCATTATAGGCCAGGCCATGCAGGGATCCAGCTCTCTTATTGCCTGTATCTCACCTCTTAGTCACCCCCAACAGCTGTCAAGAAAAGGTCAGGTCATTTGAGGCCAGCATGCACACAGTTCACCGTCATGTTGAATGAGTCCTGAATTATCAAGAGCATGTGAACAGGTTTTTCTGTGCAGGGCTAAACTGTGGAGGTGAGTTGATGCCATCAGAGTGACTGACGTACTGTCTCGACGAGAGGGTCTCCTGTCTCATCAAGGTGGGACATTGCCCGTTTTCTTTTTACATCCGTTATTGTTTCAAAATAATATTAACCAGTGAGACGCCCTGAGGCCAGAAGCGACCTCATCCTTTAGGTCACACATCCAGCAGATTGCTAGCCTGGAGAGGGCAGACTCATATAGCGTAAAATTACTCAATGTTCTTCCACTCCGATGTGTGGAAGAATGTTGAGTGATTTCACGTTATGTGAGGCAGGCCTCTCCAGGTTAGCAGATTGCTGGGTGAGTGCTGTCATTTTGGCATAGTTGTGGATGGATCAACATGGAATTCTAAATTCTGTACAGGCCATATATACTTCAAATGTTAAACAGATAATTGCACTAATACTTTGGGGCAAGGCCATCTAGAGTTTGAATGGACAGGTATTCAAAAGAGACATTGAAGGATGCGTAGAGGAATTATTTCAAATGTTAGCCTAATATAACGCAAATCTTGTCCTCACACTTGTCCTCATAGTTTCCATTGACAATAGATAATCAGGTTTCAGTGATCCTGAGTACATGACTCACTGAACTACACAGTTACATTAATGGCTGTGACAGCAAATATAGAATCAGACGTTCAAACTGTATCATTACAAAGTGGACGGATTCCTTTTTCAGGCATTGCTTGTTTATATTTCAGCTGATTAAATAAATAGTCGGGCTGCTCTTGCAACAAAAAAAGTTTCCTTTATCGATTCACAGTGATATCATGATTCAGCTGGTGCATATTTCTTTCAAGAGGCAGAAATATGTTCCCATGCTCCTCCACTGACAGATGGGCAGAGGCTACACAAATATTGATTGGCTCGGATGGCACCTTCTCTCTCCCTATGCCAGCCTTTTATTTTATCATCTCACCAATTCCCCCGAGGGTCAATAAAATACCCCATATGAGAAATGCCATCCTGACTCACTCCCGAAGGGAACAAAAACAATTTCACTCAGAACATGAGTACATGTTTTCAACATGAGGCCATTTGATAAGCTAAATATCGCATAATAGCCTGAGGTAGTGAGATCTAGGCCGACGGATCCAAGAACACAGGTTCCATTTCACACGAGACACCAAGAGTTATAAAAGATGGAGGGCAGACTGCCCCGCACCGTATTAATTTCAATGGAAGCTGCTCCTGCCTTTTTTTTAATGTGATACCAATTCCAAAATTTATACTTGAAATGGGACTTTCTGCACAATGAGTACTTGTACTACTAGGGATATTATAGAATAGAATAGCTGTATTTACTTTAAGTAAATACAGCTATTCCTTTTGTAGATCTAATAAGTAAAACATTTGAGTACTTGTCCCAACACCGATTACCTTAGTACTGTACAGTGCTTGGTGTGAGCCCGTCATTTCTTTTTCTTTGTCAGATTTTCCGTTCATTAACTTGGTACCAAACTTCCAACTTCTGTCAGTATTATCTGCATGGATGCCAGATGGAGTATGACATGTGGAACAGCAGTCTGTTGAATAAAGCTTAGATATAAACAGTGGAGTGTTGGTTTATCTAGTGGCAGTCTGACACGCTTTTGACAGTTTGTTGTGCTTCAATGCAAATTAAATGATCACTTCGTGACAAAAATTAAAGACATTGCATGTTTAATTCCTATTGCAATAGTGCTTGCTGAATAGGTTTGCTGGCACCAAAGAAAACACATTAAAACAAATCTCACTACCTATAAGCAAAATAAATACCTTACCTACTGGAATAGAGACAAAACCAACTGATGAATGGCAAAATAAAAGGCAAATAAAAGGCTCTGGAGTGTGTGTCACATGTTCGATTCCCGTTCATGATGACCTTTGCTCCACATCTCTCCCCTTCTCTCTGGCCCTCTTTTCAAAAACAAGAGGTTCAGAGGGACAGTGGGAGAAGGGAGAAAAACAAGAAAACAGCAAACACACAAGTGTATGCCTAAATGGTTCAAGTGAACACTTGAATAATTACTAATTGTGATTACTAAGAATTCTTTGGCTTTAAGCCCTGATTTCCTCTCATAACATGCCTGAAGTCATCGACAGGATGAAATATAAAGTGTTGAGGGCGGTTTGATAATAAGTTCTTGCTCACTGCTCATGAAGTACTGCAGGACTGGGTTATATACAAAATAGAAGTTTTAAATATATAACGCAATTGTACTGTTGCAATGTGATTCCCCCCCATCAGTATTGTCCTCACGTCAGCTCAGATTTTACCAGATTACTTTTCTGCTTTTGATGTGTGATGCAGTAAGACCCCAAAAAGTTTGCTCCCTTTCAACAGAGTATTGCAGTCAAGTGCATAAGCCAAAAGGAAAGCACCCACTTTACTTCCCACACATCAAAAAAAGGGAAACGTTCACAGAAGTTTCTTCATATGCACCAGCTCTGCTCTCTAAAAGTCATTGAATAAAAGATTGCTACCAAAAAAACTGAAGCGAGAACAGAAACATTTCAGCTAACGAGCCTAAGACAGTAATTGCCCTTTTTTTTGAATAAAAGGTCCATCACATCTCCAAAGGGAAGGATGTGACAGCAGTTTCTGTAATAAATAATGAGTTGAGTCTTGCAGTCTTTCCTGATTTGTTTCAGTGCCCTCAGCTAGGGTGTGGAGGGTGGAGCACTCCGTCCGTCTGTCCACAACATTATAGATTTTGGCAAAACACAGTATTGTAGATTACTCATTTTATCCATACATCACATGATTATGAAAACAATATACACTATCCATGGTCATGTTATCAACATAGATATGGTTCAAATTGGCTTCCAAAGTTTTCAAGACTGGTATAGCAAGTCCACTGTTTATATTACTCCTAAACATGTGAGCATGTGTGCAACAGCAATCAAAATCAAACTAACCAGTGTGTGTGTTTGTACACACACACACACACACGCGCGCGCGCGCATATAAAGATCAATATTTCAGCCCTAGTAAGGTTAAAAGAAAATCAGTGGAGTGTTATCTGTGAACTTCACAGCCATGCTCCCGCTGGTCAAGCCCTGCAGGTTGAAGTCCAACACAAACAGGGCGAGTAAATCATTGTTCCCCGGAGGGCAGCGGTGGACGTGAGCATGACGGAAGAGGTGGAGTTGTTGAACTTAGCAAACTGCTCCGTGTTAAGGATAAATCCATTATCCAGAGGATCATGTGGGCATTCCACCTGGAGCTCTGGCAGTTTATGGAGCAGAGGATGAATTTAAATCCACAACAAGCAGGATCCTGGTAGAACCCATTAGGGCACAAGGCTGATCCAACAAAGACCTTCCAATCAGATTTTTCAAAAATGTTCAAAGTGACGAGCTGCTGGTGCTGGGACCTTGACACAGATCGTTCCACATTTCGAAAGGGATAATGTCTCTCTATTCAGGTCAGGGGTTGACACTAAGGTCTCTGAGGCACTTGCCCATCGGGCAAATGCAAGTCAAGTTCTACTTGCCCTCAGGTCATGGTTTACACACCAGTTTACTTCCTACTTGGGTGCTTTAAACCAGGGGTTTTTAACAGGTGGTCCGGGGACCACCAGTGGTCCCTGAGAGGGTTCCAGGTGGTCCCCAGCCAAGTTGGTTAACCAGATGTAACTCTTGAGAACGTAAAAATGAAACCAAATGGACCCTTGCGGGTCCATTTGGTTTCATTTTTACACTCTCAAGAGTTAAAATTCATCATCATAATTAGCCCATAGTGGTCACAGACCCAGTGGTCCCTGACCCCAGCAAAATGATAGTTTGGAACCAAATGAACCTGGGAGAGAGATAGGTAGTGATAGCTATAAAGCAGGGAAAGACACAGAGGCAGAGTGCAATGACTGCCTTCAAGACAAATTTAACTTGTGTAGTGTTATAGTGCACACTTCAAGACAAATTTATCTTGTGCAGTGTTATAGTGCACACTTGCCGGATCGGGCAACCAGGTAGCAGTCTTCACTTGCCCCACCGTATTTTTTTTAAGTGTTAGTGTCAAGCCCTGCAGGTGGCGTTTAGTAGTCTACCGTCATCGCACCACTGCTACCTTACAACAGCTTGCTATGGAATTCGGATGACTGTTGGTCCGACGTTTCCTCGCACACACATGCCCCCAAAAATAAGACTAGAAAAGTATAGTTGCATCGCTTACAGTTCACACTTCTCAGTTAAATTTGAGTCTGCACTTGTCATATGGAATATAGTACTGTTATCTTTGCCCTCACAGAATCATAATTGCCGTGTTTAGACACTATGGTGTTTTTAGCATTTTTTGTAAAGGGCTTAAGTGTTTAACATTGATCCTCCCAAATCATACAAATTAGCAGTGTTGGGAATATTACTTACCTTGTTAATATATTACTTATTAATTATTACCTACATTTTAAAGCAATATATTATATTACAATATTACTGCCTGAGCAAGTGTAATATATTATTACTATTACAAAACACTGTACACAAAATTACTTTAAAAAATATAATTACTTTAAAAAATATATATATAATTAAATATTTAGTATCACTATTAATCAAATATTGCGTAGGCCAGTGGCATACCTACAATTAAGCAAGACCACTTGACTATCTGGCCAAATCAAGACCTACCTCATCCTACTCAGCTATGGACAGTTAACACAGGAGTTAAATGAATTCCTTGAATTCATGAAAGCCAGTAAATAATTTGATAACAAATTATAGAAAATAAGTAATTATTTAACTTCTGCAGTTGTCAAAATAATTTCAAAAGAACACTTGCAACGAGACAGAATGACAGAATGTAATATTGAAAGTAATGCAGTAATGCAGAAAGAAAAGTATATTATATTTTTTTGGTTAAGTAATATAAATATATTACAATTAAGTTACTGCATTTTGGTAATATATTATGTAATATATTTACGTAGTGCACTGCACATGTCCCAACACTGGAAATTAGCATAAACAGTGTTGTAGTGGGACTTTTAGAAGGGGGTGCCCCAAAAGGCATGTGTGTGCATGCACACATGCAAGTGCATTTGCGTGCACATGTGCAACGCAACTTTTAAGACATACAGACATGTATAGCCCATTTAGACACAGGGTTTGCAAAGCTTAATTGTATTCATAAAAGTAAATTACAAGTCAAAAAACATATTTTTGCCCCCAAAATATTTTAGATGTGAGAGAAGTGGGGGGGCTGCAGCCCCCACATCCGCCTTCACTACACCCCTGAACATACCGGTAAGTCTTTACCATCATCCAGAGTTGGCTCACTATTTGTCAAGAAATATTGTTTGCAAATAAAGTTCGTTATTGAGTGTGCACAGAGACTATAGTTTAGATTAGCTGCTTGCTTTCAAAGGGAGTGGTTGAGTGAACCGTGTATGAGCCCTGAATTCATTTAGCTTAACAGTAGAGATTATTAGATGCATTTTTCTCTCTGGAAACTATCTGGCTGTTGAATTTTCAATAAGACCAGATTGGTCCACACTGGCTCCCAGGAATGCCCCTCTCCTCATCAGCCTATCTCCGCCAACCTTTATTTCTGCCACTGTTCACATCACCCTTCTATTTTAGTTGTTTACGTTCATTTTCCTCATGCCCTTCATCTTCTTTCCCCTTCCTTTTTAGTTCTGACTCAGCCTGGATTCACTGTGCAGATACAGTTACAGTAACACAAGCTGTTGTGTTTGTTTAACTGAAAACAGATTGTTTTTGTCCCCTTCTGTACTCATGGTTGGACTTTTGACACACTATATTTGATTGAGCTGCAAATCAATCAATTAATATTCCCAGTGTTTATGTTACAAGATGTAAATATGAACTGAAAGTATAATTCTAAACTTTTTGTATTGTCGAGGCATCTCTCTTATAATGTATGTAAAGTTATGGAGAGGGGGGTAAAGCATGTTCAGTAGGAAGGCTTAAAATCTACGAAATGCAGTGAATTTAAAAACCACTGCATATAGATAGATACTGTAGATAGACAGACAGACAGACATCAGGGATATCTTCCTTCACCCTTTTCAGGTCACGCTCCTCTCATTATCCCCATTTGTCCTATTTGCTGTCTCTTCCCCTTCATTAACAATCAACCAAACTGTCAGAATCAGTGTAATGGCCTCTCTCTCCCTCTCTCTCTCTCCCCGTCTCTCTCTCTCTCCCCGTCTCTCTCTCTCTCTCTCTCGGCAAACCAGGAGTCGTGCTGTCGGGCAATGTTTATCTGGGGAGACAGGCCTTGCCTCCCTCACCATGCCAATGTAGACAGCAACACAGAGCTCCATGGTTCACAGCCATCTAGATAAGACCTACAGAAAGAGCAATGTTTTCTGCAGTCGCTACACTCACTACAATGCAGGATGTGATGGAACAAGTTCCTGTATTGTGTTGTGACAATTGCCCCAGTTAAATAGTCTCCAACTAGTGTACCTCATGCTCCCACCCCAGTCTCACCTTTACAAGCCTGCATTTCAATCTCACCTACAGTAGCAACATACTCTTAAGTTACAGTGGCCTAAACAAGCAATGGATAGCAAATGTTTAGGTTAAATTGATGCTATTGTAACCCGCTTCCATTATGTTATTATTCTGTAGCATCCACTTTTAACATGAGCTCAGGTTACATTCATTTCTGCCGTACACACAGGCTGAACTATATCATCAGGAGACTTATTCTGACTATCCTGGGGTGTTATAAAAGGATCTTATGGGAAATGGCCACAGCTTTTGTTCAAGAACAGAGAATCGCTCCTTGATTGGTGAACCATGGCCAACCATGACAGTCACAGTCAAATCATATAATACCAGACTACCCAGCCAGTCGTGCACATTGCACAATGTCCTTCTAGCCTGCCACTATTAATATAAAGAGTACAGAATACAGAGAAGTCTTTCAGAAAAAAATGGTGACGTGTTGGATAGTAGGACAAGAGCCATTCTTTCCTAAAATATTTCAAGTCAGCCTCATGGTGGCGATATAATGCTATATGTTAGCTGAGAAACAGTATTGAGAGCACTGTCATTCACGTGGAAGAAATGTTGAGCAAATGTACTGAAACCAATCAGCCTTTCTCAGTGGTAATGAGTCATCTCCATTACCATTCTGTCTCAATTAAAATGTTCAATCACGGATCTTGTCAGAGTGCATAGAGATTAAACTGAGTTTGCTTCATGTTTAAAGCAAAATGAAGGTTATAGAATGACGTTAACCCCAGCAGTAATATATTCTGTATGCCTGAACTATTGTAGAGACATTCATGTTCACAGGTTGAACCATTTAGGGCTCTGACTCGAGTCTATTCAAATCCCTTGCATTGGTTTTGTATCATTAGAGGCACTATGTCATTTCCTTTTCTACCCTGTATCTAACCTTGAATCCAAGTGCTGAATGGCTTTCTTTCTCTCTCTTTTATTATTATTAGTATACATAGAGGTAATAGAGCCTGCCTACTCAAGGGATGAACATAAGAGCTGCAGGGGAGACAAAAGTTACACTATATTGCCATATACAAATTGCATAAAATTTAAATGTATTCATTCAAATAAAATTAACATGGGATTAAAATAATCAGCATATTATTCCTGATTTAATCAGTTTGTAACATGAACAAAGGGGTTTTCTTATGTTTGATGTATTATAGTATAATCCATTAAATATTTACAATGCTATAGCGTATAACCATTATACACTTTGACTTTACCATTGTAAATAAAGCAAACACATTTGTAATACTATTCAAAATTGTTGGATTGCTGCAAGCAAACCCTGTGCAGCATGCCAGATCTTCCTACAACATTTTTCATTTATTAAACCAGGTTATGTTATACAGACATGCTTCCTGCACCATGCTGTTTATTCTGGATGTTCAAAACCTGACCATCTCAAGGATATACTGTGTATGTGTGTGTGTGTGTGTGTGTGTGTGTGTGTGTGTGTGTGTGTGTGTGTGTGTGTGTGTGTGTGTGTGTGTGTGTGTGTGTTCGTGCGTGTGTTCGTGTGTCCATGCGTCAGCAAGCAATTTCCTGTGCAAAATGCCAATAGTTCAAGGAAGTCAGTTGCATAACAATCTTTATGGTTATACCGTTATGTCATTTTTTTATCAAATGAGTTCTATACAATTGAATCTACAGCGCAGCAATGTTCTAATGCCTTCCCATGACAGTGACAGGCAATTAAGGATAATAAGGCCCTGTATACATCCAGCCAGTGTATGCATGCCCTCAATAGACAAGGGTGTTGCTTGTTTAACCACCCTTGTCAACAGTAAAGAGACAGCGAACACAGACCTCACACATTATGCACAGATCTAAATCTTTCTAATGGCGGACTGAGGGACCTTGATGACCCCCAGGATTCCAAGCCAGCATTGGGCCTGCCTGTGAGTATAACACAGGCATCATTACATGCAGACAAGGTAATTGGTGTGTCCACTCTGCTTAAAACGCTTTCATGTTTGAGAAGACAGCTGAAGCTGGAAGTGAGGAGACATAACAGACCTAGGGCTAGAGGAGAATGATAGGCAGATAATTCTTACAATATTACAAACATATTACTTTTTTTTTAATCTGAATGATCTGTCAGTGTGGACTCCTTTCCAAGCCGTTTCGACCTCTATCCATGGATTGAATAGAGCATAATCACGAGTAATCACACGATCGAATACAACGAGTAGACGCAGATAACAGATACCTGCCGGGCAAGTAGATATTTTGTATTCATTGCATTGAGTGATCACGGCTACTACTAGTAGGGCGAGGCGAAGCATAGTTTTACTGAACTAAACCTAAACTTAACTTCAGTAAACTTATGCCTAAACCTAACCTAACCCTAACCATAACCTCAGTAAAACTTCCCTCGCCCCGCCCTACTAGTAGTAGCCGTGATCACCCAACGCAATGAATACAAAATATCTATTTGCCCGGCGGGTATCTGTTATCTGCGTCTACTCGTTGTATTCAATCGTGTGATTACTCGTGATTATGCTCTTTTCAATCCATGGATAGAGGTCGAAGCGGGTGCCTTTCCCCATCCAAATTTCAAAAATAATGGTAGAAACCTTCTGGTCATTACAGGTGGATGTTCATGTGTGTTTCTAGGAGCTGAGACACAACCACAGCAGGGAGAAGATGAGCCAGAGAGCTGCTTGTAAATCTACCAGTTCTGGTAAAGTTATGATCAATCCAGTGTCTGGAAACAGCACTGGCCTGGATTGGTCACGTTCCTTGCTGGGCTGTCGTGTCTCTTGTTGTGCATTCAGAAGATGGATGACTGTATATCAGTTGAGTCACTGTATCTCTCTTCTCCATCACAAGAGCCTCTTGGTACTGTGCTCTGATAATCGTTTTGTTCTCGCTGAGATTCTCTGATCTAAACAATCAACTTGTGTCTTGTTGTCTCTTGGTGTGCATAGAGAGATGAGGATATAGAATGTACCACTGAGAAATGACAATGGATTTTAATCATATACACATGCGGTGGAGCTTGTGAACTGGCTACTTTTCATTTCAAATTTCAGTTCAGATTTGGGATAGACGGCCCCTGAGGGATTACTCCCAAGAAACAGATACAGTTTAATAGTGATAAATATTAGGCTACAATTTTGAATACTGTATTATCCTGTAGGTGGGGGGGGTACTTGTTAAAAACATTGTTTAGGTGGAGCTGTAATGCTGATGTAATTGAGGTCTTATTTGGTGTAACCAAGGTCATCTTGTGAATACAAAAAAAAAAGTTGTTTCTGATACTAGGGTCATTGGTGCTGATTAGCATCAAGAGCCCTCCTGCCATCTGCAACAGTCTGTATGCGTTTTATCAGCACTGATCTTTAGTGTGGCTCTATTGACAACCTTTATTCATGTAACACAAGCATGGCTGAGAGTGTCACTTAATGTGGTCCCCCATAACTGCACACTAAGTTTCCTCTGAATATTCCCACATCGTCAATTACAGACCCGTGTTGCAGATCCATGTGGCCCCACTGTGGTGTTAAGGCTCTTTTTGTCACTATACAGTTAAGTGTTTAGAAGTCTCCAATCACCATCTTGAGGTTATAGATTACTTTAGGAAAGTAGTTGTAGACTCTATTTTAAGTTGTGTTTGCCCGAAGGGCAACCAGACTCTTGTATTCCAAGTAGTTTAATTATTATTATTATTATTCCGGGTCCGCTCACTTTTTTCGGCGCGCTACTCGTCCCACAGTTCTAGTAGCACGCAGTTGTGCCATACGTCATATCGAGCGGAAAAAATCAGAATGGTGTGCTTGTATTTTTGCTAAGAGAAATATTACATAGTTTAATTAATATGAATTAATTAGTGCATTATTTTGGCCCATTGAAATGAATGGAAAAGTGCAAAAAGTGAAGTTCAAGTATTTTTCCCTCGGAGACCGTAAGGGCTATGCTTACACAAATCAGGGAGGCCGTTTGCAATAATTTAAAAAATTAATTGCATTATGACATATATAATTACGTTATCGTTCGGCCAGATGGTGGCGCTATAACTGGTCACTGTACATTTTGGCCTATAACTCTTGAACCGTAGGTCGTAGAATCAAAATTGTTTTTTCCATGGATTCCTTGGATCATGACGCATCTCTCCATATAGGCCACGCCCATTTGCGTCAGGATAGATTTTCCGCCATTTTGATTTTTCTCCAAAACACACTTTTTGCCCCCATTCCTGCATATTTTGTCCAAATCTCACGAAAATCGGTACACATGATCTCTGGAGCTATCCGATCAAAATAGCGTTGGCAGAATTTTGATATCACGTATCGTTAGGCCGCAATAGCCTTCCGAAGTTAGTGGGAGGGGCCTATTTTACAGAAAAGGCCACAATTCATGCACCGAATGTCCAATCCACCCCAAAATTGAATCACAGGTCTAGGGTGATGGCTTCAACAGATTGCAGAGAGCAATTCCATTTTCAACCATAGGGGGCGCTACAAGTGCACGAAATGTAACTATTTTTTGTAAAAAATGTCCAATCCACCCCAAATTTGAATGACAGGTCTTGGCTGAGCCCTTCAACAGAGTCCCAAAAGCAATTCCATTTTCAACCATAGGGGGCGCCACAAACGCACAAAATGTAAGTTTGTTGCAAAAAAACGCCATTCAGGGGGAATAAATGCCCTCCAAACTACTTCCACGTGACCCTGGGGATGACGTAAAAGTTCACATCGTAATTGGCTACCGGAAGCTGCGGGGAGGTCGACGCAAGCGACAACGGCAACCACACTTTGCAATTGTTAAATTGCGAATATTCTAGTTATTATTATTATTATTCCGGGTCCGCTCACTTTTTTCGGCGCGCTACTCGTCCCACAGTTCTAGTAGCACGCAGTTGTGCCATACGTCATATCGAGCGGAAAAAATCAGAATGGTGTGCTTGTATTTTTGCTAAGAGAAATATTACATAGTTTAATTAATATGAATTAATTAGTGCATTATTTTGGCCCATTGAAATGAATGGAAAAGTGCAAAAAGTGAAGTTCAAGTATTTTTCCCTCGGAGACCGTAAGGGCTATGCTTACACAAATCAGGGAGGCCGTTTGCAATAATTTTAAAAATTAATTGCATTATGACATATATAATTACGTTATCGTTCGGCCAGATGGTGGCGCTATAACTGGTCACTGTACATTTTGGCCTATAACTCTTGAACCGTAGGTCGTAGAATCAAAATTCTTTTTTCCATGGATTCCTTGGATCATGACGCATCTCCCCATATAGGCCACGCCCATTTGCGTCAGGATAGATTTTCCGCCATTTTGATTTTTCTCCAAAACACACTTTTTGCCCCCATTCCTGCATATTTTGTCCAAATCTCACGAAAATCGGTACACATGATCTCTGGAGCTATCCGATCAAAACAGCGTTGGCAGAATTTTGATATCACGTATCGTTAAGCCGCAATAGCCTTCCGAAGTTAGTGGGAGGGGCCTATTTTACAGAAAAGGCCACAATTCATGCACCGAATGTCCAATCCACTCCAAAATTGAATCACAGGTCTAATGTGATGGCTTCAACAGAGGACCAAAAGCAATTCCATTTTCAACCATAGGGGGCGCCACAAATGCACAAAATGTAAATATTTGTTGCAAAAAATGTCCAATCCACCCCAAATTTGAATCACAGGTCTTGGTTGAGCCCTTCAACAGAGGGCCAAAAGCAATTCCATTTTCAACCATAGGGGGCGCCACAAACGCACAAAATGTAAGTTTGTTGCAAAAAAAACGCCATTCAGGGGGAATAAATGCCCTCCAAACTACTTCCACGTGACCCTGGGGATGACGTAAAAGTTCACATCGTAATTGGCTACCGGAAGCTGCGGGGAGGTCGACGCAAGCGACAACGGCAACCACACTTTGCAATTGTTAAATTGCGAATATTCTATTTTAAGTTGTGTTTTGTCAGTCGTCAGTGGGTTGGTTGGTGGACCGCTTTTTAAAAATCTTGATTGGCTGGTTTTTACAAGTGTTGCCATGAGTAATCTGGAGGAAAAGGCACTCTGAGTTTAGTTCTAGTTTAAAATGCATTGAATTGAGAGAAAGAGAGAGATAGTTGTTTAGAATAACATCAGATGAAGATGGAATGCTAAAGGATATAGCCACCAAAGTACCAAAACAATATTGTGACGATGGCTATGGCTGCTTTTAATGGTTGCAAAAATAATGCTGGAATTGATTCTGAATCATGAATAACCTCTAGTTTATCTATTTTAATGTTGTTTTCATTTTTTCTTACAAACCTTGAGTGATTCTATTGCAATTTCTTTTGGGTCAAATCTTAGATTGACTTTTCATCTCTAACTCACCATAGGCAGCAAAGACAAAATCACCCTACAAGCGTCACTTTGCTTAAGTTTACAGTAAAAGCAGTGCTCTAATTAATTAGAGAGTCTGGAGAACCCCAGTCCAGTACTTTTGGTGGTTTGGTCACAACAGTTGTGTTCCTGGTGATGTTGATGTGTGTATTGTGTTGGAAAGAACATGTCTGCTCGGTGAGCCGTGGTGAAGCACTGGCCTGCAGCTCAAATTAGTGTTGAAAAGGGTTGAATGTTTCTGTTAGCCACAAACACATTTAAATTCTCTTAAATTGTCAAAACAAATTTGGTCCTCATGGAAATGGTTCGGGTTCTTTAACAGCCTGGGATTCATTCCAGTGTTGTTGAGCTCGAGTTTCTGTTTGGCCTTGTTTCTAAAGACAACCAAGACTGATTTTAGACCTTTGGTGTAAGAATAAAATAAATAATAATAAAGATTTGCTGCAACAGTTTTGCACAACTAAAATATAGAAAGGCTGCAAGGCAGGTAAGATGTGTGTGTGCATGTACGTGTGAGTGTGCATGTGTGTGTGTGTGTGTGTGTGTGTGTGTGTGTGTGTGTGTGTGTGTGTGTGTGTGTGTGTGTGTGTGTGTGTGCGCATGTGCATGTGCATGTGCATGTGCATGTGCATGTGCATGTGCATGTGCATGTGCATGTACATCCACAGAGGTCTGTTCTACACTGGAGGCTTCCTTTCTCATGAAACTGGAGTATACCGATTTCACATCACAAAGAGGATTTGCTAGTAAGTGCTTTGTGTCTGATTGCGGTACCACCGCGCCTGCGGCGAGCAGATGGCCTTACTTGTTGACAAGCGCAGCATCCGGATTGGCAAGCCGCAGTGGATAGAACAGGTTATTATTACCTGTTCCGAAATTGCACATGTGCAAGGACATTGAGTGAAACAATACAACCCACATTTACTTTTCCATACAGAACCACCATCCAGTTGTGATTCTACCACAACCAAATGCTGAGAGAGTGACGACATAGAGAGACCTCACCTCTTTGAGGTTTTACACGAAAGTGAAGGCTCATTTCCTCTGGCAAAGGTTAGATAGATAATAACAATGTAGGATAAAGTAGGGCATTCATTTACAGTACAGGGTTGAGAACGGGGACAACATAAAAAGTAGAAATATGGAGATTGAATGGTTCTGCCCGCCAGCAACAACATACAAGATATGTGCATGACGATGAAGAAAGACTCATATATGGATGCAATTAGGGCAATATTGTCCATGCAGGGTTATTAGACAATAGATCTGACATGTCAGAACAGTCACAGTGAGAGACACAGAAGCAGGAACACAAAGGCCAAGACAATGAGCGCAAGAATAGGAATCCAATGGTGTAAGAGACGAATGGAGTAGGGAGAGGAGAGGAATGAAAAGAGGCTCATTTTCTGGTTGGTCTCAAGTTGATGAGCGTGTCCTCTCCTATTACTCTCATGCAGTGCTGTGTGCAGGTCACTCAGCTGATAATGAATGCTCTTTCTGAGACCTGATGCTGTACCTTGCTGCCTCTCTGCCTCCTACCAACCTGCCCAGATTGCTCTCTCTCTCTGTGTCTATCATTGCAAGGTCCAATCACAATCTCATGAAGAACTACAAAATGTGTCATTCTTATCACGCTGTCAAACTTTATGTTTTAATTTCAATCCATATAATGTATACTGTATATTGTACAGGGTCGGGGGGTGACGGCAATGCTTGATGTCGCATAACGTCACTTTAAAACACTCATATCTCATCAACTGCAGATAAGTTACTCTCTAATACAAATCGTGGTTCTTTGTTGTCTTGCTGCATTGTGCAAATACCAGATATCCACAGAGCTCGAGTCGCAAGTAAAAGTCCCTACACTACAATGCATGGTGGACCCATACTGAACTAAAATGTTAAATGGCATGGCGGCCAACAGTTCCAAGTACATCCTTGCAGGCACAGCGGTGAAGCCTGCCTACCTGGGGCAGCTGCCGTTGATAATTTCACCAGCATGATTCTACTGTCTGTCATGGCTACAACCTACAACAGACTAATGATTGGGCAACAGTATGTCTTAGGTGTTAGATTTGTAACACCCTGATCGATAATGCTTTGAATGGGTAAAGGTACTGTATCTGTCCTGTCTCATGCGTGACTTTGTAACACTGTGTGATCATCTGACAGACCGGGCCCCTGGAGTCACTGGCCGAGAGGAAACTACGGAGCCCTTAATAGGACATATACGAGTAAATTAAAACCCAAAGGTTTCTCGTGCGCACGAGAAACTTTCTCGTGCGCACGTGAAACTTTTCCCGTGGGCACGCAAAACTTTATTGTGCCCACGAGAAAAGTTTCACGTGCGCACCAGAAAGTTTCTGGTGCGCACGAGAAACTTGGCTAGAACGCTCAGGCCTCTAACCCTAACCCTTTCAGAATTCTTCTTAAATGTCTTTCAGACAAAATATAGCGATGTCGGCTTTAGGCATGTCACGGTGTCAGAGTCCTATCACCGAAAAACCGAATGCTTTTGATACCGGTTTTACCGGTGAAACCCGCCCCCCCCCCACGTCCCCCGTTCTCATAGTAACCCGTAACGGCCACATTCGTAGTTTTGATCCACGCGTTGCAGATGCAATCGGCTATATGCATCCTACACGGAGCCTAAGAGAATAGACAAAGTTACGCCAGCTCCATTTACTTCATGGGGCCAGTCCAATGGCGGCTCTTCTACATATAAATGCATTGGCAGCAACCTATTTTGAATTATCTTAGATCGTTTACTTACTGTACAATACTTTAAAACAGTTGACTTGTTGCACATATGCCTAAACAGCTCTTATTTGCGCCGGCCTCGTTGAAAGCGATGCATTTGCAACTCCAGCTTGTTTCTATTCAGGCTTTATGAACAGCAGCTCGAGCGCTCAGTTTGTGACCCCCTCAATGTCGTAAAATCTGACACTACAGGCTCTGATACGAAGCCAGCAGACCGTGCACACATACAAAGACAAAGGAGTCTTCAGCCCCTGCCCTGTGCCCATTTACTCAGTATATAAGACTGGGTATGGCCATGGTCACCCATCCCCCCTCTAAAACTCTTTGCTCGTCCTTGCAACAGTTTCGCTCCCGGTGCAACAGGGACAGGTCCTGGTCAGCTGGTTAGCTCTCCAAGCTAAAAACACAACACAACACGCTGCGATGCTACTCACGTTGTTGTGCCTGTTGTCCATAAACAGCTTACAGATTTGGGAAGGTTTGATTACGTGGTCCTTGTATGCGTGTAGTAGGCATGTGGAAGTATTCCTTGACACGAAAAAGTTTAGGAGCGAATCGAGCGATTATGCTGCTCCGTGTGCAGCTAACAGTCCCGGATATAACGTTTCCCAATTGGGGGGGAGGGGCAGCCGTTTGCATTCCATCATGTTTCCATCATGTTTGGTGGGGCAGTCAGGCCATTTAGGGGGCATTACCCCCCCTCCATACACATGACTATATCCGACCCTGGTGGAGTACTACTCGGCAGCGCACATCAGGTTTGCAGCGATGGAGATGGAATTTTGTAGGCAACTCTGGCGCATATATTTTGTAGTATAAACATCGACAACAATATTACTATACTTACAATTACAATACTTAACATACCAAGAACGTACAATGTTGAATGAATGGACAAAAATAATAATAATAATAATTTAAAAAAAAAAAAAAAAATCTTTTTTTTTTCGGTATATTCGGTGGGCAAGCAAAGTACCGGTTTTGGCGCCCCCTACCGGTAATACCGGTAAAACCGGATATCGTGACATGCCTAGTCGGCTTGCAAGTAATGCCTTAATATCTTTGTAGTGGAGTCCTAAACTGAAATAAAGGTGCACTAACTCATGAATTGCCATGTTTTCCTTTGCAGCCTGCAGTCTGACTAGACCTTTTCAAATGAAGGCTTCCAGAAAGTTTCGGGTGCGCACAAGAAAGTTTCACGTGCCCACCAGAAAAGTTTCAGGTGCGCACGAGAAAGTTTTGCGTGCGCACGAGAAAGTATCGGGTGCGCACGAGAAAGTATCGGGTGCGCACGAGAAACCCTTGGGTTTTAATTTACTCTTATATGTCCTATTAAGGGCTCCGTAGGAAACGACTGCCCCACCCCCCTGATCTGATCCAAGTATACAATACTTCATTCAATAATGAAACATAATGATTTGTAAAGGTTATCCCCCATGACATGCCGATTCATCGCCGACCCCTGGTTCTACAGTCTGTATGCAAGCCATTACCATTAATATTCATGTTGGGAGGAGATTGTTTTGAGACTAGCATGGTAGTCTCCTTTGGAATTTGGTCAAATCTCAGTCAGACTCCAAGATGTCTCCTCTGATTCTGACCAATGTCAAAGAAAGGTTGTGGTGCCAAAACTCACTCACTTACTATAACTATTACTGTATGAGTGCCAACTTGCGTATTGCGCACAAGCAAGTAGGCCATACATGGGTGTGAGCAGAGTGAACAAGTACCCCCAACATCTCCAGGAAATGACATAAAACTAAAGCTATCTTAATTACATCACCATTACAACTAATCCAGCCTATCGAAGTTTGTTCTCAGTGGTCCAACCTGACAGACCAATTCCAGTCTGTGTACTTGTACTGCGACTGCAGTACAAGTCAGCGTGTTAATGAGGTGTGACTATCTCTGGTCAGTCTGTGTACTTGTACTGCGACACTGCACCACTCTGTTAATGGGGTGTGACCATCTATCTGGTCAGGGAGTCACCCCAACCTTCCACATCATCATTTGCTAATTATCAAGGCAGGGGGAAGAGATTGTTAAAGCAAGAATGGAGGTGCAAAAAAAATGCCAGGCTAATTAAAATGAAAGGGATGGAGATAAGTAGATGTCACAGGGCGCCACAAAGAATGCAAAGGACAAAGGTTTCCCCCATCCTGAGTACAGAATGAGCGGTCTTTCCCTCGACGCGGGACGATGGGAGTTAATGAAGCACCTCTGACCTTCAACGTGTGACATTCTTCACTCCTGTCTGAGCTGTAACTGCACCATTCATTGATCTCCAGATGGATGATACCAAATAACACTGCAGTGCTAAACTGAGCAGAACCTTTAAATATCATCCCCTCTTGCCGGCAGGTCTCCGAGCCGACTACTCGAAACCTCTTGTTTGAAATGAAAGGGCATATTAATACAACATATCATTGGTGTCAGGCAGAAGCCTCTTGTCTCGTATTTTAATATAATGAGTGCCCACTTGGCCATACTACAGTACAGTACAGCTTAGTGAAGACACCAGTACATTCTACCAGCTCGAAACATGGCGCAAAGTGACATATTTTGAGCTTGTTGTTTGCTATTTCTTTTATACGTTTGTATATATATATATTTTTTTTTTTTTTTTGAATCCTGAAAAGTAATCATTTTGGACATAATAAGGATTACACCCAACAGAGACGATATAGTACCTGTACTATTATTAGTAATATTAATATTACCATGAAGAGAAATTATATGTATTTCCCAGATTACCTGGAGGAAAAAGAACAAGAAACAGGACCAGGGCCGGATTTATTCCCCCTTCTGCCCAATCTTGACCAATCTGGGTTTTGCCGCGAGTCCAAAAAAATAACACAACACACTTTGTGTTTATGATCAAAGTATTGTTACATTGTGTTGATAAAATCTAGGAAATGTATTATGCAGTTTGCTTTTGGGGGGTCCAGTCTTTTTTTTTTTTTTTTTTTTTTTCAAAATGTGGTTCGCTAAAGAATATGAACATGCTGAATTGAATGACCCCTGTCTCTCAAGGCCTTTGTTAAAAATGCAATACAGCCATGACGTTAAGTTACCCATGAGGTCTCGGTCACTGTGCAGTAATTGAATTTGAATAATTCATGAGATATGTCTCTGTTAACTCAACAAATTCATGATGGTACAAGTCTTCACATCAGAGAGGATCGACCATCCCTTTTCCATTAATTCTGTATTTGAAGCTAGAATGAGCTGGCTGACATCCAATTACTGTTGAGTTCTTTTTGTTTACATTCATGGCAACATGATTGAAGAGATCGAGGAGCATTCCTTTATTTTCTTTTCTTTTCTGAAGTGGTGAAAATATTCAAGTCAGAATATTTTATTGATTATTCATTGCATTTAAAATCAAGCAGTTGATTAAATACGACTGTACAACACAAATGGGCCTATAGAATACAGCACAATTTCCCTCCCACAATAGAAAACAAACATATCTGCTGTCATCTACTGATGCATAGTCAATTCAAAGGCCAGACCTTTTCTTCTTCCTATGGTACAGTATATTCAATGCGGTCTCGGGTGACTAGATGTCCCACTTTGTGTGGGACACTCTTTTCAAGGGTTCAGTTAAAATTAACAAATAATGGTTGGCTTTGAAAGCCAACAGAATTGTTTAATTAATGATGATTGATGATAGAAGTTTGAAGTTTGTGAATCTGTGAAGTGCATGGCTCAACAGGCAAAACTGTCAAGAGATGACTTGAAGAGTGGGTGGTGTGACTTTGGTTGTAACTGGTGAAGTTCAGGTTGGTGTTGGTGTTCCAGTGAGCAGAGCATGGAGGCTGTTTGTTGTGCTGGTTTTTGGCCGAACACGTAACCAGTTTTTCCGGTCTAGGCAGGGCCTGACTAATGTATCCTCCAAAATAAACAAACAAATTATATAAAAGGGAAAGAGGTGATTAATGTGAAAGTTAATCAATAGAATAATTGCAAATAAAATAATGTAGTTGCAGTTTTTTCCTACTTATTGTGGGGTTATGGGGTGGGAAATTATGTAGGCCTACATTTTTATTGGCCTATATTATAGGCCAATATGTTATTGTCATATATAAACCTCTATGAAACAAATTGCTCAATGCTGAAAGTCTGTCAGCAAGTGGATGTATGCACTGTTTTGTTTGTGTTCAGTTTCAGTACTCTAGTTTGAAAGGACATTTTAGAATTCCCAGTAAAAAGCACCATCTCTGGCCTTGAGCAAATAGATAAATTTAGAGCTACTTTTGAAATTGTTTTCTGAAACAATTGATGTTGTCCCAGGGGCAAAAAGACAATAGTGTTCAACCCAGAATACATTTTTCAAAAATGAATGTTTGGTGCTACTGGTGACTCTCACAATCCTCCTATTATGAGGACGGGATTTGTTATTTATGTATTTATTTACTTTAAAGTAATTGAAAAAGCACAGCCCCCCAGATTACACGGACAATCGATCAAAGATCGATGGGGACAGATATTTTCAATGAATCTAACTGAGGCTAGCCTGGCCTAACTTGAAATGATATTGGCCTATAGGGGGGAGGTGGGGTGCCATCCATTTTTGGACGGCAGATGAGCTGATCTGATTTGATCTCACCAACATGTTGTCATCCCGGGCCCCTCCACTGCTGTTCTACGTCACATCATTTGGAGCGACGCCCACCCCGAATGGTTGACACCCAATTCTAGGGCACCTTGGCCAACAAATTAGTCCAGGCTTCCATTTTTGCGCAAGGCGAACAAAAATGTAAGTGTCGAGCCTCAACTGAGGCTATTATGGGGTTGTAATAGAAAACATGCGTATCAAAACAAATCAAATCCATCCATACTATAATTAAGGAAATGTCTGAATGTCTGTCTGTCTGTCTGTCTGCCTGTCTGTCTGTCTGAAACCGTGATAACTCCTCACTGACTGCACCAATCAGTCTAATTTTTCACACGATCATAATATTAGGAAGAGACTGACAAAGCCCTTTTTTCAAATAAACCAATTGTTAATGAATCATTAAATTAATAGTGCATTTAATTTTCCCCAGCGACTTAACATGGGGAAACTCCGATGTTGACTTCCACAGCGCGTGTGTGTGTCAACATATTGAATAAAAGTGCACAGGGATTTCCTCTACGTCATTAGCTACAGCTCTCACCGATCACGACGCGTGCTGCATTGGTACACACCACATCCACCGACAGCGCCTCCAGGCTTGAAACAACGGGCCCTGGTGGCAAAAAGTGGAAGTGCAGCCCTATAATGGACGTGAACGGGCTTCATGACGTCACAGGTGTCATGGCGGCACACTGGTGACCACCAAAATTTGGTGTCCGGAAGTTGCCTACAATGTTATTCCAATGGGAACTTCCGGCAGTCTTCTGGGTGCTTCAAAATGCCACTGAGCAACTTGTATTGAAATGAACGGCAAGGGGGCGGGGCTATCGCTCGAGTCCGCTCTCTATGTTTTATTACTCTATGGTACACTATACACAGTACACACACACACACACATGCACACGCACGCACACATACACACACACACATAGTTATTACTCCCCCCCCTTTGCCAGTGGCTTCATGATGACTGTCCACAGAAACAGCTACTTAACTAAAGTAATTGTCAGATTTATCAGCACGTTCCTGGGCACCCTTACTTTGCCACAATTGTTTTCCCATTCCCCCATGATCAAGTATACTCACAATACATTAAGCAATCACGTACTTACATGATCATTGGCATAATCTATTAACTCACTTTACCCGCACTGTTATGATCTATTTACCGGATTCACTTTACACTGCACATCATTTGGTGTTCATATATTCACAAGGTCCTTGTAAATATCAAATGATGACCCAATGTGTTTTAAATGAATTTCCCAAATAAGCCTTGTACACATACATTTTCTCAACAATGAGAATGTAAGCATGAAGAACGTGCTGTGAAGGCTGACCATACGTCCGTATTTCCCAGGACATGTCCGTATTTCACGTCCTGTCCTGGGTGTCCTGGTTTATTTTTAGAAAATGAGGAAATGTCCTGGTTTTTGTAAAATTACTTTCATTCAGTTCCTTTCCGACACGTCTTTGCTTACATCGGACCAGTAAATCGACAGGCACTAGGACACTGCGCACGATGACCTCAGCCCTGAGCAGAGTCAGTGCAGGCAGCCTTCGTCAATCAGTTAGTAGACACTAGACAGCGTGGTTGTCAGTCTCCACCACCATGCCCAAGCGCAAGTGCACGTTTACAGACGAGTTACAGAAAAAATTCCCTGTATTCAGACCCGGGCGATACAAAAGTGAAGCACTGTGCACTGTTTGCAAAGCAGGCACGTATGTCTCGCTCTGCAATGGTGGTGCAAGGGACCTAAAATCCCACATTGACACAGAAAAACACAAAAAAGCTGTTCGAGGCGATAGTAGCGCCTGTTCGATATCTGAATATTTCGTGAAACCCCCCCGCCCCCCCGCTAAGGTGTCCTGGTTTTCTCCTTTGAGAATATGAACAACGTGCTGTGAAGTCTTTTCATTCATCATC
The DNA here is from genome assembly GCA_039105355.1 of Benthosema pterotum. Taxonomy (NCBI): domain Eukaryota; kingdom Metazoa; phylum Chordata; class Actinopteri; order Myctophiformes; family Myctophidae; genus Benthosema; species Benthosema pterotum. Next base: position 27,250,031 of record CM076984.1, on the reverse strand, counting down.
ACCACCAGTGCCTTGACACTGGGCTTACAGAACTGGCAACAGTGCAACAGGTGCTCAAGACAGACTGTTGACTCACATCAAAAGAGGGCGCTGTTTTCTCCAGGAAGAGCGAAATCCAATATTGACAGAAGAGGAGCGCTTGTGGCCCCCCATCACCACACGCACACACAGTTCACACTAAATGACCTAAAATTTTGATTCTGAAATACCATTAACGGAAAGAGCGCGCGCGCGCGCACGCACGCACGCACGCACACACGCGCACACACACACACACACACACACACACACACACACACACACACACACACACACACACACACACACACACACACACACACACACACACACACACACACAGCCTACTGTATTTTAATCCGCCAAACAACAACAACAACAACAACAACAGCAACGAGATAAAGGCTAAACAACCAGTGACTGACCAATGACCATCATCTCTGGGTCACACTGCATCAGCATTATGTAATGGCCTACTACTGTAAAGATTCCTTACCGTGGCTGACAGTGTCCAGATGGTCTGCAATCTCCACCAAAATGAAGTAATTCCTTCTCGGAAAAGTCTTTACTACTTCCACCACCACGTCTGTTTCTTCTCCTCCCGGCCAGTTTCCATGTTTGTTTGTGAGTTAAATCTTGATTTAGCCCATATAGTAATTTACATCCGTGCATGGGAATTTATTTACTGGCGAGTGAAGTAACTTTGAAACAGAAACCACAGTCACTGGACAGTTTTCCCCCAAGCACCTTGCCTGGATACGCTGCAACATGTTAGCTCAAAGTCAAAGGCCAGCTAGCTTTTAATCCCAACAAGGGGGCCTGTGCCTGTCATAGGTGTGACGTCACAAGAGATCTCTCTGTAGTAGAACTAATGGAATGAATCAAACAACAATATATTTTGTCCACCTGTTTAGCCCATTCGTTTTATAGTCCGAACAGTCGATGTTTTATGTTGCAAATGCTGGGTAGGGCCTACTACAGGTCAGTACTCCTGTGACGTCATCCCTATGTCAGGCACAATAAAATGGCGGCACCCATGGGATAAAAAATATGAACTATTTTTAAACTAAAGAACGTATCCTATGTGTTTTAAAAGTTAATGTCAAGTTATAGAGGGCACGGCACATGTAATGCTTATTAGCCTGGGTTCAGCAGCATTGCTTCATGCTTGCAGTTATGTTTAGTGTTAGGCTATGATAAAGAGAGAGGATAAATTACGGGGGCGTGGTGCAGGCTGGTTCCGGAGGTTTGCACATGCTCAGTGTAATCAGGAACTGCTATGGTGGAATGTACCAGCAGAGGCGCTAGATACAAATCCCATAACTTGTGATGTAAATAATGAGTTCCAGAGTAGTTGTGAATTAAACAGCATCACTCTTCCCCTTTCAAACGTTTTATATCATCCACAGCACTTGAATAAACAGTATGCACGTTTCTTTGTCATTTCATAAAAATACAAGTTGAACACATGTAGGCTACTGCAATCAAAGCAAGTATCAACAATATGGAAAATCTACAAAAGAAAAATATACAAAACATTTCCATGTAGGGCATTTGCCCTTGTCTTTCAGTCTGTTATAAACAGCTTTTTCCCTCCACACAGTAGTTAAATTGACATAATATTTAAAATAAAGACAGAAGCAATATACTATTCTCTTTTTATTATTTCAGTTCAGGTTCAGTAATTCTAGCGCCTCTGCTGGTACATTCCACCATAGCAGTTCCTGATTACACTGCGCATGTGCAAACCTCCGGAACCAGCCTGCGCCACGCCCCCGTAATTTATCCTCTCTCTTTATCATAGGTGTTAGGGTAGTAATTCCGACCTATAAACCAGTCACTACCGGCATAGCCGGCAAGTCTATGGCAAGTAATGCGATTGGTTCTCTTTGAGGTGTCATAAGTAGCCTATTATCTCCTGGAGGTCCTTGCCCTATGCTCGCTCGCTCTGCTCGCGCACAAGTAGGCCATGGTTTACATGTGCACAATGCACAAGTTCTATGGGTATCCAGATTGTGCTAGCCATCTGGTTCGATTGATTGATTATTGATTGATTGATTGATTGATGATTGTTCATCATTGAATTCATCATAATCTAGAGTTGTGCAAATATACCTGTGAACGCACACACTCGTGCACTTCGTCTGTGTGTGTGTGTGTGTGTGTGGGGGGGGGGGGGGGGGGGGGGGGGGTGGGGGGGGGGGGGGGGGGGGTTGGGCGTGCAGGCGCGCGCGCACGCGAGTCTTTCAGCTAAAAGGTCCCACCTCGACCGTCTCCTCACACAGTCTCACTGCACTCCAGTCTGCGGAGCGGAGCGGACTCCTTCCATTTCTAACGGATTTGTGCTACGTTTCTCTTCCAAGTTCTACACAGGAGGATTGGATCACTGTTATTACAACTCGCCCTGAGTGAGTGGACAATGTTTCTCTTGCAATACACAGGTAGGATACGCGTTTCAATTTTTGATCCCGATTTCTTTTTTCATATGAACGAACCGGTGCTGTTTTTGGTGTTTTTTCCCTTTAAAACCACTTTGAGCTTCTAAAGATGAGAATTTTAACTGTAATGCGGACTGAAGAGGGCTAATTTGTTATAGTTATAGCATAACCTGGAGAAATGCTGTTATTTTCTACTCTATATGTGTTTCGTTGTTTTAAGGTCGGACAGAAATTGATAATGGGGAGAGTGGAGCTGGAGCTGCAGTAGGCTATAGGCTGCTGCTGCCACAGCCACTGTCACAGTCAGACCAACCGAGATGCATGTGTTTATCATGAGTGTTCATCATGTTAGCCCCATATTGGAGCTACATTTATTGATTTATTAACCTGCAGAAAGTTGCATTTCAACCACAACTCAATACACAAACTGAGTGAACTATGCTACTCTACTACTGAGTGGACTACCCAATAAACCAGTGGTTTTCAATCATGATACCAGGACCCACTATATATTCAGCATTTGAGTCACGGTCACGGACCACCATTTGATGACATTTTCACCCGACAGCCCCCAAAACTAAAGATTTATTGACCATCCTTATACATCCTCTATTTGTACAGACTAATGATGAGTAGCCTATTTTAACTTTTTGAGAGCGTCATGGATGCAATAAATTAGGCTACTTACTTACACTTGCAAATTTTGGTAGAGGATCAACATTCAACATGATGTGTTCATGAAATGCAGCTGCATGTTAACTGGATCAGCGTTAATTGTCTAAACTAGCAAATAAGACTTCCAGTGACAATTAACTGACATGGCACTTTAGTAGCCTATAATGCGTATGTTTTACGTTTTACTTTGTCTAAGAAATCGCCAGCTATTGGAGTAGTGGTGGTAGTAGACCTTATACATTCTACCAAAACAAAAAAGTAGCCCAAACAACATCACCACACTACATGAAATTGATTCATGTCATGATATCCTCGCCCTGATTTATTGATAGTAGAGTGCTGAATTTAGTTGAATTTATACTATTATTGAGTGACACTAGCCCCTCTTATGCCCAGCTTTGTTTGTTTGTGTCACAGAAATGTCTGAGCAGGGAATGTGATGTATGATCATAACAGCACCACTCACCCCAAGTGTGTTTTCTGTTTTCCCCATTTTCCTTTTATATTTAGTGGAGTTTCTGAATGTACGTTGAAATGAATTGTGGGGATAGATCTGGGGGTCTCGATGTTCTAGGGGCCCACACGCAGTAAACACTAAAATACAGTAGGCTACAGAGCACAGTAGAGTACGGTAACAATAACAACCAGATCTGCACTCAGAAGAGTGCATATTGCACACAAGTAGGCCATGGCCTCCTTTTGTGTGAGCAGAGCAAGCAAAATTTAAGCCACCGGTTCACGTTTGTTGTTTGTCACTGGTTGTGTGAGATTAATTACACAAATAAAGTAGGCTTTCTAATCACACAAGCACTGTTTGCATTGGTGAGTAGGTAAACGATTTTCATTAATTACCTCACCATTACGTCATCACCTAAACTGGCCAGTCTGTGTACTTCGAAGAACAACCGACGATGATCGGCGACTTGCAATTGCTCTGCTCATGCAAGTAATAATAACAAATGTGTCCTAGTTGCACCACACCTGTTCACACAGGTGTGGTCTTTTAAACTACTTGGCAGATTATTGGCAGATCCTACCCATAGCTGCCGCTGATTACTCCATATCTCGGTTCATCACCACCAGTGATCCAAAATGAAAGCTGTGTTGTGAAGTTGTGAATCAATACCGCCTGCCAACCATCTGGAGAAGTCAGGTGCAACCAGTGCATCTAGTCTAAGTGACAATTGAGAATGATATTTTATTCAAGTCAAATATACAGCATACAACTGAGGAAAATTGAATAAACCTGCTTTGTCACACACTATTCAAATGCTCAATGACCATAGATTTTTTTGACCAAGACATTCAGAAGAACATTTTTTGCACACAGAGTTTTCTCTTATAGCTATAGGATTGCAGGATTATATAGAAGTAGTAGACTTGAGTTCTTTGAATCACAAGCACACAACCACACCAACGTTGTTAATTGAGCTAGTCATAGTATCATAGTGATTCAGGGAATAAATTTGCCCTAAATCACTATAGTGCACCAAAATGGCTCTATCATTAAATTGAACACTGGTCCTTACAGCATAATTAAGGGAGCTATAATTGACCTGCTTAACTATGCCCCTCACCATACAGTACGTATTTTATTGCTTAATTTCTTTGGCCTCCAAATCAGTGTTTTATGAAAGATGCTTAACAGTTTGCCCCTATGTACTTGCAGTGGGCCACAAGGCTTAATTCAAAGCTAAACAGACAGTTTTAATGCCACATCATCATTATTTTATTAGTGCCATTTGCAGTATAAGGATAACCCAGAATCACACGCTTGAGCCATATTGGCTGCTCATTAATTAAAGTACATTTTAATGTTGATTACTTTAACACTTGTATGGTTGAAAAAGCGTTTAAAGTAGATCTGCACTCAGTAGAGTGCCAACTGTATAATCAAGGATGTACGCTAGAAAAAAGAGTATCAACAGAGATCATGACACCATTGCATGTTAGGGCTGCATTAGAAATGGGTCCCCTGGTTGCAGCCAACATACCGTATTTCCTGTTGGCAGAGACAAGATATCTGCACATTCAGCTCTTCTGCTTTGAATAGGAAAGTGACTGGTGTACTACTACTACTAGTAATACTAATAATAAAATGGCATGCTTGTTGATGCGGCCCTCCCCTCATGGCACCATAGGCAGTTGGCAACTGCCTACTCTCATCTCTCATCTCATGCCTATAGTTATAGCCTACATGCTGTTAAGGTGGTTGGTGATTGTCAGCTGATTGATCAATGGAATATTTTTGGGTCCAATTTGTTTTACTATAATAAACACAATTTTATTTTATTTAACCATCTTTGAATAGGCCTATTCAAAGATGTTCAATATAACCCTTCTACAAGAGACACTTTTGACATTTTGTGCCTATGATGGCATGCCCAAAATAGTGAAGTCAGGTTTGAAGTGGTAAAAAGTATATACTTAATTGCTGGACACCGGTACCATCTGAGTTAAATTATAAAATAAGTGATTCATAGGCAATGCTTGTACACTACTAAGCTTATTCCGAATAACAAACAAAGGAAAGTTTAAAAAAGAGAAAAAAGAAAAAAAAAGTTATAATACTTATGCCAGTGAGGCTCTGATTTATTTATTTATTTATTTATTATTATTATTGTTTGTACTTTTTTGTTTTCTTTTTGAATGATGATGAAATGTATTACTGTAGTGTACAGTACTTATTATTATTATTCTTATTATTATTTTTTTATTTTATTATTGAAATTCGGAATAAAGCTTTCAATTCAATTCAATTCAATTCAAAGCTTATCACACTTGTTTCCATACTGTGAAGATGACAAAGCTGCCATAATCAGTTGAAATTCTGTTATGAGAACAATGAAGATAATTTCCTTTTCCATATATCAGAGAGAGAAATTCTCATTTATATTGCACATCCCTACTTGTCATATATATTGCACATCCTTACGTTTTCGGTAGCAAGCTTTACTAAAGATGTTCTTCTTGGACAGGGGAGCTAAGAGCCAAACTGATGGAGAATGACAAGCAGCCATCTGGCAATTCTTCTCCCCAGGCCTATAATAGTATAATATACTAACTCCATATTGAAATTGCTTCAAATGACAAAGGCTCTTCTTTTGATCAGCAATGCTGAGAGTTCTACCTCACATTGTCATTCAGAAGCTGTCTGTCCCACTTCTCATCATCTCTGAGAGATTGAGAGAGGAGAGAGCATTAACAAGAAGTAAAGATGATGATATACCCTATAATAATATAAACAACGTAACAAAGGAGATTAGAAAACTGTTGGATATGGACCACCCCTTGATGACAAAATAATTCACTTTAATGATAAGGTGCAAACAAACAAACAATTAGTTCCGTTTCAATGCACACAGTGTCTTCACTCTCAAACAGGTTTGCCTGTTTTTCCAGACATTCTGGTGGCTATTCTGAGGTTTGCATGTGGTACCGTAGGCTTCAGGGCAAGCATACATGTACATTTCAAAGCTGAGACGTGATTTGTCCTTGGAATAGTGGTGGCCTTTGGTTGTATATGCTGTTTCCCCAACCAGAAGACTCCATTGCCTCTCCTTGCCTTCATTAAATGGAAAAAAAGTGCAACACATTCGCAAAGCACTGAATATGTCTTCACAGCAAAGAATAATCATAATTTTGTTTCCTCTCTAAGGAATAAACAGGACTGATGTGAGAGAGAATGATGACAAATCTTGAAATAATTGAAAGAGAAGGATGAAGACTGAAGTAAATTCAGTCAAATGACAGCCCCCATGGGATAAAAACATTAACTATTTTTAAACTAAAAAGCTTATTCTATGTGTTTTAAATGTTCAATTCTAGTTATAGAGGGCAAGTATAATGTATTATCCATATTTGTCTCATTATGCAGGGTTTCTTTTAAACAAATTCCCTGTCCGACCCTTACGCACAGTGCACATCCACACGTGTCATGGATTGTCAATCCATGATAGATAGCACTAGCAGCACCAACTTGTGTGTGTGTGTGTGTGTCTGTACAGTGTGTGTTTATATATATATATATATATATATATATATATATATATATATACAGTATACACACATATTTTGGCGCCCTCATGCTCAGATACGTGTCACAATGATTGAGTGACGTTCACTGGCCAATGCCTGTGGGGGTCTAGGGCACATGTTAAGCTTAGGGAAAATTGTAGCCTACCTGCACTGTGAGATTTCAAAAGTCAAATGTCATCTCAACAACAGGGAATAGATTAACCTTTTCTGACATCTCGACAGCGAGAAAACATTATTATTTTCTAACCTTGCATTAATGCTATTAACCTTCAGTGACATTTGCTTAAAGATGCTAAAAGCGGGTTTGTTCATCAATTTACTGCTGTGAAATGGTGCCGTGTCCTCATATACTAATGCTGTTGTTGGTGCTCTTAGTGCTGTGTAATACACAGCTGCGTGTTTGCCAAAGAGAGCAGATCTCTTTGGGGAAACTGAAGAACTATTGCCATTAGATTTATTAGAGTCAGTGGTACTAGTGTCACTTTAACCTGTAACTTAAGACCTGAGGCGGATTCTGCAAATGCATTAAATCAGTACTTTTTTTTTAAGTTAAGGACTCCCAATATTGATGAGTGACAGAGTGACAATGACATTGTAACACACTACTATTTGTGTGGTTAGGGTTATGGACAGGTTGTGCAATAATGGGTTAAACACCGTGCACATTCATCACTATATATAGGGATGTTTCTGTTTCTGATTTTGTTTTATCATTGATTAATTGTAGAAAAATTGAGAATTATCCCGACAACATAGCAAAAGAGGAAAACCTCACCGAGAATAATAAACATCTAAATGAATGAATCACTGAAAAAAGGTCTGAATGAATGAATAAATGGCAGCACAACATTCTCAACAGATGGCAGTGGTACAAACAAACAAACGCCCAACAACCCTTATACACTTTCAGTGTCTGTTATCATCAGTGGTCTTCGTAATTATTTCTAGAGGGCTTTGACAGAAATGCATTCAGGGAGCCTTAATCTTGAAGTGAACCGTGACCAAAATGACTGATTATGATATCCTTTTGAGGTGGAGGCACTGTGTTGAGCTGTTTTTAATTTAATACCTTGATTATTTTTAACATGGCTAAAAAATAAGAAAACAGTAACTGGATGAGCATGAAAGACCAGTGTTTACTCAATTAGAAAACATGATGTAAAAACAACATGAGTCTTATGATGGTAATAATCGAAGAATATCTCTGGTCTACAAGGACACTGTGTTTGGAGCTTGTGGATGTGCTACTTTTGATGCTCTTGTATGACAATATAGTATGATCAAGTATGACATAGTAGCCTTGCCAGGCCATGATGTCAGGAGGCCCAGCTGAGCCATTGAGGCCCATATAGGTCAGGAGCCTATCTCCTGTTTCTGTAGCGTGAGGCAGCTTGATGTACAAGTACATCCCCTGGACATGACGCTAGTATATCGCAGGGACTTACCCCCAATCCATCCCTTGATGCTGAGTGCCAAGCAGGGAGGCATTGGGTCTTATTTTTTAGAGTCTTTGGTATGACCCGGCCGGGAATCGAACCCCGACCTCCCAGTCTCAGGGTGGACACTCTAACCACAAGGCCACACTGAGCTGCTTAAGTATGACATGGGATGGGAATATAGTTACTTTCTGCCTGACGGCAACATTATATTTTATTTTTAAATGTTCTTTTTGCTCTATTTACTCAAAATGGATCTGCTTCCCTCTAGTAAGTCAGACAATAGAGTATGCGCTGGGGAATTATTCTGTTGGTTTACAGCTCCTGCTGTGTGTCTGATGCTTGAGTGGCAGCCAGTCCCCGTTGCAGTTTCTGCCGATGTGGATTCTGCCTTCTGTCGTCTGGTCTATCACAATCACAAATGTAAGTTGACGATTCATTGTCACACAAACAATTGTGATTGTATTTTGCCATTGAATATTGGAATATATGAATAAAACAAAATCTATTTGCCCCATCCATCCATCCATCCATCCATCCATCCATCCATCTTCAACCGCTTATCCATAGTTGGATCATGGGGTCAACAGCTCCACCAGACAAATCAAGATTTCCCACTCCAGCTTAACATTATTAACTTCCTCTCGGGAAATCTCAAGCTGTTCTAAGACCAATGAGTCGATGTAATCCCCCCCCAACCCCTCCTTGGCCTGCCCAGGGGTCTCTTCCCCGTGGGATGTGCCCCAAGGACCTCTCTGGGGAGACACCCTAACCACCTAAGCTGTCTCAGTTTCAGGCAACGAAGCAGCAACTACTGTATGAGTCTCTCTTGTGTGACTGAACATCTCATCCTTTCTCTAAGGGAGATAACAGCCACCCGTCAAAGTACACACATTTTGACCACTTACTGTGTATTCATAACCGTATTCTCTCAGTCATGACCCACATTTCATAACCATTTCATAATAGGTGAGAGTAATGTACAGGCTAGAGGACAAATTACTGAATTCTACATTAGACATTATGATTACTGCAATTCTCAATCGCTGAGGTGTAGCAGGTATGGTGTAAGTCTCCTCATTGGCTGCATGGCAGCAAATCAGCTCTGGGGCCTCTGTAGGAGGCCGAAAGCCTATACCACCAGGCCTGGGCCTGGGCTTACCAAATAATTACGCAGAATAATTAAAATCTGCAATTCAAAAGGTTCAGAAATCACCTGACCCCCCAATTAAAAATGTTACTATACTCCCCGGCTTTGTTCATCATGAGTTGAAGCTCTTGATGACTGGTTTTAATTATTATGAACAATTAATTGGTAGGCCCAGGCCCAGGCCTGGTGGTATAGGCTTTTGGCCTAGCCCAAGGCCGCAGACCTGATTTGCTGCCATGCAGCCAATGAGCACGGACCCACACCTGATTTGCTGCCATGCAGCCAATGAGAGGACTTACACCATACCTGTCTACACCAAGGCGATTGAGAATTGCACCCATTATCATTACTGACATCTTATACAGTACATAATTTCTGTATGTATAAAATGTCACAAGGTGTCAAAGATGAAAAGCATGAATGCTTTTTTGAAAATCTATGAACATTTTCAACATGGAAATAATGGACAATTATGCAAAGATTTGTGATTAGACGATTATGGAATAAGGAATACTCCAAGAGGTCCGCTCCGCTGTTCTTGCTTCCCTGGATGTCTGCCTGCCTTAATGGTCCATACATCTTCCCTCAGCCTGCTGGGTCAATGGTGTGTGCCTTGAGGTGATGATCTCATTGACAGACATCATTGCCGACAGTGAATAGGTCCATAAAGCATGTCTTTGGGGATATAGAAATCCTACAGGCTAACATGGCCAAGCCAACGTTAAGCACCCTGTGGCTATTGGCTAAGCAGAGCAATTGTGTTTGATGCTCCTGACTGTCTATCCTAAAATGTTGTGTTGGAGATATGGTCCTGTCAGATGACGACCAGAATACATTACACGCAGTACGTACAGCATAAATGGAAGGCACAGAGTCTTTGTTCTTGGAGGGAGTAATAGGTCCTTGTTTCACTGCTGTACAGAGCTCATACTGTAACTAACACACGGAGGGCAGCAAATTTACTGCACCTGTAATACGTGTAACCATTGAATTGTCATGTTCTGTGTCACTGTCTTGCTCGTATTATCATCTCCACCTGAACAAACACAAAGGCTAATCTATAGGCTTACAGTATGTGCTAGTGTTTTTCATGACGAGATTAATGGTCCACTGGTGATGTCACCCAACAAAAGACATGTACGCTCTCAAACAGTGCACTCGTGCATGCAATCATGCATGTAGTCTATTCAGTATTTATGAAGGAAGTTGAACATGGCAGGAAATGGTACTGTTGCCTGTTGGCCCGGTTGTCTGCTAGTTGTGGCGAAATGTCGAAGGTACGTTGTAATATCTGCCGGGCAGTTAAATGCACGCATCAACAAATTACATTGATGGCCGCATTTAACTCTCTCTTACATTGTTCTAGTTCCAATGGTGTTGTTTGTAGCTAGCATAATAATTTATCTGACAAAGTTTATCTGGAGTGTTATTAGTGTGGCTTAGAGCTTGTCATGTTATCATACCAGCATAATTCTCAAGTGGACAACACAGCTAGTTTAAGTCTATGTTCTCCCACTATACATTAATAAAACATCTTGTTAATGCATCTTCTACATACTCCCATGGCCTATTTAATGTATGACATCTTCACTATGCAACCCTCCACCACTTAGCATGATGTACAGTAAGTGTGTGAGTTCAGCAGTTTTATTTTCCTTCTCTTCCCGCTGGCATGCCTTGCCCAGAGCACATAGTATACTTATTCCAGTACCTTCTTCCCTCGGGGTGATGGCGAAAGTCAAACATGGCGTCCATTAGACACAAGATTTTCCTGAAAGTCAGGGCAATGACCTTGTGGAGACAAAGAGCCAAACCCTCAGGCATGCATATAAACACACAGAGCTTAGACACATAACTCAATACAATTGACTGCAGTATTGATTATCTATTTGACAACATGAACAGTATCCTACTGTTCATGTCAGTCAGTGTAATTCCTACCAGCTAAAGCTAATGAAGCATTAGAATCGGCGCTTCTGGTCAGAAATGATGAAATAACAGAAATAACAACTCAGAACCATTAGATTAAATTAAACTAGACCTGTATGTGCTGAGAACAGTGCAACATGGGAGCCTAATAATACCTGTTAACATATAATAATGCCTGTCAACTTCTCATAGCACCCGTTTTAACTATCTGTTCCTTTTGTGCCCATACTACTGTATATTGAAGAGTGGTTTAGGCACACTGGCAGAGCCTAACCACTGACCAGAGCCTATTGTGGCTGAAGATTGTGGATCATTTTGGACAAAATGGCTGTTTAGTACTGTAATGTTTTAGACCACAGTTGGTGGAGCCAAGGCAGTGTAATGGAGGCTTTTCCCAGTTTAAATTCTAGACTGGCATCTGCAGGCAGATGGATGTTGAGAGAGAGACAAAGTGGCGAAGAATAGGCTCCTTCCTTGAGTAAAGTTTAACAAACATCAGTCATTCAGGCTTCATTTTATTTGTGAGTTTTAATGAAGACTCTTGTCTGTCTGTTCTGTGGTGTTTTGTCCTCTATTTATAATCAGGTTGTTTATCCAGATTCTCTGTGCATCACAACACCACCCCGGTGACTGATATCTCATTGGCATGGAAATATGGAAATGTGCTAATTTATAAACAGAATAGGCGACACTGGCTCATAAGCTACAGAAGCCACGTAGGAACTGAAACATTCCCAGTTTGATCTGGGGCTCCTCCAAGTATAGCCTTTTTTGTTCTTTTTTATTTTTTTGTCTTGTCATAATCAATGCTGCTGCTATTTTTTATCTGCTATTTTTTATATTAGACAATGCCAGGATATAAAATGACAATTGTCTTTTATTTCTCTCAGACGATACATTTTGTATTTGCAATCACCATGAAGCTCATTCTGACAACAAACTAGATATTCCAGTAAATGCATTTCCCTAAATGTGTATTTCTCAATTGATTCAGTTACTATTGTGTGTGCTACATAGAATTTTAAGATTTTAGGAAAAACATTTGGATGGCATCCATGATGGCTGCCGGGAGCTAAAATGAGTATAATCTAGGGTTTAATATGTAAGATGCACCATTATGAACTCCTGTGTGAAGTGAGGAGGGCAACTATAAATGCATTGTTCTAGTTACTGTTCAGCAGTTGTGCCAAAAGCAATACAAGGTAAGTGGAAAAGTGTTACGATGTCAAGTCTCCCTTGTGATCATACAAACTAACTAACCCTTATAGGCTTGGTGGTGGGCAGGTATAGGTACCTTAAGGAGCATTCAGTAATTTGGGTGATTTGCGAAAACTGTTCGGCCCCTCTGCCCTCACCACACCTATATGTGACTGTGTGTGTCGGCTATGCAGTGAGCTAAACATTGAAGGCTTCCATAAAAAAGCAGCCAGACAGGGCTTGACAAACTTTTATATAGAATTTCTTTCCATCTTTTTAACATTCCAAGACCTAAAGCACATCCTCACAATCTTTGATTGCTTAAGCACAAACAAAGGTAGAGGTTGCAGGTAGCTTGCTTTTCACACAATGGCTCAAGTAAACAACTAGTGTGCACTTTAGAAACGAGCCCAAAAAACATCTACCAGCAACTACCAATAATGTATTTGTAAGTGACACCACACATTAAAAAAAAACAATTCAATTTTCAATTCAAAGGAGCTTTATTGGCATGATAAATCAGACATTTACATTGCCAAAGCAAGAGTCACAAAACAATACAATACAATAAAACAGTTGAAAATGGGGACAAATATATACAGTTGGAGGGGGGTACAAATTTTTGTAGACAGAGTTATGCTACAATGCATTGTTTTATAAAAGGTTATAGCCCCTTATAACAACATTTGTATTGCTACTTCAAGACAGATCATGCAGAATAAGAAGAAAACTAACAGATTCCCTATCTGTTTAAATGTAGCAGCTCTGTTTACATGGATGAGTCTGGATAGTACAGATTGTAGTCCTTAGGGTGGTTGAGTTCCATTGGCCAATCTTCTTACGTCGCAACAGTGCACAAATCTTGCTGCTGTGTTTGCACATTGTTGTATTTCTCCCAATAGGTATGGAAGTTTTCCCTCGTTGGTCATAGTTTCGAACTCGCGTTGAGTGTGTGCGATTTGTGGGAAGTATGTGTCTCTGATGTCTTGGTATAAGGGACAGGTGGTTAGAAAGTGTAGCTCTGTTTCGACCACATTTTGTGTGCAGTGACTGCATAGTCGTGCTTCTCTTGGGAGTGGGGTCTGTTTGTGGCGGCCTTTCTCTATTGCGAGGCTGTGATCACTGAGTCTGTATCTGGTCAATGTTTTCCTAAGTTTTGGGTCTTTTACTGTACTTAGGTATTCGGCCAATGTATATTCTCTTTTTAAAGATATGTAGCATTCCATTTTGCTTTGGTTTGATAAATACATTTCAACATTACAGCATTTGTTTCATTTAATTCAATGGCTGCTTATTATAAGCAGACATGGCAAAACTATGCACGAATGAGTGTGCTCTAGGCACCGGTCCTGACCAGTGCCTTGGCAGGGAAAATAGTAGATAGTCTGCAGACTCTGCAGCAACAAAACACCACTTTGCGTCAGAAGATATCACTGTTGTATATTAGAATTATGGGGAATCTCACTGCTTTTATTCTGAAAGGGATTTGAGCAGGAAAATCAATATATGAGGACAGTCCGTAGAGAAACAGCCATCATCCTCTACCTGGCACTATTGTATGTTTATTTTTTTGCATTTCAGGTGAGCTATAATGCAAAACCATAAACACTGTATATTAATGTGTTTTTTTTTTCATAGAAGCATTAAATACGGATACAATAACAAGATAAAAACAATAGCTTCTCTTTATTAACCCATGTAGCATAAAGATAATAAAGACAAACATGGAGTGCTCTGGTGGCCATTATGCTCACTGCGATTGAATGACTGTGATTGAATTGAACTAATTATGGTTTGCAACAGGCCAACAGCATATATACTGTACCAAGACCCACCCCACTCAATCCTGATTGGAGGAAGGCCATTCTCACCCTGATTGGACGAAAGGCTTTTCTCCCGAATCTCAAAATGAATCTCTCTCTCTTTGTTACCCCAGGGGTCAGGGGGTCCGGGGACAGGGAGGAACTCTGTACTGTACTACACACTATACTAGGCAGAATTAGCAAAAAAAAAACAATATTGAGTGTAATCGCTTATACCAGGGGTTTTCAACCTGTTTGACTCCTGGGACCACCATTTATTCAGCAATTGAGCCACGGACCACCATTTGATTACATTTTCAAACCAAAGACCTAAAATTAAAGAATTATTTTGGTTTTGTCCACAATTCCAGGCTGTATTTTGCCAAAACAAAAACAGTGTAAACTTCTTAATTAAGTGGTGCTAATTCAGATGATGAATATTTTAACTCTTGGGAGTGTAAAAATGAAACCAAATGGACTCGCAAGGGTCCATTTGGTTTCATTTTTACATTCTCAAGAGTTACACCTGGTTAACCAACTTTCCATCATTTAGCCTGGGGACCACCTGGAACCTTCTCAGGGACCAGTGGTGGTCCCCGGACCACCTGTTGAAAACCCCTGGCTTATACCTTTACATCCTGCTACTCCACTGTCAGCTTCAGTTCTTTGTCTCATATCATCTAACAAGTCTGTGTGTTGTATTTATCTCTCATTTACTAGGACTCAACGCTTTGTCCTTTGACCCATCGACCAACAACAAGCCTCTTCAGTCCATTGGGCCCAGTGGCCAACTGCTGACAGAGTGTCCTCTGGAGAACGCCACTGACAACAGCAAGAAGAGGAAGAGAGCCAGCCTTCCTCCAGGTAGGCAGTAACACAGTCTATATAGACTACTATATAGACTAATACATGTACTATTTAGTGTATGTACAAAAGGGAACATTACATAACTCCCATTGTGGTTTCCTGATAGATGTTCTTTCTGACACACGCACACACTTTAGCATAGTACAGTACAGTCCCTGTTGCACTTAACTGTTTACATGGGGGTTTGTTAGATGTGATGTGGTTGTCTGGAGTCTTCGGAAGGTCAGGTTGTTAAAACCATAGAAAGTTAGATTTCTCCTTTGGGTCTGAGGCGTGGGTACTAAAGAGATGGTACTTAATTGTCTTGCGTAGCTAGACAAATATTGCAAGAGGCATTCTATGGCACAGAGATGGCACTCACTCCTGATTGCACCGCAAAACAGTGTGTGGTGCGATTCATTTTAACGCACTTTCGCCAACATTAATACGGTTGTTTTGGCAAATATCTACTAAAACACCCCCTCTATTCCTCAACATAACTGTTATCATTTTGCAGTATGTGTATATATATAGATAGATAGATAGATAGATAGATAGATAGATAGATAGATAGATAGATAGATACTTATATAGATAGATAGATAGATAGATAGATAGATAGATAGATAGATAGATAGATAGATAGATACTGTATACTATATAGTATATGGTTGGAGTCAGGGAACTGCTCAGTCTCTGACTGTTACCATGACAACAGAACCTGTCACTCTGTTCATCCTACATTTAGAGGATAATGTTTAGGTGTGTGCATTTGCATGTCAAAGAACCATTGGACATATAGACAGAACGTTGATATCTCATGGTGTGTGTGTATGTGTGTGTGTGTGTAACCGTATGAGTATACAGGAACGGTAACAGTATGCTTCATACTCTTTAGCCTTGTATTGCCTGGTCACATACGCAATAAACATTATCATCTACATGTTGCTATTTACCCAGGCAGATTTGTGAACGCAAACCCACCGAATAGGGTAATCATAATCAACATCATAAATATTGTGTTCTTTTTTAATATACTATCACACTATTACATTGATACAGTGCAATTCTAATTGAGTTAACACTGAATTATAAATAAATATTACAGATTTGTAGAGAATCAAGAGAGTATAGCACAGTTAGGAAACACCTTTCCTACTTTCAAGGTTATGACCTGGCAGCACAGCCTATTCAAATAAATAATGAATTAAAGTGATCAGACATTTCACGGTATGAACACCGTAGCTGTTTCTGCCAGATACTATCCATTTATTTCCAGAAGCACCCTTACTGTGATGACACATTATTACATCACGAATGAGGTATATTCACAGCTGCTCCCAACCTACAACCACACTTGAGAAATCACACCTTTAACACGGCAAAGTATTACAACAGCTGCCAGGTGCAGGAAAGATCATTTCGCCTGCTATCTGTGGCTAATGAGCATTTAACCCTTCCAAGCTAATCAGACCGATAGTGTCCAGCGGGTCATACAAGCTTAGTTTATTTTTATTGTTTGGTAGCATGGATCAGTATAAGTGAGAAAATCCTGCTTCAATGGCTCAGAGCAGTGGTTCTCAACCCTTTTTCATCAAGTACTACGTCAGGAAAAATGTGCCTATCTGCCATTATAAGTTGTTTTAAAGTAACTAATCAATCAATTGCTCAATCACATCAGTACATTTCCATCCAAGTTCCATCTATCATTGCTCCATGTTTTGAGCTTTTGTGTACATACGGTATGTGTGTCATTGTGTCTTTTTCATAATAAGCTGTGCCTTGGGGCTCCCTCCATGCTTCATGGATTTCCCAGATTGTGCTTTCATCAGTTTTACATCACAGCCCTAAATGGCTTCTGTTGTATATTATGCTCTATTTAACCATAGGGGTCAAAGTGAACCTTATGTTGTTGCCAGAGGAATGACTTTCTATTCATGAGGTTTATTATTTAGGAAGATATTTCTGTAACAGAAGCCATGGATTGGTGATCTTTAACCAATAACCACTTAAATCCCAAATGATTATGACCCTACAAGGAATGTTAAATGTCATATGTCTTGATTTCATAGACGTGTGACCAATACCATTTCGCTATTATGGGTTTAAACAACTCTAGGAAACAAGGCCAAATAAGCAACTACACTTTACAAACGAATCCCCTAAAACAAACCATACCAAACAAAGCATACCAAGATCGGCTCTTGTGTCATTTCAAACATTACTTGTTGCGCTTAAGACGTGGACTGACCCATGTCTTGGCGGTGAGTCAAGGAGCATTATAGCAAATAGCGTAATGCACTTGATTAGATATGGATACTCCCCCAATGTGTACAATATGCTATTAATTTATAAGCCATGTGGGTGCGCTAAGCGCGACTTGCATAATATGGATAATGCATAAGACGGTGTCTGAAATTAATACTGTCTGAATATAATACACGCAAACCCCTGGGGGGCTGTGGCCCCACTATGAGAACCACTGCTAAAAGGACCAGTCTCTGTATTCACAGATAGCAGTCAACAAGAATCACTACCGTTTGTACAATTCCCTCCAGCATGCTGACAATGGAAACATTTCATATATCAGCATTTTTGGAGTGGGAATTTTTTAATGCATGCACTCTAAAAGTGCTCATGATTCTGAATGTGGCAATAGGTTATTATGAGAGACCTTGCCAGGGATGGATGGGATGGATGTTGCCAAGCTGGCAAGCAGTCACCGGTGGACTGGACAGTCAGAGGTGGACAATTAATCAAGAGAGAAACCTCTGCCAGCGATGGGATGCAACCCCAGTGTTGGCACAGACTTCACAAAGACAAATGTAGTGCAGTGACCAGGGTAACCAAACGTTCCACATGGTGGAGCACACCAGAGAGAGGAAATTGCTGGAAATTATATCTTATAGTCCTGCGTAGGTAAGGTTGGTTGGAGGACCAGCTTTGTTTGTCACTGTGACAGGGAAACGTCCAGATCCGATGGGCAACTTTAGCCCATAGTGCTGCTCCCTGCTGTCAGCCCAGTGCTGCTCACCATGACCAGCACTACTATTACTAGTCCATTGCCAAACAGCAGGGGTGTAGTGGAGGGGGGACGTGGGGGGACGGCGTCCCCCCACTTCTCACATCTAAAAAATATTTTTTGGGCAAAAGTAGGCCTACATCTTGATGATATCATCAAGATGTGTTTCACCATGTTAATAAGCTCCTTTTTTGAGAGTGTACAAATGGAACCAAATGGACCCGCTAGGGTCCATTTGGTTCACATTTGTACACTCTCAGAAAAAAAAAGAAAATGGGTTGAATTCCCCTTTAAGAGGCTTCCCCCCACTTCTAAAAGTACCACTACAACACTGCCAAACAGGCACAGGCTGCAAACAGCATGTGTCAAAACTGCCTTTTCCATTATTTCCAATGGACATATCCCATACCGGATCGTACAGCACAAAGGCTACAATTACGACATGCCAATTCCAAATGAAACACTTTCACTGCAAGGCAACGCCCGGAAATAGAGCATTTTCTTGTATAATGGACTTAATTATCCCACACCGGCGGCAGAGTCAGGCACGCGTTACGCACCACGCAGAGCTTCGGTGCAGTGAAAGTGGTTTTCTTTTTGATTGGGTTTCAAGCACCTATGTGAAAATGCCTTGACATTGGCATGAACAACTATAGCTTCTGTTATTGATGAATTAACTCACAATTATGTATTTAATGTCCATGTTTTGTACATCTGTTTACAGTACATGTATCAAAACCTTTGAGAGATGTAGTCTTCATGACAGCATTGTTCAGCCACTTGATCTCATACACATTAACTTGAGTGAGAGCTAGAAGAGAATTGCTGTTGAATAAAACTCTGCTGAGGGCAGCATGGTACAATTGTCATCCAGCCCCATCTCTCGTATTGACACTGAATGGGAGGAGCGCTGTTGGACACAACTGTACAATACCTACAATTTCTGCAACATACTTGAACCCAGGTGCTCATCAGTTGACAGGAGCATTTTAGCTGTGATAGGGAACTGCCATGTCACTAGGGCAGACGAAATATGACAAGGAGGAAATATTATACTGTGTTAAATTACCCCTACACATAAAAGAACCACTGCAAATAGGATAGAACAGGCTACAAATTGTGACAATGAACAAAAATTCAGCAGTGGAGGCATCCCATCTCACATCTAAAAAGCTTGTTAAATTTCATTTTTGTCGGATGTTCAAAACTGTTACATTTCAGGATTCCTGTCAAATGTCTGTCTGCTGACTCTCACAGGTTTCATGTAATTTTCTTTTCGCTATAGTTTGAAGACCATGCCTATTTATTAGGACAGAACTTTGCAAACTGGGGCTTCCTAGCAAATAAGAGGGAAGTCCTGGGGAAATGTGGCCAATTAGGGGCCATGAGTACCTTTAATGCCTGCTTATGTGGCACGCACAGCTCCAGGCGAGCGTGCAAAGCTCCAGGGGTGCTCTGGGGGGATTTTACCCGGGCCTGGAGAGCACTTGGCGGTCACTGGACCCGGCCTTTGGCCCCCTGGAGCTCCAGGCGCCTTGTGGGGGGATTGTACCCGGGCCTGGAAGCTACTCACTGGTTTTGAAATCCTTCTTATGCTTAACTGACTCTAATGTAACCAGTCCGTAAAGACTCTTTGTTTGTGTCTCTGGCTCATTGTTATTTTCATTTTTATTTCATTTTTTGTCAATATACAAAGATTAGTGTTGGTAAATTCTCATGACATCTGAGCTGAGTCACAGCATGTCCTTTTAGTTGATGTTGATGGTTAACCCATCAACACAAAGTATTGTGCAGGTGCTAACTAAACTGTAAAGTAAATGAATAAATAACCATCCACACAACATTTATTATGATTATTATTATTATTATTTCATTTGCTTGTATTTTCTATTTTTTTTTTTTTTGTTTGTTTTTTGAGTCATGATTTAATAAAAAATATATATATATCACATGTTCTGGCACATATAGGAAATGATAACAAAGACAAAAGAAAACGTGTCTGGCAAAGACACTACTGTTTCAGGTCGTTTTAAGTGGCCTAACCTGTGCTCTGGTAATGCAATCCAAGAGTTTATAAAGCCATTCATGGTGGCAGTGCCCCAGAGCTGCTTAAAGAAATCTAACCCAAATAAATGGGTTACTTAAGAGCTGTCACAGATAAAGTGGTGCCAATCCACCAAGATATACGACCGTGTCGGTGTCCCTACAGAGAAGGTGCCAGCTTGCACACATAGCCACCACTGTGTTTAGACCTCCATCTCACTGGTGGAGGTCATTGTCTCTGTGTTAGAAAAACGCACGCTGTGATGCACAGGTAAAAGGATTGATGCGGTTAGTTTACAGCAAGACCATACAGTGACAAACAGGATTAAGATTGATACTGATGGATGACAGACATATGATGACACATGCTATTAGGACTGATGCTGAGTGATGACAGAGACCACACAAGTGTCACCTAGGATTAGGAGTGATGCTGACGCAATGAGGGGCACACACCCATGACACACAGGTTTAGTACTGTGTGCTACATAAATTGCCATTCTATACAATGTATTTGGCTGACAATTTGGCTGTAGTTGGTATGAAATGATTATTGACTATTTGATTGTGAAAATATTTTGTGCCAGGGAGGACCCCATAAGAGAATAGACAGAATTAAACCAATTTTTTATATTACTTTTCTGTCCTCAAAACAGCAGATGCACACGATCACAGCACATCAACACCAAGTGATGAACCATGAGCTTGTACTACGCCTGCTGTTTTTAAGTACCCAACCTGTGAAATATGTATGAAAGTTTACTGGGGACTCACTTACTGTATGGGGACTCTCATAGGCTCCATACTGTATGTATGGACTTGATCTATGTCCTTGCATGTGTATCCATGTCTGTGCGCTTTCATCATGAGAGAGAGAGAGAGCGACAGAAAGACGGGAGATATACGTATACAGCACTCATCAACGTGTCTGTGGCAAAGATTTTTTTTTCTTGTCCGTGGCATGGCATACAGTATTTATACCCTATTGACCTGAATATAAGACATTTCTTTCCAATGGAAATATGCTAAAAATGGGGTCATATCATATTGAGGGGATATACTATTAGCCATTCAATAGCCCCGAAAATATGGGGGTTGTCTTATAACCAGAGTCGTCTTATATTTGGGACAATACGGTATATTTTCTTTTTTATAGACCATTATAATATTCTTACATTTGTATTGGGCATAAGACCCATTACTAAATGCCAATTACTTGACACTTATTTACTATGACACTGACTTTGGGAAATTAGGAGTCCAACTAGTAGTGGTTCTCAAGTGTTTTATTCAAAGACTAACTCACAGAGTGTACAATTGGAACCAATAGAGGTTCCATTTGAACACTCTCAGTTTCTGGTAATATTATTGGAACATCCACTAATCTTGTGTCAAAAACAGATTTTGACAAAATATGTCCACCACAAGCCAGCATGGCGATGACCCCTAGGGTACTATATTGTTCACCAATGAGCTGCTCAGAGCTCTCTCAACATGTCACTACAGGGGGTTCAGGAGAGAGTAGATCCACCTGGTGTATTTGATGCCAGGTTGTTTGCTGCTTGATCAAAGTGATGGTGCCCTGTCTGTATCTACTGTAGCCACAACCTCATCACTCACCGCCATAACTGTGCATCACATATCGTTGCTGTCAGCAGAATCCTTTTTGCGCACACGCATGCGCGTGAGATCCAGATAAGGCATACATTTTTGTTCTCAACATGCATTCATCAGGAAGTTGGATCCCCCTAACTTCATTTTATACTCCAAAGTGAAATGATCAGCCTTTAACTGTCCCTGTCCGCGTTTAGTTAAAAATATAAATGATGTCAAAATCTGTTTAGGCTTAAACAAGTACATACAAGTGTTGGGCTGATGTCCCTATGAATAAATATAATAAAAAAACGGCATATTAAAAAGTTTCTCACAAAACAAGGTAAAAATGCACCCTGTGCAAGAAATGTCATGTGACGTTCTCACAGTCACCTGTGACAGCTACAGCTATTGTAGCTGTCACAGGTTCAAGAAGTCCACGCCTCGTACTGATGTCGAATATTGTTTTTGTTTTTTTCCGTATATAAACCAAGGACACCGTGAAAACACGTGCGCCTTTGAACCTTGTTAACTCTTGTCAACCTTATCAACTCTGACCTTGACTGTGAGAACGTCACATGACATTTCTTTTGCACAGGGTGCATTTTTACCTTGTTTTGTGAGAAACTTTTTAGCATGGCGTTTGTATTGTATGTTGTATTAATTAGCCCAACACTTGTATGTACTTGTGTAAGCCTAAACAGATTTTGACATCATTTATATTTTTAACTGAAGCTGAACTGGTTACACAGCCCTTGTAATTTACAGAGGGAATCTCTATGCAATGATTGCTTTCCGGGTGCCAATTCAATTCCCTGACTGTGGTAGAGAAACGGTTAACCCACAATTTCTACCTTCATCTGTCTGAGAAGATAACTGCCAAAAGCAGCATCTTTGTATTTTTTCCCATTGAAATGGGTCGGGCATTAACAATCGGCGTAACATTTCCCCCCTCAGTCTGTGCCCGCAGTTATATTTACGCAGCGTAGAGAGGTTGAATAAGGGCACACACACAAGCTGTCTAAAAAGGGCTAATCTTATGTGATGATGTGAACATTTAAATTCATATTTTACCTCCACCCACACTCTTCAGATGCCCGTCCTTGCCTTTTGATGAGTCTGTATGTTCTCTGTTTTTTTAATCAGGTCTTTAGAAATGCTGTACTTTTTTTTTATTCAAGGTTATACCATATTCACAATGGTGAAGGAAACTGCTGTAAGCAAATAAGTCAAAGTCTCAAACTTTTAGCAAACGCATGAAAAAGAGCAGGCTTCATTCTAATCCACAGAAGATAAAAAACAAGTAAATACATATATTTCTTTTAGTTTAAAGACTCACAGGATCCAATTACAAATGTAAAGGCTGTTGAAACATTTTATCTACAGCGTTATTCGCCAGGCCAGAGGCGACTGTTGGATTTACGCATCCACCTGAGACAGTCTCTAAACACCAAAGGGGGCATGAACATTCTCTGATACAGGCCGACTTACTGCTTGAATTATTCATCATTTCATACTGGCAGGCGTTTTATGTCAACTGTAAGTGAACTAAAAATGTGCTTCCAACCGACCTCGGGTGCTCTCTCTCTCTCTCTCTCTCTCTCTCTCTCTCTCTCTCTCTCATGCATGCACCAATTTAACGCATTAAGACCTGAGGCAGATTCTAAAAAAAAAGGCTTCTAAATCCTAGTCCTCTTTCTATGTCAGTGGTAATGAAACTTTATATGTACTGTAGTGGAACCCCATCTCAAATATATTGGAGCGTAAAAATGTGACCCAAATGAACCCTTGTGGGTCCATTTGGTTTTACGTTTACAAGAGTTAAAATATTCATCATCTGAATTAGCCCACTTAATTAAGAATTCTACACAATTAGATAATGTACAATTAGAGAATGTCTTGATCTTTGTTTGCCTGTTTTGTTTGCCAAGTCCAGCCTGGAATTGTGGACAAAAACAACAGTAATCTTTAGTTTTGGGCCTGTGGGGTGAAAATGGCATGAAATGGTGGTCCGTGTGGTTCAAATAATTCTGAATTAATAGTGGGCCATGGGATCAAAATGGTTGAAAACCATTGCTTTAAAGTAGTTTTCACAAATTTTCCCCAAAACATTTTTCACATTTTTCCCCAAAATAACAGAACTAGCTAGGAGCTAGTGTAAACTAATAAGGCATTTTAGCTCAAATCTAAAATGACACAGATGGTTTAATCACTTGGGCCTCAGCGGCAGCCATATTCTGCGAAAACGTATTGGCATATTGAATGCTTTGTGAGGTTGTACAGTAGATAGGACAAGAGTTGTCCACAGTGCAGTTGCAACTGTGTTTCATTTTACTGCTCCACCGCCATGAAGAATTTGTAAAAACAGCTCAGTATCGGAAGAAATAAATGACTGTCATAAGCCTATTACAGTAGTTTAGAAAATGAACACGTCTGAGAGTATTATTTATTGGCTTAAGGCCTGGGTTGACTAAACACAGGAGGGTTTTGGGGGGGTCATTTGCCTTTTTGCTGGAGCTCCTCTTTGCTGTTATGTCTCTGCAGCCTCTGCTCTCAGCTCTCCTGCCTCATATCTGCTGCCTTATCTTGGGAGAAACATAAGCAACCCGATCTACGCAAATAAGTCCAAAAGAGGTGACTATTATAGGCCACATGAGCAATTCAAAAGCTATAAACATCGGATATTGCGGATATTGGAAAATATGGGGGGCAGGGGGGAGGGGGTTGTTGCCAAATACGTTGTACATATGGTAATTCATTTTGGGGTTTTGGAAGCAACCACAATTTGGAAATTAGCCCAAAATACAGCTAACAATATTTACAAGCAAAAAAACAAGGCTAATGTTGCTTATAAGGAACAAACACTGCAGCACCACAGAAACGCAAACACAAAAGAGACCCTACTCTTATAACTATCCCTATATATCTTATATCTTATCCCCATACTGTATATATCTACACCGGGGTGCACATTGAGATCTGACACACAGCCACATGCGGAGACACATACGATGGGATGCGAAAATGCAATGCTCTGACATGTACAAACCTCTTCCATGCCCATAGTTATAGAACTGAGCAGTCATTCTCCTCATAGACTCATAGTCTCCTCATAATGATTTTACTGTATGTAAAGACGTTCACGCCATGGACAAAGTCAATTCGGGCCGTAACAAATCAAGACAACAAACACAATATTGACACAATATCTAATTAGCAAGAAGAAAATAGAAACGGCAGGTTACAACACTTTTGGTTCTGCGTTGCTCCTATTATTTGATTTATCGTGACCCGAGTTGGCTTTGTCTGCGGCGTAATTCGAGTCTGAGGGAATTGCGGAATTCATTTCTGGACCATGGATGACGTCATGAAAGGGGTTCAACTGCACAGCTCTGTCATCCTGACACCTTTGTTCCAACCAGCACTTCCAACAGACTGATTTAAACACATTTTTATTCAAACATGCACCCGCACACAGAGGATATGGATTGCAGCTTTAATGTACCATTTCTTCCATTTGGACGTTGTGGGGGGTCATATATAACAAGCAGTTCCTCTTTGATCCTATGGCAGTGTGACATGCTTATCTTCTGCTTATTCAACATCCATATTCCTCCAGTATAAGTGTTCTCGGCCTTTCCTGGATCTGGGGCCTGCTTGAATCAATCCTATAAATGCACCATGTCTCCATGTTGCCATCTTGCCATCTTGCCTTGTTCCCTATAGGCCAGTGGTTTTCAACCAGTGGTCCGGGGACAATTTTATCATATTACGCTCTCAAGAGTTAAATTATATTTAAACATCTGAATTACGTATTTACTTAAGGTTGAAAACCACTGCTGTAGGCCGTTGGCTGACGGGCACAGGTCTCGTAAAACTAATGTAGTATAACACATGTCATTATTAATTGTTGATCACATGTTATATTATCATTAACAATCGTGTTTTACCAGTTATTTGTTGTCCTAGACTCCCACGCTCAATGCCCTTGCGGTCCACCAGTATTCCCCGGTGGCCTCGGATGGTTACAGTGCAGCGGAGAGCAGGAGGGCAGTTTAGTTTCACACACTCCCGGTTCCAACTGACCGTGATTTAATGTGAGAAGGACCATCTCACACCTGTCCTAGAGAGCTGTCTCTCCCTGTGTCCACGTGGAGACACCATCCTCTGTGTTCAATCAGCCGTGCAGCGCTGGAGGTTTAGCTGTTTAGTTTCACCCTCCTGCTCTGAGCCTCTCTACTCATGTGACAGATTGCTTAGCTGTAAGGGCTGACCAGTAAACTGAAGATTGAAGGTTTTATCATGGCACTGAAAAGAGGATTTCTTTCACCTGTCATCATTATGCCGTGTTTCACATGGGACACTGTGTGTTTGCTCTAAGATTTAGGAGGGAATGTATAAGACAAAATCCCTTTACTTCATGTAAGATGGCCAATACTATCATCTCTTTCCTCCTCTCTGTGTACATTCTGTTCTGATCCGTCCCCTACCTCTGCATTTCAGCCCACTGCAGGCGATGCATTCTTCCACAGAATATCTTGGTCTGACCTCTGCTGCAAGTCTTCCTTACCCCTCCTCCTCTCACCATCCATCTTCTCTCCTATTCTCCTCTCGCTGCAGTGAAATACAATTTCAGTCCTGTTTTTCAGTGCTCTGCTATGGTTCTAAGTATAGCTTACAAGTTATTATAAGTGCATAATAAATGAAATACAATGTTTGTGCCCTTCGATGTTAATTAACAATTGTTATCGAGAATGGCTGTGTGCTGTGAGAGTCTTTCTTTAGCTTGTTCTTCTGCCCCTGCTGCTTCCATTCTTTTTGTCCCTCAGCATCTATTCTATATAGTAATCGACCTTCTTACTGCCACCCATTTGTAGCCATTGTTCCCTCTGGTACAGGTGACTAATGCTCAGGAAATATCCTTTCTTGATTAAAGTTTTTAGTGCCAGGAGGCTCTTTGTAAAAGGGCACCAGCGTTTATCAGCTCTCTGGCAGCACTATACCTACCAAGAAAAACTCAAAATAAACTCACAGAGGCTTTGTCAAGTGGTTTTAGGTGTGGGGGCTTATGGATTTAATTAAAATATCAACATGCTTTTTTCTTCCACATCTGCCTGATCCATTCCTTCATCCTTTATCTTTGACAGAAGAGCAGAGCTGTGCGTTGCACTGCAGTAGAATAATATCATCACCCCTTCGTTCCATTAACAATGACTTGACCTCCTCCAGATTGAGACTGTTGTGTTTTCTCTGGTGCTGTCATTCTTTTTCTTCCTTTCCCTCACCCCTGCCTGTGAGAGAAGATCTCATTGTCATTGTGTGGGCGGCGAGAGCAGAAGATGACAGCAGTTCACATTTCAGAAAAGTATTGTCACTTTGATTCTGTTACACAAGCTGTTGATCTTCACAAACTGCCACATCAACTGCGATGTGCTGCTTTGACATCATGCCTCCAGTTTCCATATGCTCCATTGGAAACAAATCACAGGTACATAGGTGGCATATAGAAGAATCAGGTGAAAATCAATAGCAGCACTCGAGAGGAGGCAACTAATTTGGCATCAATACTAATAATGATTTAATTAATTTGGCTTTAAGTGGCCAGATCCCAAAACGCTGATTATATCCAGTCAAAGAGCTCCAGAAATACCTGCTGATTCAGCACCACCTCCCACAATCATCAGAATGTAGCAGTCATGTTTCTTTGAAGTGTCAGTTCATATAATGTGACATCACATCAGCATGCTTGAATAGCCTGCCGTCTGTGCAAAATATTATTTTGCGCAGACTGCAGGGCATGCTGTATGCATCATGCATCATGCTAGCATGATGTTTGTACCAATGCAGAGGTACGGTAGTTCGTTGAAATATCCTTCTACTTGTTAACTACATGTCGACTCGCCCCTCAGGTGTTCGCGGAAGGGAGAGGGTATAATGTGAAATCAGCGGCAAATCATTAGTGATCAACAAAAACTTGCCGAACTCGCTTCCTCACTTTAGTGCCTCTGCTTCCATCAGTCTTTCTATTTAACCACACAATAATAAGACCCCACTAGGTCTTGATTTGCTCTTAGACTCAGGTCACACAAGGTCCACCAAAGACTAGCTATTTTTCACCTTTTTCAGACAAGATAGAATTTCCTTTTGCAAAGCAAGTCATCAATTTCATCCTACGCAAAGATTAATTACTATCTATCTATAAAAGAACATCTGTCTGTCAGACAGACAGAGGTGCTGTCTGTCAATGTAGGGTCCCTTAGGTAAAAAAAGAAAGAAAAGAAGGGGGGTGGACAGATTGAGAATCAATGCGTTACAGTACTCCACTCATTAATTTGCTCAAAATGTCCATCCCTAATATCCAAACTCTTTCCTTTGTATAGAGTCTTTCTACATGTAACATCCCTGCAGTCAAAGCATTTCACCAGCAGCAGGGGATTCACCCTGGGGATTCAAATTCCTGGAGCTGTGAACATGCCATATCAGCAGCTCCCTAGCCTCTAATTGGTTTACCGCCACTGATAAGACCCCCATGCTGTAATTGGCTGCTTCTCATATAAGATGCTGTCAGCATGGTGCAGGAGAAGACGACAGCTCAGGAACAGGTGTGTGGGTGGACGAGACTAAATTCGGGCCCTGAACCTTGTTTCTCCACCGATGGTTTTCCTGGCAAGCAGTAGAAGCACTGTGACAGTGCTTGGTGTATCTGCTATAGCACACAATGTTTTGGACTTGTCAGCTTTATGATTGGTCCCTATAACTGACTAACCACATGCACTTTCTGCCTTGTTCCACCCTGGTTCTGGCTTGTTTATGTTGGATTTGCTGAAGAAAAAAAAAACATAAAAACTAAGATCGTTGTTAGCCCAGTCACCATGCTGTTGCAGTGATGTTACTTTTTACTGACACCAAATTTAAAATATGGATTGAATGTGCAGAATATCATTACAACTGCAGTAACAGTGAAAAACAGAGTGGATGAAGAGGAAGGATTTTTGTCCAACTACAACCAAATGGTGCAAAGAGGGACACATCCAAGGCCGAGACTTGACAAAGGGTCATTTTTCATTATAGATACAGTGAGGTGTTTACAGCTCTTAGGGGCCAGAGGGAATTGGCAGCACAGGATTGCGGCCGTTCATTCTACTTCTGTAACCCAATTTTGTACATATACTGTAGTATCTCAGTTCAGCTGGCTCTGCTAAAACCAGGCCACATTCTTCAGAGATGTTCGGCCAATTCTGACTTGTTTGGACGCTTGGTTATACATTTAGCAGATGTTTTACTGGCTCAGTCTCTAGTAATGTACTAGAACCGATGAACATATTGTCGGACTATTATGCCATAAGTAAATAGATACAGTAGACATTTCCTTCGATGCAAATCAACTTACGGTACCCCTCCCACTGTAACCAGAGGCTCCGTCGACAATGAAACCGTATCGTTCATATCACATCCGAGTGTTTTACTGGATAATCTTGTTTGATCTCTGGGATGTAACCATCCCTCTGTTAATGGTTAATGGATCACATCAAAAGGCAGCCAAAGCATCCTTTAAATCTCAGTAGCATGGCTATGTCCACAGAACCTGTATAATGGATGTGGGTGGATGACTATCAGTGTTTCCACGGTCACAAAATTACTTAAAATAATCTGGAAAAGGTTTGGAATTAATCAAATGTTCTGGAACAACAACATCAACAGCATAATTTTAGGATTTAGGTATGCCTATAGATCTGTTCGTTTTTGTCATGTGACAAATTTGCTCAAGTTACTCTTGTGGCATTGATGGCAAATTATAAGACATTATAAGAGCCTCATTAAATATTTTACCACATGAATGCCACAGGCCTGGGTACAATACTTATCTTGGGAATGAACATTAATTGGCAAAAAATGTATGGGACCCCTCGGCTATGAAATCTAGAGAACTACAATTACTGCCTACCAGATGCCCTCCTTTGCATGGGACAGTCCCACATATTTAGACCCTGTCCCACCTTATGACTGGTAGGCACCCGTGTTCAAATGCCCCAATCGTCCCCAACATTTGGCTTTCTCTAAATGTCTTTTGAAGTAAACCCTGAGTGATGGGACTGCCTTAAAACACTATACTTGTCCTCTATAACTTAGCGTATTGAACATTTAAAACAACATATTATTTTATGTTTTAAGTCATACCAGTCCCATCAACCAGGGTTCACTTTACGTCTCTTACAATAATAATTCCCATTTAGGCTAAAGCAGTGGTGGGCAACTTAGAAGATGGAGATGGTCACCACATCTCCACACTCACTCCAGAAGGCTACATTGTACATACTGTTGTATGAAAAAATCTGCTCTACAAGCTCAAAACACGTTGCAGTGCGATGTGAATGACACGTGACACTTGTAGATCTGCTACAGTATTTTTGCTATACTTGAATTGAAATCCTGAATTCTCTTTTTGTCCCATTTCCCTACTGCCCCACACATGCAATGCTTCTGTTCCTCGAATGAACAGTCTTGATCTGGTCACCCTACTACTGCCTAACCCTATTTGTGATTGGTCTGAGACCAAGACCACCCTGTATTCCAGGTTGTGTTGTCATCCCAGAGATGGAGAGGTCTCTAATAGAGCTTGGAGACACACTTAGACGTGCCTTGGTAGATCATCTATGAGTCTCATGTTACCATGTGGGCCGTGAGGTTGTAGTGAATCAATCATTTTTCTATTCTGTCGGTTCTATCAAACTCTATGGGGAACTGACTGAGAACATGGAATGAATCAGATGTCATGTTTTTCAATACAGCAGAAGAGGTGCTTTGGTAATGGTTAATGTGACGGTGTTGGAACTGGAACATACAGTACAATGTTTTGATGTACGAACCCCCTTGAAGTTGTATTCTCTGGTGAGAGCAGGGCATGAAGGTTCATGTAATGATACATGCCGGTTCCTTTTGAACTTACTAGCCTATGTGACTTGAAAACAGAGATGTCTCGCTTTTGAGAAAGAAAGGATGTTACAATGTCATTACAGTGAGTTAGTGACTAATATGCTATTTTTAATGTTCAGTTGTGCTTTAGGTAATTGGAGGTTTTATTGTTATATGTTTACAGCATGGATAAAATAAGGAATACAAATATATTAACACTAAATTCTTTATTTGGTTTTAAGCTTCAATTTGCTTAAATGCCACCAATAAAGATGGCTTCAATGCAGCATAATTGTTTAGCAATGTTAGAGAGATTTGTGTTATTTTTCAAGAACAAGGAATGATAGCACCCCAGGCTTTTTTGTTAGCAATGGTCTCTCTTCTGATGACATGTAACACTTCAAAGGAGAAGAAAAGCGATTCAAGAAATGACTGCAGCTTGTTTCTTTACACATTCTTTTTATCTGTGCTTCATGCATCAGTAGATGCCCAGTAGGAAATGTGGCATAGGAGTAGGAGTGGAACTTGTATTTTGCTACCCAAAAACAGTGCAGAGGGGTCTCACTTCAAATTTGGTGCATGCATTCTGCCCAGGGGTGTAGTAGCCTAAAAATATTTTTGGGCATAAATATGTTCTATTTTTTACTTGTCATATAATTTTATGAACACGATTGAGCATTGTTAATCCTGTTTCTAATTTACATTTTTATTTGATTTTTTCATATATAGCTTGTACATTGGTCATTAGAGGATACAGGCTTACTAGGTACACATAAAGATCTCAACAGTGTAACTAGAAAAATTAATAAGTACAAGCTAATACAGGCATACGTAACCGAGACAAATGTTCAAAAACAACAACAACAAAAAAAGGATATTAAAGAAGAGGATCAGAAAAACAGTACAATAAGTAAATGGGAGAAAAAAACAACAACAACAAAAGACAAAACAAAACTAATCAGAAAGAAAAAACATTGCATTGCACCGCCCGGACTAGCTCCACCTTCCTATCTGGGTCTGATTTACTTGTTCTTCATTTTTGTGTGTGTGTTACACCTCTGTGTATTATCTCCCTCGGCTAGGCTGCGTTTTGGGCAATATAGGTTAGGTATTTCCCCCATTTTGCTTGATATGCTTCTAGTTTGCCTTGCCTCGTATAAGAAGATCGCTCATATGCCGCTACCTTTCCTAATTCGGTTAACCACTCATTATAATCTGCTTCCCGACCATGATGCTGGTCAGGACCCATTCTGCCTCGGGCCTGTTGCAGTTGCTGAGGAGTGTAGGGTCACACAGCACGTACAGCCTGGGACTATAGACAATATTACTGTGCAGGATCTCGGAGATTATCTGGTGTATTTTAGTCCAGTACGTTTGGATTGCGGAGCAGGACCATACTGCATGTAGGAGTGTGCCCTCCGCTCTCTCGCATCTCCAGCAGTTTGCTGTTTCCTTTATTCCCATCCTATGCATTCTTGAGGGGGTCCAGTAGAACCTATTTAATGTTTTGAACTGAATTAGTCGGATTCTAATGTCTAAGGATAATTTCTTAATGTTCTGACATATTTTGTCCCCCAGCAGATTGGAGCGAGGTGGGGCCTTATTAGCTGGGCCGAATATATTGGCCATCAGATGTTTCAGCTGTAGGTACCGCCAAGCCTGTGTCCTGGGGAGGTGAAACTCTGTTGTTAATGTGTCGAACGTTTTGAGTTCTTCACCCTCGTATAGGTCACTTAGAGTACGTATCCCTTTATTATACCATTCTTTCCATAGGAAGGAGCCACTACGATTGAGCATTGTAAATCCTGTTTCTAAATACACTATACATGTCTGCATGTTTTGGAATATGCATCTGCACGTGTTGCAAATGCATGTGCAACTGGGCAACCCGCACTTCTAAAACTAGCACTACAACACTGGTTTTGCCCTTTCTATTTACACTGACTACTGCATAGTCACTGTGATTAACGGACATCCTTCCTCCACAATGCTGGGCATTGATTGACTAATAGAAGTGTTCATAAGTCTACCTTTTTCTTATTTTTCCCCCCTGGAAACATTGAACTTGAACTTATCATCCCTAATCTGGGGTGGGGAGCATGGATACTAGGAGTTAGCAGTGCCAGGGATCGAATCATGACATGGTGGTCCTTATCCAAGGCAAGAGCTACTGTCTGAGATGCCCAGACACACTAGTTGTTGTACATGTATTACATGTACAGAAAGAGGGCCCAGGTGGGTTACAGTCAACTACTGAGTTTCAGTGGTTAAAGACCCAAACATGCTCATGCTCAAAAGAAAATTTTCATCTCCCCCTGCCTGGATTTTCTCTAAGATGCAAAACTGCTATTATGCCTGTGGCATTATAGCAGTGGCTATGTGTAAGATGTTTTGTTTGTAATTTGGTTTTACTTTTTAAAGAAATGCTAATGTTTGTTCCTGAAGTCTCTGTTTGTCTTTGGAACAGTGTACTCTTCTATTCATCCATTTATTCTCCCTGTACACTCCGCCTTTGACTGCTGGGCCTTTGACTAGTTCACACAGACACATCTACAGTGACTTAGTTCACACTGAGCCTTTGAAAGAACACACTTTCAGAAAACACATTGATAATTATGTTGTTATGAGGTTTGACAGCTTTCATTGGGATTTACCACTGCCATCAAATATTTTTTTTACTTGTTTTCTTTATTTCTTTTCGTTAAATGATAAAATAAAATAAAACAAAAGTTCAATGAGAACATTACAAGGACAAAAACTGAAAATAGTTACAAGAAGCGTGAACATAACATTAATGCGATTGCATATGGAATTGGGCCAACACCGGATAATAAAGCAAATCAGTTTGCTGGAGTTGGCTTTGATTTAATTACAGATATTCTCCTGTCGTGGTTTACAAATACATTTCTTCCAGCAGCCTACTTGATTTAACGCCCAGCCCTCTTCAAAGGCCCTCTCCTCCGTGTAGTAATTAAGGCCCATTAATGAAGCTATTTTGATTAATGAGAGATAATGCTGGGGAATGAGGTCATTATGATAAACAGCTCCTGAAAATGCCAGAAATCCAGTTCAGTCCACCGCCACACCAGTTGTGTAAAAGTATATCAATACTGTAATGTAGAAATAGTCTGTCTATTTTCTTTTGTACATATTGTCATCAAAGTGGGCTTAAAGCACAAAAAGTAATAGTATTCATTACCATGCAGAATGTTGTGTTACTCAATTCATCATAATTATAATAAAAAAAGAAGAAAGAAATCTATAAGTCTTGGGTCGCAACACATTATGAGCTTGTTGATGCTACTTTTAAACTGCCAAAGTTTGACTACTAGGACTGACGTGGTTAGTGTATCTTTTGTAAAATAAAAGGAAGGGGAAAAAAATCTACAAAGCAAATAGTAACTAGAGTTTTCAAATATTTGTAGTGGAATAAAATTCACATTGTTTGCATATGGCTGTTTGATGTGAAGTAGAAAATAGTAAATCCGATCAGTAAAGTTTAAAATATGGTAGGCCTATACCTCAAATTAAATTTCTGCAGTACTTGTACGGTGCTCACATTTCATGTTACCATGGAACCTGACGCAAAAAGAACATGAAACTTAGTGAAAACTATGTAGCCAAACGCATACCACCAGATATCTACAACTTGGACAAAAGGAAACAAGATAACTTTTATTCAAGAAATCATTCAGTATACTCACAGACATCTACAGTGCACAGTGACATTTTTGGAAAATTATGAAGGGATGAATGCCTGCATACCCCTTCCTCTCCTCTGGTGGAAAACATGGGCAGCAGAGAAAACTCCCACTAGGCAACAAAACATACCAGACTACCATGTTTCCACTCAAAGGAACATCAGTGTATGTGAGGAGAATTGTAAGCCCTAGAGACATGTTGAAGTAGGGAAGTAATGAATGCGGGTAGATCCATATCATGTATGTCAGGCGGAAACCTCACTGAGTACCACCTTTGCCGTGCTTGCAGACTGGGAAGGTGGGACCTACGGAAGGGCGTCTGGAAATGGTCTGCAAGCAGTAGGTGTGGTTCCTATCAACAAATAAGGAACACAAGCATACAGTATTTATGCTAAATAAACTGAATTAGCAAACATCAAATACAGTAATCAAACATAGAACTTAAAGTAAAGTATTACAAATAATCCAAATAGTAGCATCCACACTAGCAAATTCTGTACACAAAACTACATGAAAATTCCAACAAGAACATAAACTCACTTCAGCTGCACGCACACCGGTGGGAGACTGCATGTAGGCTGACATCAAACAAACAAACTGAAGTACTCTGCTCTACTGGAATGAATGAATGATGAGTTTATTGTCATTACACCAGGTATTCGACATCACACATGTATGCACTCAGAGTAAAACAATGATACCGAGGGTTAGATGCAACGAAATTTATGTTTACAAAAGCATCATACATGCTGTAAGTAGCAGATCCTTACAGCTTTTGTGATCCCCTTCTGATTTTGCGATCAGCTGGCAGCTCTGTACATTTCAGAGAATTATTTCTTTATGAACTACACTTCAGTATTGATTAGAAAAACAGCCTCCTTTAGTCACCAAGTTATTTAATATTTACACATCATTTGTGACTACCTGGAGCCTGCACAACGCATGATCATCTGCAATTGGAAGATGTTTCTTTGGACAAAGAAGGAACATTAGTGGGTGTCTCAGTAGCATTGTGTTCATTAAGGAGTCGTCCTCCTCTAATAAAGCCTAACATTCCTCAGCCAATGGTGTCTTCTGCTACATCATTAGGATCAATGGACAAATCAATGCTCTCCTGAAACCGAATCGCTCATGTAGTAATCGTGCTGCTTGTAGCTGTCTATAGTGCCTGGTTTTCGATGAGTTAATCAATAGTGATTAATTGTAGAGGGTGAATTGAGTTCTTCTGCTGTCCCTCAAAAGTCTGGGGTCTAGATAATTGTGTCAAACATCACGTTCATCCAATCTTAAGACAATGTTATTTTTGTAACATTTGAAACATTCTTTCATAGAGTTGTGATTGCATACTGTGAAGTTTGATTGTGACTGTGACTGGTTCCCATATTAATGCACTCACTGCTCAGGGGTGAGTGCATTTATATACTGTGTGTGTGTATGTGTGTGTGTGTGTGTGTGTCTTATATCTTAAATTCTGTTCTCCCCTATTTATCTCCCCCAGATAATCTTGGTTTAAAAATGGATCCTGACAAGGGAATACGAATTGAGACTGTTTATGAGAACTGATCAGGGAAGTCCTCAGCACACGACTTCAAAGACATGCTTACAGTATGTCCTCTGGTGCCAGGGTGCTTTAATGTGAATTTGTCTTAATTTGTATCTTTCTCTCTCCCTTCCCCACACCCTGCCTCTTCAAAGCTTGGTATCATCGTTCAAGGAAAGTGTTGTCATCCATTTGAGGTTTTAGCCTTAATGTCTTCTCAGCGGTTCATGTGCAATCAAAGCATTCAGTCCTATTCAAGAACTAAATAGACATTTTACTCAGTCAGTAGCCTGGCTGGTGGAGTTCATGTTGTAGTAGTTCTAATGTGTTATCAGTATTATATCAGTATTATTTATCTGTCCAGATTGAGATTGACTTGTTGGGGACTGAAGGATATTGAAACGATCGCTATTCCCAGTCTTTTGCTTCTAAATGTCAGAAAGAAACCATCCTGACATGGTTTGTTTTCATTTCTGGCCCGGGTTCACTCAATCTAAATTGCAAATTAGAATAATTTGCTTCTTTTGTCAGAAGTATTATGTTTTGTTATGCAGCGACATTTACGAATTGAAATGTGTAAACATCTTCTGTCTATTCTCGACAGCTCCACAGTAGACAGCTGAGGCACTCAGTTTTTCCTTCAAACAGTCTCAGAACCCACTAATGTGGAAATGCAATATCAGGATAGACAGTGTAATTGTTGTAAATTATACGCTGTTGTAAATTTACTGCAAGCACCAATATTTACAAGCAATCCCATGTCTATCCATTTGTTACTTTGTTGTTTATTTTGTATACATGTAGCTTAGAGTCTGTCAATGCAATGCAGCTTAGTTAATAACAACAGCAAAAAAGATAGGAGAGGAGGAGAGAGCAAAACAATCATCATGTAAATGTGTATATAGTCTTGCTATATTCTGTATACAACATATTTAGGAATGAGTAGTTCAAGCATAATAATGCAAGATACTGTAGGTTTCAAGGTGTCAGGGATCGTGATGGGGGCAAGTTTGGTAGGTTCTTGGCTCTGGTTCAGTTCGGTCCTATGAGCTCTTATAAGCTCAGACTTGGCAATACTGGTGCAGTGTGCCTGTGTGTGGTATTCAGATATAGTATACCTGGATTTCATTAGCTGCATTCTGTAATCCATATCTCCCTCATCAAAGTGTTTTGGATCTCCCTATAACCGACCATGCAAGGAGAGAATGGTCTGTCCTGTGAGACCAGTGTCCTCGAGTCTCTCCTCTCTGTGCTGGGTCTCTAATTCCTGCTGTCTTTGTTCCTCCATGGTCTTAAATGAGTCAATGTGGTGTTGAGGAACACACCGGCGATCATTAGACTCCTGCCTGGTTTTATCATAATTAACAGATCAAAGCAGCAGAGAAGAAGTCCAGTCATTCATCATTGAGAGAGAGAGAGAGAGAGAGAGAGAGAGAGAGAGAGAGAGAGAGAGAGAGAGAGTGTGTGCGCGCACGTCTGTGTGGGAGCCTTTGTTTTAAGCTTACACACTGAATTCAGAAATGTGTACATCCCACAGTCACATCACTTATTTATAATATTCATAAAATATGTGCTTGAACCAGGTATTCTGAAGCTACATATAGAACAGGTCTGCCTAGTCCAGACTAAAGATTTATAATAAAACGTGCAAATGCTTGTTGCTATGCTTGTTGCAATGCTTATTGGTCTGAACTATGCTAAAGTCTCCCACCAAAGAAAGCCCCCCACTATTCAACATGCATGTATTTACACATGTATATACATAGTTGACACATGTACACTATTACAGCACATTCTATACATGTAATTTATCATTACATGTATACTGTAGCCTAAGTAAATCATCCGTAGCTGTGTGCAGGGCTCAAGTCCTTGAATCCTTTCTTATACTGTTGCTGGGGTGGATTTATCGGCATAGTTGTCTTCAGGTGTAATGACTGCATGAGCATAGACACATGCACATGCATTGAAACGTCTGTTCAACATTTTGAACAGACAGACGGTTAGGCAAATCATATGAAATAAATAGCCATAACACCGATTGTGTTCATTCACTCTAAAAAAGGGTTCTCCGTTCCAAGTGCAGTCAAGGCTTTTTCCGTACTCTTTACACCCTCCTTTCTGGTATTACCATGGTCCTGTCCCTCTATCATTTTGTGCCTCCCTCCCCTTGCTTTCTCTTCAGGCCGTAATGGCCTTGGACTTGCTGTAGCTGTTAAAATCTCGTCCACTTTCAATTAAATGATCCACAGTTTCTCTCTTCGATCCCAAAGGGGCAATGGGCTAACAGCCAATGGTCATTAAAGTAACTTAATTTCCAACTGGCCCCCCGGGAGAGAGTTAATGGGAACTAAAGGTCAACCTTTTGGCCCCAAGGGGGTGAAGGGAGATCACAGAACCCTGCACCTTGTTGGTTATCCTTGGTCTAGGCCCCCTACTATCCAGTCTATGTGGTTAAAAAAGTGTCCATTGTGTCGATGTCAGAGGGTTAGATTGCGACATGACTATTGAAAAGTCTCCAATAATGATGTTTGGTACCAATGAAGCCAATATCGGCCAGCTGAGTGACTGTGAATGTGGGAGAGAGATGGAGAGGGGAAGGAAACTGTAGAAGGCTCCAGTTTCCTCCCCCTCCAACCAGCCTCCCACCGCCTATCAGCAGGGGTCAGAAGGTTAATGTAGCGGAGTTGACTCCAGGCCAACAGTCCCAGAGCGTCCAATGCAGCAGGGCAGCTTTCAGATGAATGTCAGCGTAATGTCACATAAAATCAGCACCTCTGGCCTCTGGATTCTTTCCCTCCATCACAGGAGATTGGATGTTGATTTTTATTCCAGGCTGCTATGTAATGTACTTTATTTAGAAAACGGCAACATGGCGGTATATTAGACATAAACGTCCAGTTGCAAGTATTTGAGATAATTGCAACTAGTCAAGACCTTACTGGTTCGAATCTATGAATTATGTACAGTTCTGGGTAATGTGTAAGCGCAAATAGCATTCATTCCTATATATATATATATATATATATATATATATATATATATATATATATATATATATATATATATATATATATATATATATATATATAATTTTGTACATGTTCTTCAATCACCACTCTGATATAACCAGTCTTGTCATTTCTTTGTGGACTTTGAAAGCAGTTTGGCTGCAGTACCACAATGTCCTGAGGTGGTGCGGGTGCTGATATACAGATTGTTTTACCGGTATATTTGAGTCATATAATACTGTTGCTACATAAAACCAGGATTTTTTTCCATTCCATGTCAACAATGTTGGACATTCTAAACAAAGTGGAAATTCAAATTTGAAACTGAAGACTGAAGAAAAGGATGAATTTTACAAAACATGGTTCATTGATGACATCATTATGCGGCCTAAATGAAACGGGTTGTTCCTGAGAGCTCCTATATGATATGAAAGCCTGATTGTTCAAACCTGGTTATTTGTGGGGAGAGAAAAACACTCTTGGGAGCACCAAAAACACACATAAAAAGAATTTCATGTCATTACCCTTTTAATACAGTATATCTGGCCTCAGAGGCAGTTGCATCTTGTGCAATCAGGTGAGCCTAAAAAGAAACGTGCAATTCCAGGGGAAAAGAGTGTGGTAGCCTAAATCACACAGACCCTTTGGAAAAATAACCTACTGATGTCATCTCTGTGATTTTGAGGGGATACGGTATATCCCAGCATGCCCCGTGCCAACTGTCCTCAGCATGTGATTACAGTTTTGGGTGGACATTTTTTTGTGATTTAAAGCAGCCAGTGAGAAGCAGCAGTGTTTCAGATAGACATACATTAATTCATTAGGTGTTCATACTTTTTCCCAAAATGCAGAATTAGCAATTACTTCTGTAGTGAAAATGCAGTAGAAAAGCAAAGCCACCCAGCTCTCCGTTATGTAAGTCTGTCTCTTTGTTAATAGAGTTGTATTAGTTAACAACAACGTCCATGAAGCTATCATCAGCAGCAGCGTCATAGCAGTGAATGTTATATCAGAATCACTATGACAACACACCGCACTGAGCTTTTCTAAATGCACACACACACACACACACACACACACACACACACACACACACACACACACACACACACACACACACACACACACACACACACACACACACACACTCTCATAAGCATCAATGATGTGCAAAACTAAGTAAGTGCAGAAAGTATAGCATAGGGTTAGGTTTAGGCATAGTTTTACGGAGGTTAGGAATAAGCTAGGTTAGATTTAACTGTTTAAGCATAATTTACTTAGATTACTTACTTATGAATACTAGGCCGCACAGTTCTGCCTGCTTACACCCCGGTCGAGTTGGTAAAGGGGCGAGTCTTCTGGTATTCTCACAAGAGTAGCTTATCTGTGGACCTCAGTGATTTGACTGGTGTGTGGAGCGAAACAAATCAGAAATATAAAACATCATACCCTTGAAGTAACTATAAACAAGTGGCAGTATTCCTTGAAATGTAATCTAAAATTGATCAGGAGTCAATGATGGTGGGCAGAAAAAGGCAGGTTAAAGATCAGTTTAACTGGAAGTGTCTGGAGGGCAAGCTGATTAACCTCCCTGTTGAGGTTTAAACAGTGCACTGAACTCTCTTATCTATACTTCTTGCTTTTGTGTCATTCTCCAGACTTTTCTTTTTCTTTTCTTTTTTCTTTCTATTTTAATTGTACCATCTGTCTCTATGTTCTTGGACGGTGATGCAATTCCACTTCAGGTCTTTCATGTTATTTACATCTAAATTAATTGGGGTTGTAGTCAATCCTGTCTTTTATCTCTAATCTTTTACCCCGCCTCCTCTCTTTCTTTCTCTCTCTCCCCCTCCCAGAAGGGATCCATAACATCACCATGGACTCCAACTCCATGACGATGCCTTTGTCAGATCCAGGTGCCTGGGCTACAGCCATGAACAACCTGGGCATGGCCCCCACCATGAACATAAACGGACAGCCTCTCAGACCAGGTAGGCAGTATAGTTACTGTACCGCAAAAACAGAAAAACAGAACCGCACTGCTTTCTTCACACTGAACTGCATCTTGACATGTGAATGCACCTTTTCTCTACAGTGTTGGCTGTATAGAACTATACTATTGTACTTTCCCATGCGTGGCTGTGTCGGGAGTCGTGACTGTATTGAAATGAACAGGCTGAGCTGAGTCAGCGAAATGGAGTTCTTACTCTATTATCAGACTGACAACTGGAGAATCACACCCACTCTCATTCACACACTCACCCATCCATAAGAGGCTGATTCGACTGACGCCTGTCTAGGTTTCTGACAAGATGGCTAGTGG
The DNA here is from genome assembly GCA_039105355.1 of Benthosema pterotum. Taxonomy (NCBI): domain Eukaryota; kingdom Metazoa; phylum Chordata; class Actinopteri; order Myctophiformes; family Myctophidae; genus Benthosema; species Benthosema pterotum. Next base: position 27,208,356 of record CM076984.1, on the reverse strand, counting down.
CTATGGTCTTGTCCCTTAAGGCTACGCTACCTTATAAATGGAAAGGTAATTCAAACCTTGTTCTGCAAAAAGTACTGACTCTGAGACGTGATAACCTCCCTTCCATACCCAGGCACTCAAACTCTTAAACTCTCTTTTTTTCTGAGGAACCAGCAAACCACTGTAGGTCTTAGCTTGCCTTCACACCAGACAGATTTACTGCGAATGAAACGAGTCGTGCTGCAAATTGTCGGAAAGTGCGCTTCATTTGGCAGGTTTGAAATCCTAATGCGCATCAATTAATTGCATTCTACTCCTCCAAAAATGGTGATTTCACTTCGCTTTAAAAAGCAGCAAAGTGCGGATCACTGCAGGTCAGAATTCAATCTCATTAGATAGGGGGTGAATGTACCATTAACTTGTATCATTAAAGGTAGGGTAAGTGATTTGAAATTCATCGTGTAGTACCATCCTGGTGCACTAAGGGTGCCCAAGAGTCGCTACTATGTGAACCTGCTGCTCGATCCTGATTGGAGGAGAATTCAACCTGGGGAACTTTTATTAGCTCCTCTGCTAACGTGGGGGAGGGGGGAACTGCATATATGGTCTGCACACCTTATAATAGAGCATTTTAACAGAAACATTTTTTGGGGGTGATATCTGACAAAAGTGAAATCACTTCCCCTACCTTTAACTTTAACTATTAGTAAACTATTTCACTGTACTGTACTGTATGGATTGAAGGTCTATAAGAGGTCCCTCTTATAGACTTCACTGATAGCCTCCTGCAAGTACAGCAAATATTAGTTACACTCGGTGATTGATGTGCTAGGCCGCAGATACATTAATGTCTCTGGGAACGCGATCCTCACTGTGTGGTATCATCCATGTGGATGGATGGATGGATGGATGGATGGATGGATGGATGGATGGATGGACGGACAAACTGACAAAATGATTTCCATTTGGTCAGAGAAAAAGCATCAGAAGTGCTAAAAGCAAAAAAGGCACAAAGAACCCCACCCAGTAGGAATGTTATTAGAGATGAGCTAATTGAACTCTGAGAGTTCAAATACGTTGTAGAATCAAATAGATCCTGCACACACTTGGCTGGCCCCCTGAGGGGGTCCTCAGGGACCATTTGGGGTCCACACTCCCAGACATCCACTTTGAGAACCTCACTCGCTATACTGTATATAGCTGTATAGGCTGCAGACTGCAACAAGGCTGCAGACTGTAACAAACACTAGTGCAGATGAATTAAGATGTGTCTCACTTTAGATAATGTCATTCTTCATCCTTGAGAGAGAAGCGAGCACCACTCCATCCAGACCGATGTCATTCCACTGACGTTGGTTTAATAACATAACGTTTAATGGTTCATAACCAAGAGGGGAGATTAATGAAAAACCGCTGAGGCTCCGTTGCTCAGGTTTATTATTTATCCAAGCTCATTATAAGCTCAGGAAGCATTTACTATGAAGCATGAGGTTCACAACTCAACTCCACGCCATTCCACTATGCAGTCACTTGACTCTGTCCATCTATATTAAAGATGTGTGCTACCTCATGCATTGAAAGAAGCAACTCAGTCCGTTGCTCCCCCTAGTTTGGCTGATCCATCCAGACGTACATTAGACAACTGACACTAGGGTTAAATAACAAATGGGTTATAGAGATTGTGGAATAGGACAGGATGTCTTATACACAAAACAACAAAAAAAAGATAAATAAAGGTGTTGTGGTGTAACTGCATACTGACAGAACTGTGTCTCTGTAATCTAATATTAAATGCAGGTGTATGTATAAATGCTTGGGAAATCATATTGTTCAGGCTGCACCCTTGTCTGCTGTACATAAAGGACATTTTAGTTATTTAAAACCATGAATACTATCTGGAAGAGACACAGTCATACTGCTTTTTGAAGAGAGATGAACAATAGCTCTTTCATAGACCAGGCACTCATTGTCTCATAGATAAGACAAACTCTCGAAAACAGGAATTGCAAAAGGGTAGCACATCCCACATTTTGAAACAAACTGAGAACCCATGGTCCAAAAATAAAGGAAAACCTGGGCCATATTTTCAGTCAACAGAGAAACTAATGGAGGACAAATCACTCACTTTTTCACTTTTCTATTCTATCTGTCCAAAAATAGTATAACAGTAGTATAAATGTAAAGTGAGGAGAGCTCACTGAGGATAACTCACTGTGGGACACACACACACACACACACACACACACACACACACACACACACACACACACACACACACACACACACACACACACACACACACACACACACACACACACACACACACACACACACACACACACACACACACATTTTAACCATTTATTTATGTCCACACAAAGGAAATGCATACAGGGACACAAATATTATAGGTGCATTCGAGTTACATCTGCAAAATCATGGCATGAGCTCTTGTGATACAACAAGCATGTTGCACAGTACAGTCTATGGGTACAGGTAGCAGCGTCTCCGCCATATTTGACGGCTGCCAATTATAGCAGAGACACTGCAGTACTTTGCCAGCCTTTTTGCCTCTTTTTTGGGCATCCCAAGTTGTTGGAACCCTCTAACAACCAGTCTGTGCGTATGTCCTAGGCTGCCGAATATAAACACAAATAGTCTACACCTATAGCCCAGCTCTGAGATGGTATTTAGAAGGGATTTATATTTAATGACCTTGGTCATAAATGCTTCCTCTAGGCTGTGGTCAAAGGTGCAGGCTATCTCTAAGAGAGACACTTCCTTGGACTCTTCATCAACCACAACAACATCTGGTGTATTAGCTGTCAAAGATGTAAATATGTCTGGGTTATCACAGAGTTGGAACATGGATGGAATGACCCTGGAATGTGTGTACATTCTCACAGAAGATGCATGGTACTTGGGTATGTCCTTTGATATGAGTTCAACTATTCTATCATGGCGTGCTATGTACATCCCTTTGTAAGCATAGCAGCCATTCAAGATATGTGACAGTGTTTCAGTGATCTGTTCTGTAGTGTGGTGCAAACAATGAGGAGCCTGAGTGGTGGGGAACCAGATGGAAAGGTTGTGTCTAGTGGGAAGGACTTGTAGTCTGGCTTTTATTGTGAAAGTGATAATGTCCTCATTGAGTGCAGTGTTCTTAATAAATGCGTGCGATACAGAGTGGTCGGCGTATGGAAGACATGCAAGTTTTCCTTGGAGTTTTAGTCCAGTCCAGTGTTGCTGCTGCCTGTGTTGGTGTACATCCATAAGGACTCGTCTGGCACCCGCAGCTGTTAGCAGGTGGGTATGTCCAGCATAGGTGACCGTTGCCCTGACCTGGGTGAGTGGGTCTGTTATAATGTCCTCGGAGACTCTCACAGTCTCTGAATCCGACCTCACCCACTCCAGTGACACTCCAGTGCGAACACAGAGCTCGTTTAGGTCCGGCCAATCAGACCAAACTCCGAAGCCAGCGGAACGGGTGTCCAGTTTGCCGCTGGGTTTCCTCTTGAAGCCGAGAAAGTGTGCATGAGGTTCACAACTCAACTCCACGCCATTCCACTATGCAGTCACTTGACTCTGTCCATCTATATTAAAGATGTGTGCTACCTCATGCATTGAAAGAAGCAACTCAGTCCGTTGCTCCCCCCAGTTTGGCTGATCCATCCAGACGTACATTAGACAACTGACACTAGGGTTAAATAACAAATGGGTTATAGAGATTGTGGAATAGGACAGGATGTCTTATACACAAAACAACAAAAAAATGATAAATAAAGGTGTTGTGGTGTAACTGCATACTGACAGAACTGTGTCTCTGTAATCTAATATTAAATGCAGGTGTACGTATAAATGCTTGGGAAATCATATTGTTCAGGCTGCACCCTTGTCTGCTGTACATAAAGGACATTTTAGTTATTTAAAACCATAAAGATGAATACTATCTGGAAGAGACACAGTCATACTGCTTTTTGAAGAGAGATGAACAATAGCTCTTTCATAGACCAGGCACTCATTGTCTCATAGATAAGACAAACTCTCGAAAACAGGAATTGCAAAAGGGTAGCACATCCCACATTTTGAAACAAACTGAGAACCCATGGTCCAAAAATAAAGGAAAAACTGGGCCATATTTTCAGTCAACAGAGAAACTAATGGAGGACAAATCACTCACTTTTTCACTTTTCTATTCTATCTGTCCAAAAATAGTATAACAGTAGTATAAATGTAAAGTGAGGATAGCTCACTGAGGATAACTCACTGTGGGACACACACACACACACACACACACACACACACACACACACACACACACACACACACACACACACACACACACACACACACACACACACACACACACACACACACACACACACACACACACACACACACACACACACACACAGTGTAACAGCCAGGAGCTTTCACCATCAAATTTTAATGTCAAAGTTTTTATAATGAATCTTGTATTTTTCCCTGTACTCTGATTTATGGGCAAATCCAAACATGACCTTGAGCAGAAAAACTCCAAGAAACAGATTTAACATCCTTTGTGATTTGTGACTTTCCAGAGGATTCTCACCTCTGACTGAAAACAGATCTGTTTCCATTAAGACCTGAGGCAGATTCTAAAAATGCCTTCTAAATCAATAGTTCTCAAACCTTTTTGTGCTAAAGGACCTCCAAACTTGATTATGTAGGTTGGCCCACAGATGCCCACCTGAAAATGATTTTTTTCCAGGGAGGGATCCTCAGAAGGGAAGATTTCAACACTTTCAAGATTTTTCAATGATGGTAAAACATTCGCAGGTGTATTATACAAACACGACATGGTGCACCGTGAGCCTGTATGTAATGGAGGTTTTGATGTTATAAGTAATTAAAGAGATCTTATCAGGAAGAAGCAGGTCGGAACACCCTACACACATGTCCCACACATCATTATACTATCAGGAGTGCACACAAAAGAAAGAAGATGCTAAGTAAGGAATAACACCTGACGAACTGGTGAGTTGTTTCCTAATGAGTGACTGAGGCACAGCTCGAAGGGTGTTATCCCGGTACATTAATAAATAACTCATAATTGACATAAATAGTCATAAACATTGACATAAACATAACAAGGCTACTTTTATTTATCTTCAGTTGTGTAGGCTACTTTGTTCAGGCTAGGAGGTCTGTTGTTGAGCGCAGCAGTCTGTTGTTGTGACATATGTGACCTCTCACGTGACCAGTACGCTGGATTCTGATTGGAGCATTCATTCAAGCCATGCAATAACTCCTTACATGGACTCTTTTATAGTTGACTCATTCACAGTCGGCATGTTTGTAATTTGCATGGGCTGGCAGTAGTGATTTTGTCAGCTACATTAACTTCAATACTACAATGCCATTATGGATATTGCCAGCACAAATATCTGCTATTTATGAAAAACATTGATCTTAACCACTCTTATAAATGTCTTGTTTACTTATATTCCACACAGCCTTGCGGCTCCTCGATCCGGTCCCAATTAAGCTTCTATTCACACTGAATGTGTAATAAACATCCAGTCACAAAGTATCAGTTTGCACACATGAATGAACAGAAAATTCATGTATTTGAACAACAGATGCTGAATGTGGTGGAGGAAAACAGCAGGAGGAAATGACAGGGCAAGAGTGAGTCTGATAAAGCTTGTTAAATATGCATGGTGTTTGTCAGATGATTTATTCATGAGAAGCTGTGTATTCTATTGTTTCTAGGTTGCTTGTGTGTCACTGGTGTTGACAGAAGAATCAGCCAGAAAAAAAGCACAATGTTAAATAGAACATGAAGTTTGGATTAAAGGGATAATCCACCCAATAATTGATGTTATTTCTTTATTTTGTACCTTTATTAATAGTTACAGTGTAGATGGACAGGAAAGAGGGCGGGAGAGAAGGGGAGACTCCCTGTGCGTGTTCAGCACTCGAGCATGCAACATGCTGTCAGTCCAGAGCATAGTACTGTATGTGGCATGTGTTGTTTACCTACAATATACTATTACTCGGTGGTGTTGACTCAGGCAGTTCTATTTTATAAAATATTCCTTAACTGCGAATCCAAACAATGGATAATGAATCCGAGACTCACATGAACAGTAAACTAATCCAAAACCCAGCTCATGTTGTAATATCGATTCTCAAAGTCCACTGAAAAATAACCAATAGACAACACACACGCCCAGCTACACAATTCTGATCTACAGTATACTGTATATTGAAACAAAATAAGAACATTATAGCAGAGCACTTTGTAGAATGTAGAATTTGATGTGGAAGACTTGCAGTAATTGTGCACTCTTTGAAGTTATAATAATTTTACTGTAAACACGGATAGACCCTGTTAGCTCTATACTTCTATTAAACATTGCCTGGCGTTCTGCTGTTGTTGATTGTTATTGGTGATTATTGGTGTGTCATGCTTCTGAAGAATGACTTAGGACATTTTTTACAATTTACATATCAATAAAGAACAATAAACATTAACATTACAACTGAGTATTAGACTTTAGTTGTCACAGTACAATACTTTAGAATAGTTGTCATGCTGCACACATACCTAAAATAGCTCTTATTTGTGCTGCCCTCGCTGAAAAACAATGTGTTTCAAACTTCAGGTTGTCAGTGTCCAGGATGCATAAACAGCGCTCCCTGTCGTAACTCTGTCTTACTCTATGGTTCTGCCCTTTCCCAGCAGCCATATATCACAGTGAATTGTTCACCAACGTTTCTCTGACATCTTACAGATTTTGACGCCAACCTCAGCATGATGAATGGCATCCCCTCCATGAACCCCATGATGCCCGGCCTGGGCATGATGGCCCCGCCCCTCTCCCAGGATGTACCAATCATGAAGGAGATCATCCACTGCAAGAGCTGCACCCTCTTCCCCGCGAACCCCAGTAGGTTTAATACGCTTGCGTGTGACATCTATGCGTGAATGCCTACTGAGTAACGAAGAAACAAAAAGTCCTATCTGATTCTTTTAAATGACGATAAGCTCACCAACATTGCAGCTGTATTCTACTACAATTAAGACATGCAAATGCAGAAAGCAAACATAGTTCTAATTATCTATAATAAATTATCACAGCTAAAACGGTATATTTCGCTGAAAATGTTCCTTTGTTGTAACTGGACCCTGGGGGCAGCTTTAGTTTTAAAAATCTGCCATAGACAGCTCCATTTTCTTCACACGCTAAATCCCTTATTCATAACTACCTTGTCTTTTTTTTACCATTTTGAAAATATTTTTTGAATAGTTTAACTAGCCAATCTAGATTGACATGTTATGAGCTTATAGCCTGGCAATTTTAACTATTCATTTTCAAAATATTAAAAAAGCAAAGAAGTTTAGGGATAAGGGGTGGTAGATTGATCGGCGGTGTCACCTTTTGAAACAGTTTCTGCCTGTCTGTCTGAAAGGTTTCTTCTATTTAGACAAAAACACCCTGGCTGCAGGTGCCCTGTCGCGATGTATGCCACGGTCGCAAATTGATTGAGAATTTATCTAGGTGGTGGATGGGTTTGTTTAGCAGAGCGGTAGCAGTGAATATGGCCACAGAGAGCAGTCCTCAGGGACACATCTATTCCTGCAGACTGGCTCCCAGCCAGGAACAATGTGTGTCCAATGCGTGTCGTTCCACCAACCCATAACTCACCATGGGATGCACCAAGGGAATGCAGGGTGTCCTGAGGAAGACCTCTTGCAGTCTCTTTAACTATAATCTCAGATCTTATTTTAACTAGACCCACTGACATATAGGCTGTTTAACTACAACATTCTGGGTTAATTAGAACTACAGACCTCAGCTCAGTCTGTTTAGAGGAAAAGTCCGGATTAACCATTTTCTTATCTAGCTTAATCTGATACTATTATATCTAGTATCGAGTGGTAGAGGTGTAAAATTACATAACATCTGAGAGCGGTTTCAGAGCATGCCCATAGACTCCTTTGGGAGAAATCACTGTGAAATATATCTAGTCATTATGAAAGACAGACGTGTAGAAAGAAGTAAACATTTTTGAGCAAAAATAAGTGATTAAGCTGCACCATGCATGGCCAAATGTGACAATGCGACAGGGTTGAAGCGTGCCTGTTGAATGACCATTAGAGGTCAATATACTGTATCACATGAAAAGGATGTTGGTTGTGTACTGGCTACTTTCTTACTTCCGTTATGTAATTAATGTAAGGGATAATCCTTAACCTACAACCACAAACCTAAGGCAGTCTGTTTAACTACACTAAAAATAAAGTAGATCTAAAAATGTTTACATCTGGCCAGCAGTAGGAGTATTATTTCCAACCTGCTGCAGGTCAAACACATAACACTGTTCTTCTGTCTCTCCTGCATGCTCAACAGACCTTCCACATCCGGGTTTCAGAGAGCGTCCTCCAGGCTGTAAGACGGTGTTCGTGGGCGGCCTGCCAGAGAACGCCACAGAACAGCTGATCATGGAGGTGTTTGGACAGTGCGGAGAAATTGTGACCATCCGCAAAAGCAAAAAAAACTTCTGTCACATCCGCTTTGCTGAGGAGTGCACTGTGGACAAGGCTCTCTACCTGTCCGGTGAGCAATTTTATCCAAGACCAAAACAAAAATAACATTAATCTCCGGTTCCCTCTATCTGCATGATGGATCTGAATATTGAAACCAATCCTCAAAAGTCACAACACAAGGAATGTAATTTCAAAGCAAACATGTGAATTTCCTAGCACAGCCCTCCTCATAATTAATACATACCGGTACATGTATACACATTACACAAATAACAGAATTGCTGTTTATTTTATTGCAATAAAAAAAAAGTCAGGTCGGTAACGGTCAGGCCTGGTCGGGTTCAGGTAGAGTTTGAGACCTCTAGCTCCCACTACTTCCAGTCAGATACCCAGACAACAGAGGTCATGAATCAACTGGGAAGTGGATAAAATGTAGTCATGTGACACAACGGCTGATGCTTTCCTATCTTATCTCCATTTCCTAGCAGCCTCCAGAATCCCACACGTCTTAAATCCCCTCTATGTAAAGTACCCAGATGAGTTATATCACATTTCCATTAACAAGACACCCATCGATAGAAACACAGAGGCCAGCGCACACACACACACAAACACAATCACACAAAAGCTACCGAAACAGTACAATCTCTGGGCAGGACTGAAATAAACACCACTGTAATCCTTGTGCTTGTGCTGTCTGTGTGCATGTATCTTTTTAACAGTCTGTCTCTCCTCCACATCTCTCTTAATCTATTCCTGTGTCTCCTCTGCAGGCTACCGGATCCGTATAGGCTCCAGCTCAGACAAGAAGGACTCGGGTCGCCTTCACGTGGACTTTGCTCAGGCCAGAGATGACCTGTATGAGTGGGAGTGTCATCAGCGCGCGCTGGCCAGAGAGGAGAGGCACCGACGCAAGATGGAGGAGGACCGCTTCCGCCCGCCATCCCCACCAACCATCACCCACTACTCTGATCATGAATGTAGCCAGCTGGGAGACAAGATCAAAGGTACTGTAACCCGTTCTTCTTTTTGGTTGTTGTAGATTAATGCACTACAGCATCACATAATTATGGATCACATAGTGCAGATCGAGTTTTGGGCTTGTCGATCTGATACGTTTTTTAATGCAAAACTGTTGACAGTAACAGTTTTGGACATTCATGGTGGTATCTGTTTCCTGCACTGTCAGTGAAACTGTTTGTCAAGAAGCTTTATGAGGAAAAAATGCTGAACAGAATGTCTATCAGTGATTCTATGTTACGCCTGTCCTCTCTTCTTTAACCCTCCTCTCTCACATCTTCTATTCTCAACTTTCTGCTCAGCTGCTGGCTGTGTAAACTCCATTCACTAATGGGTCGACACTCTCAGCTAAAAGTGTTTCCTGAAAGATATCCTGTGACTTCTTGCCTTTCTGTCATCATATACAGGAGATACTCTCTCTGTCAGCCTTTTCTTTCTACTGTGGAACAGTAAATGTTGAGAAACATATGTTTAACAGATGCTCACGGAAACATGTTCTTACACTGAACTGAATTGAACACTCACCATTATTTAAGTTTGTTCAAATGTTTTTTACTGGCATATTGTTTCAGTGAACAGAATACGTCAGGTATAGGTATAGGTTTGAGGGACTATATCCAATGACTGTACACTGTGTTTCTTGAATTAGAGCTGACTGTCCATGGTGTTTGTAAAAATAGTGTTGTTTGTACAAATAGTTGGAAGAAGAGAATCTCTTTTATTATTAGCATGAGTGCTGGGAGTCAGGAGCACAGAAGCGCTACATAACTAGGTGGCAAGCAGCAGTATTGAAACTACAGTGCAGCACTGGATTTGTCTATATTCGAGTGCTAGAAGCGTGTCTTTACCATAGAAATGCATGGCAGACAGGTGCATGATGCAACCTCAAATTCACCTACTAGTAGTACTCCAACACACCGTAGGTAAGCCTGATGTCTATTAACACTTGCATTGCAGAATAAGACTGCTTTCACTGATTTTCACTATAATTTACATCCTCGGACAGATCTCTACATCCTTCCTCTCTCTTCAGGATTAGACACAAAAACCAACACAGCAGCTGGAAATGCAAACAAACATGTGCTGCTTGCAGTTAGGGTTTGTGGAAGGTTGTCTGTCTAATGACAGTGGGTCCAATAGTATGTCTAAACTAAAGCCTGTACCCCTCTCTTCTTTGATCAGATGACGGTACATTTCCTGAGGCGGTACGGGTGCTGTTGACGTGGGTGGAGAGAGGCGAGGTGAACCGGCGGAATGCCAACAACTTCTACTCCATGATCCAGTCCTCCAACAGCCACATCCGCCGACTGATGGGGGAGAAGACTCAGCATGAGAAGGAGATGGAGGAAGCCAAAGAGAAGCTGAAGACTGCCTTATCCGGGATACTGGCTCAGTGTGAGTGAACTGGGCAACAACCACACTCTAGGAGTGTAGTGTAGCCTATTTTCCACTATCCAAGTGTGATAATGTAATGAATATTCAAAGTAACATTAAAGACACATATAGAACTGTGCAGTCCGTGCACAGCCAAGCACTTGTCCTATTAGCCATTGTCTGAAAAGTCTCTGCCTGTTCAATTCAACTGAACTCTGGCCTGAAATGTAATAAAACATTGAATGACTAAGCACAGAATGGTAGATGTAATCTACGAAGAGAAGTTGCTTTGTGCTACTTGTGTAATAATGAAATGTATGCTAAGCAACCTAATCCAACATGTGTGTGCGCGCGCGCGCACACACACACACACACACACACACACACACACACACACACACACTTGATTTGATTCTGGTAAAAGTATAACTTCAACCCAGGATAACACATTAAAGTATTATGAAACATGAGACCCTCTCTTCCCTTCTGTCTTCCACGTTGATCTACTGTTTCAAGTTAAAGGATCCTTGGACAAGGCACAATTGATCAATGTACTGTTCACTTTCACTGTGCGTGCGTGGGTGCGTGCGTGCGTGCGTGCGTGCGTGCGTGCGTGCGTGCGCGCGCGCGCGCACACACACACACACACACACACACACACACACACACATACACACACGTGTTGGATCAAGGCCAAATCTCTTGGGGTCTTATTGATTCCCTTGTGTACATGAGATCATCTGAGATACAAAGGTCTCTCCCACTCCCTCTCTTTCTTTGCATGATCCTCTGAATCTGTCCATAATACCACAGGATAAACAGCCGAGAGGACTACAGCTATTTTAAGCCTAGAATCAAGCTATTCAGGATCCTGGTAAATCGTGACCATAAACACTTGATTCTGCCATGTTTTTTTTATTATAAATGATAAATAAACACTATGGTTTTCAACATTTCTTCTCAATAGAACCAAGTGGTATATGGTCATGACTCATGACTCAATAAATTAAAGCAGTGCATATTGGACATATTAGCATTGTCACAGGTATAGGCATATACATTTATATTTTAAGTGCAAAGTAAATAAGTTGTCCAGGTCTGTGCTACCACAACACATAGGCAAGCTCTATACAGTAGGTTCTAACGAACAGAAATCTACAGTATGTGCTGAAGCCACGATTTACACCTTACATTTTAGGCATACAGCAGATGCTCTTATCCAGTGCGACTTACAGTAAATGCACGCAAATATGGTTCAGGCAAGTAAGTTAAGCTGCTAACGACATTGTTCCTTTTAGTCTTGCGTAGGCATACCTTCAGAGGCTTCCACCGGCACCTACTGTATCCACATACGTCTGGGATTGTTTAAATTCAATAACTGCTAGAAGAGCAGTGAGTATGGCTGATAATAAACAGACCTTGAAGGAAGTCTTTGTATTGATTCGACCATGTTGTTATTTTAAAATTTCAAAATTATTTCCTCTCAGTTTTAGCTCCTTTGACTCCAGAGCCCAGACATATAATCGTCTGAATGTGCAAGACTCTCTGCCTTCTAGCAAAGCAATTACAGTAAATGACTCCTCCTGCACTGCAGTGCATTTGCTCTCCATGAGTAGAAGACAAGAGTTTTCGCTGGGCAGCCTCCAGCTCTGAATACATTTGAAAGGGTTTGAATGTGACAACACAACAGGCTGTTCACTGAAGCAGAGGCACTCGCACCTGAACAAACCTCCCCCATTAAACCTAGGTTAAATCAATAGCCAAGGAGCTGCAAGTCTGCATTGCCTGTTCAAAGGCGTAATGTTGTCTTTTTGAGACCAGACAATGAGATGTCCTGGGTTTTCCAGCTCAGAATGATTGGTCTGCGTCCAAATAACCTCTGCCGCGGTGCTTGTACACTGGTTCTTTAGTAAAATTTGTTGTTTCTGAAGAGCGGATCATTTAAGTTCAGGAATCTCTATGGCAGGGATGTAAAACTCAAACACACAGTGGGCCAACATAGAGAAATTGGTACAAGTCGAGGGCCAGAGCCACCAGATCGTGTTTCAATATTGTGTGCAATATAGAAGAGGGCCAGTTCTAACATACTAATTCAATGTCATCCCGTGGGCCGAAGATAATTCATTCACAGGCCTGATTTGGCACCCAGGCCTTGAGTTTGACATGTGCTTTATGGGAACTGATATCATAAGGTGATGCCTTTGAGAGCAGCTATGACACACATCACAGTTCTATGTGGTTGACTCAAATGTTCCTCCTCTGCTGCTTTTTTCTTCCCACAATTCTCTCTCTTCCTGGATGGTCTCTCTGTCCTTCCCTGCATCCTGCCACAGTTGAACAGATTGTGTCTGTATTCCAAGCCGCTTCCAAACAAAAGGCATGGGACCATTTCTCCAAAGCACAGCGCAAGAACCTGGATATGTGGCGCAAGCAGGCTGAGGTTGGTGGTGGTTCTCTATGCAATGCATCGTTTGGTTAGACAGTGTTGTTGATCTGAATTCACCTTGGCTCACTAAGGCTCCTTGTTGTTTTACAATACTGTAAGCATTGGTTCTTGCTCTGGGCCATAGCCTAATGCACTTTACTGCTGTTACCTGGCAGGTATAAATGTATGTTTTGTGTTTAGTTATACATTACCATTCCCAATTCAAAATAGGAAAAATATAATTCATTTTGATAGGAAATTGTGTGTGCACTCGCCATGTTAAATGTTCCTGCCACCACCTCCACATCTAATTTGCAACCAAATTAATCCCTAAATCCCTGAAAGTTTGTTTGGAACTTTAACCAGAAATAATTCTTTTTGCCCTGAAGTTATCTGCAATTTGCAATTTCGCAATCTTTTTTAAATACTGTAGTAGGATTAATCTAGAGATGTAATTCCCTCCATTGACCCCCTACTAAAAAGGTTTAGCTGCAATTTGCTTGTATTAAACAACATTAAACTCAGCTGTAGGGAAAGTTTGAATTATCCTCTTTCTATCTGCAAAGCATTTGTTTCTTAAAAATCTACAATAGACATGTTATGTGCTACTTTCTGTCAAGGAGTTCTGTGCTTGATTTGGAGGCACTCGTATTAACAAGTCATGCTTCTGCATTCTACATAATGTGCAAACAGGTGGCACACCTGTGACCTACAATGAGTTCTTCCAAACTCCAACACTAGAACAAGAAACACCTGCACAGAATTTCTTGACACAATGTAGCTCAAAACATGTCTATGGTGGATTTTTATGAAATAAACGTTTTGCAGATAGAAAAAGGATAATTCAAGCTTTCCCTGCAGCTGAATTGTTTGTGAGTTTAATACAAGCAGATTGCAGGAGAACTTTTCATGAGTAGGAGGTCAATGGAGGGTATTGCAACTCTAGATGCATCCCATTATAAAAAACAAACCGAGAGTTGCAAATTGTGGCTACCCTTAAGTGAGAACCAAAGGGGGATGAATAAGAATGGATGAACATACAAACTGCAGTTGAGAGGCAGGGCAGACAACAGCTGCCACCATGTCTGTTTTATATGCTGTTAAACCTTCCACCCAGGCTGTGTGTGCATGGCGTGCATGTGCTTACCTTGCCAGGGGGATGAGGTAGATTGTGGCAGCAAGCAGATGGTTGAGTTTGTTTACTGTTGTTTTCTTGTCTTCTTTGCACCCATGTCTTTCTATGAGAGGTTGTCAGGATGTTTGTGTGGAGTTTGTATTGCTTGCTGTTCATCACATGCATCATGTCTCAGTGTTGTGTGTTGCCATGTGTGATGTGTCTCCTCACACAGTGTGGTTGACTACCCTCCATTCTCTTGCTCCATTAGCTTCAGTGGGCCTGTAGAGCTGGAAGGCTCAGACATTACTGTTGCCCAAACATCCCTCCTGTAGGTGGAGGTGGAGTCAAACCCTTTTTGCCATTACAGCTGCAGTGCAGCAGCATTGTAGTTAGTAGGTACTTTAGACTGCCGCATTTTCAGAATGCCCCCCTTACCGGAAGTATGGCTCTATGACGCAATCGCCGTAGCTGTCAAAATCATTAAGCAAACAGCCATCCGCAACAGCGACGGGTTACCATGGTGACGCGTATGGAGCATGTGTCAAACAGTCGTTGTGGAGTTCATGTTGTCAGTCCCTAGTGAGTGGAGAAATGGAAGCAAAGAATTGACAGGGGGTGAAGTAGAAGCAACGTAGAGGAGAAAAAGGCAAAAATATTGCTGATGCTGCATATATGTATTTAGATTTTTGGCTAAAATGTGCCTCTATTACCTTTAGTGCAAATTGCTTGGTCTAAATGCATCAAATATGTCTTTCTATAGCAGGGGTTTTCAACAGGTGGTCCGGGGACCACCAGTGGTCCGTGAGAGGGTTCCAGGTGGTCCCCAGGCTAAATGATGGAAAGTTGGTTAACCAGATGTAACTCTTGAGAGTGTAAAAAATGAAACCAAATGGACCCTTGCGGGTCCATTTGGTTTCATTTTTACACTCTCAAGAGTTCATCATGTGAATTATCACCACTAAATTAAGAGGTTTATACTGTTTTGTTGGCAAAATACAGCCTGGAATTGTGGACAAAACCAAACGAATTCTTTAGTTTTAGGTCTTTGGGGTGAAAATGTAATCGAATGGTGGTCCGTGGCTCAAATCCTAAATAAATGGTGGTCCCTGGGATGAAAAAGGTTGAAAACCACTGTTCTATAGTGTTGAAGTTGATACAGGGTTTAAGTTGATTGAAGCATTAAATCTAATGTAAATGTAATGCCGTGGCCATGCTAGTTTGTCTTCAGTATTTCCTTGGGTCTGGATACGGGCCTGTGTGCTGCCAGAGAGAATAGAGAACTATTGTAATGTAGATATGCATGCAGAAACACACACACGCACAGCCATGCTTTCCTTTGCTTTGAATCGGTTACAAAAAATTGCAGCATAGGCCTACAGAGTGCCAAGGTGTTTCTCACTACCGTATATGGTTGATTCGTTGTTGTGAACCTGCGCTAAAGAGTCATTGCTGATGTTTCCCAACAGAACAATACCATGGAGTGTAATACTGTTCCAGCTTATTCATTGTGCATTGTTTCTGTGCCAGAGGGAGGTAAAGCCCTGAGTCCCAAACCAACCATCTCCTCTTCACTCTTCTACTCTCCTTTGTTCAATTGCTGTCTGTTGAGAACATTGTAAATGATGTCTGCAAGCACTGCAAAGGGATGGGATGACAAAACTGATCACTCTCTGTTACTCTCATTTATTTTTAGGCGGAACAATCCAATTCTGTACTTAGCATATAAACTACATCATCCATGATATGGTCATTAACACTCCTCTTTGGCTGTCGTTGTGTTCCAGGAGATCAGGAACATGCACAATGCGCAGCTGATGGACATCAGACGAGAGGAGGAGATGGAGATGTCGGACGATGACATGGAAGACGTGAACGGTGCAGACAGCAAGGACTCTGAGGACTCAGGTACGCCCGTGTGACACATGGGATTTAAACTGCCGTCTCCCACGTAAAAGTCCAACATCTTAACCACTAGACCAAAGGGACATCCCTTTGGTCATCCCCCCCCCCCCCCCCCCCCCAACACACACACACACACACAGACAAATTGGGCTTCTCTAGGCTGCAGCTTGATGAAACTTTCTGATCAATACTCTGCTCAACTAAAACCTCCGTCCTACCGGGAAAAATAACGCATGCATGCACACACAGCAGGAGATTCATCAGCGCCACTGATGGGCTCTCCCTAGCAGACTGTTGAACACCCTCATAAAACCTACTGTATCTTAATATACTTATAATTTATCTACATGATAGATGTAGATGACACTGATTCTTCAGCCCAGTCTCACTGCTGGTCTCAGTATCAGTTAATCAGTCAAGGTCCTGCTTTGGACATTTCATACTGAGAGAATCATTTTCCCGGTGGGGCTAGAAGCCTCACCTGATGAGACATTCAGGTGAGTTTCAGTGATGTCATCAGTGGCATACACTCTAACTACCGGGGAAGGATTATCCAACGGGCACGTTGGGCCCAGGCCCAGGGGCCCCTCCGCTAGGGGGGGCTCTGAGTTTGAATGAGCACGTGCTCGCCCTCCAAAAAGGGGTAAGAGTGTATAAAAGTGGCACACACTCAATAAAATAACCCCAAAAGTCTTAAACCATCAGGATATGGTAAATTACTGCAAGTGTTTAAACATTTTGCATTTATTTGCCTTAGTTATTTTTGGTGTTTAATATTTTCATGCAATCCCATGCTGTAAATTCTGCTGAAATGCCTGTGCGCCGTGTCGGGAAGAAAAATGCTCCGGGGTATGGAGGGAGGGCCCTTTGCCTGGCGGTGGCCTAGGGGCCCATAATTTCTTAATCCGTCTATGAACTAGACCAGTCTTCTGCCAACATACTGATGCCGTACCTAGAAGTGCTAGCCATCTTTTGGCTACAATAATGATTTCATTGCCCTTAGGGGACATATTATCAACTGTACAGCTTAATTTTATTTACTTTGAAACCAATGTTTATACTTGACACTTTTGTTTTTCTTCTGTGGTTCACTGGTTTGACAAAAATGCACTACATAATACCCTACCGCTTATACAGTACTGTATGCAGGGTTAGAAAATTCCTGTTTCTTTAAATATGCGTCCACATGAAGTCCATGAGGGCTTAGGGCTGTCCTATGAATTGTCAAATCATCAAGTGCATAACCCTTTGTGCACTTTTTCTGTATTAAGGTCTACATTTCTGCTGACTTTGCCTGAGGGAACCCATTGCGCATAGCTGTGCGACATTAAGTATGGGATTGAGTTTATCCTCCAAACGTCAGTCATCTATGCAAATTAGTCATGCACCCTGTTAAGAACAGGTCTGAGACAGTCAATACACTTATTTTGTTACTTCACTGGGGGGTTTCCAATTTTTTTGTACACTCTCTCTCTCTCTCTCTCTCTCTCTCTCTCTCTCTCTCTCTCTCTCTCTCTCTCTCTGTCTTTTACTTTACTCCAATAGTAGTAGTTACACACATTATCACATAAATCACATACTGTAACTTATGAATCACTATGTTACACATTGTGAGCTTGTAGATTGGCTATTTATTATTTAAAAGTTGTTAAATGGGACATTCTGCACACAGAGCAGCCCACAATTCTACGTTCGTTGATTTATGTAGATTTTGTCACTATTTATCTTGTCGTGTGTGTGTGTGTGTGTGTGTGTGTGTGTGTGTGTGTGTGTGTGTGTGTGTGTGTGTGTGTGTGTGTGTGTGTGTGTGTGTGTGTGTGTGTGTGTGTGTGTGTGTGTGTGTGTGTGTGTGTGTGTGTGTGTGTGTGTGTGTGTGTGTGTGTGTGTGTGTGTGTGTGTGTGTGTGTAGCTGTGTTACAGACAGAGGCCTTAAAGGAAGAGAATGACTCCCTTCGCTGCCAGCTGGACGCCTACAGGAATGAAGTAGAACTCCTCAAGCAGGAACAGGGCAAGAACCAGCAGCCAATCAGTGAAGAGGACAACACACGCTGTCAGCAGCTCAGCTTCCTTCAGCAGGCTCTGCAGGGCATGCAGAAGGTAGGACGCACACACACACGCACGCACGTGCGTGCAAGCTGCATACACGCACGCAGGCACGCACACGGTACCTATACCGTATGTGTCCCTTGTTTCTATCAGCTATCTTGAAATGAGTTTATGGTGCTGTTATAGTGTTGAAGTCAGGGACATCAACACTGTAACATCATTACTTGGGTGAGCGGAGCTGGAGCTAGTTAAGTGATGGGTTCACTTAACTAGCTCCATCCAATATGAATACCTCGAGGGACGGTCGACCCTCGAGGTATTCATATTGGATGGCGTAATGGTGATAGTGTTATTGTCAATAGTATTATCTCCTGGTCACTCATTCTGCACTCAACATGCAAGTTCACACTCTACCGAGTGCTGATCTAGTTATTGTCTGCATTCACCCTGTGGTTGTCCACCACCGTTGTTTCTTTTGCCAACTATGAATTCAAAAAGGCCTTTTAAGACCTTCGTCCTCACATGGGCAGAACCTCTGGTTCCCCAGACTGTAGTTGAGTTGAAGGGAAAAGAGATAAGAGTTGGAAGAAGAGAAGGGAGGCCATGTTTGCTCTTTGCAGATTATTTCCACTTCAGTTTTGATGTCTTCGATCTTTGACGTCTTGAGGCAGTTTCCCCAGAATGCATGCACTGTTTGCCAAGCTCAAAATGAAGTCTCTTGAATTGCGGATGGTAAAGGAATCACTATTCCTTCACTTTCCATTCATCTCCTAGCTAGTTGTCACCGATAATGGAAATGATGATAGATTCTTGTTTAGATGAAGAGAATCCATTATGCACCTGCTGTTCGTTTCTGCAGGCAGAATGAAATGACTGTGCCAACATACAGTATGTCTCTCGCGGTGTGTTTATGAAAAGATTAGCTGAATGGATTAACTGTAAGATGCCAAGTTTGGACGGCCCTTGTTTGGTGCGCCTATTGCATCACACAGCCACACAAACTACAGTGTGGCTGTCATTTGTCTGTTTCCTCTTGGCTATTGTAGCTTGAAAGCTTTGAATGTGTCACACTTTGATGAATATGCTCCCATGTGCATGCTAAAGCCGCCTCCACAACTCTGTCAGGGGCCTGTAATTGAAATGAGCACAGTAGGTGATTCTTGTCATCTCAGCTGGGTTTTCAGTGAAGGAGAACCTAACGAGATCAAGCCATTGCCAAAATCTGACTATATTCCACAATGTGGAATGAAATTAGAGTTGTCCCATGTGTTTGTTTTTGGTTTCATATACTTTGTTTTTAATTATTAAATTATTATTTAAATGTGGCTAAAAATGTGGTCTAAAAAACCCAAAGCAAACAAAACAAACAAAAAAAAAGAAGCCGTCATTACTCCAATTCCAAGGGGCAGTCCAAGGAATACCTTGGACTGCCCTTTGAAAATGCAAAGATCCTTCTTGGTGCTGGGGGTGATGGAGTGCTGCCTAGCACCCAGAACAATATTCAAATCCAATTTTAAACTGCTTCATACACGGTGTAATGCTTTAGATACGAACATGTGCATAACTGGCAGGTGACGTCCCATAGGCAGAGGGTAAATATATTCGCCCCATCGATTTTACTCATATGGACAATAAGCATCAGCTGAAGGTGGATAAATGTATAAATATAGACAAAGACTAACACAATAAACACTAGAAACAAGTCAAACAACCCAAAGACTTCATTTTCGGGCTGTTGCACACAACATACCCGGCTTACTGTCTTGACGGAGCATATTTCCGTATCAACATTGATTCAGACCAGGAAGTGTAGTTTTGAGATTTTTACGGCAGAATTAATTCAAATTTCTCCATAAACAACATGTACCAAATATGAATGAATACCATAATAGAACCCCCCTAACAGAAAAGCCCAGATGTTATGTTTATTCTTAGAACACAGAGTTTTATGAGGCAATCTAAAATCTCCCTGTGGGGGTTTTAACACAAGAAATAAGCCTGTGAACCAGGAAAATAGTGCCCTCTAGCGGCATTGACGTCAGACTTCAATATATTATTGCTTATCACAGCTCTGTCTTCTTTCTGCAAAACACTTTCATTAGTGCTGTCACGACATCACCTCTTGATTCTATGGTCATTATTTCACATGAAATTGACATTGGTGACAGTCTGCTATTCTGCTCTGTTCCTTATGTAGCACCTGCTGAGGATGGATCTGCCAGAGAGAACAAGATACAAAATAACAATGACAGTAATTGCTAGTTATTGTGTGTGACCCACAGTTAATGACTGACTGCTACATGCTGAATACTACTGAAGAACTTGTCATGGTTTTCCTTTGTGTAGCAATTATTAAATATGAGGGAGGAGTTAAAACAGCGGGATGCGCATCTTGAAAACAGTATGGAGGAAAAACAGCAACTGCAGAACCAAGTCCAGACCCTCAAAGAAGGACTGAAGAACATACAGAGTACACATACAATACAGGTCAGTCTGTAAAGCACACATGCAGGCTACTTTTAAAAGGCAAACACAAAAAATTTAAAACATGACAGAGATGATTTCCTGGTCTTAATCGGTTGAGGCTATGCAGGCATACTGTGCAGGTATTGACTCTTGCTACAACTTTGCATGTTCTGCTGCAGCTGGACACATCAAAGCAAGATGACCGAGGGTCTGAGGGCAGCGTTAATCAGACCAAGGTAAGACACTACAACAAGGACTGAACCACTTCAATAAATCTTTCATATGAAATGCTACTGACTCAAACTCTTGAGTCAGTAGCATGGCCCAAGTCAGAGACAGGACCTGAGCATTCACTGGTCAAATAGTCTGCAAGTTTAAGCTCATGCTGTGATTAGGATGCAAAAAAGGATGAAAAGGATGTGTGGGTTTCAGGGATAGACTGTGTTTCAAAACATTTTGAATGTATTTGTAGGAGGCGACAGCATCATCAGTGGTGTCTTGCAGTCAGGAGAAGGACAGCCCTCCAGAGAAGATCCCCCCAAGTTCTGTCAACTCCCAGAGAGACGCCCTCCTTGTTGGTATGATTCTATACACACTCCCCATTACTAATCCTATCCCAAATCCATGCATCTGTTATTGAACAATCTTTTGTGGTGATGTCCCGACACTCTTCATAACGCTACTAAAATGGAAGTGTTGTTGTTTGTTTAGTTGTTTACAGAACTTCACAATGGAAAGGGCAGCTCTTATCATACAGTTCATTGTCTCATTGTCAATGGCATTTAATGTCTGGGTCTTCAAAAATGATTATTTTTAATCAGATAAAGAGGAGACATGAATAGATAGTAGAGAGTGTATAATATACTGTATATTGAGTATGAGGTATCTAGTTCCAAGGATGATCTTATGACTGCAGTGATAGATAATATTACTTAGGAAAGTAACTTCTTTACTTTTCTCATTACCCCTTAGACAAAGTAATATCATTACTTTACTTATTACTGGAATCGGAGAGTAATATATTACATATTACGTTATTACTTTCCCAAGTTCTCAACACCGCCTTTGAAAAAATAGGGATGTACAACATAATCTGTTTAGCGAGCTCTTTTTAGAACTGAATCCAATTTATTGGAATAATAATAGTCTCCAATCCCACAAACTACACCTGAAAACAAAGCCAACAAAATCTGTCTCTTTGACTTTTTAAACTTTTTCACAATTGTTTTCAAAGACAGTTGAGGTCTTGTATTTAAAAATGAAATACAAAATAAAGCAGCAAGCGATTTGTAGTGTACATAACTGTGCACAGGATGCAGCGTGTGGACTGGATCTACAATCTACTGCACATCTCTGTTGTTACAGTAACTGTCGATAGCTTGTAAATCTGTTCTATTTTTGCATGCAACAACAAGCTCATTTTAAAAAGTAACTTGGCGTTACTTGCAAAGTAATGCGTTACTTATTACCCATTTTTGCAGAGTAATCTCGTTACTTTACTTTTTGGAGCAAAAGTAATAATATTACAGTAATATGTAATCTAAAATTAGTTATCTGCTTCCAAGGATGATCTTATGACTGCAGTGATAGATAGCAGATGGTTTTGGTTTGTATCCTTTATTTTACAATGTGTGAAAGATGTTGCTTTTGTGTACCAGACTCAGCTGGCGAGGATTCAGCTTAACAATTGGACGTGTCTGTTCAACTGACAGTGTGATTAACATCTCTGCATGCCTTGTGTTTTTCTGTACCTCAGGGATCATTTCAACCTTCCTCCATGTCCATCCGTTTGGAGCCAGCATCGAGTACATTTGCTCCTATTTACAGTGCCTGGGCACCAAGGTACTGGATGCAAACACAGCAGGGGTTGTCCTTTCCTTTCACTCTTGCACCTGCACGCTTAATCTTACATTGTTCGTGTGTACAGTACAGTTCCAGTGTCACTAATAGCAGAGTTGCTGTTTGGTCAATGTTTTGCATGGAAATGGAAGACAAAAGAAAATTCAACACTGGTGCGACTTAATATAATAATTGATGTTGTTCTAAAAACAGACGATGGAATGAAAGTACAGCTTTGGTGGAGTGGAGACAGTTTCTACTTTTTTCCCACTTGTCTTATTTCTGCCTGGAGCAGAAGGCAACGATGATCGTTCTCCTGCATCTTCTGTTGTGTGCTGACATGTCTTGCTCACTCTCACTTACTCTCAATGATGGCTATCTGCTTAAATGTCACAGTCATCATTGTTATGTATCAACAATGTCTACAGTATATCTGGTTAGCAGTGACCAGTGCAATTTTCAAGGAGCTATTACAAGTAGATCCTTCATTCTGACTTCCAATTATGGAAGATATAAGTCTACAGGCTAATAGAGAGGCAAATGCCAAAACATTTGACTGTGCAGTCTGGGAGCATTATTTCAAAAATGACAATGTGGAAAGAAGGGGTCATTACTATCTCGCATATATGGGAGGATACGTCAAATATTAAATTCCAATAGGTAGTTAGAGAAGGGCATGTCCAGAACATATGGCCCAATGAGGTAAGGGCCTGGCCACAGTGTGGGAATCCATGGTCTGGGATATTAAAAAGCTTAGCCAGCATATCCCTTGAATAATCAATGTAATATCTTGAATTGCATTGGGCCATGACATATCACTATGCACATTGAAGAGGTGTGCATATGTAATAGACTGTCCAGCCACATCTCCCCAGGGAGCTTTATACCCAGTCTAACCATTACTGTTGCATGCTTGCGTGTATGTGTGTGTCCAGGTTAACCCTGGTGAGGTGGATGCCTTGCTCTCTCGGCTGCCCTGCACCTTCAAACAGGAGCTGACGGGGGTGGGAGCCAGTCTGGAGAAACGCTGGAACTTCTGTGGTTTCCAGAGCATCAAGAGCACATAGACTCTTTACACTGACCAAGTGAGCTCTGTCCTGATGTATTTCTCTGTCTTCTGGCGAATCAGCAGTTGATAGACAATAGGTGTCATGGAGATTTATAACTAAATAAAACTAAAATAGAAGCAAGTTATTTGTCTCTATTAGGTTGAACGCTCCCAAACTGTACAAAACTGTTACTTTCAGGGTTTCAGTTCAGAAATGGCAAAAGTGGCAGAGCAGATTGGGCATGCTTGCAAGTCTGCTACTTCTAGTGCTTTTGTGTAATGCTGTAGTGGAATCTAGTAAGGGCATTGGCTTATGAAAAAAGTTACAATATAGGATCATTCATCACTCCAAGGAAATTCGTATTTCCTCAAAACTTTTTTTTATGACTGATGCAATTTTATTCCTATTCTGCATCAAGCTACTAGTGATGTGTAGATTTTTGTTAATAACGCAGAGACTCTGAGCCACTTCTGTTACAGTTGCTCTCTATAGAAAACACCAACAAAGTTGAGGATTAATTATGTGATTAATTGATATTTGTCTCTAATTTCTAATTTCTTACACTTTAGACTGTGCTGCATAGAGGTCATTTCTGGAGGAGTTCTATCTACACGGTAATGCAGCCTATCGCAGCAGCTCTCAACACACTCCAGGCAGACACAAACTCCCACATGCGTGAGCTTCTCCACACTATTCACCACTACCACACCACAGTCTGTCCAACATGAACTCAACATGTGCGTTGGGGACATGAAGAAGGACCCTGGGCTCTTCTCTTAAACATGCTCCTAGTTCAAAACCAACCGGACAGATGAAGAAAGGATCATGAAGTTAGGTGTGTTTTATGCAGTATATCAAATTATTGTCAATTAAAATACAAGAATGCCCTATATCAGGACTTGCACACACACAACTGCTATTAACTAGGTACAGATTATTTTCAATTTGGTTAGAGAAACTGTGAAACAACAAAATAAACCAAATAAAACTATACATGTAATAGTAATATGTTGTTGGCCATTTTACAGGGATGGACTTGGTCAGAAGAAACATTGAGATGATACAAAGTGACGCTACCTCAGCTCCTTTTTAACAAGAAAACACTATACACTACAGTATTTTAACCAAAAGCCCAGGTGAACTGAATGGCTACCTGGCATCGCTCCTCAGAGAAAATGGCTTGCTACGATCCTGCATTCAAGATGCTCTTCATCAAGATAAACAAGTGCTGCCCCTTGCCCTTGCAGCTAGAGAGAGAGCGTTCAGTTGTACTGGGCTAATCTTTCCACTTCCCAGGCAAGAGAGGAAGACTGAGCGACAACTTTGAAAACCAACTTCTACAGAAGACCAGCCGAAGCTTATGGCATTCTCTATGTGAGGCTGTTTTGCATTTGAGTTTTGCAACAGGCAAAAAATTGGGACATGGTTCTCGACAGGACAATATACATTGTATAAACTGTATTTTTAATAACATAACCGTATGCTTTCTTTTGTTTTAAAAAGAGATTATACAATGTGACAAATTGACAATTGAGATGATCGTGAGATATACTGTCTTATATGACCAAAAGGGAAATCGGAGCATTGCTAGACATATATAAACACGACAGACATCAGGGGATATACAAGCACACAAGACCTGGACCACCATAGGACCATATGCGATTAGAGGAGAGTTCTTACATAACATTTGCATTTGAATTCAGTCTGTATTGCTACATATACATTCTCAGAGGAGAGATGAGACTTTAATGGAAGGGGCTCACCCTATCCTACAAAACGACATAAAAAGGATGGGAGAGATTTACCATCATGGAGTTACATTTGTCCATGATTCCTACAGGTTCTCCATTCAGAGGCCAACAACAATGCTGGCTCTCTTTATGATTTTATTGAGCTTGCTGAAGTCCCCGGCCTTGAAGCCCCCCAGCATGCGACTGCACAACAGAGATTACTTTACAAGTAGCCTGCTACACACCTTAGGGGGTACACTCTACTCTACTCTGTCCCTTTTAACCTCTGTATTGTCTGTACTTAACCATGGAGTCCACAATCAATACCTCCTCCCCTAGATGGTGATGGGTACAACTAGGGTCATCTATCTGCCTGGCATCAATCATCATCCATTTGGTCTCTTTGATGTTCAACCTCACCTCTGAACTTCTCGTAACTTGGTACTTGCACGAGCAGAGCGCAAGTATTGTTGTCGGCTGTGGGTGGGATGGTTTACGAGCAGGGTGTTAAACAGCCTTGGCTGTATTTGATGGTGATGTAATGGTGATGTGATTTACTTTCTATATAGGTGCTACTCAAATGTCTGTACTTGGAGTACTTGTGTGCTCTGCCCGCGCACAAGTAGGAAATGCATTGCCTACTTGTGAAATGCAGAAGTACAGTTTTGCTTTACATTATGCTGTTTTTTCATTCTTTCTTTGATTACACAGCCTCCAAGCTATACTGTATGTTAAAGTTTGCACACACACTCCCAGTAGGCCACGGAAAAACATTTGTCCCATTATTTTTCAATGGACTTCATTGTGATACAGGTTTGTTGCTTTCTTTCTTTCTTTTAGCTTTGTGTCCCATTGTTTATGTAATTTCTTACAGCTTCTAAGTATAACAAGAAAAAGCTGGTACTGCACACTTCATGGACTGGACTGAGCTCTGTTATCTAGAAACACACACCCCTTACCAGTTGAAAACATTTTCAGGCATTTACAGAGTAAAAAAGAAGAAGAAAAGAAAGGGGAGTGTGTGTGTGTTTTGGGGCATTTTGATACCATAGAGTTCAAAACTCTCACACTTGCATTCAAAGCAACCAAATGAACGTCACCACCATATCTTGCTTGCATAGCATCCTACAAGCCAGTTGTACCCCCACTAAACATGCCTGGCCAATGCTCCCCCCAAATTCTAAGTATTTTAGTTAAGTAGACTTACCTAGGATGTCAATTGTATTATCACTTTTTAGTGCTTAAATTATAAATGGTAAATAAATTGTAAATTATGCTTAAATTGAAATTTGTAAATTCAGCTAATTTGTATGAATACAATACAATATTGCAATGCTTTTACATAAATATAAGTCGCTCTGGATTGAGAGCGTCTGTTAGATGTCTAAATTGTAAATTGTCATAGTAATACAAGACAGTGAAGCACCATTAAAGCAGGCAAACACCATTATGCATCATAGAAAGCCCAAACACAACTGACTTTACTTCACAAAGTACATTTACGAAACTATTAATTTATAGTACTTTACAAAGCATACATTTTAGGATGGTACCAGGAGGTTGCTGATTGGATCAGATTTATTAGTGTGAAATTACTGAGCAAAAGGATGGGAAGGATTTGCCACCATGAGTTACAGTACATTTGTCATCCTCCTCTCTGTGATTGCCTGCAGGTTCTCCATTCAGAGGCCAATCAACAAACAAGTCAAACAAAGTCAATTTTCACGGAGCAGCTCTACAGTGGCGTTTTTTTTTTTTTTTTTTTTTCCAGACGAAAGAATTCACATGGCCATAATTCTCAAGGCACAGGACTAATTTACCATCAGCTGACTGATGGACCATCGGCTGTGGCCTAGGGTTAAGTTACTATCCGTATAACTTAACCCCTAAACCTAAACCCTGACCAATAGGATACCTGCCGCTGCTGAAAACGGTCACCTGATTTGTTGACGGATAACCATTGGTTGTGGCTGTTACTATCAGCCGGGAGTCGTGACTCCTTTACTCCTTTACTTTCAGCCATAACTCGCTGCCATGGTCGCAAGTTAATTTTGTCCTTCCTGCCTTCCTGTGTGAAATATAGTACGGCCTACATTAAAAATATACTATATACTGTATCTACATGTAATATTTTCACCCATATTGGCAACACACACACACACACACACACACACACACACACACACACACACACACACACACACACACACACACACACACACACACACACACACACACACACACACACACACACACACACACACACACACACTCTCTCTCTCTCTCTCTCTCTCTCTCTCTCTGTCAGGAGAGTGAAGCAGTCTCTGGAAGCAAATATTGGATGAATTACATTCTACTCATCCTGTCTTCTTTCTTTGTTCAAGACAGACAAAGCTCTTGCAGTCCCCAATGTCCTTGAGCGATTACAGAATAGGCAGCATGCGCTGCAGCCCCTGGGAGAGAGAAAGAGAGAGACAAACTGAGAGAGAAAGAAAAGATTTGTGAAAATACATATTTTTGAATAAATAAAAAAGATAAAATAAAATCAGATGCTGCTTTTCTCCCAATGTGCAACAAATGTAGTAGCCTATTGTAGTACCTTCTTCACCTTCTTCACATTTCTTCAAACCTTTTGATGAATTGGGTACATAAGAACACCAAAGGAAACAACTAAGCATGCTTTCTTGGGTTTAAACATCTGTATGTGCTTTTGTATGTGCACGCATGCGCGCGCACACACACACACACACACACACACACACACTCACGCATATTTATATATAGATTATATATTCACAACTTTAGTACAACCCATAAGACATATGTGTGTGTGCAAAAGTTCCTGTTATCTCTTGATTTGTTGCCAGATTTGCAAGACCAGGTAAATGAAATGAAGTACGAATGAAAATAGCTGATCTACAAGCTCACTGTGACACATTGTGAGGTTGTGAATCTGTAATAATATACACTCAACAAAAATATAAACGCAACACTTTTGTTTTTGCTCCCATTTTTCAGGGGATGGACTTAAAGCCCTAAAATTCATTCCAGATATACAATATAACTGGGAACTGTTACACACTGTAAAAATGGTAATAACACAATATTACCACATTATTACCATTTCGACAGCGCATACCAGTTCCCACTAATATCCATCAACTTCACATAACCATTGAAGAGGAGTGGAGCAACATTCCACAGGCCACAATTGACAATCTGATAAACTCTATGCGAAGAAGATGTGTTGCACTGCATGAGGCAAATGGTGGTCACACCAGATACTGACTGGTTCGGAGGCCCATACACCCAATAAGGCAAAAGAAAATTGCACATTTCAGGGTGTCTTTTTGTTGTGGAGAGTCTGGGGTACACCTGTGCACTAATCATGATGTCACACCTGCATCTTAATGTGGCACACCTGTGAGGTGGGATGGATTATCTTAACAAAGCAGAAGTGCTCAATATCACACATTTAGGCAAATTTGTGAACAGCGTTTGAGAGAAATGGTTATATTGTATATCTGGAATGAATTTTAGGGCTTTAAGTCCATCCCCTGAAAAATGGGAGCAAAAACAAAAGTGTTGCGTTTATATTTTTGTTGAGTGTATAAAAAAAAATGAGAATGACATGAAATATTTGGAAGAATGTACAAAATATTTTCAGATGTGTGAGATGTGAGTTCAGATGGAATGTGGACAATTATATGTTAATGTGGGGTTCCTTGATGGGAAGAAATGTGAGAACCACTGGTTTAAACAACATTAGGAATAAGTTCTACATGTACATTTTAGAAACAAGCCCTTCAAAACAGCAACAAAAAAGAGTAAAATGTAACCGTAAAAATGAAACCAAATGGACCCTTGCGGGTCCATTTGGTTTCATTTTTACAAACTCAAGAGTTAAATATTCATCATGTGAATTAGCCCAACTTAGTCTACACAACTAGAGAATGTAGAAGATTAATGGTCATTTTGATCTGTATGTTCCAGATGAGCATCTAGCGCATTCTAGTGCATTTTAGAAAGTGCCACTAGTGCATTTTGGATCTTGGCAGTTGGCAACACTGCCTCCAGCAGCGCCAGCGCCCTGGCGCACAGGAGTGAACGGGAATATGGCAACTGTCCTATTGAAGTCTCTGGTGTAGGACACCTTTTCTTTTTTGAAGAATAGAAACACTAGTCTGCCTGGCCTGGTGGCTGGTGCCCTGGCCTGTCCAGGCCACTAGGTGGTGCAGGCCACCGGGAAAACTCCCTGTACTCGAGATGGCCAATCCGCCCCTGGAAGGCAAGCACGTCAAGCACACACAACAAGGAGCCCCTTGGCGGGGAAACTCGTGGATATATTTATTTATTTTTTTTATTCTAAATAATATTCAGTCAGTCAAGGGGCGCCCCCCTCACACACACACACAGTTTTGAGCTCTGCTTGGTTTGGGAGTAAAACAACTTAACTAACTTAACAACTCCATAACGCAATGTTACTGAGTCCTTGTGGACGTCGAGTGGAGTTGGCGTTTTACCAGGCATTGTGGTTGGGAAAAGCTGCTACAAAACAACGTGAGACGAAGCCAAGTGAATTCTCTATCCATCACCAACAACCCAACCAAAGAAAGAAAGAGGTGAGTTCCAGTGCCTATTCGTTTTAGCCCTGAAACATGACTGTCAAGTACGAGCGTCATGCGATGCATGGCTAGCCTAGCTTCGTTTGGAACCTCTACGGAAGTTGCACTTAGCTTCGAGATGATAAGAACTGTGCCTTGGTACCTTTACCTTTTAAAATAAATACTGCGAAAGGGGTTTAATCCCCTACTTGTCGACGGGCTCTACTCAGATAGACTCCATTTGTACCAGTGCAGGAATAGCATTATCCACAATCCTGGGCCTTATCACAGACAGAGCTACGCACAGCAGCATAGAGATATAGAGGTTCCAAATGCAGCACAGCTCGGCTGTACACCTACTGCATGCACGCTGTTGGATGCTGGCTTGCGTGTCACATGCATCTATTTATGACACCTCGCCATACCTTCACTTTTTAACCCTCTACTGTCCCTGTTGATTTTAGCCCGTTTTGTGATGTTTTGCATTTTCCTTTATAAAACACATTCATAAAGTGTCCAGCCACTAATGTTTGGTACTGGTACTGTCCTGATACCTTTTTCAGGACAACCTCAGCTACAATAATGAACCATAATTATTTCACTTTTACATACTATAAAGGTAATTTGAACCAAAAACTACATGCAAAAACAAAAATCGGACCTTGATTTTCAGGTTTATGGACTTGTAAAAATCACAAATATGATTATCTAAGAATTTTGGCTGTTTTGGCTGCTGAGAAAGTCAGGATATGTGGTCTATAACAATGTAAAATGATGAGATTCACGAGAAATAAAGCCATAATGCCAGGCGTTTTTTTTTTTTTTTTTTTTTTTTTTTTTACAGATCTTATATTAGTCCTTATATTCCACACTAGGAAGTATTTCATAGCTATATTTGGTATATTTTTGTTCAGCACAACCTAACCCATATGTCTCAACAATTATTTGTTTCAATTTGACCTAATATCAATGCATTTGACCCAGAAAGAGACAAAATAGACAAAAACGGATTTGAAAAATAAGGTTTATGGACCTGTAAAGATCACAAACATGCTTATCTGATCATATTGTCTGTTGAAAAGGTCAAGATATATTGTCTATATGAATATCTATATTCATATGATGGAATTCATCAATGATGGAAAGTAAAATAAAGTCATTACTTATTTTGAGCTGGTATTAGGTTATGTTAGGCGTTTTTTTACAGATCTTTATATTTATGCCCTGAAACAATCTCTTGCCATGGCCAGACCAGGGTATAGCACTGAGCAGCCATGCTTCTTCCTCCAGTACTCCTGGACATTTGACAGTTCAACAAAGACTATATATATATATATAGTAGTCCAATGAACTTCCTCATTTCCGCCACGCTGACCTCATATCACCTGTATTTCGTCCCCTGGGCTTTGCTGATGGCGGCACACTTGTTTGTGTTCTCACACAAAATGTGCAAAACACTATGAGAGAAACAGATCAAACAGTTCAACCGGCTGGTAGGGCGTGGAGGTGTTGGTCCAATTGGCCTTTTTGGAGGAACTTGAACTGCTTCACAGGGCCGCTGTCCTTCTCGCCATCAGTCTCCCAAGCTGAGGGGTGGAGCTGACTGAGCTCTTGGCCTAGAATTGCAGATAATCACACCAATCAATAAGTAAATTCATGTGATTAGCTCCACACGTGACATGCATATCTAACAGTTGAATTCAACATTACAATAAATATACTAACCTCTGCATGCCCCCGCTGCCATGGCCTCTTTCTCTTGTGTCACCGCCATTAGTACATGATTTTCAAAATAGGTTCCGTCACTGGAAAAAATGTAAAAACAGTATTGCATGATTCACAAAAGGGGTTCTGTCACCATCATATTACATGAAGCACCAATAAAAAAACAATGCAAAAACATCTGGTGCTCCGTGGCCAGTCTGTGCACGTGATAGATTATTATTATTACTGGTAATAGTGTATAAAAGTGAATTGGTACTCACTTCTTAGGCTCAGAAACTATAACAGCTAGTATCTGGCCTCAGTATGAAACTGCCCACCCAGCTGCTCCTCCTGCCGCCTATATACACAACAATATGGCAACATATTGTAACAGTTTTGCTTCCAGGAGTCAGGACCATAATGTGTACAATGTTTCAATATGTGTCTGCTCACTCACACACAGACATACACACACACACACACACACACACACACACACACACACACACACACACACACACACACACACACACACACGGAGAGAGAAAGAGACGGAGAAGAGAGAAGGGAAATCACTTACTCAGAATGTATCCATATTCACACATCAGGTCCAAGGCGACTTTGCCACGTAATATAATGGCAAC
The DNA here is from genome assembly GCA_039105355.1 of Benthosema pterotum. NCBI lineage: Eukaryota > Metazoa > Chordata > Actinopteri > Myctophiformes > Myctophidae > Benthosema > Benthosema pterotum. The sequence goes on along the minus strand of CM076984.1, from coordinate 27,175,918 downwards.
GTCTTCTGTCGAGATGTCTGATTGCTCCTAAAAGTATGTTTCCGATACGGATGCTACTAGTCCATCCATTGTGATAACAACACGACGATAAAAAACAAACAAAGAACTAACACTAACACACTGACCTAACACACTCTCCCTCCCTCACACACTATCGATCGATCTGTCTTTGTTTTGCGCATAACGCACGGGCAGATGCGCGCACACACACCCTCACATGTGTGTATTATATAAAAATAAATGTTGCATCGTGTGTGTTGTTCGTGTGTGTTGTGGCTCTCTCAAGTGCAGAGCTGAGGGAAACAGAGTTACGTTTCACTCGAAGTGAACGCACGTAACCGTTAGGTACGTTATGTGCGTTCACTTCATGGGGCCAGTCCAAGCTCTTCTACATAGAGTTTCTATTGAGAATGGGGACAACCGGAAGTCACGGAATGCATTGGAGTCTATGGGCTGTGTCCCTGCCCCTCAATGTCGCAACTCTGGCCATGATAGAGTGTATATAGACGGCGGATGGACGGTGGAGATTCTGAAGGAGGATTCGGCTACGTCACATCCCTACACGTCTACGACGTGGTAACTGCCTCCCACTAGCCAAATGCTGGCTAGCTAACTAGCTTTTTGACTCATCCTTGGTGTAAAAACCTTGTTTCGAAAAGCAATGGAACCGACGACACAGAACACATCGGAGAAGAGAATAAACAAACACATGGATAAATAAACACATGCGCACAGATTTTACGCATTTGAACACGTGTACATATTTATGTCAACTTCAAAGGGTTATATTTATGTGAAAAAGTGGTCGATTCTCTTCAAACCAACATTGGTTGAAATCTACAACAACTCCGGATTAAAATGAGACCACCCAGAAGTCCGACAGTGACGTCGCGTCAATGTGACGTAGGTCGGCCGGCGCACCGGTGCGCCGGTAGACTGAGCAGGGTTAACCTATAAACTTAGCCCTCAAACGTGACTGTCATTACGAGCGTCATGTCGCATAACCCTAACCCAGCGGGCACTGGCGTAGACACGTGGGGAAAATGGGGACAATTGTAGGGGGGGCCCAAAGTCAGGGCCCACTGAAAGCTTGCATTAATAAGGTTTTATTTGTATTGATTATATTATGAGAAATATTTGATCTCAAAGTGCACCAGATTGAAGCATTTTAAAGGGGAATTCCACCCATTTTCAACATTCTAATATGTCATCAGTATAACCTAGAGGTGCTGGGTGGACATGATAAAACGTTTCCCCCCATCCTGTGTTTCCTGGAAATGGAGGTCTGAGGAAAAAACACAAAAACATGATGAAACACATCTTGATGGCATCATCAAGATGTATGTCATCATGTTAATGGATTTCTTGTTTTCAGAGAGTGTACATTTGTACACTCTCAGAAAAAATGTTGAAAATGGGTGAAATTCCCCTTTGACGCCGCCAGGAAAGGGGGGCCCACGTGGAAAAGCTTTGCAGGGGGCCCAGAATTGCTAGCTACGCCCCTGCCAGCGGGCACATTGGGCCCAGGCCCAGGAGCCCCAGGTAGAGGGTCTGTCACCGTGTGACCGCTAAGCTGAGCCCCCCCACACCAAAAAGGGGGTACCAGTGAATACCAGTGGCGTGCACTGTCCTTTTCACTGTTGTTTACAAGGGGCTTATTCATTTAGAATAATCAGAATAACCAATAGAATAACCCCAAAAGTCCTAAACCATCATGATATGATACATTAGTACTGCAAGTGTTTGCATTTGGCTTAGTTATTTTGTCATGTTTATCATTTTCAAGCAGTCCCTTGCTGTAAATACTTCTGAAGTGTGGTGAATGTCGCACACCTAGCTACAGTATATGCCATATGCCATAATTGATATGCGTGTGCGCAGACACACACATTTCTAGATCCGTCTATGCCATAGACGCCATAGATGACCTGATGATGGCTCTATGGTCATGTGAAGCATGGCTACTGGCTATATCTATCTATCTGTCTATCTGTCTGTCTATCTGTGAAGAGCCATATATAGTGTATACAGTCTACTGTATATGGCTCATCACCAGCTGTTTGATGGATGCCCTCACTACTGTTCTTTTTGTGTGACATTGTGGGCTAAGTGAGTGGAACGTATTTCCCCACCTCAATTCCCAACATGCCAGTGAACCAGTCTAGCACATCTCAGAGGCCTCTGTCCCCAGGGATCCTTGCTCCCGCAGTGGACGGCTCCTGCCGAGCTGCAAGCCCCTGGTAGAGATTATCTCCCTGTCAGCAGGCCGTCGCTCTTACAGATGTCAACTGATGCCAAATGTGGCCCACTGCTCTGTCAGCAAAGACTCATGTCATTCCCGCTGAGCTACTAACTTCATCACTTAATCACAAGCCCCTTTATGAAGTTACTGTATGTTACAGAATATGCACACACCAGTGGAAATGGATACTCTGTGTGGTGACATTTCCTCTTGGGCAACAGGGGAACGAATTATTGCCATGTCTTACGGAGACGTCCTCCCCCTCTGCCAGTCAAACTAAAGCACCGGAAGGATGATTACATTTGATCAGTGCTTCAACGCGTTATGATTTCATTATGTACAGATGGCGGTGCTGTGGGAAAAGTCTTCCTGTGACGTTCTATATAAGCTTTATATGATCCCCTGTGGAGTCAATATCATGTCAGTATCATGGTCAGAGTGAATGGAGGTGTAAGTAACAAAATGACCATAATTATATTGGATGTGAATATGGATGGAAGGGTTATTTTAGACAAGTGGTTTTCAAGCTTTAGACCAGTGGTTTTCATTTCATACCTTTTTTCATACCAGGGCCCACTATTTATTCAGAATTTGAGCCACAGACCCCTTTTGTCGTCAATTCCAGGCTGGATTTCAGAGAAAACAAAACAAAAAAGTCAAACCTACAGATCAAAATAACCATTAATCTTCTACATTCTGTAGTTGTGTAGATGTAGCTATGATGATTATTTTAACTCTTGGGAGTGTAAACATGAAACCAAATGGACCCGCAAGGGTCCATTTGGTTTCATGTTTACGGTCTAAAAGAGTTACATCTGGTTAACCAACTTTAAATCATTTAGCTGGGGACCACCTGTAATCCTTTCAGGGACCACTGGTGGTCCCTGGATCACCTGTTGAAAACCCCTGTTTTAGACAACACATGCACATTGGTTTGGTATTTGTAGCAAAAAATTGCTAGTCTGTCCACAAGAGGCTGTTTAAAGTTGAAAAGAAAATGCTCATCTAAAATGACCACATGAGCATGACAATGAGATTATTTTTCTCTCCCTGTCTCTATTTTTGCCTGTTTATCGCGGCAGAGTGAGTGCTCCAAGGAGAAGCAAAGTGTGTAGGTGTGGCAAACAAACAGTCGTGTTGCTTCTTTTCAGCTTATCATTAGTGCTCCCGTCTTCAGTGTTTCTCTCTGTGCAGCAAACCGTTTGTCCAAACAGGAGTCACTCATGCAGAGAGAATTGAGGATTAAATGGTTTCTGCAGGTGCGGAGGGCATCACGGCCAGGCTGTTTTTGTTCTGGCCCCCAAAGAGCTTCCATATGCTGGGTGAAATCTGTTGGGTTTCTCCTGGTATGTTGGCATAAAGCGCCAATCCATAACATTTTGGGGCAATATTACGTTTTGTGTCCAAACATAACTAGGCCTATTATATATATATATATATATATATATATATATATATATATATATATATATATATATATATAGATATAGATATAGATAGATAGACAAGTGGTATTGCATGGAGGTCAGAGTGCAATACATCCTCTAGCAACACTTCCAACACATGCTTTTCAACAATACTGTACGTCTCAATACCCCTCAACAGTAGACCTGTTGGTGCTTGCGTGGGGAACTCTAGTTCAACAGTTGCGGATGGTGGCTTTAAGCATGTTAATGTGCTCTCTGAACCACAGCTGCAGTGAGACAGAACTGGGCCAGCCTCCAGGATTACCACACTGTGGAGCAAACAGGGTTTAGCTCAACACAACCAACAGGCAAAAATCAGGTCCTATGTGTCAGGCTGTACTTGTGAGTTTGTTCAGATTATGTTGTTGTATTTTATAAAAGAACTGATTACGCAAGAAGGGAGGGAAGCCTATGACAGAGGGGGTTGTGGCAACAATCTGGATTAAAGTCCCACTACGCCATTTGACAGTGACCTGATCTAGATCACCAATAATGCTTGTTTAAACTTTTATGTACTGTAAGGGCATTCCAGACGGGGACTGATAAATGCATGCATTATTGCGTAGATTCCAATGTGCTAAAATCACTTGCCATCCAAAAAAAGCTCACCAGAATCGAGGTCTCAAGCCAGACGCAGGCGTCACACGTTTTCTCAGCGCAAAATGCTGGTCATTAGAGACAATGAAAATGAACTAGAGGCGTGATTTATTACTCCCTGAAAAGCCCTTTAGAGGAAAAGGGGCACGGTGCCACACTTGATAGGGTGTCCTGGGCTCAACTCGCTGAGGACGTTGAAGACCGGTGTATTCTCTCCTCCACGTCATCAGTCTATACCTGAGGCGGTTGAGGTTGGCAAAAGGGCCTTTCTGCCTGGAGTTTGCAGGTTCTCACAGTGTCCCCAGGATAGGTAGGGTACCCTAACAAAAACACATACATGTACTAATCTTGGCTTCTGATCTCCTTCCCCCTGACCAGACATGCCTGTTGGAGGGAACTGGTTCCCTACCCTTAGTTCGGCGGATGAGTCACCAGTCTCTCTCCGGTGAAAAAAGCAGCTTGGACTCCTCCACGGCATAGAAGGAAGCATGAGGTCAGTCCCCAAGTGTAGCACCCAGTATTACATTATTGACAGTGGATGAGAAAGCACTGTGGATTACGTTAAATTCCTCTTCAATTTATAGATATGTATTCACTGTATGTATTTTGGCTTGTGTAGTTTGTTCTTTTTTTTATAAAGCACATAAACCTAGTTCATCCACATAATTAATCAGGGTCGTCATCGTCACTGATACAAATTTAGCCTTGAATTCAGCAGCTCTATCAAATCACATGCTGGTCTTTGCATTTAGATCAAATAAGTCATTAGTGATACGAATACTATATATTTTGCTCTCCATGAGAGCACACAGATAAAAGGCATACAACAGGCATTCCTTTGTGCTTGTGCGCATCTTGAGTGTGCCTGTGTCTCAGAATGTCATCCATTGGCTTCACAGTAAGGAGTTGGTTATAGACTCATAGTTTTACATGAGAAATGTACTGCTAATTAAAAGTAAAAACTGCACACGCTGTCTGTTTGTGTGTGCGAATTCATGTTTTTGTGTTGAAGCTTGCATGTTCCATCTTTGTGACCAGTGTGCTGTATGCATGGCATGGTTGCTGTCTTAAGTGGAAATGTGTAATTGCTGCTGTTCAGTTTGTGCTATTGGTTGCATATCTTGGACAGGAGGTTTGTTGGGGGGACACTGGGGACATGGCGTCAACCAGTGTCCCAGTGAAATTACTTATCATAGCATCACAAATCAAGCGTGAATTATATCCAGCCACCTAGTGGAAAGTCTAGGTTTCTTCACACAGCCTTTGTTGATCCTAGTTGAATAGTTGTGATTCAGTCCCCAACACTCCTGAAATTATTTGTTATTGTGACCATTATTTGTTATTATTTGTTATTCTCTAGGGCGGTCCCTGGCATAAAACATTTTGCAGATGGTTATTTGCCAAATATATACTAAAGCAATTTGGGGGTCCTTGACCTTAAAAGGCTGGAGAACCACTGTACTAAATGCTGGTTTGACAAGAGCACACTGTGAAAGTAATCCATGCTGTAGTGTACAATATGTCCAAGGTAGGTGATTCAGCTTGGAGGGCTTGGTGCCCTAGGCTGCAGCCCTGTTAACCTGTGCATTAATCCTGGCCTGTCCAGAATCAGACATGCTGAGCAGCACCATATATGCACCTCTGCAGGTGACCTTGGCTTCATGTTTTATGTGCATCCGTAAGTGCATCCCTGGATGTCCTCTGGAAGTGCATGTCTGGGTGTCTGTACTGTTTATAATAGTGGAAGGGATAGAGCCTGCTCAGGTTGGGACATCTCCACATCAATCACAGCTGCTTCACTCAATTCTTTGTTTGCTTCCTCTTTGGGTGATTACAGTTTAATATCAGGGCCAGGGGAGTGCTGGAGAGCTGAACATCTGCCTGCAACCCTTTAACTGACTCTGGGCATGGGAGAGGAGGGAAGGTGGTCTTCTCTGTTGAATTTGCAAGCACGAGCACACCATTTTAACTTTTATGAAACCATTTAACCATTTATGAAATCAAGGTTTAAATGTTTCAAATATACAGGTAATGATGAAGAAAATAGTTGTGGTACCTGGACTACTAGTAATGGTCAGGATAGATGGACCGACAGAAACGCACGCACAGACTTGTCATAGATCATAGGCTCTTGCGGAGCCACACAGTACAATTCATGAAGACATGTTTTGCAGTGTGGAGTAGGCCTATGGCAATGACGAACGATGCCAGTGAAGTGCAACTGTTTTGGGCTCTTGGCTTGTTTTCTCTCATCTAATCATCTTCTATGACCTGAAAATGAATGTTGTTTTGCATGTTTTGCCTGTGGTCGTTCAAATGGAGTGGTTTCATTTGATTACCCAACGTCCTCCTCTTTCCCCTCTCCTTCATTAATTAGGAACTAGGCCAGGGAACACCACCACCAACACTAGTGCCATGATCAGAAGAGACCTGTGGGTTGAGGCATTGGTTAAGGACTTAGAATAGTCAATTATAAGGCTGACAAACTATAGGATGGCAAAGGGGAGATACATGACAGAGCAGTGAACACCTTCATTTGTAGAGTGGCCAACCTCTAGGATTTGCTTTGATGCAGCCATCCAATTACAAAGCTTTCTGCTGCTGAGTTCAGCGAAATGGTAAATGGTTTAGGAGAGAGCTGAACATGGGGGCATTGAATGTTATACTGTTAATTGGCTGAACATGATGAATTAGGTTCGTGGACACACATTTCGGTGTTGTACTTAAAAAAGTGTGCTTCAAAGCTTCATTTCGTAATTTTTCTTATTGCACTGTCTATTGTCTTATTGCACTGGGGAACAATGGAAACGTTATTTCATCCCTGTATATGTTCTGAGTCCTGACATACACTGGAGTGACAAATGAAGAACCTTGAACCTTGAACCTTGAACCTTGGTGATGCTTATTTTCCTTTTCCAGCAGTACTTGGCACCTGCCACAGACTACTGATCATGGTGGCATCATAGCTGCTTAACTGACCAGCCAACCCCATAGAGAATCTAGGTTGCATTTTCAAGAGGAAGGCATGAGACTTGAAGCTGTTAACTTTGGGGTTCCATAACACTTCAAAATTGTCACAGGTGTATTTGCTTCTTAGACCTCATATTGAATGCATAAATTAGCATACTTGTCAGAGGGTTGGCGGGTTGTTCACAAAAGAAATATATAAATTTTAAGAACACATATTTTTGAATTTCATTAGGCCAAGCTGTATGTCATAATCAACAAGATTCAAAAAAGGGTTTTAAATATACCACTTCCTGCACAATAAATGTTTTTGAGGTTTTACATAATATTATTATTTATTGAGAAGTACCTGTATATAATATGTACAGTATTTCCCATTTTAATGGTAAATTTAATGTTATGGTTATTTATTTTTTTTTGACAATTATTTCGGGATCCACTCACAATACCCTCGTGGCCCATAGGTTGAGGATAACTGATTTAAACAACCACAATTCCCCTATTCCCAGATGCTCATTCGTTATCCATAAATTGTTACAGCGACCCAGTCAACCCCTGTTTCTTGACAAGGCTGTGGAGCCAGTGAATGTAACTGTGTGGAGATGAGAGATCTGCCCACGGCAGAGCTGTTCCTGCAGGGAACTAGCTGTTCAAATCCCTCCTGGAGGAACAACCTGTCAAAATATGTTTTGAAGAGATGAGCTGGAAGAATTAATCTGGTCCTCCAGCTGGGATTAACCCCCAATGCAGCCAAAAATGTGGAAGTATTCATGTATGATTGTGTTGCTTAATGTACCATGAGAATCATGCAACGGCAGCTTTACCAATCACTTAGCACAACACAGTTCATTCTTTTACTAGAACCTAGACAGTCTGTGTAATCTAGACTCTAATTATATCCATATAAGGATTAGCTATCTATCTATTTATTATCTAGACTATCTATTTTGTGTATTTGGATGCAGGATGCAGTGGACATTACATCACTGACTTATTTGTATTAATGCAGCAATGAAAAAAACATGGATATTGTATGTACATTTTGCTCCACCCCATATGGTTTTATGGCTAATTTTGACAGTTTTAAAGCACCTGCAGCCTTAAGAGTTATAGCCACTACATGTTATTAAATAGCTATATAAAGTCTCATCCCCTACTGCAGTAGTTCTCAGACTTTCTCGTAAACATGCGCACCACTGATAACAGCTAGTGTTGAAATTAGAAGTATATAATTATTACTGCCTTATTATAGCCATTCCCAACTCTGAAATGAATAATACTATACTTTACTTCAACTATACTTCACTTTACTATACTATACTTCAAGATCTGAAAATAAACAAACAAAACAAATAATCGCATGCATGTGCGCATGTATACACACACACACACACACACACACACACACACACACACACACACACACACACACACTGATTGATGGAACATTGAGGCAGTGGTGACGTTGTTACAATTTATTTATTATGCACATGACACAGTACAGTCTGTTTGTATGATGAGGAGATGTAACAATAATAGAATAGGACTCAACAGGGGTGTAAGCACCAAAGTCTGGGCTTTTGAGGTCCCCCACGCCCTGGGGCTAGTCCGTAACCCCTGGGGCTAGTCCGTAACCCCTGGAGCTAGTCTGTAACCCCTGGGACTCAAGCCCACAACCTCATGCGTCTGCTGGTGCTGCGTGAGCGCAAACCTCTGCATGAGGGGAGACAGAAGAGTCAGTCAACAACACAGCAGTAGTTCTTAACATTTTCTTAATCTCCAAAATGTATACAGACCACTTTAACTCACTGTAGAAAAATAATAACTTCAATGATACTAATGTAGTTAGTTTAGCTCCTATATTTAACATTCTTTCAAGGTTTTAGAGGGAAATGCCATGAAATTGGTTTTGCAATGTGCATTATTACAAAGCCCTTAGGATTTTTGCCAATTGTTTGGCAGCCCACTTGCAATATGCTCCTCTGAGGACCACAGAGCACTTTTGCCAAACTGTGTGTGGCAGATATAAGCAACCTGGTCTAAGAAAACAAGCCCAAGTCTCTAGAAGCTATTTACAAACACTTCACTTCAATGAAGAAACACTTCATCACATGCTATGTTTGTATGTAGCCTGGTTGTGCCTGTGTCTTGTGAAGGGTAGAACAAAATAATTGCACAGCTAAAACATGAAGCGGTGGCGGTCAAATGCAGCAATTTCCTTTATCATATCAAGGTCCATTATTCATTCTGCATTTGAGCCACAGACGACCATTTGATGACATTTATTTAGACTTCCAGACCTAAATTAAAGAATTGTCCACAATTCCATGGTGTATTGATTTTTATACCATGCAAATTTTGTAGAAAGTTTACATTCTCTAATTCATTCATTACATTCTCTAATTGTGTAGACTTATTTTAAATTAACTTAATGCAGATGATTAACAATAATTCACCTGCATTTGGCGATTGAAACAAATAGACCCACTTGGCTTTTGTGTCTACTGTGAGTTAATCGCACACTACAGTAAATCAATGGAGTTAACTCATGGCTGAGTTAACTCCATAGTTATTAATACCCACCAAGGCATTAACATAATATTCGACTAGACGACTACCTAAACACTAGTTGGAACTGTTTATCAACATCTGATTATTCGTTTATATAAATTAAATCAAACTGAAGCACAGCAATACTGGGATTCTTCCCAGTATTGTGTCCGTTACCAGCTTAAGTCATAGGCCTATACAAACGAAAAATAACCTTTTATTCAGTACACTGCTTTATACACTTAATAAAGACCTAAAGGGAAACGGGAGCTGGACAAGTAAATGCTATCTATGGTCGCGATGGTGCGATCATAGTGACAGTCAAATGCTGCTCTTTTGTTTTTTGTGAGGGGAATTCCCCATGGAGCAGAAAATGTGGGTTTGTTCCCGCTGCACTGTTTCAACAAGAAGCTGAGAAATGCAGTTTTTTATTGAATAATATGAATATACTGTTACTGTATATACTGTATATCACTGGCGACTAGTCGGAAAAAACCCGACTAACAATGTATTCGTGTCGACTACCAAAAATCACGTTTGGTTAATGCCTTAATACCCACAGACGTAACCACCTGCCGTTGCATATTATGGACATGTCATTACATGGTGAAATCCTCATTGTTTTCCCATTTCTTCATTTAGCAATGAGAGAGAAAAAAAAGTAGCTTAGTTTAATTGATTTGGTAGGCCTGATTCTGTTCAGCAGAAACACCATATTCTTCACTGGTGCTACAACGGTTGGTTCTTGAATTCTCTATTTATCGGACTGTTGTTGATGAAAATGAAATGTGAATATTAATGAAAGCATAATAATAATACCTACCAGAAGTTCCATCGTACATGTAGTTACGATCGAGCAAGAACTTCAGACAATCAGCTTGTTTCTTAATGTAGTCCTGAGAAGTGGACAGCTTATCAGTCTCGTGATGTTTGCCTTCCTTTCCTAATATACACACACAGACCAATACATTAGACACTGCATCAACGTACTGTATTATGCTACGTGTACATGTACTATACTACACTAGGCATTTTGTCTACTGCATTGTAGTCGTGACAAAGGTGTGTGTGTGTGTGTGTGTGTGTGTGTGTGTGTGTGTGTGTGTGTGTGTGTGTGTGTGTGTGTGTGTGTGTGTGTGTGTGTGTGTGTGTGTGTGTGTGTGTGTGTGTGTGTGTGTGTGTGTGTGTGTGTGTGTGTGTGTGTGTGTGTGTGTGTGTGTGTGTGTGTGTGTGTGTGAAAGACTGATTTACTGTAGAAGAAGAGGACTCGTGCGTCATGTCCATCGAAGACTGATTTATAGTGTCTGACCAGGCAGTCGGGGCAGGTCTTGTAGAAGACCACATCGGCTGAGACACTGTGCTTGGTCTTGACGCCATCATTTTCCCTCTCTAGAATGCGCACACGCCACACACACATGCGCACACAATTTAATAGAAACTTGGATGCAAAGTAGCCAGGTATCTGTGTGTACAGTGTAGCGATGAATGTCTTACCCATTAGCATGAATTTATTGATAGAATAGTTACAAAGCAGAGGCTTAGCAACTCGGTATTTAGTGTTATTTTGACATTGTTCTCATTAATGATGGTTTGGTTCTCAATTTATTTGGTCTTGCTTCTCACTGCTGTGACACTGACACCTGAGTTTACCTCTCATCTAATTCTCATATAATCTCACCTGATGTCTAGTATCAGTATCTTTTACCAGCTCTCTTGTTTGGAAACCTCAAATGGACAACAGCTTGTAGCTACATTTATGACAGCTATGATTGAGAGTGTTAATTTGCTGCCAATTAGAAATGATAGTGTGGAACTCACCGAAATCGTCAATATGCAGAGTGAGTGCTGTGGCCTCTGGGTCAACCACAGTGGCATCACTAGAGCGACTAGAACATGCGCCATTCCTGCAGGACATCACGCAAGTCAAGCATGCATGTAAATTTTAGGTAACGCACTTAGCATAGGACCATAATGGGCATATAGGCTCAATTTAAAACAAAAACTTAAACCCCAAGATAAATTCATGATTATTAATAATAGTCCCAAGTACATACAGGTCTTTGTTGTTCTCTTGGAAATGAATGGCTTGGGTTTCCTGGTTCAGAGTGATGTCAAGGTGAGACGTGGAGATGTTGCCAATCATATTCAAACCTGCCTCAAAATCTGCAAACGCTGCAACCAGCACCCAGTCGCCGTAGATCTGTGGGTCACATTCATTACATTCCATTTAACAGTCAGTAGATATGATACAGTAGGCGACAGAAGACAGTAGACATCAGTGGTCCATGAGTAGTCAAAAAATGTCAAAAAAAAAAAAAAGTCAGTGAGTGGCCCAGATGACACCTAAGCTCCTAAGCCAGCCTGTCACTCCACATCTCTTGCCCCCTTTCCTGTCTAAATACTGTAAAGGCATAAAAAGCCCAAAAACAAATCAAAGACAGTGAACACAAGGCAGTAAACATTAGGAGACGATAGAGACATTAGACACTGGACATTAGAAGATAGTAGATGGTATACTAAGTAAATAGCCGACAGTACAGGGAACAACGTGAGACTAACCTTGTCTTTCTCAGCAGCAGGCAGAGTATGAGTCATGGGCTCGCATTCCACTGCTTTCTGTGTGCAAAAGTCTGCATGAGGAGAGAGGACACGGGACAACTGTAAGCCGGCAACATGGCAGTGGTTCTCAACCTTTCCTGGATCTCCAAAGTGTCCCCAACCCACCCACTATTCTGGTCAGATGGGTGGCCAGGTGTGCATTGTGTTCCTGGCTTTGTTCAATAGTAGGCCTACTAATGTAGTTTAACACCTTCTTTCAGTTTTTTAAGAAGATAATAGATTGATATTATAGCTATTTAAACTTTATTCAAATCATAATTTAAATTGTGTTATTATTGTGGTATTATCCTTTGACTTTTGCTAATTTGCAACTTTTGCTAATTTGCAACTTTTCATGCTCCGTTCCAATGGATCCAAAGTAGTATTCATTATTCATTAAATTAATAGTTAATGCCTTTCTATTGTTATAATTAAAAAAAAAACACACAGACAGGCCACCAACATTTCTGCCCAGCAGCAATACCATGCTGTCAGATACTTTTTTATCACAGAGAACAACAATTAAATAAATAAACAATTGAACAAAAAATAATTAAGGAATTAATTCCTTATTTATCTGTGATAGAAAGCATCAGAATAAATAATAATGTAAAAACAGTAATATTGGTACACACCAGACTTCATGTCATACATGTAGTGACGATCGAGCAAGAACTTCAGACATTGAGCTTGTTTCTTAATGTAGTCCTGAGAAGTGGCCAGCTTATGAATCTCCAGGTGTTTGCCTTCTTTTCCTAATATGCACAGACAGATACATTATACACACTCTCCATAAGCATACTGTACATATCAATTACATATACTGTAATGGCAACTATGTTCAGTCAATGCATGATAGTCATGAGAAAGTGCAATGTGAGAGTTAGCTGCTACATCATAACGCAGTGCGTTCCTACATTGATGTGTTAGTGTGTGACTTACTGTAGAAAGAGAGGACTCGTGACTCCTGTCCAGAGAAGACTCCTTTGTAGATTCTGACCAGGCAGTCAGGGCAGGTGCTGTAGAAGACCACATCAGCTGATGCACTATGCTTGGTTTTAACGCCATCATCTACCCTTTCTGGAATATGCATACGCACACAGACAAATCACACAAACACTACCCATTAATTAATCATTCATTCATTCATTCATTCATTCATTCATTCATTCATTCAGTCATTCATTCATTCATTCATTCATTCATACATTACCCATTCATTCATTCATTCATTCATTCATTTATTCATTCAGAGATTCACTGCAGATATCCAGGATTGCATAAGTCCTTGGCATAGGATAACAATTGAAACAAATCCCCAGGACTTGTTTGTATTATCATTCAAGCTTTGGCATCTTACTGTGCAGTATTGTATCAAGCAAAGTTCCAGCAAATCAGTATTTTGTTATGTATTTATTTGAGGATTACTTAGTGCGGTTCGTAATGGGTTCTTTATTGTATCAGTATTCTTACCTCTCCTGCTTGTCACCACTGTGACAAGACACCAAAATTACCTCCCGCAAGCAAATCTTATCTTATCTCTTGCAGCCTATCTGTGTATGCAACTGTACAGTAACAGATATTATGGAGAATGGAGATTTCTGCCCAACAGAAATGACAGTGTGGAACTCACCGAAATCATCAACATGCAGAGTGAGGGTGGCACCTTCTGGGTCAACCACAGTGGCATCACTAGTGCGACCTGAACATGCGCCTTGCCTGCAGGACAACACATGACATTACTATGTAAGTCAGGCAGAAATGCCTGTGCATCCATCACACAAAACATACAGTATCTGGACAGGCCTGACCCAGAACTCCTTTCTGCTCTGCCTTAACAAACCAACTGGACAACATTGGTGTAAAACAGCTTGCAAAGGTAGCCACATGACATGAGACCATAGGATATATACAGTATATTTAAATATGTATTTTATATGATTTCCTTTTTCATTTTAGACCCATGATTCATTAAATTAATAAAAGTACTCACACGTCTTTGTTGTTCTCTTGAAAGTGAATGGCTCCGGTGTCGTTCAGAGAGATGTCAAGGTGAGACGTAGAAATGTTGCCAATCATATCCAGACCTGCTTCAAAATCTGCGAATGCTGCAACCAGCACCCAGTCGCCGTAGATCTGTGGGGGTCACATACATTATGTTGTATTCAACAGACAATAGACGTGCCACGGTAGACATCACAAGACAGTAGACATCAGGCCTTGTAGACATCCGACAGTGGGCATGAGAAGACTGTAGACATCAGACAGTGAATGATACATTGTATATTAAAACACACTTACCTTGTCCTTCTCAGCAGCAGGCAGAGTACGAGTCATGGGCTCACATTCTTCTGCTGTGGGCTCATCCGCTCTGCAGCTCAGAGCCAGCGCTACCAGTGCAATCAATTTGTACAGGGCACGCATTGTGGCAGTCTAGTTTGCTGCTTGTATTCTGAATCCGTGGAATTGAGACTTGAGTCTGGTTTGATGTGTACACCTGCTGGTCTTTATATAGATCTACTGCCTTCCCTTGCTCCGTGGCCTGATTTTTAAAACTCAAAGTCCAAAGGCTGAAATCCTACAGTATGCTATCCCTGAAGAGTGTGCATGTGTGCAGTAAATATTTGTGTCCTTGTGTATCGTATATGTGTGTGTGTTAGAAGGGTAACCAGTTCTGAATTCCAAAGAAGCATCATTGATCCTTCAGTGTTTCACCTTACCCCTTGTCCTCTGATATATTACATACATGAAAATCTATGCCAAATAATCCTCTAAACATGCCAAAAAACCTCTAAAAGAGGATTATTTGGCATGTTGAAATTAAGGAATGGAGTACAATATCTGGACAATGGCATGATACAACTGAAGGAAATCTTATTTTGCGTGTTGTGTACTGTGTTGACGGGGAAGGTTATGCATGGGAGCAGCCAGTGCTAATGGATAACAATAATGATCAACTGAACATTATCAATTGACAGTTTAGACAATTCATTGGGATTATATTGAGAAATAGACTCGCAAGCTTATCACAAACACGGGGGCATATATTTATGGTAATCTAATTGATGCATTTATAGAAAGGGGGAAAAAGACAAGCAGACTTGACAGAATAGCTTGGAGGAGGAGTTGAGATTAATAGCAACAGTGGATGGACGTAAACTTACCACACATACATAATACAGGATACTGTACAATATTGTGGTATAATGTCGGTATTCTGTTATTTTATGTACTCCACGATATTGTCCAGTATTGATTTCAGATAACAGAGTAAACGGTAATAATAGTATATAATAGTATATTGCCTAAGACTAAACAGACGCACTGATCTATGTACTACCCACCCATCTATGTACCACCCCAATCAAAAATATTAATCCAAGAGATGGCACTGTACTTGTGCTTGGGACTGCAGCATTATTGGTCCAAACAGTCCAGAAAGCATCTGAGGATTATGGAAACACCAATACTGCCGTGTCACACATGACTCAGGCAAATTTGAGTTTGCCTCAAATGACTCGACTAAATCGAACTCATGACTAAGGTAAACCAAGTCCATGGCTAGGGCAATAAAGTGTGTGACTACAGTAAACATGACTCAGGAAAACAGAGTTCATGACAGAGACAAATCGAGAGCATGACTAAGGTAAACCAAGTTGACTCAGCTATATCAAGTTCATGACTCAGGCAAATGAAGCACATGACTATAAAGGTAAACATGACTCAGGCAAACAAGAGTTCATGACGCAGGCAAATTGAGGACTTGACATTTTGCACACAGTGTGTAGATCGACAAGGGAGTAGTTGTTGAGTAATGGGAGATTGGAGCAGATGGGAGCAGAATTTGAAAACTCAAATTCAAAACATTATTTGAACAAACGCAAACTTAAATCCCTAGTGCAACAGTGGCTTTCTGAAGGGCGAAGATGATGTTTGTCTGACATATCTTTATTATTTACCATTTAAAAAAAAAATACACACATCAAGAGCCGAATCTCCACTCAGGGGTTACACCCTTGCCATTGAGCATTTCCGTGCTGTGACAGCGCCGCAGCATCTGTCCATTTCAAAGACTGCACCACACAGCCTCGCCCCTATAGTGGCAACGATGTACACTTCATGCACTACTCCACTCCTGTTTTTCCCCTCGTGCCTGAGTGATTGCGTTGCATTGTGTTGTTTTATCATGGAATGTAGTTTTAATATATTACACACGTGGCAAATTACACACACACACACACACACACACACACACACACACACACACACACACACACACACACACACACACACACACACACACACACACACACACACACACACACACACACACACACACACACCAGACTTCACTTAAACTTATTCACCACCAGCCAAACACCACCTATTCTAAAATAGGTAAATCCTCTGACATTTTCTGTACAATCTGTACAATACCCATGCCAACTTTGCTTCCTTTTGAACGCTTTGGAAGCTTTATAAGAACAAAAGACAAACAGGTTGGTAATGACTGGATGCAGATCTCACTTGATCTCTAACACCAGGGTGTTCTGACTGGATGCAGATCTCACTCATTTCTAGCACCAGTGGTCGGGTTTGGACTGGACGCAGGCCTCTCACACCCGCTTCGACCTCTATCCATGGATTGAATAGAGCATAATCACGAGTAATAACACGATCAAATACAACGATTAGACGCAGATAACAGATACCCGCCGGGCAAGTAGATATTTTGTATTCATTGCATTGGTGGATCACGGCTACTACTAGTAGGGCGTGGCGAAGTTTTCAGTGTTTTGTATCTTACAACATTATGTATGATGAAGTGGGTAAACTGAAAACATGGCATCATGGCCTGCCCTGGACTTTTCTCCAATTAAATAAATACAATAATACGAAATCAAATTTTAAATCAATAAAATTGCAGCGGCTAGAAAATGTGAAAGGATTGACTTGGAACTCCCTTATTTGGGGTTGATGTACGTTTGCAGACAATGCAGACAAACAATGTCACGTTATTCTACCCCTGATAAGAGTAGGACAAGTGAATATTTTTCAGTAAAGTAAACATTGTGCTATTTCCACCCATTTAAGGCCTTAAAAACCCCGCTTATTCACAATAGATATTGTCATTCTGACATTTTGAGACACTACCTGCAGACCTTCTGTGCAGATATAAGGTGGTGATGAGCCCAGTGTATCTCATCTCTTGTACAACAATAATTACAAGGTAGAACATTACTGGATTTTCTTGGATCTCCTTCTTTCTGCAATGACATGAAATGACATGAAATATCATTTCATGTCATGAAATGACATTGCAGTAAAAGTAAAATTTGGGATAATCCATTTCATGAAGGGAACACCCTAAATGTGTGGAACTGTGTCCTATATAGTTATAGCTCTAATAAAGAGTAGGACAACTGTAAGACTCAAAAGTCAACCTTTTTGCTATTTCCGTCTATGTAATACCTTAATAGTTTTATAAAAATGCTTCTGATCTACAATGCAACCAGATATTGGCATTATGGCTGTTCTGGGATGTAAGGACACTACCTGTAGACAATCTGTGCAAGTATAATGTAAAAATAAGGAGGTAAAAAAGTATGGTTGTTTTTTTTGCTTATGTCGTGAGTCAGTTCATGGATCAACTTCATGACCATTGCAGTAAAAGTAAGTCTCGGGACAATTCATTTCATAAAGGGGACATGATAAAGTTATGAAAGATGGTTTCCTGAGGGCTACCTAAAAAACTAAACCTCTTTGAGGGTTTGTTCTCCACTAATTCCTTACAGTACGGGAGTCATGTGTGAACATGGTTTCGTCAGTAAAGGTTTTTTCTCAACTGATTCTTGTAGCTTGGGGTCTCTTAGGAATTCAAGAGGGTACTTGCTGATATCTCTTGGGCATTTTAGTTATTAATCCCTTAATGCCCAAAAGACCACAAAATCTACCCAAAACAGAGTTTGTATTGCAAGCAAAACAAATTCACTTTGATTTCTAAAGTTTATGAAGTTGGATATGTACAATTCATTTGAATTATGATTAATGTGTTATTATAAATTTTAATGCATATTAACACCTGCATGCCCGAAAACCCCAATATGCCACAAAGGATATGTCTTGAGATTATATGCACAATCAAGTTAATTGTATCAACTCTGATTTTGTACAATCTGTATTAGTGAAACTAATATTTATTTTATGGACATGGCATATTAAGCATCTGGCACCACACATCCACTGAACATTTACCACATAGGGTTATGGGATTTCAATTCATGCAGTCATCAATGTAGGCACAATATTGCAAGAGAAGACATGGTCAAAGGTATTTTACAAGACTACCCAATCTAAAGTAAAGATAGTGGCAGTGCAATACCAAAATTATATATATTCAACGGTCATCGTATCCTGTCTTCTGATGGTGATGTTCATGTGTAGGTACCATTGCCTGTGAGATAGCACAAGTCTTAGAGTGGAATATCACCCATTTTCAACATTTTACAGTCATTAACATAACTTAGAGAGGTGTGGAAATAATACAAATGTCCTCCCATCCTGTAAGACGGAGAACTGGAGATGTGAAGAGAATAATTTACATGGCGAAACACAAGTTGATGATGTTGACTTTTTAAATCTACATTTCCAGGAAATACAAAATGGTGGGAAGTTTTTTCCATATATCTCTAAGGTATATTAATGACGGTAAAATGTTGAAATTGTGTGGAATTCCCCTTTAACTGTAATTTCATAGAGGATGGAATGCAAATTCATAAATTCATTCATAAAGCCATTCCCACATTGAAGACGGTGCTACTGATGCAGATGTCACTGTGTCATGATGGATGTTGTGTGTGTTGTTGTCATCCAGCTGAGGACAACAACATACCTATCAGACAATGAACATTTTTTCTGGGCCCTAGTGTATAATGAGATTCAATGTATAGGCCCCATATGGCAGCACTCTAACTATACTTCTCTTTTGAGGTCAGCCTTCCAAACAGTCCCGCCCCCTTGTGACGTCGCCCTGGTTTCAGAAATGGATTCCCCATTCATTTTCCTCATAGGCTTTTCGCAAATCTATATAAAGATGGTTGTGCCGTAGACAAAGCCAACTGCGGTCATGACAAATCATGACAACATACACAATATATATACAATATCTAATAGCAAGAAGGAATAAAACGTGGCACAAATTATTTGACTGTCCAAAACGTTGTGTGTTGTCATGATTTGTCACGACTCGAGTTGGCTTTGTCCGCAGCATAATTGTCTTTATATAGATCGTTTTTGAAAAATCTATGAGGAAAATGAATGCGGAATGCATTTCTTGAACCAGGATGACATCACAATGGGGCGGTACTGCTCAGCTCTATTTCTGCAGACACTAGTGTGTGTAGAATCCCCTCAAAGATTTTATCCAAACATTACAAGATGTTAATGTGTGCTTTTCCAACTCTGTAAATGAATTACACAGTATGAATTATACAGAACGAATGATGGAACATTTTAAAGTTTTTTATTTTATTTTTCAGGTGTACATTACATGACAGTGTGTTTGTGTGACGAGGGCATGCAATTACACAATCGGGCTCAAGCTCACAACCACTTCACAACTGCTCCTCTTCCTCCTCATGCGTCTGCAGGTGCATTCTCAGCTGCAGCCTCTGCCTCCTCTGCTTTATTGGTGCAGAGCTCTGCGTGAGGTGAGAAAGGAGACAGGACAGCTGTCAGTCCGCTACACGGCAGTGGTTCTCAACCTTTTCTGTGTCTCCAAGGTGGTTTGCAAACTACACATCATTTACACATCTTAGTTAGTGGGCTGCATTTTTAGAGCACGTAAAACAGAATTTAATTAAAAAATTGTGTTCCTGGCTTGGTTCAATGGTAAGCCTACTAACGTAGATAGTTTACTAAGGTCCTGTTTAAGGTAACATTCTCTCATATTCCAGACACTGACGTAGCAGTACGGCAGGCATAGACTCTGGTCAACATGTTACATTGGCACACTATTTCCTAGACCTCACTGTCCTCTCTCTCTTTCGTTGCACTTGTAGCTAAGAAGGATGGGTTTAGCAGTAAATATCTACGTGCACAAATTATTCATGGAATTATTGATATAAAGCATTAGAATAATCATGTGATAATTATAAGAATATGGGTAATTAATACAACTAGGGCCTTACCCGTTTAGAATATGAACACGGAATAAAGTACAGTGTGGTTAAAGTGATTTAATATCAATACCAATAATGTAAGTATTTTGTTGAAGTAGGCCTACTCCTTTTATAATAATGATAATAATAACTTTATTTATATAGCACTTCAAAACATGTGTTACAAATTGCTGTACAACAAATACAATACAATTATAAATACAAATGTATGTAGTAAGTACTAATAATGTAAGTAAGTGGTTAAATATTTTTGTTGCATTAAAGCAGGTGTTTGTGTGGACATCATGAATGAAACCACTGGTTTAGAAAGTGGAGGGTGGTGAGTCTGTACACACACACACACACACACACACACGCACACACACACACTCACTCACTCACTCACTCACACTCACTCACTCACTCACTCACTCACTCACTCACTCACTCACTCACTCTGTCTGTAGCCCATCCACAAGCTGTAAGTGT
Source organism: Benthosema pterotum (assembly GCA_039105355.1). NCBI lineage: Eukaryota > Metazoa > Chordata > Actinopteri > Myctophiformes > Myctophidae > Benthosema > Benthosema pterotum. The sequence continues at coordinate 27,154,850 of CM076984.1, read as the reverse complement.
CGCGCGCTGTGTGCTTGTGTTTCCAGGGACCACCAGATGGAGCAATCCCTACGGGGTCCTGATTCTTCCTGGGTACCTTTTAATGTGTACAGTACTATTACGGTATATCAATCGTGTCGCAAGGGGCAGACAGCTCCATGGTCAGCCGGAGTTGGTAGCAGTAAACTCGGCTGCAGCTTGTAAGGGCTGCTGGTGGAAGTTGGACAGTGTTTTTGTTTTCTTGTCACACGTGCAAGTAAAAAGTGACAGTGACAACAAACTAATATCTCCCAGTTCGAACATACGTTCAGTTCGGACAGTTCCCAAGAAGACTGTAGCCTGGATCTGTATATGAAGTGGGTGTCTGTCGCTCCTTTCACATAGTGTAAATCCCGTGCCCGCGTCCTGCTGCTCCAACCATAGCCTTAATATACAATGGCCCAACACCGCGTCAAGTAAAGTGTATCAGAAGTATATTCTGTGTCGATAAAACGGGTGAATTAACGTTCCAGCCTGAGCCAGCATATGGACAGTATGCCATGCCATGCGTTAAATCGAAACTATAAATACAGATGCAACGAAAGTTTAGGGAAAGCTGCTGCAGGCCGAATAACATGGAGGAAATGAGGGTGGCTTCTGCACATGACAGGATAGCCAGGGCAAAATTGTATGGGTCACCATTTGTTCCGGTGCTGGTAGCAGTGGAAATATGGCAGTGGGGTAACAGCGATAACGGTGGCCTGTGATTTGTGTAACGTTAGGGGGCCCGTCGGACTTTACCATATAAACTTAATGGCGAAGTTTTCATGCACAAATAAATTCATTATTAATCAATGATGTGTTAATTTGGGAAAAAAAGGGCTTCGTCCCTCTCTTTATAACATTATGGTCAACACCCGTGTGAAAACTCAGAGCGATTGCTACAGCCAGGATGGATCAGACATTCATTCATTCAGACGGACAGACATTTCCTTAGTTATAGTGTGGATGGTGATAATAGTAATACATACCAGTCGTCCCATCGTACATGAAGTTACGATCGACCGAGAAGTTCAGACATCTGGCTGTTTTCTTAATGTAGTCATTAGAGCTAGCCAGCTTATCAGCCTCGTGATGTTTGCCTTCCCTTCCTAATACACACAGACAAACACATTAGACACTGCTTAACTCCATAAACACACTGTAGTCTGTACTGTAAAGACATAATTTACAACTAGACCTGACATTCACTCATTGCATGATGGTCATGACAAAGTGTTGCCGACCGTGTGTGCAACTTACTGTAGAAGAAGAGGACTCGTGGTTCCTGTCCATGTAGCGCTGCTTTGAAGACTCTGACCATGCAGTCGTCGGGGCAGGTCTTGTAGAAAACCACATCGGCTGAGACATTGTGCTTGGACTTGATTCCGTCGTGTTCCCTCTCTGTTGCGGGTGCATGCGCGCGCGTACACACACACACACACACACACACACACACACACACACACACACACATCATGCTTGCTATTAAAAAACATAATTATCACGAAATAACATTTGGATGTGACATGTCTGTGTGTGGGGGGTTGTAATGTTTGTTTATTTATTCATAGGCACACAATGGGCCCCTTGATTTGGTGTGTTATAGCTAAAAGGGCGTCTTAACGTCTTACTGCTTCTGACTAGAAATCAAATCAATCGTGTCAGCAACTCAACATTTGATTTCATATGATACTGGTATTTCTCTTCTTATCTTGGTTTAGCTCTGAATTATTAGACTCTTCCCACGTACCTCTTTGTTTCTAAGCACAAAGCCATTTGAGATAAAAGGTTTCTGCCCGACAGCAGCACTGTCTGGATCGTGGAACTCACCAAATTCTCCAATATGCGTAGTGAGAGCTGCGGCCTCTGGATCAACCACTTTGGCATCACTAGAGCGACCAGAACATACTCCATTCCTGCAGGACACACACATGCAATGTTTTCCTGTAAAGCCGTGGTTTTCAACCTTTTTGATACCAGGGCCCACCATTTATTCAGCATTTGAGCCACGGACCACCAGGACATTTTAGCCTCAGACCCCAAAACTAAAGATTTCTCTTGCTTTTGTCCACAATTCCAGGCTGTAATTCCAGGCTATAAATACTATACTAAATTAACTCTAACCGCTTGCCACCCTGTCTATCTGTCAAAAACTTTGTGCAGTGCACACACACATTTTAGCCTCACAGACCCCAAAACTAAAGATTTCTCTTGCTTTTGTCCACAATTCCAGGCTGGATTTGGGAAACAAAACAGGCAAATTAACATACAGATCAAAATGACCATTAATCTTCTAGTTGTGTAGACTTGGGCTAATTAAGATGATGAATTTTAACTCTTGAGAGTGTAAAAATGAAACCAAATGGACCCACAAGGGTCCATTTGATTTTAATCATTTGATTTTAATTTTTACATTCTCAAGAGTTAACCAACTTAGCTGGGGACCACCTGGGACCCTCTCAGGGACCACTGGTGGTCCCCGGACCACCTGTTGAAAACCCCTGCTGTAAAGGATTTGGACATTCAAAAAAGAAAAATAATCTGGGCAGCGAAGATCTGTTTCTTTTTTAACAGTTTATCCAAATAGGTGATCTACAAGCCTCCTTCAGGCAGGAAGAAAATGATCAGTGGGTTGAGTCAGTGTGCCATTAACTCATGCCTTAACAAACCTCAAAACTGCACTCTTTAAAACGATACTGCCACCATATCGTGCATAAAGGGAGAATTCAAGATCATTTCATAGAAGTACTTACAGGTCTTTGTTGTTCTCGTGGGTGTGAATGGTGCCGTCGAGGTTCAGAGACATGTCAAGGTGAGACGAGGAGACATTGCCAATCATTTGCAGACCCGCCTCGAAATCTGAGAACGCTGCAACCAGCACCCAGTGGCCATAGATCTGAAGGGGTCACATTAACTACCCATTAATTAACCCATTCTTCTACAAATGTCTTCTACTGTATGTCCCTGAACAGTTTTTTGGGAAAAAAAAAACTGTTACTAATATTTGTGTTAAATATCCCCTATTGGCCTGAATAAAATACAGTTTTTCCAACAGAAATATCCTAAATAACTGAGTCTAAATTATTTTTGTTCTTTTTTCCACAAATGAAAATTGGGGGTCGTCTTATAACCAGAGTTGTCTTATATTTGGGACAGTATTTGCTTTAAACCATTTAGGCCTGACCTAAGGTTTTTGAAAAACTTTAAATATTCATATATCAGCATAAAAACAAATTGAATATTTGAATACTGTACATACTGTACAGGATCTAAATATGGATTCCCGTCTGCAATATATAAGAAGACAGAAGACATTCACTTACCTTGTCCTTCTCAGCAGCGGGCAGAGTATGAGTCAAGGGCTCACATTCTTCTGCTGATGGTGTTGGTACGGGCTCGTCTGCTCTGCAGTTCAGAGCCAGTGCAACCAGCACGATCAGTTTGAATAGAGCACACATTGCACACATCGTGGAAATGAGACTTGAGCCTGGTTTGATGTGTGCACGCGCTGGTCTTTATAATACCTCCCGCCTCCCCTACATGGCATGATCTTTAGACCTTGAAGTCCAAAGTGTGTGCGTGTCCATGTCTGTGCCCACTAAAACTGCAAACAGAATTCTCCAGAATTCACTTAATAACATTTCACAGTCCTCAAATGTGTTTGTTTGTGTGCCAGGGTTATAACAGTTAACTAAAATTAACTAAAAAAAAAAAAAAAAAACTAGGATGATTGAAACTAATTAAAAAAACATGACTAAACTGAAACTGTAAAATATAATAAAAAAATACCCTTATTTTTATTTTTTATGGACCTTTTAAATTCAAAATTGTCTAATCCACCTAAACACCTAAATACTTAATTCCATAACACTGAATGTAAGAATTATGTTATGTTATCTGTTCATAACATAATCCAATCTACTAGGCAACTCAAAGCAAGGATTGAATACCAACTATTTTTAATGTTGGCACATTCATGGTGGATCTTTTCTAATGAATCAGTCTAATGACTGATCGTTATGAATCCTATGCTATAAAAAACAAAATAGCTGAAACTAAAACTGAACTGAAACTAAAACAAGGCACTTTCACCAGCAAACCTGCTTTAAAAAATGTAAAAAATAAAATAACTAATCATGTCATCATTAAGAAGCATACTTGATAGATTATTAGCAGGTGATTTCTTTTACCTTTAATCGAAACATGCATAGTTGAGGGAGGTCAACGTTTGTGGAAATCAGTCTTAAGATGTTAGAGGGGAGTTCCCCCCTACCCTGACCTATAGGTCGCACTCGCAACCATCCATTACTATCAGTCAGGAGTAGGACTCATTTACTATTGGTGGTGACTGATATCGCTATTGGTGGTGGCCGTCTGCCTCAGTCGCAAAATGATTTTGCCAGGTTTATATGTTCATATACCCCACTCTATTTGTTCATATGGAGCGGGATACTGATATACTCAAATATTAATACAAGAAATGTTTGTCTGTGTATTGTGCATGTGACTGTCGCAATAATGGTGCTAAATACTTGTAGTAGGTCCAGCCAAAATAAGTCTGACATACACTGCCAGGAAAAAAAAAGACTCAGGCAAATTCTATGGATACTTTTAAAGATTACACTTTTTTCTTTTCCAGGAACTGAGATTACATCACATACATGTATTGACAACTAAATGTTTGATGAGTGAAGTTAAATCAGGACGTTAATCTCTCCTGAAAAAAGTCAAGGAAACGAGAGGTTAATCATCTACAATCTACAGCACTATACTAAGCAGGATGCAGGCATTATTTTCCGACTACTAATAAGGCCCCATATACATTGCCATTAAGTATATTTTATATTCTATTCTATAAATACTATACTAAATTAACTCTAACCGCTTGCCACCCTGTCTGTCAGTCAAAAACTTTGTGCAGTGCACACACACTGTATACCAAAGCAGGACCTTTGGCCACATTCTTTCAAATCTGACTGTTATAGTATCAGAAGGTTATTTCTTCTAAACATTTCCTTATTATATAAACTGTTTTGGAAAACGTGTTTTTATATTAGCCTATTCTCAACTACACCACACAAATCGGTATACAGTATTTCTAGTAGTCATCATGTGATCAAGATCGGTTTGCTTTCAACCAAATGTCCCAAATGATGAAAGCAGTGATTCCACTCACCTCTATTATGACTAAATTCCGAACATTGGGCCACAATAGTGTACCTCGCCTGGTGGATGCATTTTTCTAGTATAGTTAATTTCTTTCACTATCTATCAAGACAGGGTGTTTTAATCCTGTGAGCATCCATCATCAGCAGTCATGTTGCTGTACTAATATGGACATTCTCCTTCTCACCATTTGAATCATAGACCTTTGGGACCAATAAACTGTAGGTCATCGTGCCTTGCCATGATATCATCATTTGTGTCATCATGTTTCAACATTCTTAGTATTGCAGGTAAGACAGACATTGATGAATCTTCTAACTAGTATTTAAACACAGTCTTACTCAAACATATGCTATATACAATTTACTATATATATATATATATATATATATATATATATATATATATATATATATATATATATATATATATATATATATATATATATATATATATATATATATTTAATTCATCTGTAGAGCCCCAAATCACATTGCAAGATTGTCTAGATTTCCTTTCAGATGTCTATTACACTACAGCAGGGGTTTTCAACAGTGGTCCTTGAGATAGTTCCAGGTGGTCCGGTCCCCAGGCTAAATGATGGATAGTTTGTTAACCAAATGTAACTCTTGAGAGTTAAAATATTCATCATCTGAATTAGCACTATTTAATTAAGATCTACACTGTGGACTACACAAGTCTACACTGTTTTATTTGGAAAATCCAGCCTGGAAGTGTGACCTGGTGGTCTGTGGCTCAAATGTTGAGTAAATGGTGGTCCCTGGTGTCAAAAAGGTTGAAAACCCCTGCACTACAGCCATACTGACACATAGTAATGCAGTGAAACATTCAGTCCTGCTTTATCCATTAAGCTCCTCATTTAATACCTTTACCTTTACTCCTCACCATGAAGTGGTGACAGCAAAATAGGAAATATAGGGACTCTGTAGCAGAGAAAGGGATTTGAAGAAGCCACATAAAATTGATCCTGTAACTTTTGAGTTAATAATTGCTTAGGACGAATAGAGACCATCCAAGAGGCATGTTTGTTTGGCCCAGTGAACCTGAGAGAACACATTGTTCTCTGCCTGTCTCATTCTTGTCAGTCTCATTCAGAGTTTCATTAATTCAGTCCTTGCTCAGACATTGGTTGTATTCTTGCCACCCTTTGAGCATTATGGTAGCAGAGCATGGACCCGAGCTGTGTGAGTAACTGTTTTTTGGGGGATGAGCAATTAATTTAATGGCAATAACCACTTGGTAGCAAATGAGCCAGCATCTACTGGACATAACACTCACCATTACTGACAGTGACTCATCATCTTTAGCCTATGTATCTTTTGAATTACATCTCAGTGGTAGCTATTGAGTAGACCAATCAATGACTGTGTTAACTAACAACTGACCAGTTTCTGTCTATTTTTGATGTTGGCTTTCAGGCTGAAAGTTTCACCTGAATGCCTGATGTAAATGCAGCCAACTGTAAATACAGCATCATCTTTTAAAAGGCCTGTTGAGTTTTTGTCCAAACAGATGATCTTAAGCGTACAGTGGATTTATAGGTCCCTTGTGCGTTTACTTTCAGTTCTGTAGTTTTATCACATTGAGTTATGACTTGTAAAAAAAACTGTTTCAGGTCTCTAATGCTATTGTTTGGACTGTGGATTGTTATTATTGTTATTGTTATTTTAAACCTTTGTTTTCTGTCTACTTTTTTCTTTCTTTCGAACTGAGAACAAAACATCCATGTGGACAGGCTTATACAGATATTTAATGGTGACAATCTGATCTCATAACATTTTGTTTTACTGCTCAGCACTAAAGGCAAAGCATTATCTTTGTGTTTGTTCTCTACAGTAATTCAGCCAGCAGGTTAACAGTTGCCTCTTATGTTAAGCGGCAACTGAGTGTATTGTGAGATAATGGCCATGCACATGCTTCTGTTTTTATTGCTCATATACAGTATACGTTATGAGCACTTGCACTTGTTTCTGCATTATGTCTCACAATAATGTGCCCTCTGGATGATACATATTTTATCCCATAATATGCCATGGGTTTACACACGCATGCACGCGCGCGCATGCACACACACACACACACACACACACACACACACACACACACACACACACACACACACACACACACACACACACACACACACACTGGTGGACACAATGTGGTACAATTCTAATTTGCGTCTCTCCCAGTGCTTGACCCCATTTGACAGTACCAGGTGCTAACCCAGGACCCCTACCGGCCCCCCTGAGCTGTTCCTGGATCTCCCCTTGTGTCAGTGACCCTTGGCTAGCTCCAAGCATATTGTTAGAGCAGTTTATCCAGTAACCGTTATGATGGAGAGTGCTGCCTGTCTGTATTTGGTGGAAGAGAGTGTGTCAACTCCATCTCCAATAACTATTAAGACAGTGGGAGAGAAACTGTCTTCTCCATACCTGCTAACCTTTAATTGAGATGGAGAGTGTCACCTGTATGAATTTAGTCTTAGAGAAAGTGTTTTATACTGTAAATCTTTCCTGAAATCATGACCCTGGCCTATCCTGCCTCCTCTTCCTGTTGTTGAAGGAGGGCCTTCTTCAAAATATCCCACTTTGTAATTAATCCACATCCGTAAACACACATGACGGATGTGCTACTTTCCAGTCTTTCCAGTAAGGGAGATATCACTCACATGTATTTTTAGATAGCTATGGTTCCTCCTCAGCTAATAAGTATACTTAATTCAAGGACTCTAATCCAACTCATGTCTATTAGTCTTGTTCCATTTGAGAGAATTTGTTAATAACTTTAGCACATTAGGTGGAAAATATAACACGTCTACAAGACTGACAGCTTGTACATATGGTATTTTCAGCAGCAATGTTTGATGTATGTGGGGGGTGGGCCAAAGATAGACTCCCGGATTTACATTTAAATAATCATATAACACTAACGATTGTTTTCCACCCTCCATATGTAGTTGGAAAAACCATTCCTCTGCGGCTGCGAGGGCTATACCAATACATATCAGACATGCTCTCACACCATCTCCACACACAAACAGGGGAGGAGAACTTTGAGTGTGATGTATGTATGTAACTGTGGATTCATGCGCAGTGATCACCTGACAAAACATGTATACACTAGACCACTTACAGGACAGCTTTGAAATCCACAAACACAACGTAGAAACAGGCAGAAACTCATTAACAATGTAACAATGCCTTTATTGATGGTAACTTACGTCGTCCTCCATTTATGGTACTCAGTGCCCACTGCCCAGGTTATTGTGACATATCACAACTCTAAAACCTTTAGATCTCCATCTATACAACATTGTAGATATATTGTATGTTACAATCTGTTCTAACATTACATATGTTGATCCTTCCCCATCCATCTTTACACTTCCCTGTCTTACTTTTGCCTGTACCTGTCCATTCAAACTCTAGAGTCCTGCCCCAAAGTTGGTAGTGCAGTCACACCCGACAGCTGGCAAAAACTTGACAATGACAGGTCTGATGTCCATCCATCCATCCATCCATCCATCCATCCATCCATCCAATGTGTAGCAGGGTTCTCACTAGGGAGATACTCAGAAGGCATTCATACTATGTTTGTAGATACCTGAACCACTTCCAAGCAAAGAAGCAGCAGCTATACTTTTGAGTCTATATCTAGTTGTAGCTTATTTCAACAGATTTGTACAATTTTCTGTTTTGCCATTTGTTGTTGTTTTTGACAACCTGTTAAATTTAAACTATGTTTAAAGGAATTTAAGCAATTACGTTGTAGTTAAATGTAATTAATGCTGAATGAATGTCTAATGAACTCATGCATTCATCCAGTGTGAACCCATAATTAATTCCTGATCGGTCTCTCACCACAGAAACCGACACTGCTCCTACCTATCACTCAGAGTCATCTTGGAACTGTGAAATAACCTCTAATTATATACTGTATTGTGTTTTGAACAGATTATGTGTTAATAATCACACTTACAGTAGCACTGGGTATTAAACAGATTAAGCTACGCATTGACAACAGGATCTTCACCATACACATGAAAATGTGAGCCTTGCCATAATATGCAGTCAATTGAAAAAGCATTACTTCAATCTGTCATGCTTGTGGAACAAATAGTTAACAAAATTCAAATATGAGCAATAAAAATAGTTTTCACTCATAAGATATTTGACTAATTGGAGCAGATATTTCAATATTAGGGTGTAGTTAGTTTCCTTGTGAACAAGATTTTCTTTTTCTCATTAAGTTTTTAATTATTTCCACAGGCTGTTATGCAATGAGAGGGCCAACCATTCAATGCACGGCATGCACATTCACGGATTGTGAATGTTGTGAGCTTAAGCGTTTCACACACTGGATGCGTAGCGGGTGCAGCGCTGTGCGGCATGCCGACTTTGCTGTAAATTCCGCACAGCAACACAGACAGGATGCGTGTGCACAGACCTGTAGCCACGGCCACGTACCTGGATAGAGCCAGTGCCTGTGTGAAATGAGGGTCACCCATCATTGAACAATGTACATAAGGTGTCATCGATTCAAGCCAATCAGAATTTGTGTCCTCACCTTCATCTTTATCTTGTGTTGCGCAATGTTTGTGTTTACACAACACAAAAAATGTCCATTGATTGTCAATAGCATTTTAAATTTGTATTGGACAAAGTAGGTTTTTGATCACACACTATATGCTGGACAGAGTGTAGGAGGGGCTAACCCCTTCAAAAAAATAAAAATAAACAGGAAATTGTTTCTGTTCCCCACCTCCTCCCATGTGGTGTATTTAACCACATGTTTGTGTTTATTCTACATGTTTAATGGTGCTGATTGTTACAAGAAAACAAAACTTCATACCCTGAGGTGTGGCCAGTTAGCTAGTTTTGACTGACACTAGGATCAAACACTAGGATTGGCCACACAAGGTGAACTATACCTCCATCACCAAATTTAAACCTAGAAAACATATCTCTGAAATCCAAGGAGTGTTATTTGACACATACTGACACATGTGTTATGTGACACATACGGTATGCCAGTCAGAATCAAATTTAAGATTTGTATCAATGTAAAGGTTACTCAGTATAGCTTTAAGTCCCAGAGCAGGAGCTCCTCCTCCTGTCCATCTTTGGTTGGTTCTTTCTGACTCACACACGGGGTCCTCTCAAAGGGTTCAGAAGAAACCTCCTCTTTACAACAGAATAAAAATGTTTGCATAATACTGTCATTATCATTAAAGGAACCGTGTAAGTGGTATTCTTTTGTTTGAAGTGTGAAATTCTCTTTTTGCACTTGCACATGTGTGAACAAAAATCTATCCATAATTTTGTTTATTATCCAAGCACAAACTCATTTGCACATGCATACCGCAGTAGGTAGTGTCTTGATTGTTTTTTTTTTTGTCAAAATACTGTGTTTTGTTTTGTTTTTCGGCTTGATTAGTGTAATACAACCTTTTTCTGGACTACCCAAAAAACAATTGGCAAATTACAAATTATCCAAAAGTATGAGTGTATTTCACACAGTCTTGTGTTCTCCTGCACAAATCTGATAAAGCACACACCATCTTCGACTGAATGTTTATACAAATAAGTTAAAATAAATCAAATTAAAGAAAAACATCTACCTGCAATTACAGATAGCCACTATTACTATAAACAATTGGCATGTAAAAGTATAGAGGGATCACTAAATTCAGCAAGGCTCCCATTTACTGTAAACTCAACAAAATGTCTCATAGTATTCTAGCAAGTACTGTGTGCGATTCTATTCTGATTGTTCAGAGCACACTAAATCATAGATTAGCCAATAGCCAATTATATACAGGCCTCTGATCTTCCTTCGAATGTTTGTCATTTGTTGATCACCATGAGTTAATGTGCAGTACAGTGTTTCTGTGAAACGCTAAGCAAATCTGTTCTGGCCTATACGACAATTGAATCATACTAAAAAGACGTGTGGCATTCATGGCGCCTCAGTTCACCTCTTGCTTTCAGTGCTCTCTGTTTGACCTGAACTGCCCTACGGCTCTACTACTGTAAACTTCTGCTGCTGCCAGTGCTATTTAAATAAACTTCCCAGAAACCACATACCCGTAATTATTCATGGGCTACATACACAAGGCCCTCAAGGACATGCTATTTTGTTATGGTGTTTTCCCTATAGCCCTATAAACAGCGATGAAAGAAATATTATATAATTGGATTCGTGGCATGTTTGGAACAAAACAAACATGGCACAATCCCCATTTAGCC